>CM064869.1:72934331-73599802 GCA_032719365.1 Prinsepia uniflora
TGGAACGCAGTACTGAAACGTAGGGTTGTTCCCAGAGTAGCTTGCAAACTCCGCCAGAACCTGGAAGTGAAACGAGGATCACGATCGGACACGATCGATTCCGGCGTACCATGCAATCGTATGATTTCCTTCACAAACAACTGAGCCAGTCGGTTAGGTTTATAAGTCTCCTGAACGGGCAGAAAATGGGCTGACTTGGTTAACCGGTCCACGATCACCCATACTCCGTCAACTCCACTCTGAGTCCTTGGTAACTTAAAGACGAAGTCCATGGTGATGTGATCCCACTTCCACTCGGGAATCGGAAGTGGCTGCATAGCCCCATAAGGTCTCTGCCGTTCCGCCTTAACCTGCTGACAGGTTAAGCATTTACTCACGAAGTCAGCAATATCCTTCTTCATTCCTGGCCACCAGTAATGGTTTCGGAGGGTACGGTACATCTTTGTACCTCCCGGATGCATAGCATAAGCCGAACTATGGGCCTCCTCAAGAATCTCGGCCCGTAACTCTGCCACTGCAGGTACACACAAACGGCCCAACTTCACAAGTGCTCCATCGTCCCGGATGGTAAAATCCTGTCTCCCATCCGCATCGACCTCAATTCTATAAATACAGAGTATCGGATCCTGAAGTTGTGCCTCAATGATCCGATCAATCAGTACTGGTCGCACATGGAAGCTGGCCAACAAAGCTCCATGCTCGTTCGTACCCAAAATAACTCCCGCCTTCCGGAGTTCCACCAGCAAGGGAAGATACACCATCCCCAGGTGTGCAACTGATCCCGCTGATTTTCTGCTGAGCGCATCCGCCACCACATTGGCCTTACCCGGATGGTACTCGATCGTACAGTCATAGTCCTTCAGCAGCTCCAACCATCTCCGTTGTCTCATGTTAAGCTCCTTCTGAGTGAATAAGTATTTAAGACTCTGGTGGTCGGTGTATATCCGACACGTTGCGACGAACAGATAATGTCTCCAGATCTTTAGAGCATGAACCACCGCTGCCAACTCCAAATCATGGGTAGGGTAGTTCAACTCATGAGTCTTCAGCTGCCGGGATGCATAGGCGATAACCTTGCCAGTTTGCATCAACACGCAGCCCAGACCCTGCAGCGATGCATCACTGAAGACCACAAACTCTCCACTGTCATCCGGCAATGCAAGGACAGGTGCAGTGGTCAATCGATCTTTCAACTCTTGAAAGCTCCGATCGCACTGCTCGTCCCAGATAAACTTTACTCCCTTCCGAGTCAAACGAGTCAATGGTGCAGCAATTTTGGAGAAACCCTCCACGAATCTCCGGTAGTAACCTGCTAATCCGACAAAACTCCGCACCTCGGTCACTATTGTCGGTCTAGCCCAGTTGGTCACCGCTTCTGTTTTCTGGGGGTCCACGCAAATCCCATCCGTCGATATCACGTGTCCCAGAAAACCAATACTGCTCAGCCAAAACTGACACTTGCTCAGTTTGGCGTACAATTGTTCTTGTCTCAGCCTCTCCAAGACCAACCGTAGATGTTCCTCATGTGCACGGGCACTCCTCGAGTACACCAAAATATCATCGATGAACACAATCACGAACTTATCCAGGTAGGGTCGGAAGACCCGGTTCATCAGATCCATGAATGCTGCTGGAGCATTCGTCAAACCAAATGGCATAACAAGGAACTCGTAGTGTCCGTAACGGGTTCGAAAAGCAGTTTTCGGAATATCCTCCTCCGAAATCCTCAGTTGGTGATACCCAGACCGCAAATCAATTTTCGAGAAGCACTGAGCTCCCCGCAACTGGTCAAAAAGGTCATCGATCCTGGGTAGAGGATACTGGTTCCTCAGTGTCACCTTGTTGAGTTGTCGATAATCAATGCACAAACGGAGACTTCCTTCCTTCTTCTTCACGAACAACACCGGTGCTCCCCACGGTGAAGTACTCGGTCGAACATATCCCAAATCCACCAGCTCCTGCAATTGAGCCTTGAGTTCTCGTAACTCAGCCGGCGTCATCCGGTATGGTGCCTGGGATATAGGTCGGGTACCAGGGAGTAGTTCAATTGTAAATTCGATCTCCCGCGATGGTGGCAATCCAGGTAAGTCTTCCGGGAACACATCCGGAAACTCACATACCACCGGTATCTCGTCGATACCCGGAGTACCAACCTGCTCCGACATGACATGTGCCAGATAACCCTGGCATCCCTTCCGTAGAAGTTTGGTAGCAGTAAGTGAAGAAATCACTTCAGGAGGCGAACCATCACGTTCCCCCTGAAAGATAACCTCCGGCAAACCCGGGCTCCGCAGAATCACTTGCTTGCTACAGCAATCGATGAGCGACCCATGCTCCGATAGCCAATCCATCCCTAGGATTATATCGAAGTCGTGGATATCCAGAATAATCAAGTCTGCTGGTAAATCCACATCCTCAATTCTTACCGGGCACCTCCGAATCACCTGATTCACAAGGTACACGATACCCATCGGGGTGCCAACACCCATTTCGCAATCTAAAGCTGATACCACACAATCAAGCATAGCAGCACAACTTTTCGAAATAAAAGAATGTGTAGCCCCCACATCCATCAATACACGTACAAGAAGGTTAAAGATATGTAGTGTACCTGTGACCACGCCTGGGGCAGTCCTCGCCTGCTGCTGGGTCATTGCAAACACTTGGGCCCTCGGCCCTCCGTTCCGTCCGCGCCCGCGCGCGCCACGCCCAGCACCACGGTCACCTCCCTGACCGCGACCTCCATTAGTGTGGGAAGCCGTGCTCTGCACCACACTAGAGCCCCCAGCGTCGTTGTTCTTGGACAACTGCGGGCAATCACTGGCATAGTGGCCCTCCTCTCCGCAAGCAAAACAGGTTACAAACCTCGGCCAGTTTGAATGCCCACCAGAAGCACCGCTCCCAGATGAACGCTGCCCAGAGTTATATCCAGATCCTCTGCCTTGAGAGCCTCCACGTCGACCTGACCAGCCACGACCCTTGAAGGATGAGGGTGCTCCCCTGTAGCTCCCTCCCTTGTTGTTCTTACGGCCCGATGGCCCATGATGTGGGCGATCCTGACGTCGCCCCTCGCCCGAAGGCTGTCGTGTCTGGTGTGCCGCCAGACTGGCCTCGACACGCACCGCTGCGTCGACCATATCTCTCAGAGAAGCATGAGTGGTAGCAGTCACACTGGCCCGGATCTCCCCTTGGAGTCCAAGCTCAAACCGCTGGCATTTGTCCTCCTCCGTGCTTACGAATGAAGCAGCGAACCGGGAAAGTTTCCCGAAAGTTTGCTCGTAGTCTGCAACAGACATGTCACCCTGCTCCAGCCGCAGGAATTCCGCCTCCCGCGCCGCGCGAAAGGATCGCGGGTAGTACTGGTCCAGAAACCTGGAACGGAAAACTTCCCAGGTAGTGGTATGGACAGACCACCCAGACATTTCGAGTCCGTGCCACCACTGGTAGGCTCCTCCTTCCAGCAAGAAGGCCGCCAGAGTCACTCGTTCGCCCGGAGGGCAGTGCATCACCGAGAAGATCCTCTCCCACTTGGTGATCCAATCATGAGCATCCTCGAGGTTTGCTCCCCCGCAGAAAGGAGTGGCTCCCAAACGTTGAGCCCTTTCAATGCTCGCGCATTCCATCTCTCTTTCTAGATCCTCGTCCGTTCGAGTATGAGGAATTCTCCTAGGAGGCATAACCAACTGTCAAGAGGCATAGATCAGATAACAATATTCTGAAAAGTCGAAAAGTAACTAGTACTAATCGCTAGTCTAGCATGCTGACCAAAACCTAGTACTGACCACAACCTAGTGCTCTGATACCAAGCTGACAGGACCCGTCCCGATCCCTCAGGGACCACAAGGGGACGTGCCCTGCTCCCGTCTGACACCCAATAATTCATACCAAATTTAACCTCAAATCATCAAATGCATAAATAACCAAATAAATGTTATACATCAAATCCGAATTAAACGAATGTCAGACAAGGGATGAAAATCCGAAATACAAGTTGCGAGCACGACTTTATTAAAAACCTGCGGGTACACCACCCAACAGGGGTTCAGGTACGCAGAAAGTAGATCTATGCCTCAGCCTCAGGTTCCTCCTCTACCTCAGTATCACGAACTGGAGGGGTTACCAAAAACATTAAGGGTGAGTGGACCGAACTCATGTTTATAAAACCATTTGATAAGTAAAACATATAATTTACCCCTCTGTTTTCCAAACATGCATGCATCATTATTTAAAATCATAAACCATATAATATGAACCGTAAGGCATGTAATAAAACCATAAGTATAATTTTAGTTGCTGCACTATACACTCCAATCCCGACATCCCTGATGTCTGACGTCCCTGACGTCAATAAGGTCACAATCACAAGGCTACGCGTGCCACTCGGGTCTCAATTTCCGAGTTCAATCCCCGAACCCCGTTCGGGTACAGCATCCCCGATGCTTAGCGTCATAGACGCTGGACGTTCTAGACGTCCGTGACCTCTCCGGGGTACCTCATCCGGAGGAGACAATATAACATGGAAGGATCTATACAGTGCAGTACCAAATACATTTTATTGATATCCACATGCAAGGTATATATATACCTAGATAAAATCTGAATCAATCATTAAGTTTCATCAAACGGGTCTCAAGCCCAAATACCGTGAAACGTGCCATAACCATATTTTCCATATCATCAAAACCATCATTGTTTTTAGCATGTGAATAAGTATAATAAACCAGAAAACATTTATGCACACAAGGGTTTAAGAAAATGGCCCACTCACAGTACAGTCCTGCTGAAAATCGAGCGTTTACCCTCGATCTGGTACAATTACAAAATTCCTGTCACATCCAAAGTATACGTAAGGGTAAATACAAACCCCTATCATTCAACCATGAAACCCTAGACCGAAACCGGTCCGGAAAAGCCGCCCGAACGCGCTTTCCAAGGCAAAAACTCTCATTTTGACCAACTTAATGATCTCCGATCGACCCGAAACCACCGCCATTGGATCCGGATCGTCGAAACCTAAAGAATGGTGGTGGCCCCACCAAAATTACTGTTCACACGCGCCCCCACGCGCCTGGTCAACCCTCTGGTCAACTGTGCTACAGTACTGCTGACGTCAGCATGACGTCACTGCTGACGTCAGCATGACGTCACTGCTGACGTCAGCATGACGTCATCATTGACAGTGTCAGAGGACACGTGTCAGCAGTCCATTGGTCCCTGGTCTGACTGAAATCTGACATGATGACGTCATCATGACGTCACTGCTGACGTCAGCATGATGACGTCATCAGCTACAGTAACCGGGTCTGAGAACCGGGTCACCGCAGACCCACGGTTCGACCCGATCAGTTCTCATCAACCCGACCACCATTTCTGATGGGATTTGTTCCTATGAACTCGTCACAAAGTGTTCTATGGTTCTATGGACTCAAAACTAGTTTCTAGGTTCAAAAATCTACCTGAAAATCGACAGGAACCCGGCTGCCGGCTCTGGTTCGTCTTCTCCGGCGAGTCGTCAAGCTTCCAGCCGCGAACCTTGGTTTAAAATGGTCGTCTGGGTCCCTTAAGTGTGTCTTAGAAGCAACCAAACAAAATCAACGTCAAAAACAGTCGTTTCGAAGAAGGGAAGAAAATCGGGTCTCTCGGGTTTTTCAACCTACCGCCGCCGTGTCACCGCCGTACGTCGTCCAGTCCAGCTCAGGGTCGTCCTGCCGTCACAGTGAACCCAACCGTACGTTGGTTCGAGTCCCAGAGTGAAGGTTTGGATGGTTTGGTGACTTGGGCTGTTCGGGTTTCCTTCTCGGGTCTGGGAGGAAACCGGCCGTGCAGGGTGGCCGTGGGGTGGTGGCCGGCGTCTGGGGGTGGCAGTTGGCCGCCTGGTGTTGCCGTGAGGGTGAGGTTGAGAGGTGAGGTGCTGGTGTGTTTGTTCGAAGGGGTAGCCGTGCACACGGTTTGGGAGAATGAAATGTGAGAGTGAAAAATCTGAGAATTAATAAACAGATTGGCTGGATGGAATGAAGGGCTGAGATTCAATCTCAGCATAGGATCAATGGTGAGGATTTGAGGAGAGGAAATCAATTATTTAATCCAATGGCCAACAGAGATCCTTGTTTTAGGGAGTGTGGGGATGAGTGACACTTGTCACTCATCCAAGGGTCCAGATTGATTTGATTAAACTAATCAGATTCCATTAATAAAATATTATTTTAATCCGGTTCTCGGTTGGTTCGGTTAAATGCGAAATACTTCCGTGACCATAACTTCCTCGTACGAAGTCCGATTTCGGCGTGCCGCCTGTCTACGGACTCAGGACGTCGAGACCTACCCAACGGTCCTTGAGTCAAGAGAAAATTAGTTTCCAAGAGAAAAGTCAACATTTTCACCCTAACCGTCCAAATTACTATAATGCCCCTGAACTTCCGATAGTCATAACTTTTTCCCTGATCGTCTGAAATGGACGTGCCACCTGTCTATGAACTCGTGACGTCCCGAACTACGTCACGGTCATAGGTCAAAGTCCATTTAATTTATAAATCAAAAAGTCAACAATTGACCACACCCATCACAAGGGTAAAAGCGTCAATTCAGACATTAACTTACAATATTAAAATCCTCGAATTTCCGGGGTGTTACAACCTTCCCCCCTTAAGAAATTTCGTCCCGAAATTTCAAAGAAACAAGTAAGGAAATTGTTCTCGCATCTGAGCCTCAGGCTCCCATGTGGCTTCTTCCACATTCTGGTTTCTCCAGAGAATCTTCACGAGAGGAATCGTCTTCCGTCGTAGTACCTTGTCCTTCCGATCCAAGATCTGTACTGGTTGTTCTTCGAAGCTCAAATCCTCCCGTAGTTCGACAGGTTGTTCCCCAAGTACATGCGAAGCATCATGTACGTACTTCCGCAGCATCGATATGTGGAAAACATCGTGAACTCTAGAAAGTTCTGGAGGTAGCGCCAATCTGTAAGCAACCTTGCCAATCCTCTCCACGATCTCATACGGTCCGATAAAACGCGGACTCAGTTTCCCCCGTCGGCCAAAATGGATAATCCCTTTCCACGGAGATAACTTCAGGAAGACAAAATCTCCTACCTCAAATTCCAAGTCTCGAATCCGTCGATCAGCATAACTCTTCTGGCGATCCTGTGCCGCCTTCAACCTCTCCTTGATCACGCGAACAGTTTCCATGGTTAAGTCCATCATCTCCGGCCCTACAGCCACTCGCTCTCCTACCTCCGTCCAGCAGATAGGTGTCCTGCACTGTCGACCATACAGTGCCTCATAGGGTGCCATTCCGATGCTTGCCTGATAGCTGTTGTTGTAGGCGAATTCCATTAATGGCAAATGAGTATCCCAAGCGTCCTAAAACTGTAGTACACATGACCTCATCATGTCCTCCAGGGTCTGAATAGTTCTTTCAGACTGTCCATCGGTCTGTGGATGGAACGCAGTACTGAAACGTAGGGTTGTTCCCAGAGTAGCTTGCAAACTCCGCCAGAACCTGGAAGTGAAACGAGGATCACGATCGGACACGATCGATTCCGGCGTACCATGCAATCGTATGATTTCCTTCACAAACAACTGAGCCAGTCGGTTAGGTTTATAAGTCTCCTGAACGGGCAGAAAATGGGCTGACTTGGTTAACCGGTCCACGATCACCCATATTCCGTCAACTCCACTCTGAGTCCTTGGTAACTTAAAGACGAAGTCCATGGTGATGTGATCCCACTTCCACTCGGGAATCGGAAGTGGCTGCATAGCCCCATAAGGTCTCTGCCGTTCCGCCTTAACCTGCTGACAGGTTAAGCATTTACTCACGAAGTCAGCAATATCCTTCTTCATTCCTGGCCACCAGTAATGGTTTCGGAGGGTACGGTACATCTTTGTACCTCCCGGATGCATAGCATAAGCCGAACTATGGGCCTCCTCAAGAATCTCGGCCCGTAACTCTGCCACTGCAGGTACACACAAACGGCCCAACTTCACAAGTGCTCCATCGTCCCGGATGGTAAAATCCTGTCTCCCATCCGCATCGACCTCAATTCTGTAAATACAGAGTATCGGATCCTGAAGTTGTGCCTCAATGATCCGATCAATCAGTACTGGTCGCACATGGAAGCTGGCCAACAAAGCTCCATGCTCGTCCGTACCCAAAATAACTCCCGCCTTCCGGAGTTCCACCAGCAAGGGAAGATACACCATCCCCAGGTGTGCAACTGATCCCGCTGATTTTCTGCTGAGCGCATCCGCCACCACATTGGCCTTACCCGGATGGTACTCGATCGTACAGTCATAGTCCTTCAGCAGCTCCAACCATCTCCGTTGTCTCATGTTAAGCTCCTTCTGAGTGAATAAGTATTTAAGACTCTGGTGGTCGGTGTATATCCGACACGTTGCGCCGAACAGATAATGTCTCCAAATCTTTAGAGCATGAACCACCGCTGCCAACTCCAAATCATGGGTAGGGTAGTTCAACTCATGAGTCTTCAGCTGCCGGGATGCATAGGCGATAACCTTGCCAGTTTGCATCAACACGCAGCCCAGACCCTGCAGCGATGCATCACTGAAGACCACAAACTCTCCACTGTCATCCGGCAATGCAAGGACAGGTGCAGTGGTCAATCGATCTTTCAACTCTTGAAAGCTCCGATCGCACTGCTCGTCCCAGATAAACTTTACTCCCTTCCGAGTCAAACGAGTCAATGGTGCAGCAATTTTGGAGAAACCCTCCACGAATCTCCGGTAGTAACCTGCTAATCCGACAAAACTCCGCACCTCGGTCACTGTTGTCGGTCTAGCCCAGTTGGTCACCGCTTCTGTTTTCTGGGGGTCCACGCAAATCCCATCCGTCGATATCACGTGTCCCAGAAAACCAATACTGCTCAGCCAAAACTGACACTTGCTCAGTTTGGCGTACAATTGTTCTTGTCTCAGCCTCTCCAAGACCAACCGTAGATGTTCCTCATGTGCACGGGCACTCCTCGAGTACACCAAAATATCATCGATGAACACAATCACGAACTTATCCAGGTAGGGTCGGAAGACCCGGTTCATCAGATCCATGAATGCTGCTGGAGCATTCGTCAAACCAAATGGCATAACAAGGAACTCGTAGTGTCCGTAACGGGTTCGAAAAGCAGTTTTCGGAATATCCTCCTCCGAAATCCTCAGTTGGTGATACCCAGACCGCAAATCAATTTTCGAGAAGCACTGAGCTCCCCGCAACTGGTCAAAAAGGTCATCGATCCTGGGTAGAGGATACTGGTTCCTCAGTGTCACCTTGTTGAGTTGTCAATAATCAATGCACAAACGGAGACTTCCTTCCTTCTTCTTCACGAACAACACCGGTGCTCCCCACGGTGAAGTACTCGGTCGAACATATCCCAAATCCACCAGCTCTTGCAATTGAGCCTTGAGTTCTCGTAACTCAGCCGGCGCCATCCGGTATGGTGCCTGGGATATAGGTCGGGTACCAGGGAGTAGTTCAATTGTAAATTCGATCTCCCGCGATGGTGGCAATCCAGGTAAGTCTTCCGGGAACACATCCGGAAACTCACATACCACCGGTATCTCGTCGATACCCGGAGTACCAACCTGCTCCGACATGAAATGCGCCAGATAACCCTGGCATCCCTTCCGTAGAAGTTTGGTAGCAGTAAGTGAAGAAATCACTTCAGGAGGCGAACCATCACGTTCCCCCTGAAAGATAACCTCCGGCAAACCCGGGCTCCGCAGAATCACTTGCTTGCTACAGCAATCGATGAGCGACCCATGCTCCGATAGCCAATCCATCCCTAGGATTATATCGAAGTCGTGGATATCCAGAATAATCAAGTCTGCTGGTAAATCCACATCCTCAATTCTTACCGGGCACCTCCGAATCACCTGATTCACAAGGTACACGATACCCATCGGGGTGCCAACACCCATTTCGCAATCTAAAGCTGATACCACACAATCAAGAGGCATAACCAACTGTCAAGAGGCATAGATCAGATAACAATATTCTGAAAAGTCGAAAAGTAACTAGTACTAATCGCTAGTCTAGCATGCTGACCAAAACCTAGTACTGACCACAACCTAGTGCTCTGATACCAAGCTGACAGGACCCGTCCCGATCCCTCAAGGACCACAAGGGGACGTGCCCTGCTCCCGTCTGACACCCAATAATTCATACCAAATTTAACCTCAAATCATCAAATGCATAAATAACCAAATAAATGTTATACATCAAATCTGAATTAAACGAATGTCAGACAAGGGATGAAAATCCGAAATACAAGTTGCGAGCACGACTCTATTAAAAACCTGCGGGTACACCACCCAACAGGGATTCAGGTACGCAGAAAGTAGATCTATGCCTCAGCCTCAGGTTCCTCCTCTACCTCAGTATCACGACCTGGAGGGGTTACCAAAAACATTAAGGGTGAGTGGACCGAACTCATGTTTATAAAACCATTTGATAAGTAAAACATATAATTTACCCCTCTGTTTTCCAAACATGCATGCATCATTATTTAAAATCATAAACCATATAATATGAACCATAAGGCATGTAATAAAACCATAAGTATAATTTTAGTTGCTGCACTATACACTCCAATCCCGACATCCCTGATGTCTGACGTCCCTGACGTCAATAAGGTCACAATCACAAGGCTACGCGTGCCACTCGGGTCTCAATTTCCGAGTTCAATCCCCGAACCCCGTTCGGGTACAGCATCCCCGATGCTTAGCGTCATAGACGCTGGACGTTCTAGACGTCCGTGACCTCTCCGGGGTACCTCATCCGGAGGAGACAATATAACATGGAAGGATCTATACAGTGCAGTACCAAATACATTTTATTGATATCCACATGCAAGGTATATATATACCTAGATAAAATCTGAATCAATCATTAAGTTTCATCAAACGGGTCTCAAGCCCAAATACCGTGAAACGTGCCATAACCATATTTTCCATATCATCAAAACCATCATCGTTTTTAGCATGTGAATAAGTATAATAAACCAGAAAACATTTATGCACGCAAGGGTTTAAGAAAATGGCCCACTCACAGTACAGTCCTGCTGAAAACCGTGCGTTTACCCTCGATCTGGTACAATTACAAAATTCCTGTCACATCCAAAGTATACGTAAGGGTAAATACAAACCCCTATCATTCAACCATGAAACCCTAGACCGAAACCGGTCCGGAAAAGCCGCCCGAACGCGCTTTCCAAGGCAAAAACTCTCATTTTGACTAACTTAATGATCTCCGATCGACCCGAAACCACCGCCATTGGATCCGGATCGTCGAAACCTAAAGAATGGTGGTGGCCCCACGAAAATTACTGTTCACACGCGCCCCCACGCGCCTGGTCAACCCTCTGGTCAACTGTGCTACAGTACTGCTGACGTCAGCATGACGTCACTGCTGACGTCAGCATGACGTCATCACTGACAGTGTCAGAGGACACGTGTCAGCAGTCCATTGGTCCCTGGTCTGACTGAAATCTGACATGATGACGTCATCATGACGTCACTGCTGACGTCAGCATGATGACGTCATCAGCTACAGTAACCGTAGCAGCAACCGTAGCATGACATCACTGGAGGGCATTTTGGTAATTTCTGCCCTGAGGGTATTTTGGTCTTTTTGCACGATTACTGTAGCAGCAACCGTGAAAAACAGGGGACACGGCCATGCCGTGGTGTTTGTGGGCGTGCAAATAGTTTAAACCTTAGTGGACTGGTTTATGAGTATTGTTTATGTAGTTTAAGGTATTGGGAGTGAAATTTGAGGCTGTGCAGGCCACGGGAAGAATTAAAAACGTTGGTTGAGCTCTGTGTGCGGGAGGCAGTGTCCAGTGCGTCTGTGAGTGTCTCCCTCGGGTGTTGGACCCCTTGATCGATTAACCGCGCAAGGGGAGTGAGTGACGGGTTCATTGGAGTCTGTTTGGGACTGAGGAATTGTGAGAGACTGAAGAAAAACCGTGAGGAACCGTTTCGGGTTTTTGGGGGGAATTTTTCCGAATTCAATCTCTACGGGTTTTGAGATCGATCTAAACACTGGGGAAGCTTTCTGGGAGTAGCAGAAACCTAACCGTGCAAGATTCGAAGAGTGTGATCGAGGAATTGCCCAGGAACCCAAGTTCCAGTTCTGAGAAAAACCGATTTGGAGGGAAAATCCGAGTTCAATTTCCACGGCCTTTTGGACGAAACCAATCACTGAGTGAGCTTTCTGGGAACATTTGGAACCTGTCCATATCGAAATCGACGACAACCAGCCACGGAGGAGCTGGGACGGTGACCGCCGTATGCAGAGGAAATCGCAGCGTTTGGACGGCTACTTTCAGGTGATGTTTCGTTCAATTGATGGTTCTATTTTGTTAGTCTAGGTCCTAGTATGCTTCTGTATAAATTAATTGGACAATGGTGATTGTTTGGAGGTGTTCTGAGGTTGGACCCGTGTAGCTATTCGGGTTTGGATAGGATGGTTGAAGGCTTGTCGAGTTGATTAGTGGACTGAGAACTGTAATTAAATGACTTTAGAACATGTTAGAATCAAGAAGGAAAGAAATTAAGTAGAAATAGACGACTAATTATGTAACAACCCGTACCTTCGGGAAGGGTAAAAAGGTAATTTTGTAAAATTTTGTGTAAATGGACGATTTTGCCCTTGTGAATAGTAGATGAAAAGTTGACTTTTTGTACTATCGATTGGATGAGTGTTAGCCCTTGACTGTGACGTAGTTTAGGACGTCACGAGTCCGTAGACAGGTGGCAGGTTCGATTCGGACAACCGGAGGAAAAGTTATGATGTTTGAAAGGTGGAGGGCATAACCGTAATTTGACTAAATTAGGGGGGGAAAGAGTTGACTTTTCCTACGATCGAGTTTTGACATGTTGACCTTGGACCGTTGGGTAGATCTCGTCGTCCTGAATTCAACGACAGGCGGCACGTGTTTATCGGAGTTAGGACGGGCAAGTTACGGGTCTAAAACGGTAAGGGTAAAATGGTAATTTTGAAGTTAAGAAGGGTATTTTGGTCTTTTGGCTGGGGGGGCATGGTGCAATCGGATTGGGACACTTGTCCAAGGCAGAGAGGAGATTTTGTGTGAGAAGGGAGAAGATTGTGACATGTGGCAGGGCTCTAGTGGGTTCTAGGCCGTGCATGAGGGTGTTTAAAATTGTGTCGTGTGTGTGTGTTGAGTTGAGCCGAAGGCTGGAAAAAAAACAGAGGTGAGCTGAGGGAGGAATTGATTGAACCGGGTGAGTGTTGTGAGGCTCTGTGATGTTCAAAGGAGAGCTAGGAGAGGGAGTGATTGTATCTGTGAGGATTTGGGCGTGACGATGAGTATGTGAAGTGTGTGAGAAGTGAGGAAAAACCAGAGAACATGGCAGGGGTTTTGTGCACGGTTGTGCACCCCGATCGATCAATCTCCAAAATTGGACGGGTGGAAGTGTTCAGGGACCTGAGCGGAGCTTTGTGAACCGAGAGGAGCACAGCGGCGTGCACGGCGGAGGTCAGAACACAGGTAATTGTCCACGGTCCTCTGTTTTCCCAGTTTGATTCAATTCAATAGTTGTGGGTTTTGGGTACGAGTCGAGGCTTTTGGTGGGTGTTATGAGACTCAGGAGGTCCCTAGGAGTCGAATAAGTTGTTGCCGCGATGGGGGGAATGTTGGATTAGCTGGGAACCGAAACAGGGGTTTCGGGTAAATGTTTTCAAATTCGAAGTCGACGAGCTAAGGACTTCGATGTTGGGTTTTCTGGTGGGGAATGGATTAAGGAGGTTAGGACGAAACTAAGGGATTCAACGGGATTAAAAATGGATGAAAATGGGATGAAAACCGTGAACGCCGGTTCATGGCTGGACCGGACCGGTTCAAACCAGGTGGACCGGGTTCACCTGAGGTTGCTGGTGACACTGTTCACGCGCGTGGATTTCACGCGCAGAACCTTCTGGACGCGCGTGGGGGCGCGTGAGGGGTAATTTGGGAAATTAGTCAACATGACTTTTAAAGTATTTGATGTAACGAACATTTTGGCGTTGGTTTCGAGTCGATCGGACATCGTCTCGATATGTTTCGGACTGTCCGAAGGTTTTAGGGCTGGGTTAAAAATAGTTAAAATCCGGGAAAATTATGGGACTTTAGTATGACCTTTATGAAGTAAGTAGTGATCTCTTTATGGGATTTGGACAGGTTTGGGAAAGCTGAGGATAATGGTTTGGCAGGGAATGACATAGGTGCGCGCGTATCGAGGCGACATCGAAATGGTCTGTGAGTGGACTTTGCTTTCCAACTCTTGATGCATGCATATATGTTTTTATATGATTTCTATACTAGCTTCTATGATTTGATTTATAGTTGTGATGGTTTGTGGTTTGTGCATGTTTTTCGAGGAAACTGACAGTTTTTACGTTTTACGAGGTTTTGATAACTATTGTAATTTGAACCTGGTTTTAATGGTTGATTTCGGGATTTGAAATACGGTTGGATTTCAAGGAAAGTAAAAGGATTTTGAAAAGTATTTTCGGGTCTGAGGCCCAGTTCAAAAGTGTTTTCAGAAATGAGATCTCGGGTTTCAGAATCGAAATCCCGGGTGACGATTCGGGATTCGATTCGGGACTTGAAGTGGATTTCGGGTTTGGGTTCGGAATGGTTATTCCGGATGCCGGCTTACGGAATGATAGTTGCGGACTCGGACCGGGAAATGAGAAGGAAATGAGTTCTGGGTCTGGATTCGGAACGACGGTTATGGATGCCGGAAGGGCATCAGACCAGTGGTTTCGGATTCGGGTTTGGATATGGAAATGGAAAATGATTTCAAATGGTTTTGGGATTGGATTTGCTGGATCTGGATATTGGGTTTAAAGACCCGGATATATGTGACGGGGGACCGGCCGGATTGGGTTTAAAGACCCGGATTGAGTTTAAAGACTCGGGAGTTTAAAGACTCGAATATATTGATTTTCCCCCGTAGGCCTTGAGTTTAAAGACTCGGGAGTTTAAAGACTCGGATATGATTAAGGCCTGGATTGAGTTTAAAGACTCGGGAGTTTAAAGACTCGGATAGATCCAGCAGGTTCGATGGATGAGAACGTGGCTTTAAATGTGTTTTGGGTTTCACTAGCTTTGATGATGATGTTTTGGGCAGTGGCCCGGATTTGATGGTTTTCGGTGATTTTGGGCTGAGGCCCGGGATTGGAAAAAGGAAAATGTGTTTGGTTTTCGTATATTGTTTTATGACGTAATTGATATGCATGCATTGGTTTTTAATACGGAGGGTATAACTGTTTGTGTTTTCTGATAACTGTTTTGAATTTAAACTTTATTTTTGTCCACTCACAGTCTTTTCGTGTTTTCGATACCCTCCAGGTTGCTGCAGTGCGGGCTGTCGGTTGAGAGAGATGGAGACATCACATGCACCATCCACAGTAGACTCTGCGCACTCTGAGAAGTTTGAGGTTGTTGAGGTGGTTGGTCGGGAACTCCCTTGTCCGACTTACGTGTCACACCGAGGTTAGGCGGTTGTTTAGCCCTCGTGTCATGCGTACGTTAGACGGGAGCGGGGTCTAGCCCTTAATCCCGGGGGATTAGGGGTGGGCCCTGACAATTGGTATCCGAGCGAGGTTTTGAGTGGTCTGCGTAAGGGTTAGTTCCCAGAGTCGTTGGTATGTCGACTGGGGTGGTGTGGAACTACTGTGGATGTGATGTCTCGATGTGGAACAGCCCGTCAGCAACCTGGATACCATAGCGATAGTAGCGTAGAAGTAACCTGGAACGTAGCCGGTGAGCTATGGATGAGTAGGCTGGTCGGCCCGAGGGGCCTGAGAGTAGCTCGTGGAGTTAGTAAGATACGGGACCATGGAGGCCGATTGTGGGTGGCCGGTTGGGCCAGGTGGTTTTGGCTCGGTGACCTTTGATCAGTAAGGTTGAGTAGTCATTGCGGGTTTGGGTAACCCGAACGACAAGGATGGTTTGAGGTACCCTATGGACTTACTGGATCGTAGTCCTTGTGGTTTGGGCCGATTTACGGCCAGATTGGAGATGGTGCTGCTAGGTGCAGCCGAGGTGATGGTTGTTTGGGTAGGATGTCGTTGAGTGATTAGAATAGAGCAGCTAACGCTCGGTGAACCTAGGCTTCGTAACGGTATGGACAGGTTGACCATCGGTGGGATTAAGGTCGCAGGGATGGTCAGGGACCCTCGGGAGTTCCGTGGAAGGAATTGGAAAGGAGTGACTATAACTGAACGATATGAGGTTATTGAAGGAGAGAACCCACAAGCTAGAGTTTGTCTTTAGGACTTTGTAGATTTATTCCGTTAGTGGCCGACGTAGCAGCCGAGGGAGGTGCGGTGGTTGTACGCGCGGATGTGCTCTGTGAATTTTATCGGGTACTCCATATGAGGTATTGTAAAATACCTTTGTTTTCTGTTCATAGAGTTTTCCTTGCGTACACCAGACAGTTGTCACTAAGAGAGGGTTGGCCATGGTAACAGTAGTTGGGGATGGTGTGAAATACCCAAGGTGGAGATGATAGACAGGGAACCCAGGAGAAGTTGTTGTTGACCTAGTGTTGATTACCAGGTAGGAGACCCTAGGTGTCGGGAACTAGCTGTGGAATTTCGGGGACGAAATTCTTTTTAGGGGGGTAGATTGTAACAATACGTACCTTCGGGAAGGGTAAAAAGGTAATTTTGTAAAATTTTGTGTAAATGGACGATTTTGCCCTTGTGAATAGTAGACGAAAAGTTGACTTTTTGTACTATCGATTGGATGAGTGTTAGCCCTTGACTGTGACGTAGTTTAGGACGTCACGAGTCCGTAGACAGGTGGCAGGTTCGATTCGGACAACCGGAGGAAAAGTTATGATGTTTGAAAGGTGGAGGGCATAACCGTAATTTGACTAAATTAGGGGGGAAAGAGTTGACTTTTCCTACGACCGAGTTTTGACATGTTGACCTTGGACCGTTGGGTAGATCTCGTCGTCCTGAATTCAACGACAGGCGGCACGTGTTTATCGGAGTTAGGACGGGCAAGTTACGGGTCTAAAACGATAAGGGTAAAATGGTAATTTTGAAGTTAAGAAGGGTATTTTGGTCTTTTGGCTGGGGGGGGGGGCATGGTGCAATCGGATTGGGACACTTTTCCAAGGCAGAGAGGAGATTTTGTGTGAGAAGGGAGAAGATTGTGACATGTGGCAGGGCTCTAGTGGGTTCTAGGCCGTGCATGAGGGTGTTTAAAATTGTGTCGTGTGTGTGTGTTGAGTTGAGCCGAAGGGGGGAAAAAAAAACAGAGGTGAGCTGAGGAAGGAATTGATTGAACCGGGTGAGTGTTGTGAGGCTCTGTGATGTTCAAAGGAGAGCTAGGAGAGGGAGTGATTGTATCTGTGAGGATTTGGGCGTGACGATGAGTATGTGAAGTGTGTGAGAAGTGAGGAAAAACCAGAGAACAGGGCAGGGGTTTTGTGCACGGTTGTGCACCCCGATCGATCAATCTCCAAAATTGGACGGGTGGAAGTGTTCAGGGACCTGAGCGGAGCTTTGTGAACCGAGAGGAGCACAGCGGCGTGCACGGCGGAGGTCAGAACACAGGTAATTGTCCACGGTCCTCTGTTTTCCCAGTTTGATTCAATTCAATAGTTGTGGGTTTTGGGTACGAGTCGAGGCTTTTGGTGGGTGTTATGAGACTCAGGAGGTCCCTAGGAGTCGAATAAGTTGTTGCCGCGATGGGGGGAATGTTGGATTAGCTGGGAACCGAAACAGGGGTTTCGGGTAAATGTTTTCAAATTCGAAGTCGACGAGCTAAGGACTTCGATGTTGGGTTTTCTGGTGGGGAATGGATTAAGGAGGTTAGGACGAAACTAAGGGATTCAACGGGATTAAAAATGGATGAAAATGGGATGAAAACCGTGAACGCCGGTTCATGGCTGGACCGGACCGGTTCAAACCAGGTGGACCGGGTTCACCTGAGGTTGCTGGTGACACTGTTCACGCGCGTGGATTTCACGCGCAGAACCTTCTGGACGCGCGTGGGGGCGCGTGAGGGGTAATTTGGGAAATTAGTCAACATGACTTTTAAAGTATTTGATGTAACGAACATTTTGGCGTTGGTTTCGAGTCGATCGGACATCGTCTCGATATGTTTCGGACTGTCCGAAGGTTTTAGGGTTGGGTTAAAAATAGTTAAAATCCGGGAAAATTATGGGACTTTAGTATGACCTTTATGAAGTAAGTAGTGATCTCTTTATGGGATTTGGACAGGTTTGGGAAAGCTGAGGATAATGGTTTGGCAGGGAATGACATAGGTGCGCGCGTATCGAGGCGACATCGAAATGGTCTGTGAGTGGACTTTGCTTTCCAACTCTTGATGCATGCATATATGTTTTTATATGATTTCTATACTAGCTTCTATGATTTGATTTATAGTTGTGATGGTTTGTGGTTTGTGCATGTTTTTCGAGGAAACTGACAGTTTTTACGTTTTACGAGGTTTTGATAACTATTGTAATTTGAACCTGGTTTTAATGGTTGATTTCGGGATTTGAAATACGGTTGGATTTCAAGGAAAGTAAAAGGATTTTGAAAAGTATTTTCGGGCCTGAGGCCCCGTTCAAAGGTGTTTTCAGAAATGAGATCTCGGGTTTCAGAATCGAAATCCCGGGTGACGATTCGGGATTCGATTCGGGACTTGAAGTGGATTTCGGGTTTGGGTTCGGAATGGTTATTCCGGATGCCGGCTTACGGAATGATAGTTGCGGACTCGGACCGGGAAATGAGAAGGAAATGAGTTCTGGGTCTGGATTCGGAACGACGGTTATGGATGCCGGAAGGGCATCAGACCAGTGGTTTCGGATTCGGGTTTGGATATGGAAATGGAAAATGATTTCAAATGGTTTTGGGATTGGATTTGCTGGATCTGGATATTGGGTTTAAAGACCCGGATATATGTGACGGGGGACCGGCCGGATTGGGTTTAAAGACCCGGATTGAGTTTAAAGACTCGGGAGTTTAAAGACTCGGATATATTGATTTTCCCCCGTAGGCCTTGAGTTTAAAGACTCGGGAGTTTAAAGACTCGGATATGATTAAGGCCTGGATTGAGTTTAAAGACTCGGGAGTTTAAAGACTCGGATAGATCCAGCAGGTTCGATGGATGAGAACGTGGCTTTAAATGTGTTTTGGGTTTCACTAGCTTTGATGATGATGTTTTGGGCAGTGGCCCGGATTTGATGGTTTTCGGTGATTTTGGGCTGAGGCCCGGGATTGGAAAAAGGAAAATGTGTTTGGTTTTCGTATATTGTTTTATAACGTAATTGATATGCATGCATTGGTTTTTAATACGGAGGGTATAACTGTTTGTGTTTTCTGATAACTGTTTTGAATTTAAACTTTATTTTTGTCCACTCACAGTCTTTTCGTGTTTTCGATACCCTCTAGGTTGCTGCAGTGCGGGCTGTCGGTTGAGAGAGATGGAGACATCACATGCACCATCCACAGTAGACTCTGCGAACTCTGAGAAGTTTGAGGTTGTTGAGGTGGTTGGTCTGGAACTCCCTTGTCCGACTTACGTGTCAAACGGAGGTTAGGCGGTTGTTTAGCCCTCGTGTCATGCGTACGTTAGACGGGAGCGGGGTCTAGCCCTTAATCCCGGGGGATTAGGGGTGGGCCCTGACAAATTAATCGGGTCACCCCGCGGGTCGCAGACCCAAATTACAGTAAATCGGGCAAGGACGGTGACTGTAGCAGTGACACTGTAGCAGCGCGTGACTTTCACGCGCAGCCACTTTGGGTGGCGCGTGAGGGCGCGTTGAGCATTATCTCGGATCACGGTCAACATGACTTTTAATCCTTTCATCATTTTGGACATTTTCTGTGAAATAACTATGTTGATCTGAGATAGTGAGGAAGGTCAGTTTAGGGCCGGATGTCTCGGGAAGCGTGTTGGCCGGCTTTCCCGAACCGGTTTCTGTTTCGGACTTTTTGAGGGTATTTTAAGGACCTATAATGACACTTGTGTGTGATTGGAAATGACAGGGAACTTACGTTAATTCCGGAGACAAGTTCGTACGCGCGTTATTCGCAGCGGGAGCGTACTGTGAGTGGGCCCGTTTTTATTAACTCTTGCATGCATAACCGTTTTCATTTCCGTATATCTAAATGTGTGCGTGATTCATTAATGGATTTTGATTATCTCGATTTACGGCTGTGACACGTTTTACGGTGTTGGGCTGAGGCCCGTTTTACGGAAAATGAATACTGTTTTATATTGTATATATCTAGTTACATATACTTGTGGATACGATGACTATCTTGGGTACTGCACTGTATAATCCACCGTATGATACTGTCTCCTCCGGATGTGGTGCCCCGGAGCGGTCACGGTGCATTGCCTGCGAGGGGTCATGCTACGGAGGTGCCAGACCGTAGGATGACTCAGGAGCAGGATTGCTATTATTGGACGTCTGGGACGTCGAGCGTCTGGGACGCTAGGCATCTGGGATGCCATAACCGAACTGGGTTCGGAGATTGGACTCGGGATTTGAGACCCCGGGTGGCACGCGTAGCCTTGGGACTGTGACCACTATTGGACGTCAGGGACGTCAGACATCTGGGATGTCAATATCGGTTGTGTATGGTGCAGTAGCTGGGTTTATTTTACATTTCTGGCTTAATATGATGCTGTGATATATTACACGTAGTTATGGTTTTTAAATACTGATGCATGCATGTTTTGGAAAACGGAGGGGTAAAGTATGTATTTTCCTTATTATACTGTTTTCACAAACCTGAGTTTCGGCCCACTCACCTTTCATGTTTTGGTAACCCCTCCAGGTCGTATTGCTGAGGTTGGTGAGGACCCCGAGGCTGAGGCATAGATTTTGCACTGCGCACCTGAACCCCTGTCGGGTCGGATCACCCGCAGGATTTTCCTTTCTAATGTCGTGCTCGGATTTGTATTTTAAATTGTATCCCTTGTCTGACATCTGTTAAATTTGGACTATGTATGACTTTTTAATTCGGACATTTATGCATTTAAGTTTTAAGGCTAAAATCGGGATTTTCGGTTCGGGTGTCAGACGGGAGCAGGGCACGTCCCCTTGTGGTCCCCGGGGGATCGGGGCGGGTCCCTGTCAATTGGACCTCTCGGTCAAAAAGTCAACTATTTGCCTCTTTTAACCAAAATTACCAAAATGTCCCTAAACTTCCGAACGTCATAACTTCCTCCTCGAACGTCGGAATTGAACGTGCCACCTGTCTATGAACTCGTGACGTCACGAACTACGTCACGGTCATCGGTCAAAGTCCATTTGACCGCCAGAATAAAAAGTCAACATTTTTCCACGACTAGGGGCAAAACGGTCATTTTGCATCGTTCGTCCGATTTCACCCAACTAATTACGGATTAGCCTCACTAATCATGATTAGTCACTAATCTAATCTTGAAATTTGGGATGGGTCGTTACAACATGCCTACTCCTAATTAAAACAAAAAACAACTAAACTAATCCTAATAGAACATGGAAACATGTCTATTCCTTATTAAAACATAAAACAAAAATACTAAAACCCTAAAGACTAAATTGTCCTTGACCATTCCGCATCATGGGAATGGTGGTGTGCCTTAAAGGTGTAGGTACACACCTATCTAGCACGAGGCCTTTTGGAAGTTCAGTGGCTTTTGGTTCAGTTGGAACTCTAAAGTTAAGCGAGTTGAGGTTGGTGCAATTCTATGATGGGTGACCCCCTGAAAAGTTGCACCGTGAGCTCCCGAAAACAAAACCGTAAGGGAAAGTAGGCCCAAAGCGGACAATAACTTATTAGAGTCGGGTCCTGGCCGAGAAGGGTCGGATCCTGACAGAATGGCATCAGAGTCAGACCCCGACCGAGAAGTGTGCTAGCGAGGACGCTGGGCCCTAAGGGGGGTGGATTGTAAGACCTGTGTCTTGGAGGGAACGGTGAACGATCCCACATTCCTGCGAGGGGGGAATGGTCTGGGAGGGGAATGGTGATGTGCCTTAAAGGTGTAGACACACACCTATCTAGCACAAGGTCTTTTGGGAGCTCAATGGCTTTGGATTCAGTTGGAACTCCAAAGTTAAGCGAGTTGAGGTTGGTGCAATTCCATGATGGATAACCCTTGGAAAGTTGCACCGTGATCTCCCAAAAACAAAACCGTGAGGGCGAGGAGGCCCAAAGCGGACAATATCGTGCTAGAGTCGGGTCCTGACCGAGAAGGGTCGGGTCTTGACAGAATGGTCGCATGACAGATCTGAAGCTTACGATTTAACAAACTAGCGGAAGCAAACTTTAAGAAAAAAAATATAAAACTTAAAAGATAGGTCTAGAATCACTCCAGAGGCTTCACACATGAAATTGGCTTCACACCAAAACTTGGTTTCACACCAAAATAATCTGGAATGGCTCCAGGGGCTTCGCACCCAAAATAATCCTTTCGCAAGAAAATATTCTCAAACTTTATTTATAAACTCATCTCTCTTCCATTGAATTATAATAAGGTATTTATAGGGAATTAAACAACTAGAAACCTTAATCAAACTGACATTAGAAAGAATATCTTAATCCTAGTAGAACATGGGAACATGCCTGCTCCTAATTAAAACAGAAAACAAATAAACTAATCCTAATAGCACATGGAAACATGTCTATTCCTTATTAAAACATAAAACAGAAAATACTAAAACCCTAAAGGCTAAATTGTCCTTTACCATTCCGCATCATTTTTTTCCTAAAGTTTCATTAAAAATTATCAATATTTCAATCATTGCATATACCACAATTAATACACAACAAGATATGCATGCTCAACGAGTAACATAAGTGCAAACATCGTAAAACGTGCGAGTATAATCAATTTAAAATCAGTTTTAGAGAAAGGGGTTCACTCACACTAGTCAGGGAGTCGGATCACCCGACAATTCAAGCAACTCACAAGCTCCCAAATCCATTTTTTCCCTAGCTAATCACCCACAAAGGTCACAATTATTTACAAGTCATTACCATATCAAAATACTGAAGGATGGCCCAAAACGAAGCCTAGAATTGCTTAACATGAGCCTAAACACTTTCTAAACTATGCCCAAAACAAAGCCTAGAATTGCTTAACATGAGCCTAAACACTTTCTAAACTATCCAATACCCCGGAAACAACACCCACACGATGTCGGGACCCGTAAAACAGCTCTACGCGTCATTTCGAGGCTGGAAAACTACCCCAAGTGCCACCACGGGTTGTAAAACAACCCTACGCGCTGAACTGGGCTTGAGAAAGTGGCCCATGCGCTGGCAGAAGCTCACACGCGTGGTCACGGGTGCTCACACGCGTGGTCACGGGTTCTCACGCTCCCACACGCGCGCGTCACACGCGTTGTGCTTGCAGAGCTACAGTGACTCTCACGGGTGGGAATATTCCATCTGTGCACCATTAGTTGACAACGGTTGACTAATGGTTGATAGTTGACCCACCGTTGTCGGAGCTTCACTGGAGATGGTGACTGGACCAACGCAGCGCCACTGTCCACAGTTGCCAGAATCTGGAATTTTTGAAGGAAAATTTCTAGATTTTGGCGATGTCCAACTTCTGCCAAAACTCATCATTTTCTACATGCAAAACACTCGAACTACTTTACACAACGCGGGGAGTCCAGAAATCCAATTCAAGGGTTCAGATTATACCTACTGTGGTCGTAAAGTCAACGAGAAAGCCCTTCGTTCTGCAACTACGGTTGCCGTCGGCTCCATCGTGTTCCTCACTCAAAAACCCACATGCAATTAGGCTAAACTGATGCTCTCAACAAGGTGGCTGTAATGGTCTAGTCCAAAAAAGTCAAATTTACCTGGAAATCCCTTGAATTCGACTAGGTCGAAATCAAGTCTGAGACGAGTTTTCGGGTCCTTAGTCACCATCGCGATTCTCGCCTCAAAATACACATGTAAGGATGGTGAGGATCCAGATAAGCTAGAAAACTGAAAGAAGTACTCATAAAGGGAGCTGGTTTACCTTAATCAACCCATAAAGCTTCTCGGGTCGCAACTAGGTTGTCCTCAAATCGACGTCTGCGCGAGTGAGCTCTTCCTAATTGAGCCGCAAGACTTTCTACCTGGAACATGAGGTTCGTGAGGCGCTTAGGTGACAACCAAGGTCATGAACAGAAGCTCCAGTGGCCAAACATGGAGGAGTCACGACTGCACGTTTACACAGTGATAGGAAGGAATAAATAGGACGAATTGGCTTGAGCCCAAACTCGGTGATACTCGGCTAGGGATGAGGGTGAAGGTTATTTTTGTGATTGCAATATGACGGTGAGTGGATGAGGAGGTATTAATGGCCGTCGTTGTTTCAGTGGAAGGTCATCGAATACTAGTTCGAAGGTGACAGAGATGAAGTTAGGTGTGTTTCTGGTGATATGTGTATTTTGCAAAGAAAGTCTTAAAGGTGTGGGTCACGGGCTTGGGCTTGATCATAGTTGGGCTTAACAATTAGAAACTTAATAAGTTTCAAAGCTAGAGATTGTGGCTTAACAAATAAAACATAATTGGGTTTAGGTCAACTAAGGATTGATAAATCAGATATTTCGAGACTTTGTAATTTTGGGTTATGAGTTTGGGCCGCCAAAGCAGTAACTCACAAGACCCAGCCCGTAAAGAAAATCCAACACAAGCCCAAGTAAAAAATCCAAGTGGTATATATAGGGGTAAAATGATAATTCTACATTTTTATTTATGGAATTTTCGATATGGATGTATCAGTTTGACACGATAGTTTCCTTTTTTTTTTTAATTTTTAGTGAGTCACTTCGGTATATGTGTCTGCTCCTGATTTGCGAAGTAAAGAGCCAAGCAGTGTGCTTTCTGAAAACCACTTGTGTGGTCAAGGCTGAGTCTTTCCATGGATCTCTCTGGGGTGAGTTTCTTTTGGGTTAGGACTAGGTGGGTCAGAAGATTTAAATGCATGAAAATAATCCTATTTTCTATTAGGAAACAGACTTCGTCAAATGATTATGAATTCGAAAGGTGTTAGGTGAGTCTTTTGTACTTATTAACACATGTTTGATGGTCAGACAAAAATGTTTCGTGAAAGCAGAAAAACCAAGTTGGCATTTTTTGTGGCTTCTTCTTGCTTACTCTGAGCATTCAGGTGCTGTTGGGTAAAGCAATGTTTTGTGTCCTGGTTTTGACATAACAAGAGCATTAGCTGCTGCTCCAAACTTCATGCTTATTGGAATACAAAAGGTTTTATTTTTATGTATATGTGTGTGTACATGTATATATATATATATATATATATATATATATAGATACCAGTTTGAGCAAAATTTATTCGATACGCCGGGTGTATTGCATTCGATATCAACATAACCGTGGGGTCCACTTTGTATAAATGTATTTCACAAGATTGTATATTCATGTTGCTGCACTGAATTAAGTGATATTCTATTTTGAATTAATCTAACATGCGAATTAAAATTTTTAAACTCGGATCAATGAATTGCATAGTTAACTTGTGATAATTGATCGAAGTCACCAGCCGAATCTTTGGTTTATCCTTAGGTTAGCAGCTTATGTTTTGGATTTAGGGCCTATGATTTGGACCTAATCTGCCAGATTTGATGACATGGGAAGTTCTTTTGGAGAGATTTAGTGGTAATCTTGGATACCAATCAATCGATCATTGTCTTGGTTGTCATCTTATTTGTTCCCTTCTCCAAGTTGAATTGTTTTGGACCACAAGTCCACCGGTCAATCACTCCATGTTCCTCCTGGTTTCAAGACCGTTAATTATTTTTCTTACCCCTCATAATTTGAACGTGCAAATAAAACACGACATTTTGTATAATATTATTCTTTTTCCGCATTGTTTGTCGGTAGGAATTACTTATCTTTTAGTATGGCTTGTATTACAAGAAAGTAGGTTATGAGTGGGAATATGCAAGCCATAGGTAGGGAGAATATGCCAATTGATAATTTGATTGAAAGAAGGGGAATGAGAGAGCTAAAAAGCCTTGGACATTATTTTATGAAATAATTAAGAATCTTTCAATTAGCAATATTTTGTATTTCAGAGTCAAGAGGGAGTTAGGAAAGGATCTCAAGTGGGTCCACTACCCAAAAAAAAAAAAAACAAGTCTTGCATGTCCAATCTTTGCCCTGCGGAGGGCAAATTCGCCACTAAAAGGCACTTTGCCCGGCGAAACAAAAAAGGCTTGTCGGGCAAGCTCCACACGGGAAGCTGCTATTGCTGGCGCGCAAATGGACATGTTTGCCCAGCGAGTCATTGCCATCTGCTAGGAAAACATGCTTTAACGACAAATTTATCTTAATTGGGCAAACGTTTGTATTAACTTAACTTCGCATGCGAGCAAAAATGTTGGCGGGAACCAAACTTTTAGCGTGTAAGATTTGCCCGGTGGATCATTAAAGTTTCCCTGGCGAACCTTCCGTCAGGCAAAGGCCTGCACACATTAAATGCTAACCCGCATCTACATTTCATCTTGTTCTTTCTCTTAACCCAACCTCACACCTCTCACTACTGTCTCTCTCACTCACTCTCACCAGTCAGAACAACATTTTATCATCACTGCCAATCAAATTACTTTGTTTTTGAATCACCAATATCATTTTTGAAGGTTTGATGATTTTAATTTTTTTTCTTCTTATTTTTGAGATTTTGATTTTTTATTAGAAGCTAATCAAATTTTGTACTTTAGGAAATTTGTGGTTGATTTGAAGGAATACTTTTTAAAAGGTATGTGTGTTTGCCTCTCATTTTAATATTACTAAGAATTTTGAAGATAATTATGCTAGGAAATTGTGATTTATTATGGAAAATTTGTAGAAAATGTTGAGAATTTGTGAAAAAATGTGTAGGAAATTGTTTAGAATTTTGGATATAATTATGCCCGGAAATTATGATTTATCCGTTCATGAGAAGTTAATTGGGTCGATTAACTTTGTATAATGAAATTCAATCGGGCAATTTGGGGGTGCACAAATATGTGTTGTGTAGTTTGCTGTCTATATGGTTAAGTTTCGATTGTGGAAAATTCGAATTATATCCCCTCAATGTTCTTCGAATGCATATTAGATATTCGTTTAAAATATCTAAGTCGTGCATTTGGAGAACTGTAGTGTGATACTGCCAAAATTTCGCTCAATCGAAACTTAGCCTCCTAGGTTGTAAACTAAATATGACAGGACCCGTCCCAACTGGACGTTGATAACCGTGCCCGGTCCTGCTCCCGTCTGACAAGTCAGCTGACGTCCCAAGACTACCCTTCAGCACCTGTCAGACCAGGGATAACTGCACTGATTTCCGGTCATGCCTCCGCCTCTCGATCAGCCCCGAACGTCATGCCACGGCCTGAAACAAAGGTGAGAGTGGACAAAAATAATATCATTTAAAACACATTTCAAAGTATATCATTTACCCTCCAGTTTATCAACCATGCATGCATAGGAAAAAACATATGAATCACAATCACCGGCGTTTTAGCCAAATCACATGAAACATAACAAGTATCAAATCCCGGCTCTCAAGCCAAACATGTGAACATATAATCACCTGGCCACACAGACCAAAAACTCGTACTCAATACCAGTACGCAATTACAATCAACATCAAACCGCACTATTCACAAGTGCACAATCAATCAATCAATCAATCAATCACATCCGCACTACGCGTAGGCTAACCTCGGGAACTGCACTCAGGCACCATCCGAGTCATATCAGTCATGTATGGGAACTGCACACGTGTAACAACCCGTCCCGAGAACCGGAATTAGTAGACCAACTAAGGTGTGATTAGTAAGGTTAATCCGTGGTTAGTTGGTCCCGATAAGAATGACGATTTTGCCCCTGGTTTGGGCAAAATAGTTGACTTTTTGAATAATCGAGTTTTGGTAGGTTGACCTAGGATGGTTAGGTAGCTTTCGACGTCCTGAGTTCGATGACAGGCGGCACGTACTCATCGGACTTACGAGGCGAGAGTTACGGGTCTAGGAAGTTTTGGTAAAACCGTAAAAATGAGTAAAACAGGAGGGTATTTTGGTCTTTTTGGTTTCTAGGGATTTGTGCAGAGAGAAAGGAGATGGACGGCTGGGGTTTAACCAAGTGGGATAAGGATTGAGTGGATGGTGACATGTGGCCAATGTGGAGTGGTTTCTGGGACGTTCTCGTGTGCGCGCACAATCCAAATAATTGGGGTGCACTCGTGCAACCCGTGCAGTTCTTCGATACACAGAGAAATAGAGTGAGCTTGTGAGGAGAATTGAGGATTGATCGTGGCTGGTGATGAGTTCTGGTGAGTGAGGGAGGAACAAGAGACTGAAGGGAGGCTGGTGGTCGTGAATTGGTGGTGCAATCGTGCACGGCGGCACGGCGGAGGTGCGGAGAAGGTTTGGGGGAAACAGGGAGCCTGAGAGTTCGAGGTGGTGGTTACGCCGAGAGGCGTCTCAAACCACGACTGTAGGACGTTCAGGAGGTTGCAGGAAGGCCAACGAGCACCTTGGTAGGCGGCGGTGCGCACGGCGGAGCTGCAATCGAAGGGTAAGCTTCCTTGCTCTGTTTTCCCGTGAAATTTCATTTGGGAAGTCGTGAGGTTTGGCTGAGAGTCGAGAGAATTGAAGGTCAGGGTTATATTCAGGAGGGTCCTAGGTGTCGACTAGGATGGTCACCGTGACGGGGCCGTACACGGCGGGGCTCAGGCAAAGATGAGCACTCTGGTGCTCTGTTTAGCCGTGAACTTCAAACGGTGAGTCGACGAGTTTGGGGGTGAGTCGAGGGTAACGGAGGTTGGGTCTAGGTTCAGTAAAGCCTTAGGGATCGTCTGGTGTCGCCACCGTGACGGGAGGTGACCGGAACAGGTGAATCGTGAAACAGAGGGAAAAGGGCCGTCTGGTTTGAGCTTCAGTCGTGAAGCTGGGAGTCGAATCGAACCAGGAGAGTGTAGGGAATGGATTCGTGGTGTCTGGACGAAGCTGCAGGAGAAGAGAGGGAGTGAATTGGTTGCCGGACGGTGGAGAATTCTTCTCGCCGGTCCAAGCCACGGCGGCCGGTTCAGCACAGTCATCTCGAGGTAGGGGATGTACTGTAGCTGGCGCGTGAGGGCCACGCGCAGCCACTTTGGGCGGCGCGTGGGGGCGCGTACGGCGGCGGATGGGAAAGTGGTCAACAAGGTTTTTGGTCTAGAAATTATGGTGAGTTCAATGGAGTTGGTTTCGTGTCAATCGGAAGTCGTATGAGTTTGGTTCCGCGAGGGTGAATGTTTAGGGTCCCGGGTTTTCGGTTTTCGATTCGGGGATTTTTGAGGGAATTTAGGTGAATGTTTGTAGACGTATTAGTGACGTATTTTGACGATGATTGACAGGATCGGGATTTCCCGAGGAAGCCGAGGAACGGGCAGGACGTTCGGGACGCGAATAGGGCTCGGTACTGTGAGTGGACCCTTTCTCTAAACTCGAACATGCATAACTGTTTTCTATAATTGTTTTATGGTTTTTAATCATGATTCTATGTTTATCGAATATGTTTGGTTGGTTTTACATTGTTACATGTTTTTCGAGGAAGTTCGGTTTTCAGCACGTTTTACGATAAAAGGTTGATTTCGAATGATAAATGATTTTTAATGGTTATAAGGGATTTTGGAACGTGATTTCAATGATCAAGGTTTTTGGTTTTAGAAACGGATTTCGGAAATGGAAGTTGGTTTTAAAGTTGGAAAGTGGACTCCGGATTTGGGTTCGGAATGACGGTTCTGGATGCCGGAAGGGCATCGGACCAGTGATTTCGGATTCGGGTTTGGATGTAGATTGGTACTTTATCGGGTTTTTATTTTCTTTGTATTTTGTACTAGGCTCTGTAAACGATAACGTCGGAATATTTTGTTTAATTACTCATGCGTCTGACTGGATTTGAGTGAGTTTTACTTGGGTGTTGCGTCGGGAAGTCAGACGGGAGCGGGATTTACCTCGGGTTTCGGGGTGAAACCGGGGTGGGTCCTGACAACACGCACCATCTAGACGAACCACATACTCGGGAACTGCACTCACGCAACATCCGAGTCACGTCTAGGAACTGCACTCGCACCATCCAGAACATGATCCAGTATCCAGTATCCACAATCACAAACACAATCCATACCACAACACATATCAATCATATCTATGACTTCAAACCAAGTCAAAGGCATTCCCAACAAAGTCTCAAGCCCAAATGCCACTTACACGTAAATCCGTAAAATCACATTGAAAACATTAAAATAATCTAGAAATCATCTTTGACTCACCAACTAAGTCAACATATTCTTTTGGAAACCGTTTTTACTCCGGGCCTAGCCCAAAATATCATTTGCACATTTCTCGTAAAACGTGCCCGAAATACCGATTAAAATAATCATTAAATCACAAATAATCATGCAACATCATCAGGACATCATTGCAATTCAAATTATGCAAGCAATCATGTAAAACATTTAACTATGCATGCATCATGGTTTATAAAACAAACGTTCACTCACACACCGTTCAAACCGCTCGCTTTCCGAGCTGCACGTGTTTCCGTAATTTTCGACATTTTCCAAGGATCTTGAATCCTGTCCAAAATCATTACTCATGGTCACTAAGGACTTAATTAACATCATATCAATTCCCCATAATTTTTCGGTAATTAAATATTAATTAAAAACGTAACATAAACCTTCGGACCCTCGAAACAATATCGAAACGGTGTCCGATTAACTCGAAATCAACTCTAAAATGTTCGTTGCATTGCATAGAATAAAAGTCGTGTTGAACTCACCTCGAAAATCCCCCTCACGCGCCCCCACGCGCCGCCACAAGCGGCTGCGCATGAGCCCACGCGCTTGCTACAGTACCCCTGCACAGTTGTCTCCTTCACCCGTTTGACTGTTAAACGGGTCCGGTAACCTGCGAAGTGACCCGACTGAATTCCTATCAATTCGACATCTATTTCAGAAATTGAACTTTCCATTAGCTTCGTAAAAAGCTTAATTATGGGTCTGTAACATCAATTTGGATTAAACATACCTTAATCCGTCAGTTCGAACTCGATTATTCGAAGAACACCGAGCACTGTTCATCATTTCAATTCACTCAAAATCGATTTTTTTCCTTCAATTGATGCATCAGGGAGCATCTTGGGGTCCTAATGAACATATTTCCCAGCCCAATTTCCTCATTCCATGTCTCAAATGCCTCGACTCAAGCTCGAAAATCCCAAGTATTCCCCTTCTCTGTTCTAGGTCAAAACAATCCCAATTCCCATCAATTTTGAGCTGGTCCTGATCGAATTGATCCCAGAAGGCTTAATTCAATCTCAATTTGAAGCATCTCGAGCTCTAAATTCAAATTTGAATTTTTTGAAAGGTATGAGCTTCACGGGTTGGATCTTCGGGTATGGGCGTTTTCTTTCTGTCTTCCCTCTTCTTTTTCCTCATTTTTCACTCTATAATTCCCTTGTTATTATCTTTGTTAGGTCTCTTAGCATTTGGTGTTAATTTGATTAGCAAGGGTTATGTATATATGGTGTAATTGTTCATGTAAATGATTTAAGTTAATTTAAGCGGCAACTGCCACTAATACTTTTCTGCTGAATGACAGATGTCGCATAGCAACCTTAGGACTCATCCAAAGTGGCTGAATCAGCCGATTAGCCGCCCAATCTTATCCTACTACCCTAAATTACCATTTTGCCCTGCCTTGGTTAATTACCAAAATGCCCTTCGTTGTTCGAGGCCCGTAACTTTTCCATTCGGACTCTGATTGACGCGTGTCGCCTGTCTACGGATTCAGCGTCCCGAGACCTATCCAACGGTCCTCCCGGAAAGTCCAAACAAGATCCTGATCAAAAAGTCAACTTTTGGCCCTTATAACTAGGGGCAAAATCGTCATTTCCTTCAAATTTTCCCAATTTTTCCTTTTTCGAATTTCCGGGTCGTTACAAAATAGCACAGAACATGCACTCTCAAATGGAATAGTTTCAAATCACTGAAGGCATAAGGAGACGAGTGGATTTTGATATTAACTTATTCCGATTGCGGGACAATATTAATGCATTTACTTACATTTATTATATTTTGTGGAAGCAAGCACAATGGACAAAGGTTGGATGCAAATCTTGGATAGATCTTCTGATCAGTATTTGGATGAGATCGATAACTTTATTGCCTATGCACGTAGTCGTTGTAGTGATCAAAGGCGCATCTTGCATCCATGCCATAAATGTAACAACTGTTGTATTATGTCGCTAAATGATACATATATGCATCTGGCACATAATGAGATCATACATAATTACACTAATTCGATATATCACGGTGAACATTATTTTACTGCAACAACATCTTCAGTTTTTTGGACCTGTCAGGATGAAAGTGAATCAGATCATCGGTGTGATAATGATCAATTCATTGAGATATTAACTGATACTTTTCCTCCCACATATGATGATATGGATGATGAGGCTCCAGGTCTCAACCCGAAGAGTCGGACCTCTATTACGAAAGGTTGTTGAAAGAAACTCAGTGTGAATTATACTCTAGTTGTAAATCATTTTCGGTTTTAGGGGCAGTTGTGGAATTGATGCACATGAAAGTTGAGTATAATCAAACGAACAAGCATTTTGATCACATGGTGGACATCATCATTTGAATGCTCCCTAAAGATAATAACCTCCCTAAAGATCATTATAGCTCGAAGAAGCTCTTGAAAAATCTCGGTTTAGGGTATGTTAATATCCATGCATATAAGAACAACTGTGCATTATTTTACTTGGATTGTAAAATTGGTATTCGGTCCTACTTGGATCCTAAAGTTGTTGAGACGATAAATTATTTGTCACAATTCTTCCAAATATTATGTTCCAAGTCATTGGCAAAGATGAACCTTGAGGTAATTAAAGAGGATATTGTCTACATCATGTGCTGGCTCGATCAAATATATCCACCAACATTTTTTGATGAAATGGTGCACGTATTAATACATCTTTCGGATGAGGAAATGATGGCTGACCCGATTTATTATCGTTGTGTCACGACCTGACCTCCTCCAAGAGAATATTGTCCACTTTGGGCCTAGCCCTCACGGTTTTGTTTTTGAAAACTCACGTGCAACTTCCCAATGGATCACTCATCTTGAGATTGCACTAACCCCTACTTAACTTTAGAGTTCCCTAGGAATCCAAAGTCAGTGAGCTCCCAAAAAACCTTTTGTTGGATAGAAGCACACCCACACATATAAGGCGCATCCCCCAGATCTCCCCAGGCAATGTGGGATTGCTAACCATGCTCCCAAGACACGGGTCCTCACAATCCACCACCTTTGGGGCCCAACGTCCTCGCTAGCACACTCAATTCCGACCGAAGTTAGGCTCTGATACCAAATTGTCACGACCCGACTTCCTCCAATAGGATATTGTCCGATTTTGGTCTAACCCTCACGATTTTGTTTTTGGGAACTCACGTACAACATCTCTGTGGGTCACCCATCATGAAATTGCACCAGCCCGTACTCGCTTAACTTTGGAGCTCCCTAGGAATCTAAAGCCAGTAACTTCCCAAAAGACTTCATGTTGGATAGATATGCGCCTACACATATAAGGCACATCACCCAGATCTCCCCGAGCGATGCAGGATTACTAACCATGCCCCCAAGGCACGAGTCCTCACACGTTGGATGTACCCAATCGAAAGGTATAAATCATTCCTACTAATGGTACTATTTCCTTAATATAATGTATATATGTGAATCGTTTTGTATATTTTCTTACAGAATATTAGGTACCTACAAGTGGTATGTCTACAACAAGACACGTCCTGAAGGCTCCATAGCGAAGGCATACATTGCAAAAAGTCACTTACATTTGTACAATGTACCTTTGAAATATTGAAACTTCTTTCAATATAACCCTACGCAACGACGATGGTGGTCAACGTCCAAAGACCCTATCGGTATTTTTTCAACCTGCACGACCATTCAAAAATGGTCTAATCTCAGAGCCGTTCACCAATAGCAACATGGCGGTGACTCATTGGTTCTTACAGAACAACAGTGACGAAGTCTGGCCTTTCCACAACCAGCACGAGGCATTAATGAAGGTCCAATATCCTTCCAATTAGGAGGAAATGGGCAAAAAATTGTTTCCACATTGTTTTTCGGTACATGTAAGTCAAATGTTATATTAAATTATTTTTAAGTTAATCAGACTAACTTCTTATATTTTCTTACCATATGACACAGTTGACAACTCGCCAATATTCAAAAAAAAAAATTAATACAGCTTACCATTGGCCGAGCAGGATCTTCGTGTTGAGGAATGGAGCAAATGATGATACGAGATTTTACGGGAAATTGTTAACTGTGGTAATGGTGTTTCATGCGGACTGCAAGGTAGTGGTATTATTCAAGTGTCATTGGTTTGATACGGACCCAAGTATCCCAAGAAGGATCATTAAAGATCATTTATGTACCTCTGTCAATACAAATACCAAGTGATTTGAAAGTGATCCCCTACATCCTGACTAGTATAGCGAAACAAGTATTTTATGTGGATGATCCAAAAGATGTTGCTGGTTGGAAAGTAACTGAGTTGGTGAAGTATATAAATATCTAGGACTTGGATGGCCGACACCATTACAATGATGGGGAAACAGAAGATGACCAATTTGTTTGTCAAGAGGATTTCAAGGCACTCGCCCTAAACGTGGAAGGAGTACAAACCAACGACCTCACCCCACCAATTGTGATTGATGACATTTTTATTGGTCTCGGTACCTTAGAACCAATTGAAAGTGACGTTGAGAAAACAATTAGTATGCATAGCTCCGACAACGAGGATGATTGGGAGGGGGATAGTGAAACTGATATTGATTAAAAGTTGGCAATAAAATCCTTCAATTATATATGTAACATATTATGTTTTCATATTGTTAAATTTCATATAATGTTTTTAGTATATTATGCTTTCATATCATTAAATGAAACATATATCGTTAAGTGCCAAAAATGAAGTTTCCAGAACAACAACCTTGCCCAACAAACGTGCATATTTGTCAAGCAAGGTTAAAAATAAATTTCTTCCTACGAATATTGCCATTTGCCAAGCAAGGATCAAATATTTTCCCACCAAAGGTGTGTATTCGTTGAGCAAGGTCATTAAAATTAATGCTTTTACTCGCCTTTTCTAAATAATTTCCTTGTATAGTTCGACTGATACAACTGTCCATATTTATAAGCCATATTCATAGATCTTCTATGTGAAAAGTTAGCGAATTTGGAAGTCCTGAGATAAGTAACGAGGTGTAACGAATCAACGGTAACAAAATATTTTTTTCTTGATCTAACGGCTTTAAATCCTCGAAACCTCGCGATTTTTTACGGATGAGATCTACGCATGTCATATCACGAACGAAAAAAGTTTGATTGTTCAAATTAACTCGTTTTCATATCAATCGAACCAAAAACTTGAAATGACTATTGAAGTTTCCTTAAAAAAAGAAATTTAAGTGTTACTAAATATGGTGGTTTTACTATTTTCAATAATTTCCTTTTATAGTTCGACTGATCCAACCGTTCATATTATAAGCCACACATATAGATCATTTATGAGAAAAATTAGTGAATTTGGAAGTTCCGGGGGTTAGGTAACAGTGTGTAACGAATTGGGGTAACAAAATATTTTATCTTGATCCTACAACTTTAAATCCTCAAAACCTCACGATTTTCGACAGTTGAGGTTTACTCACATCCTATTGCGAACTAAATGGTCTGATTTTTCAAATTAATTCGTTTGCATATCAATTGAACCAAAAACTCAAAATGACTATTAAAGTTTCCTTCAAAAGTTTCCAAGTGTTAAGGAATATGGTGGTTTTATGATTTTCAATAATTTTTTTTTATAGTTCGACTGATCCAACCGTTCATATTTATAAGCCATACTCATAGATCATCTACGCAAAAATAGAAAATTTGGAAGTCCCAGAATTAGGTAATGGTGCATAACGAATCGATTGTAACAAATTATTTTTTCTTAATCTGACGGCTTTAAATCCTCGAAACCTCACGATTTTCGACATGTGAGGTCTATGCAGGTCCTATCATGAATTGAACTGTCTGATTATTCAAATTCACATGTTTTCATATCAATCGAACCAAAATAGTTTCTTTGAAGACTTTGCCAGACGAATATACTAGGTTAGCCAGCCAAACCTCTGTTTTGCGAAAATTCAAAAAGTGCGCCAAAAATTTCCCAAAAAATTAAGTTTGTCGGCGTTTCATTAAATCTTGCTCAGTGAATTCCTTTGCTGGGCAAACTCCCATTAACCCAATACACAGCCACGACCCTTCTGTTTCTTATTCCTTTCTTCATTTCTCTATTTCTCTACAAACCGAGAAACCCCAAACCCACCAGCACCTTCTCTCTCTCTCTCTCTCTCTCTCTCTCTCTCTCTCTCTCTCTCTCTCTCTCTCTCTCTCTCTCTCTCTCTCTCTCTCTCTCTCTCTCTCTCTACAAACCTAGAAACCCCAAAACCCTATCCCATGGGCACGACGACCGTGAATCCCAAACCCACCCAAAATTCGAGCCGTGATTCCCCTCTCTCTTCCTTCTCGCTCTTGCATCTCTCTCCCAGTCATCATTCGAACTTATAAGTCCCTCACACTACATCCTTCCAATTTTTAATTTTTAAAATTATTTGCTTGATTTTTCATTATTAGATAGATTTTTTTTTATTAGATAGATTTTTGCTTATTGAATTTATTTTTTATTATTGGTTTGATTTTTGATTGTATAATGTTATGTTGGATATTATTGGATTATTGGAATGATTTTTTATATTATTGGATTATTGGAAATTGTTGGAAATTATTGGATATTATTGGATTATTGGTTTGATGTTGGATTATTGATTATTAGATTTGATTAATGTTGATGATGGAATTTGAAAGTTAGAGTTTTTAGATTATTGGATAGGTTAGAATTGTTTATTATTGGATTATTTCAATGTTGATGTTAGAATTAAAAAATATGGAGTTATTATTGGAATTAAAAATTATGGATAATTGGATATGTTAGAATTTTTATTATTCGTTTATTTATTTAATTATTATTGGAATTAAAAAAATAAGGAGTTATTTCTTTAAGAATTAATTATAAATTAGTCCAATTTTTTTAAGTGTAACATATAAAATAGTCCACATAACGTATAAAATAGTTCATTTATTATATTATTAACATTTTTACCGTGTGTTTTTATTATTCTGTTTTTTGAATTTTTAATGTCATTTATACCCTTTTTGGATATGGATGAGTAACGTTCAAAATTTAGATATTAATATGTGATATAGTTTATATTTATTTTTTAAAATGATTTGATAAAATAATTCTAACTAAATGTCATATTTTCAAATGTGTTTTAGGAATGAAAATCATTTTAATCCATCAAATTTCTCAAATATTATATGATACTTTTGAATTATTACAGAATCAGAAGTACTTTATTTATTTTATAAAGTTTGTTGATTTTATTCCTTCATAGGTAAATTATTAGCTACTTACTTATTTTATTCTTTCGTAGATAAATTAATAATTATCTTTATATTTCTTATTAATTCATTCTATTTGAGAGAGGTATACTGCATTTAATATACCTTTTTATATAATTAAAATTCTTATAGGTAAATTCCATTTTTATGTAAATTAAAATTGCAATAGGTAAATTACATAAAATAAAATCAAACTATATGATATGTAATGACACACTTATAATTCTTTAAAAATTAAGGGATTAAAATTAATGCTGTATTTTGACCAACAATTAAAAAATCAAGTTATTTCTTATTTAAAGTTCTTATTTCCTGTAGAGAACTAACTTATAGTTTGGACTCTAAATAGGACCTATATATAATTACCCTTTTATATTAGTTATTTATTTATTTAATTAATTTTTTAATTATATTAATTTTTTAATTTTTTAATTTTTTAATTTTTTATTGCAGATTTTAAGCGTAGATTGATCACAGTGGGGATTCGTCCCCCAGTAGCACTTATGCCAACGGAGCACCTATCTCCTAGATCTGCACCTTCCCCGATGGAGCAACCATCTCCTGATGGTGCACCCTCATTAGCAGAGTAGTAAGCCTTTTCCCCAGCTCGGTAGAGCAGTCATCTCATTCCCCAGCACCCCTTGCCCTTCTTGATGATCAGGTGATACCAAGGGTGCGATCAGCAAGGAGTCGCCACAGCAAGAAGTTAGGGTAACCCCGTATCCACCTCAAGGCCACTAGATCAGACGTACCAGATGAGGTTGTAAGTTCAATGTGTGATTTATTTAAAAATTCGTATTTTTTTTTGCTTAAACGTTGTGTGACGACCCGTCCCGAATTAGCGGAATTAATGACGGATTAGCAAGACTAATCCTGGATTAGACGAGGATTAGCGGACGTTCGAGCGAAAGGACGATTTTGCCCTTGAAATGGGTGAATCATTGACTTTTCGTTCAGGCGGTCAAATGGACTTTGGCCAATGACTATGACATAGTTCAGGACGTCACGAGTTCATAGACAGGTGGCACGCTCGATTCCGTCGTCCGTGGAAGAAGTTAGGACGATCGGAAGTTCAAGGGCATTTTGGTAATTTGGGCGAATAGGAGTAAATAGTTGACTTTTAACCCTGGAGGTCCGATGGACGAGGGCCAAGGACCGTTACGTAGATCGAGATGATACGAATCCGTAGACAGGCGGCACGTCAAATTCGGACGTTCGACGGAGAAGTTACGGTTCACGGAAGTTCGGAAGTACTATTGCGCATTTTACGAGATGAGGGACTTTTGGAATTATGTGGTCCCAAATATTATTCCCAAGGCCCAATGGATGAGTGACAAGTGTCACCCATCCACTGGACACCATTTTCCCTTCATGCAAATCCCTTCCCTTTATTTTCATTCGATCATCTTCTTTGCTCTCAACCAAACCCGATCTCACAACCCATCCCCTTAACCTTGCCAATCGACCATGAGCCAGGGGACTTGAGAGGGAGAGACAGAGGAGGCAGTTGATGGCTGAGGGGCTGTCTGGACCGCCGTGCATGGCGGTGATGGCCAGGAAACCACCAATTACACGGTTAGGCCCAATTTTCATCTTATTTCGATTTTTACATTATGGATGCTTTTGGATGATTAATGGGTTTCTAGGGAAGTTATAAGATGGTTAGGAGGGTGGTTCACAGCTGAGGAAACCTAGGGGGTGATTGGGCAAGCTTGAACCATGAGGAGGAAAATGAACCATAGGTTTTAGGTGGTTTTCTCTTAGGTTTAATGATTGGAATTGATAGGAAATCACAAAATAGGAAGATTAGGATTGAAAAGGAAAGGATTGGACGAAAAATAAGGATTGGAGGGGCCTGAACCGGTCACGCCGGTCCAGTTGTAGGCATGAACCGAACCGGCCGGTCTGGACCGGTTCAGCCGCTGGAGAAGACAAATAGTGTCGGGCGCGTGAGCCCCATGCGCAGCCCCTTTGGGCGGCGTCTGGAGGCACGTGGGACATAATTTGGGGAAAGTTCCAACATGTAATTTTATCTATTCGATATAACAAACATTTTGGGACTGGTTTCGTGTCAATCAGACATCATTTCGATATAGTTCGAGTTGTCCGAAGGTTTAGGTTCGCGTTTAAAAATAGTTAGAAATTCCGGAAAATTACGGAGCTTTAATGAGGGGTTATATAAGTAGTTAGTAACTCTCTAAATTAATTTGGACAAGTTCGGGAATCCCGGAGGTGACGATTGACCCGGGAGACTCTTATGGCACGCGTATCGAGACTAGGCTTCGGACGGTCTGTGAGTGGACCTTTCTTTCGAACTTGATGCATGCATAAATGTTTTATAATTGTTTTAGAACATGTTTTGTGTTACCATGAGTGCATTTTTTTGTAGGATTTACATATTTGCACGTATTTCGAGATTTCTGGTTTTATACGATGCTTATACGTGCTAGGCTTTCAATGAGATTTTAATGAATTGGTTTTGGATTTGGAAATATGAAATCGAGTATGAGACCCATTTTATTTATGAACTCTCAGACTTAGAGTCCATTTGATTTGACGAGGAATTGGACCGAGGATCCATTTGTGATATACGGTCGGACCGAGGGTCCCGTTGATTTATGATCCGGGCTTGAGGCCCATTTTACTGTAGTATCGGGTGTGAGGCCCTATTGGTTGTGAAATCGGGCTTGAGGCCTTGTTGATTTGTGGTTTCGGGCTTAGAGCCCAGTTAGCTGTGGTATCGGGCTTGAGGCCTTGTTGAATGTAACCTCGGGCTTGAGTCCCAATTCGATTTATGAAATGAGTATTCGGGCATGAGACCCTATTGAACTGTGGATTTAGGCCAAGGCCTGTGAAATGAATTTAAATCGGATTCGAGGAATCCTGTTGAGATGAATCGGGTTTGAGACCCAGTTGAAATGTGTTTTGTGAAAGAAAGAAAGAGATTTAAAAATGATTATGAACCCTCCACATGATTTATATGGTCTCCTCCAGACGTCGACCTGGAGTGTCACGATCCACATACCAGAATGGGTATCCCCATAGGGATCTCGTTCCAGTAGTGGAGGTTACAATTTATGTTGTGGTCCCGGACCAGATTCCGGAGAGATGTGTGGACTAGATCCGGAGATAGAGCTCAGACTAGATCCAGAGATTGAGCCTCTCAGATGGAGAATTCCTGGGAGAAGACTCAGAGTGAGACCCCGAGTAGTGTGCACACTAGTATAGAGATGATATCGTGACATATATCGGGGATGTGTTCCCTAGGGGCTGTGTGCCCCGAGTTGGAATCTTCTCGGAAGTGTCGCAGATGGGTTATATGTATGAGTACGTATGTGATTCTTATGGAAAGTGATTTGGGGGCGGAGACCCCGTGTTCCGTGTTTTATGTTTTGGAAAGTGGTTTGGGGCAGAGACCCCGTATTTTATGTTTTGGTATTTCACTGAGAATGGTTTTGGGCTGAGTTCCCACACGTATTGATTCACTGGTTTAGATTGTGATTTCGGGTCCAAACGGATTTATGGTTCATGACGGTTTATAGGAACCGGCATGAACCCTTGAAAGGTTTTATGGGTCATGACGGTTTATGGGGACCGGGCATGAACCCTTGAAAGGTTTTAAGAATGTTTGACAAATAGTTTTATGAACGTTTTGATAAACGGTTTTTCAATGCATGCATATACTTTTAGTGAAGGGCATAAATGTCTTAAAGTGAAAATGTTTTTTTATTAAAATATTATTTTTTTCCACTCACGACTTTTGATGTTTTAATGCCCTTCAGATTGATCGCGGATGCGAGCTGTAGCAGAGACGAGACATCACACTCCTCACACGTTGTACTAATGTTCATCGAATTTGCAGGGAGAAATATAAAGGTGCACAACATCAGCAATAGATTGGCGTCCCAGTGGATCTGCATGTCGACCAACATTAGGATCCCGATCGTGTGGGTGGAACGACTTGAGGCATTGTCGCCCAAAGTGCACGCTCTGCTGGTGCAGGAAATGGGTACAATTCTTCGCACCAAGTCCAAGATGATGGTAGACAATTTCAAAAGTTAATCCCCAACAGAGTTAGATAAATGTTGGTTTACTTTAAAAGTATGAGTTTCTTCTTACGATTTTCTTAGTTTTTTATTTTTAATAATTTTGCAAACTTTAATATTTTATTGCAGATTAATTTTGAGTGAGATTAGAACAACACCAATCTCATGGCCCACATAAACTTCCATTCATAAAAGCGGTTCGCCAATTGGAAGTTCGAGCTCTACGAGTCCTACAAAAACTAGAGTTCCCCTAATATAGCTCGTGCAAATCCTCCAAAAAAGTTGTAGGGGGAAAATCTGGACGGGTGGAACTGGTTATGTAACGACCCGTCTAGGAAATCGGGATTAGATTAGTTGTTAATGATGGATTAGTGAAGTTAATCGGTGATTAGTTGGATGCGTTCGGACGGACGACGCGAAATGACGATTTTGCCTTTAAAATGGGTAAAAATGTTGACTTTTAGTTCGGGCGGTCAAATGGACTTTAACCGATGACCGTGACGTAGTTCGAGACGTCACGAGTTCATAGACAGGTGGCACGCCCGATTCCGATGTCCGAGGAAAAAGTTAAGACGTTCGAAAGTTTAAGGGTATTTTGGTAATTTCGTTAAAAAGGAGCGAATGGTTGACTTTTTGGACGACAAGTCACTTTCATGCCTTTCGAGGACTATTAGGAAGGTTTCGATCCCCTGAGTACAATGACAGGTGGCATGCGTTAGTTGGAGGTCGAACGAAAAAGTTACGGGTCTAGGAATTTGAAGGGCAAAATGGTAATTATGAAGGTAATGGTAATATGGTCTTTTCCTGCCTTGGGTTTAGTGTCCGGTAATCAGGGGACACTTGGCTTCATCAGAGGTGTGTGACCACCAGGTTTTGGACACCTGGCTTCCTCTAGATGGGTATGGAAGTCTCTTCACCGTCTTTCTCAAATTTTAAAAACAAGTGTTCACGGGTTGAAGGACTGAAAACAGAGCATAGTTGAGACCGTGAGAATTCACTCAGACAAGTCCCTTAATCTTTCATCTATTTCCCTTACTGTCTGAAAGGAAATGAGAGAGGGAGCCTAGAAAAGATCACTGGTGGCCACGGTGAGGTTCGATGGCGGAGGATGACGGCGGTAGCTGAGGAAACCCAAGAGGACCCTGTTCGTGTTTGCACTTGAAGAAGTTGGATTTTTGGGCTAAGGATCGAATTGATTAATTGGGTTTTGTCGTTGAGATCGTCAGGAAGCCTTTGAGCTTGGTTTTGAGGTTGACAAATGGAAGGTAAGGTGAGTTCTAGAAAACCTTCGTTTGAATTCAAAAATGGTGGAGCTTGTTTTCGTGCTAATTGATATGTTTGGGTTATTAGAACCTCTTTTGGAAGTTAAGACGAAACTAAAGAGCTTGGAAGGACGGCCTGAGATGGCCGGAGATGCAAGAACACAGAGGAGCAATTTGAAGGATTTTCTTCGATATTGGAAGGTACAATTTAGATTGAAAGTTCATGCTTTGTTCATGTTAGTTGATTAGGATTGAAAAGACGAACTCAATGGATCAATAAGAACTGAAAATGGGTCAGAATTAGACAGTTTAGAAGGCTGAACCGCTTGCGCCGATTCGGTTGAACTGGGCCGGCTTGAACCGGTTCAAACCGGGTTTGCCCCAAGGTTGAAGATGAATAGTAGCCGCGCGTGAGGCCCACCCGCAGCCCCTTTGGGAGGCCCGTGTGGGCGCGTGACACGGATTTCGAGAAAAGTTTCAACACGACTTTTAAATTATTCAATGTAACGAACATTTTGGTGCTGGTTTCGAGTCAATCGGATATCGTCTCGATATGTTTTGGGATGTCCGAAGGTTTTAGGGCTCAGTTAAAAATAGTTAAAAATACGGAAAAATTATGGGGCTTTAGTATGACCATTGTGAAGTAGTTAGTGACCTTAGTATGGGATTTGGACAGGTTCGAGAAAGCCGAGGATAGCGGAATGGCAGGAAACGGCTTAAGTGCGCGCGTATCGAGGCGACGACGCTATGGTATGTGAGTGGACTTTTCTTTCTAACTTATGATGCATGCATATATGTTTTTTATATGTTTTCTATACGTGATTCTATGATTTGATTTATGATCTTGACGATTTATGATTTGCATGATTTTCGAGATATTTATGGAATTGCGCGTTTTACGAGGTTTCGCTTTATGTTGTGATTTGACCATGGTTTTAATGGTTTGATTTTGAGATTTGAAATATGATTTGATTTCAAGGATTTGAAATGAATTTCGGAAAAGTGATTTCGGGCTTGGAGCCCTATTTCTGAGATTTCGATAAATGAGCTTTCGGTTTTGAAACTGGATTTTGGAAACAAGATTTCGGCTTTGGTTTTTGAAACTTGGAAAATGAAGTCTGGATTTGGGTTCGGGATGATGGTTCCGGATGCTAGCTTACGGAATCATTGTTGCGAATTCGGATAAGGATTTTCTATGGTTTTCACTATTGTTTGAAAAATGGTTTTAGATTTAAAGACTCGGAAAAAGAAAAGAAAAACCGCTGGATCTGGTTTTGAGTTTAAAGACTCGGATTGATTGATGGGGGGAGGGCCCTGGATTGATGTGTTTTGAGTTTAAAGACTCGGTATATGTTTTGAGTTTAAAGACTCGGTTATGATACCCCCCGAGGCCTGTGATTGTGTTTTGAGTTTAAAGACTCATTGATATCCCGAGAAGGCCTGGTTATTGTGCATGATTTTGAGTTTAAAGACTCGGGCGCACTTGAGATCCAGTAAACTTGTATAATTGATGTTTTTCATTGGTTTTCAGATGTTTTGGGCAGTGGCCCGGATGATATGGATTTGATGAGTTTTGGGACTGAGTTCCCGTGTTTGAGTTTTATTTGTGATTTGAGGCTGAGGCCTAGATTTGAATGATGGATTTGACTCGGGTTTTCAATAATGGTTTTTGATATGAATGGTTTCATGACATCTATTGATATGCATGCATTGGTTTTTAAATGGAGGGTATAAATGTTTTACTGAACTGTTTTTGAACTTATACTTTATTTTTGTCCACTCACAGTCTTTTCATGTTTTCGATACCCTCCAGGTTGTTGCGATATGGGCTGTTGGTCGAGAGAGACGGAGACATCACACCCGCGATCCACAGTAGTTGGGTGCACTCTGGGAAGTCCGATTACTTTTGGGATGGATTAGATCGAGAATCCCTTGTCTGACTTACGTGTCACATGGAGGTTGGACGCCAGTTTAGCCTTCGTGTCATGCGTAAGTTAGACGGGAGCAGGATTCAGCCCTTAATCCCGGGGGATTAGGGGTGGGTCCTGACAGAATATGCGACCACTATGTGTCCGATTGATTTATGATAATTTATCATTTTTATTTATTTATTTAACAATTTTTCTTACGTTTGGATTATTAGTACTGATTATTTTTTTCTAATGTGCAGAAAAAATCAAGGGCAACAAGGTGAACCATGCAGCGAAGAAATTTGAGCACCACAGAGAATCACGACTCTTGCTCGCCCATCATAAGGCTCATCACACGGCTAAGTCGCTGTTCCTAGAAGTAGATGCCTACGGGAAGTTTTTGATTGGCGAGGCAGTTAGGTGGCTGACATTATCCACGTAAGTTCAATGTTTGCGTAATTTAATAGTTCAATTTTTTTTTATCATTAATATTCTAATTATTAATTTATTCCAATTTTTTGGCGGCGATGGTGGATGACGTGCAGTAGACTCGGGAACAGTTGACATAGCAGCAACTCGAGGTCCCTCTAGAGGGCTAGTTACCATATCCCGGGAAGCCGATCGCCATCCAGGAGTGCCAACTTGGTAAACGTCCTGAGAAGGTTATCGGGGGCACTGGGGAAGGGCTCGTTCCGAACATCTCGAGTTGGTCTTCGAGTTCTTCCTGGACTCCCAATCACGAGGAGGTCTCCCAACTGAAGGACAATATGGAGACCCTCCAGGATGAGAATACCGAGATCAAGGCCAATTATGCGCGCATTCAGACCCAAAACAAGCAAATTCAAACTCAGTTCACCCTCTTATTAATCGAATAATTGAGTGTGGGCTGAATGACCTTGACTCGCAGCCACAGGGCCCGATTCGACAGCTCGCCCAGGAGCGTGATCACCCGCCCATCCCGATTACTTAGTTTTTTTTTTTAATTTTAAATTATGTAAAAATATTACGTTTATTTTTTATATATTATTTTTATTTTTCTATTATTATTTTAATTGGGTTTATTTAAACATATGTTAGTATTAATTATATATAATTATTCAAATATCAAAAATATTTAAAATATTTAAATATATTTAAAATTTTGCCTAGCGAGTACGCGTTGAGCAAAGTTTGTCGTTAATAGGCTGGCCCGATGAATCTTCACCAGGCAAAGTTGTTCATAATAAACCTTACTCGACGGTGGCTTCATCGGGCAAGGTTTTGAACCTTGTTTGCCGTAGTCCTTATCGATGCCTTTGCTCGGTAAATGGTTCTGCTGGGCAAAAGTCATTGACTTCATTCTTACTCAACATACATCCTTCTCCGTCGAGTAGAGCCCTAGCCCAACGATGCTTGCATGACGGAGATCGCCCAGCAAAGCTTCGCTGGGTAAACATCTTGCCTGATGGATGGGCCTTCTTGCTCAACGGGGCCTTTTCACCAAATCCGCCTTGTTTTCTTGTAGCTGTCATGTTCAATCCCAATTGTATCGATTTTAGAGCTCATTATATATTATGATTGGATACTAAATTTTTTGTATATAAATATGATAATTAGAATTATTGATTTTTTAAAATATTATATAATGATAATTTTTTTTTAAAAAAAATTATTAGAGATTGTTTGGAATCTCTTAATAAGGAATGTTGATTAATAAGCCACTAGAGCAATAAGCACACACCTACCCTCGAGTAGATACAAGTATTCCTCTTTCAAGTAAGCCATGCAATTAGTTATAATTAGATATCTAACGAATTTGAGATTGAATTGATGGTATCTTAAATCTTTTAGTTTATTCAACTGCGCGTATAATAAATCACACAAGTAAACTAATAACGCTTTCAAAGTTAATTAGAATTAGTAATCGAATACTTTATCCCTTATTTTTCTAATGCAATAGGAATATATACTTTATCTTAAGAAGTTATATAAGTGACATGCAGGTATGTGACACTTTTGAGTATATTATAAATTTTCTTGTAGACTGAGAATTGTGAAAATATTATTATACAAATTAAACCAATGAACTCAAGCGATCGAGACGATCGAACCTTCTCTATGCCAGCACAAAGATATGAGATAAAAAATATTATGAATATAACTAAAAGTGAAAAAAATATTCAATTGGAAGAGATAAAAAAAGAATTTGGAAAGAAAAATATAAGAATAAAAACAAAAAACTAGAAACTATATATATTTGGTTGTTCTCACTTTCAAAATTTATTAATTTTTTTTTCAGTTTTTTTTTTTCTTTCTAGAAATTGATGTTCCACTTTAAAATCAATTGGTAATGGGGGAGAGTAGCTCAAGCATATTTAAGACATAAATAGAAGTTGTGTTTTCAGATATGTAACAAACCGCTCTGATATCATGAAAAAATTGAGATTACATGTGGGGATGTAAGGCCTATCGTGGTTAAGGCATAGGCATGGGACAACTTACTCTTGTACCATATAAAAATTGAGATTCCATCTCAAAACCAACTGAGATGGGGGAGTAGCTCAAGCCTATTTAAGGCAAAAATTGTTGTATTTTTCTGATATGAGACATTGTCTCACACTCCAACATATATACCACTAGTTTTTTTTTTCATCTCTTCGTACTTTTATGTGTGGACCATTCATATCTCAAGCATAAAAGGTTAAAAATATAAAAATAAAAATGAATATCGTACCTTATTTTGTCGGCCGAATTGAAAACTCCTACAAAATTTCAATGAGGTCACATAGATTGAGCACCATATTTTCTCTGTACGTACTTTATTTTCGTTAATGAATATTATAATTAATCTTCCTAAAACATAAACAAAGGGAAATATCACATTTGTTTATGAACAAATTCTGATTTCTAGTTAGATACTATTTACGAATGTATGAAAACAAATTTCAAATTATATAAAATATTTGAGTCTATATAACAGTGGTTTTAATTGAGATAATTAATAATCTAGTGTACTAATTAGTAGTGCACATAAATGGTTGAGTATTTTGGATATTCTTGTACCTAGCCAAACTACCTAGAGCATGAATATGGATGCTTGCATTTGTATGATAGAGAGTCGGTAGGGATTGGATTCTTGGTTTGATTGAGAACCTTGGAAAGAAAATACAGAAATAAATCCAAAAGTAATAATTTCAACCAAGAAAAAAAGTCCAAAAGTAATTATACACTTTGCTCCAAACAAGTTTTAATTGTTTGCGTCGGTCAACACGAATCAGACCAAGTAAAACAGAATATATTTTTTTTTTTCCAACGTACGTAGTTCAAGCATTGTCGCATTAATTGTTAAACAGACGCTTTTGGACTCGGACTCGGACTCGGACTCGGACTCGGACTTGACTAATCAGACACCGGTCCTAAGTTTGGTGATATAACCTCTTCGTGGAAGTTAAGTATGTATGGTATGTCCTTGCTTTTATTATTAACTTAATTAGTTAATCCGTTAGGCAGATAACAAAGCAACACGTTTATGTTTCGTATTTAATTAGCTTACTTATGGTTTACTTTGCTCCATCAATATGTATTATTTCTGGAATGGTATATAATATTTGTATTTCATTCTGGGTAATTTTTTTTGTTTACTTTTTTTTAATTTTTTTTAAGGGGAGCTTACTTTTTTTTATTAATCTAATTATTTTTATATGTGTATTATAACTAGAATTATTCAATTCATAAATTAATTTTTAAAAATTATGTAAGTAAAAATTCAACTAATTAATTGAAATTTGTTTAGTCATTTATATATATATATATATATATATCAACTAAATATGCGGTTAACTATAAAAATTTTAATTGCTATAAATATTGTAATCTTGGCTAGTCAAAATACCAAGATTTAATCATTATTGGATTAGAAGAAATAGGTGTCTTTCTAATAGTGTTGATGTGCAAAATGTGCCAATTTAGTGAGCGAATGTTGCTCTACCACGTGCCTTGGAGTAGACCTGAAAAGGGAGAAAACTGGTTGGTCGGTCAGAATATAGGCACTGGTGTGGTACCAGCCCAAAGGTACTCCGACGCTCAAGTCAATAGTCGGTATGAGTGGTAAATAAGTGTATTTCCAAAATAATTGTCAATAGTAAATGCTTAGTTACCTTTATACGCCAAATGGACCCCTTTTGTATGGATGCGGTGAGTATAATAAATATATTCTCCCGATGTGGGACAAATGTCAACTACTGTGGGCCCGACACATGTAGGAGATGTCCATGTGTCGGTGCTGGCCATGCCCTACTAGGGTTTGCTTATCTTAGTGGGTCTGGATTCCTTGGGCTTGTGTTGGGCAGAGGTACTAGGCCCTCAGGTCGGTCTGGGCCTGACATACCGACCGACGGAGGGTGGTCCTCCAGAGTCTACCTGTGGCATGTTGCTAGCAGAGGGCTGGGCCTATGGGTCGGTCTGGGCCGACGTGCTGATCGACAGAGTGCTGAGCCTCTGGAGTCGGTCTGGGCTGATGTATTTGGTAGCGGATTGGGCCTCCTGGTCGGTTTGGGCCCCCTTGTCAGTCTGGGCCGATAAGGTATGAACAAATAGAATTATGAAAATTGAATTTTTATAGTGTTTCCATATAGGATTAGGAAAAGTAATCCATAATCCTTTAAGATTAGTAAATAAGTTATTTTCTCATCTTCAAAAAGGAATAGAAATTCTAATATGCTAAGGATTGTAACCTAAGAGTTATACACAATAAATATAGGAAAATTGATAGAAATATGTGGTTTGGTAAAAATGTATTCAAAAATAGGAGCCCCTAAAATATTTTTACAAATCTACAAATTTATAAGAGTTATAGTAACTTGATAGTCAAATAATTTATGCAGCTGAACAGTCCAAGAAGAAAAAACCCAAACTCCAAATTGCTCCTACCTTGTTCTCCTCCATTCTTCTTCGTCATCGCAACAACCCAATACCAACCAAGAATGAAATCGCAACTATCCTTTTCTCCAAATCGCGACTACCTGCTTATCCTCCTTTTTTATTCATCATCGCAACAACCCAGTAACTATCGGGAACAAGATCGCTACTACCTTTTTGTCAGGACCCACCCCTAATCCCCCGGGATTAAGGGCTAAATCCCAATCCCGTCTAACTTACGCATGACACGAAGGCTAAACCAACGTCCAACCTTCATGCGACACGTAAGTCGGACAAGGGATTCTCGAACCAACCATCCGCAAGTAACCGGTCTTCCCAGAGTATGCCGAACTACTGTGGATCGAGGGTGTGACGTCTCTGTCTCTCTCGACCAACAGCATGTGCCGCAACAACCTGGAGGGTATTTGTGGAACCCAGAATCATCCGAAAATTATGGAGCCACCACGTGTCCCGTAATTCCCAAAAATAACCAAATTACCCTTGGAAAATAACACTGATCATTCGAAAAATACCCGCACATCAAATAATCTATTTACCAGTTAAATACGTTATTTGGCCGGGTTAAAACCTCCGTAATATTGATATTCTCTCCGAGAGATAATTATCGTTATTCTTAATAACGATAAATTAATATTAATATTAAAATACAATAAATATCATTACTATCATGATAAGCCATCATTATGACTATCAAAATAATATATTATTCATTTAATAATAATATATTATTTATTAATTAAATATTCAAACCGACCAATCAGAACTCTCCAAGGCTCCCAAGATTTTTCTATAAATAGCAAGGCACATTTCACTTCCAAGGTACGTTGATTCTTCGCTTCGAAGTATATCCTTTTCCTCTCTCAAAGCTAACTTAAGCATCGGAGTGTTCTTGGTCGAACAACCCCCCGGGTAAATCAATCGAGGCAACGATAGCTAATTGTTTGCTGTTTGCAGGAATTGTGAGGACTTTTCGCGGCGGGTTCAATCTTTGATTCAACAGTATTGAAAACACGAAAAGATTGTGAGTGGACAAAAATAAAGTATAAGTTTAAAAACAGTTCCATAAAACAATTACATTTATACCCTCCGCGTAAAAAGCCAATGCATGCATATCAAAGTCATGTTATAAAACCATGTAAGAAAACCAAGTAGTTTCCTTTTTTTTCCAATTTCCCGGGCCTCAGCCCAACACCATCGAAGAACCTTATTTAAAAACCATCATCATCAAATCTCAGTGAAATCCAAAACACATTTGAAGCCACATTCCCATCCATCGAACTTGCTGGATCTATTCGAGTCTTTAAACTCCCGAGTCTTTAAACTCAACAGGCCTACGGGGGAAAATATCAATATCCGAGTCTTTAAACTCAATCCGGGTCTTTAAACCCAATCCGGGCCTGTCCCCCGTTATAACATAATCCGGGTCTTTAAACCCAATAACCAGATCCAGTAAATCCAATCCAAAACCGTTTGAAAACCTTTTTCCATTTCCGAATCTGAATCCGCAATCTCCTCAGGATCCCGACTGTAACGACCCATCTCGAAAGTTAGGGTTAAGATAGTGCTTAAGATGGGATTAGCGAGCTAATAAGAGGTTAGTGGGTGATGGGTGGTTCGTTAGAATAGAATGACGATTTTGCCCCTAGACTGGGCAAAAAGTTGACTTTTAGTTCGGGCAGTCAATTGGGTATTAGCCGATGACCGTGACGTAGTTTGGGATGTCACGAATCGGTAGACAGGTGGTACGCCCGATTCCGACATCCGAGGAGAAAGTTATGATGTTCGGAAGATTGAGGGCATTACCGTAATTTGGGTGAAATAGAGGGAAAAGTTAACTTTTTTTATGTTCGGGATTTTGACATGTTGACCTAGGACAGTTAGGTAGATCTCGTCGTCCTGAGTACAACGACAGGCGGCACGTGTTCATCGGAGTTAGGATGTGTGAGTTACGGATCTAGAAAGGTAGTGGCATTATGGTAATTTTGAGTTCAAACAAGGGCATTTTGGTCTTTTGGCTGTTTGGGCATTGTGCAACCAGATCAGGACAAGTGTACAGTGAGATGGGGATATTTTTGGAAAGGGACCATGGGATTGGTGACACGTGCAGTGTGTGTAATGGGTTATAGGCCGTGCACGGTGTGTGTTTAATTTGTGCCCGTGTGTGTGTGTTCGAATAAGAGAAACAGAGGTTGAGTTTGAGAGAAAATCGATCAAGTGAAGGGAGTGTTTGTGTGTTCTGGTGAGTGGATGAGATACTGGAGATCGAGTGAGAGATAGTGAGTGAGTGGTGAGGGCAACTCGTGTGAGGAATCTTGTGAGTGCGAGGGGTTGAGTTTCCGAGAAACAGAGAAGGTGTTGGGTGGTGGTGCTGCTGTGTGGTACTCCTATCATCAAATTGGACCCGTGGTGGTGATTGTGAGGATTGAGAAGAGTCGACCAGCCCCAGCGGAGCTCACAGCATACTCTGTTTTTCCGTTTTGCTTCAAACCATTAGTCGTGGGTTTTGGGTGTGAGTCGACGGTTTTGGTGAGTTGGGTGAGACTTAGGAAGGTCCTAGGATTGGTTTAAGGTCGACAGCATGACGGGGGAAGACCTGGTTGGCCGGAAAGGAAAACAGGGGACTGGTTCGGGTTTTTGTTCGAGCTTGAGTCGACGACTTAGGGGCTGTGTCGAGGTGTTTGAGTGAGGGGACTGGATTGCTGAGGACTGGACGATGAAGATGGTGAAGAAAGGAAAGGAAACGGAGACGGGACGGCGGAGAACCGGGTGCGCCGGTTCAGACCGGTTCACCCGAGGTAGACGACGATGAATAGTGTCGTGAGGGCCACGCGCAGCCACTTTGGGCGGCGCGTGGGGGCGCGTGCGACGGCGGTTGGGAAAATGGTCAACATGGTTTTTGGTCTAGGTGTCGTGACGAGTCAATTGGAATTGGTTTCGGGTTAATCGGACGTCGTTTGAGGTTAGTTCCGCGAAGGTGAAGGTTTAGGGTTCCGGTTCGTTACGTTTAGGACCCGAGGATTTTTGGGGAAAATTAGGTGGACCTTCGTAGTTGTGTTAGTAACGTACTTCGGTGCTTGTTGACAGAATCGGGATTTCCCGAGGAAGCTGAAAAACGTACGGGACGTTCGAGACGTGACTGAGGGCTCGGTACTATGAGTGAACCCCTTCTCTAAACTCGAGCATGCATAACTGTTTTTCTATAATTGTTTTATGGTTTTATATGTGATTTTATGATGGTTGAACATGTGATGATAGTTTTACATAATTACATGGTTTTCGAGAAATAACGTAATTGACACGTTTTACGAGGAATGTCGATTTCTGAGTATAATGTCGTGGTTTTGGGGTTTTCAAATGATAACTGGTTTTGATTGCTTATAAATGGATTTTGAGACGAGATTTCGATGATTACAATTTTTTGGTTTTAGAATAGGATTTCGGAAAGCGGAATTTGGTTTTAAAGTTGGAAAAGTGGAATTCCGGATTTGGGTTCGGAATGACGGTTCTAGACGCCGGAAGGGCATCGGACCAGTGATTTCGGATTCGGGTTTGGATATGGATTTCAAAATGGTTTTCAAATGGTCTTGGATTGGATTTGCTGGATCTGATTATTGGTTTTAAAGACCCGGATATTGTGATTGACGGGGGACGGGCCTGGATTGGGTTTAAAGACCCGGATTGGGTTTAAAGACTCAGGAGTTTAACGACTCGGATATTATTGAGGCATGGATTGAGTTTAAAGACTCGGGAGTTTAAAGACTCGGATAGGTCCATCAGGTTTGATCGGATAATTGTGATACGTTTTATGATGCTTATGATATGATTTCTATCACTGTTTTTGTAACGATTCTGCAATTGTTTTTATGACGATCTTTATGTGATTTATAATTGTTTTAGTAACTGGGTTATGCATGTGATTTCAAAATGGAGGGCTAAAACCCTGGTTTTCACACCTTCTGTTTTTAACTTGCCCTCCAGGTCGTGGAGCTAGTGCGGGGTTCGGCGTCGAGGCAGCGTCGGAGGCATATAATTTACGAGAGCGATCCCGGAGTGTTTTAAACTTTTCGTGTGCATGTACTGGTTATCGGTTTTCTTCCTTTTAGTACTATGCTCTATAAAACTTTGATTTCGAGATGTTTAAAGTTTCTCCTGCATCTGACTGTGTAGTTTAGTGGTTTACTTTGGAGCAGGATTTACCTCGGTTTACGGGGTGAAACCGGGGAGCGTCCTGACACCGAATCCAAATACAGAACTCATATCCATCTCCTTTTCCAGATCCGAGTCCGCAACCATCATTTCGTAAGCTAGCATCCGGAATAACCATTCCGAACCCAAATCCGGAAATCCATTTCAAGTTCCAAACCGAATTCCGAATCGTCATCCGGAAATCCGATTCCAAAACCAGAAATCCTCTTTGTCAAAAGCACTTTTTGAACTGGGCCTCGAAGCCCGAAGTCATTTTCCGAAATCCATTTGTAAATCATTGATATTAACTCATATTTCAAATCCCGACATCAAATCATTTAAACCAGGTTTAAATCACAACATCCATCAAAATCTCGTAAAACGTGAAATTCCGTAATTTCCTCGAAAAACGTACAAAACCGTAAACCATCAGAATCATAAATCAAATCATAGAATCACGTATAGAAAACATATAAAAACATATATGTATGCATCAAGAGTTAGAAAGCAAAGTCCACTCACAGACCATTCCGACGTCTCCTCGATACGCGTGCACTTACGCCGTCCCCGGTCATTCCGCTATCCTCGGCTTTCTCGAAAACCTGTCATGTGCACTGCCGTGAACGCCGTCGTGGCCCAGTCCGTCCAACGTCTCTCCTCTTCCTTCTGACCACTCCCACACTCCAATTTTGAAGGGTTTGATCGAAACACGGCAACACCACCACCTCAACTCTTCTCTGTTTTCCCAAGAAACTCACACTTACACACACAGGTTTTCCTCACACAATTCTCACTCTAAACTCACTCACCAGCTCTCACTTAGTCTCTGCTCACTCTCACCAGGTCACAAAGCCTCACACATCCCTGCACTCGATCGATTCCTCCTCTCCGCTCAGTCTCTGTTCTCTTCGCTTACACAACCACGACTCACACACAGCCCAAATTAAATTACACTGTGCACTACCTAGAACCCACTAGACCACCACCACGCGTCCAAACCCCATGGTCCCAACTCAAAAATATCCAATAGGCCCTGTACACTTGTCCCAATCTGATTTGCACAATTCCCAATGTGCAAAAAGACCAAAATGCCCTTGTGAGTCCAAATTACGATTATGCCCTTCGCCGTTCTAGACCCGTATCTCGTTCGTCCTATGTCAGATGAAAGTATGCCGCCTGTCGTTGTACGCGGACTCGTGACGTCCCGAACTACGTCACAATCATCGGTCAATGCCCAATTGACCGCCCGAACTAAAAGTCAACATTTTACCCATTCCAGGGGCAAAATCGTCATTCTGTGCCAAATGTTCAAAAGTAACCAACTAACACTGATTAATCTAACTAATCACTTCGCTAATCCAGACTCCCGAGACGGGTCGTTACACTTTTTCTCTTTCATTCTTCTTTCTCATCGCAACAACCCAACAACCTTCTTATTTTTCCTCCCAAATCTTGCGGCCTAGGCCAGCTCATCATCTTCATTTCGCTCTCATCTTATCACGCCCCTCATCTTCTCATCCTTCTCAGCTTCTTATAGCTCCTAGCTTCTCATCGCTCTATTTCTATGTCTCTAATTTTTATTTTAATCATTATTTTGGGTGTTTTGTGTTTGGTGAATGTGTTTAAATATGTGTTGGACAATCCAAAAATCAAAGCAAATAACTAATTGGGGAGTGATGAAGATGAATTTGTAGGTCTGAAGTTGGGAAGATGATGTTGGGCTGAAGGCCATACAAGCCACTTTCAAATTTGCAAATCTGATATGAGAATATATCTAGTCTGATAGTACCCCTATAATCCAATAGTCATATAGTGCCCCTACAGTCTCTTTAGTAATGTTTGTATATTTTCTTCTGGATTTTTATCAGAGGATGATACTTGGTGTCCTCATAATCCAGTAGTGTTCACATAGTCTGTTAGTGATAGTTGTATGTTTTCTTTTGAATTTTTATAAGAGGGTGCTACTTGAAGTTCTCATAGTCCGGTAGTATCCTAATAGTCTGTTTAGTGATATTTGTATGTTTTCTTCTAAATTTTTATTAGAGGATACTACTTATTGTCCTTATAGTCTAGTAGTGTTCTCATAGACTGCTCAATGATATTCTTATGTTTTGTCACACAAAACTATATTTTCTGACAGGACCCGTCCCAATCCCACTGGGACCACCCGGGGACGAGCCCCGCTCCCGTCTGACAATGACTCTAAACATACCAAAATTACCCTTAAATAAAAACCGAATATTCAAATAGAAATATAACGTGCAACAACAGTGTTTAAAGCGATACTGTCACACAAGGGAAAGTAAAATAACAACACGTGAGCACAATAGTCAGAGTACATTATTCGGTGCTCAACCTAACCACAAGTGGGTGTACAGGTGCACAGCTAATCAAACTAAGCCTCTTCCTCCTCCTCCTCTGGGTCCTCCTCTATTTCTGTGTCACGGTCTGGAGGGGTCAGTAAAACAAAGAGTGAGTGGGCCAAAGATAATAGTTTATAAATCAATTTAATAATAAAATAAATCATAAGGTTGTACCCCTCCGTTTTCCAAATCTTGCATGCAGTGAAAACATAGATTTATAGTGAAATCGTAACCACAGAATCATTAAAATAATCGAAAGGAGAAACTAACATATCAGTGCACTGTAAAACCCAACCCAAATGATGTCAAGGTTCTAATGCTACGCGTTGCCACTCAGGGTCTCACACCCAAGACTTTCTAGGTACATCAGCTCCCGGTATCCCGGTCATTGCCCGAGGTATATGAACATGCCTTCCTGAGAGTAAGTAGCCCAACGGGGGTCAACTCCACTCAGTCAGGGCCCCGTGACTACTCCAGAGTCCACCTGGGCCAACGACCCTCCCTGGAGGAGACAATATAGACAGGTAGGAAAGTACAGCATAATAACAGTATAGTTTACCCTATGTCCCCCCGGACATCCCAGACAAAATCCACATATAATCCAGACGGGTCTCATGCCCAAAACATTGTAATAAGAGATATAAACAGTTCATATAAGACTCATCGAAATCATAAGTGGAAATAGTAAAATAGTTTATGCATGCAAGCCTTTTATAAATCAAACAGCCCACTCACACTCGGTCCTTGCTGCTCAACGATCTCTAAAACCTGTATTAACATACCTGAGAGTTACTTAAGGACCCTATAACTCCAATACCAATACCCTAGAACAGATCCGCCTCAAATACGCATCTCGTGCACTATTCCCAAGGCTTCAAACCCCATTTTGAATAACCTAACGATCTCCGATCGACACGAAACCACCACCATTGGATCCGTATCGTCGAAACCTTATAAATGGTACCGGTCCCACCAAAAATACTGTTCACACGTGCCCCCACGCGCCTGGTCAATGTGTGGGTCAACGCTGCTACAGTGCTGCTGACGTCAATAGTGACGTCATGCTGACATCATCACTGACACTTGTCAGGTGACACGTGGCACACTCTGGTTGGCCCCTGATCTGACAATCTCTGACAGGAATGACGTCACAAGTGACGTCAGCATGATGATGTCATCACTGCTACAGTACCGGGTCTGTTTACTGGAACCGGGTCGCCGTTGACCCACGGCTTGACCCGATTCCACAGTCCGTTTCCGGCCACCATTTTTGACGGGGTTCATTCCTATAGAGTCGTCTAGGTCTGTTCTATGGCTCTGTAATCTTAAAACTAGAAGAAAACTAGAAGAAACTTACCAGAGCTTCGATGAACTTCACGGCCAAAGTCCGGTCGTCGTCTCCGGCTATCCACGCCGTCTCAGTCGTCCAAGAAGGTTCCTATGCGTTCGTCTCAGACCCTAGAGCATGTTCCTAACCAAAGAATTGAACTCTAAACGTTAAAACGGGTTGGTTCGAAACAGGGAAAACAAACGGGTCTCTCAGGTTTTGGGCCTTACCGCCGTCGTGTCGCCGACGTGGCCTTCGTCGTCCGTTCAGTCGTGTTCCTGGGGTCCTAAAAGTGTCGACTGGAGCTCCACTCGAGTCGAGATGGTAAGAATGTGGGGTTTTGCTTCCTGGACCCGATTCCTCTGTGTTTCGGGTCTGTGTTTGCACGGGTTTGTTCAGGGCAGGGGGGTGGATGGTGGTTACTGGTGGTGCACGGTGGGGTTCAGGGGATGATGGTGGTGCTGAGGGTGGTCGCCTGGTGGTGTGAGGGTTGAGAGAAAATCGAAGGGAAAATGGTTGCACGGTTTAGGAAATATGGCTAAGTGTTTGTGTGTTGTGTGAGAGAAGGGAGATGATCGTGCATGAGAAGGGAAAAGCAGATGGAATGGAGGGCTGGGATGGCTTTGAGTATAAATCCAATGGCTAGGATTCAATGATGGCAAATTAATTAGTATAAAATGGACCAATAGGCTATAGGGTTGCTTTATTGGAATAGTGTGCCTTTGGATGAGTGACACTTGTCACTCATCCGCTGGATTGATTTGAATTTAAGGTTTGCACAGATTCTCAAATAAAATATTATTTTAATCGTTTGCGTTCGGTTCGTAAACTTCGCTAAAATACGTCCGTGACCATAACTTCTTCATACGAACTCCAATTTCGGCATGCCGCCTGTCTACGGATTCGTGACGTCCCAATCTACGTCATAGTCATGGGTCAAAGTCCAAATTATTTCCCGGGTCAAAAGTCAACTTTTCCCCCCTCAGGGGCAAAATAGTCTTTTTACATTAAAATATTAATATTCTTGGTTCGGGTCGTTATATTTTCCAACAACAATATCAATTAATTGAAGCATATGAACGAAGGAAAACGATGACTGACATTAGTGGCAGTAACTTCATGAAATATATACACATATTAAAAAGCATGAAATATGCACTCATTTTACAAAAATAGGTTAGAGAACCTAATAGCGCCACCAAAAAACATGTAAGGAAATACATTTTGCTAATATCCTTAAAACACAACTATTCGACATCTTCATAGTTTGGCCTTTTTCTTGCTGCCAGAACATGATTGTTATATTCTCGGTCTGAAGAGAGCTCGACTTCGCACACTTCATCTGAATTAATAAGGTCTCATTTTCTCTTTGAATCCACAAATATAATATAATTACAACATATCTCATATCTTTCTCCTCTTGTAGTAAGCATCTAATCATGAAACTCATCATTTTTCTTGAAATCCTCAACAACCCTTTTGTTTTTAGCCACAACCTCCTTCTTTAGTGCTTCCACCTTGGAAAATCTCCACTCAACAGTGAATGTACCAAATTTGGTTAGAAACTACCATCATATACTTCCATATCATAATGAGGATATAAACGCATCAATTTCACAAATAAAAACAACTAAAACTGCTTAGACTATGATGACACTATCATACTATGAGGATATTATCATACTATAGGGACACTGTCAGATTGTATGGGCACTATAAGACTACTGTACTATAGGAGTCACTATCATACTAGATCAATTGTAACGACCCGTCCCGGATTTCAGGATTAGAATAGTGATTAATGACGGATTAGCGAGATTAATCGGTGATTAGTTGAGTAATTTCGGACGGACAGTGCGAAATGACGATTTTGCCCTTAGAATGGGCAAACTGTTGACTTTTGATTCGGACGATCAACTAGACTTGGGCCAATGGCTATAAGGTAGCGCGGGACGTCACGAGTTCATAGATAAGCGGCACGTCATATTCCGACGTTCGAGGAAGAAGTTATGGGTCTCAGAATTTGACGGGCATTTTAGTAATTTAGCCACAAGAGCATTTTGGTCATTTGGTGCCTTGAGATCTGTGCCACTAGGATTGTGACACTTGGCTTTCCTTGGGATTGGTGTTCACAGAGATTGGGACACCTGGCCCTCTCTGGATGGCTGTGGAACCTCCTCACCGCCTACAATTATTTTAAAAGTGTGTGCACGGTTTAGTTAAAATGAAAAACAGAGTGTGTGACCATGAAACCCATTGATCGTCCTAATTTTTAGGGAGGTGTGTGAATTGAAATGAGAGAAGGGATGATGAGGAATTAGACGGTGCCACCGTGGAGGGTTGCCGTGTCAGGACCCGACCCTCCTCGGTCAGGACCCGACTCATCTAGCACCATATTGTCCGCTTTGGTCATCACCCTCACGGTTTTGTTTTCGGGAGCTCATGGTGCAACTTCCCAGAGGGTCACCCATCATGGAATTGCACCAGCCTCAACTCGCTTAACTTTGGGGTTCCAATCCCCCCCAAAGCCACTTGAGCTCCCAAAAGGCCTAGTGCTAGATAGGTGTGTGCCTACACCTTTAAGGCACACCAGAATTCCTTCCCAGACCATTCCCCCTCGCAGGAATGTAGGATTGTTCACTGTTCCCTACAGGACACGGATCTTACAATCCACCCCCCTTAGGGCCCAGCGTCCTCGCTAGCACACTTCCCGGTCGGGGTCTGACTCTGATACCAAATTGTCAGGACCCGTGTAACGACCCGTCCCACAAATTAGGGTTAAGGAAGTGTTTAAGTTGGGATTAGTGAGCTTAATCGGGGGTTAGTTGGTCCCGAGAAGGTCGAGTGCCTAGAATGACGATTTTGCCCCTGGTTCGGTAAAAAAGTTTACTTTTAATTCGGACGGTCAACTGGACTATGACCGGTGACTGGGACGTAGTTTAGGACGACACGAATCCGTAGGCAGGTGGCACGCCCGATTCCGACATCCGAGGAGGAAGTTATGATGTTCGGAAGGTTGAGGGCATAATCGTAATTTGGGCTAAATTAGGGGGAATAGTTGACTTTTCGTACGATTGGGTTTTGGTACGTTGACCTAGGACCGTTAGATAGATCTTGTCGTCCTGAGTTCGATGACAGGCGGCACGTATTCATCGGACTTACGATGTGTGAGATACGGGTCTAGAAAGGTAGTGGCAAAGTTGTAATTTTTGAATTAAAAGGAAGGGCATTTTGGTCTTTGTGCTTTGGGCCTGGTGCAACAAAGAGGGACAGATGGAAGGCTGAGATTGAAACATGTGGGAGAAGGAATTTTGGGATGATGACACGTGTAGGAGGGCTAGAGGTTTCTAGCATACACGGTCCAATAATTTGGGGTTAAACCGTGTATGTGTTCGTGTGTTGTTCGACCTAGATAGAAACAGAGGGAGGAATTGAGAAGAATTGAGGGGTGAGTGTGTGTGTTATGTGAATTGAAGGGTGAGGAGTGACCAGAGAGTGGAAGAGAGCTTGGGAGGAGACAGGGAGGTACGGTGGCCGTGTGTGTGTGAGTAGTGAGCCACGGGAACTAGGGAGGAAACTCAGAGAAAAACAGAGAGGAGGTGAGAGTTGGGTGGCGGTGCGGCCGTGATCGATCAATCGAGGCCAGCGGAGGTGTTCAGAGGACGAGAGGAGCTATTGCCTCACGGCTGAGCTCACGACGGCGCTTGGAAGCCGGTAACTTTTGTACTTTTATCTTCGGGCTCTGTTTTGCCGTCGATTTCCAAATCGGAAGTCGTGGCTTTAGGGATAGAATCGAGGAGTCTAGTGAGGGTTAGGGGACTCAGTAGGGTTCTAGGTTTCTGCTGGTTGTGTCGCCGTGACGGGAGTGCACGGTGGAGGTTAATACGACGGCGAGTACCTTGTGTGCTATGTTTTCCCTTTTGGTTTAAATCGTAGAGTCGTGGGACTTAGGGAGAGAGTCAACGGTTATGGTGAGTGAGGTGAGGTTCAGGGAGGTTTTGGGAACCGTCTACGGTGGTTACCGTGACGGGAAGTGATCGGGTTGGCCGGAGAAGGAAACAGGGTAGGTGTTCGGGTTCTGTTCGAGCTTGAGTCAACAGATTTTAGGGTGAGTGAGGTGTCTGAGTAAGGGGAAAGAGTAGCCTAGGTCTGGACGAAACAGTGGGTGAAGAAAGGAGTCGATCTGGTGGACAGAAGGCGGAGAACCGCTGACGCTGGTTCGAATTGCAGCAACTGTGTCGAACCGGGGTCGACGCGAGGAAGACGACGGTACTGTAGCTGGCGCGTGAGGGCCACGCGCAGCCACTTTGGGCGGCGCGTGGAGGCGCGTGCGGCGGCGGTTGGGAAAACGGTCAACTTGGTTTTTAGTCTAAGTGTTGTGACGAGTCTAATGGAATTGGTTTCGGGTTGTTCGGACGTCGATTCGATGTAGTTCCGCCGAGGATGAAGGTTTAGGGTCTAAGTTCGTTTCGTTTAGGATCCGGGGATTTTTGGGGAAAATTAGGTGGACCTTCGTAGATGTGTTAGTAACGTACTTTGGCGGTTGTTGACAGGATCGGGACTTCCCGAGGAAGCTGAGGAACGTACGAGACGTACGGGACGCGATTGAGGGCTTGGTACTGTGAGTGGACCCCTTCTCTAAACTCGAGCATGCATAACTGTTTTGCTATCATTATTTTATGGTTTATATGTGATTTCATGGTTATTTGAATATGCTATGTTGGTTTTACATAATTGCACGTTTTTCGAGAAAGTACGATTTTAGCACGTTTTACGAGGAAAGTTTGGATTCTGATTTCGATGCCATCATTTGGGGTTTTCAAACGATAAGTGATTTTTACTGACTATAAAGGGCTTTTGGAACATGATTTTATGATTGGGCAATTAACTCATAAATCCCTATTAACATGTAAATTTATTCAAAAACTTGCATATAAAAAAATTAAACTCATAGGTCACTTGACTAATCAAATAGCTATACAATTTAAAATAGACCATAGTTTTTATATAAATTACAACTAATGCCATTTAATTGTAAACTAATCGAACAACAATCTAAAAATCACTTACCAAAATTTATCATGATTTTCAACATTACTTTTTATTTTTTAATTATAAGATTATATTGAGGATTATTAAAATATTACTCCTATTTATATATTTTTTTTTCACTTGAGCATTTTAAAAGTAATATGAATATCTAATCTAACTTAAAGTAAGATAATTAAAAGCAGTAATTCTTCCAAATACTTTTAAATGTAAAAATTCTTTATCTTCCGATATTAAATAATTTGATTAATTTCGTTATAGTTTAGGGTTTAATTCTTGAATTTTGTACCAAAATTCAAGAATTAAACCCTATGTCGTACGAGTTTTCACCACCATCTCCACACCACCAACCCCTCCCCCCCCCCCCAAAAAAAAAAAATTATATACCCTACCGTTGAACCCCAGACAATACGGATTTTATTTTATTTTTCTAGAAAAAATTCAATCGTAACTATATACAATATATATATATATAATATTTATTATATGTATAATATAATAAATGCTCCAAGAGGTCAAAGAAATCAAACACTAAGGGGCACATGGGGTAAAAAGGACAAAAAAGACAAAAAAAAAAAAGGGCACATGTGGATTTCTTACTTATAATTCTGTTTAGGGGCTTTTGAATAAAAAAAGTTTGAAGTAAGGTCTTATTTTGTTAATATACAAGTATTAAAGGTTTTAAATAAAACTAAAAGTTATTAAGGATGTAACAATGATTTACTCTTTATGATTAAGGGTTTCGGTTTGCAATCGGATTTCGAGAATCGGTATTTGGTTTTAAAGTTGGAAAGTGGATTTCTGGATTTGGGTTCGGAATGACAGTTCGGAGTGCCGGTAAGGGCATCAGACCAGTGATTTCGGATTCGGGTTTGGATATGGATTTAGAAATGGTTTTTAAAATGGTTTGATGGATTGCTGGATCTGGTTATTGGGTTTAAAAATCGGATATTGATTGACGGGGGACGGGCCCGGATTGGGTTTAAAGACCCGGATTGAGTTTAAAGACTCGGATATATTGATATTTCCCCTGTAGGCCTGTTGAGTTTAAAGACTCGGGAGTTTAAAGACTCGGATATCATTGAGGCCTGGATTGAGTTTAAAGACTCGGGAGTTTAAAGACTCTGATAGGTCCAGCAGGTTTGATCGGGAAATGATGATTGGTATTCACAGTTTTATGAGCCTTATGATATGATTTCTATAACCGTTTTATAGTGTTTCTGTTTCTTATGTTGTTTTATGGTGATCGATTTGTAACTGTTTGAATAACTGGTGTTATGCATGTGATTTCAAAACGGAGGGCTAAACCCGGTTTTCTTATAAAATTGTTTTGGAAACTTTTCTTTTATTTATGGTCCACTCATACCTTCTGTTTTTAATTTCCCTCCAAGTTGTGGAGCTAGCGCGCGGTTTCGGCGTCGAGGCAGCATCTGAGGCATAGAAGTCACGAGAGGGATCCCGAAGTGTTTTAAATTTTCTGTGTGCGTGTACTCTTGTATCAGGTTTTCCTTTCTTTTGTATGTAGAAGTATGCTCTGTACACCTTCATTTCGGGATATTTTGTTTAGTTTCTCCTGCGTCTGACTGAGTACTTTGGTGGTTAGAGTGAATTTACTTTTGTGTGTGTCAGGTGTCAGACGGGAGCAGGATTTACCTCGGTTTTCGGGGTGAAACCGTGGTGGGTCCTGACAACCCGACCCTCCTCGGTCAGGACCCGACTCATCTAGCACCATATTGTTCGCTTTGGGCCTCGCCCTCACGGTTTTGTTTTCGGGAGCTCATGGTGCAACTTCCCAGATGGCCACCCATCATGGAATTGCACCAGCCTCAACTCGCTTAACTTTGGGGTTCCAATCCCCCCCAAAGCCACTTGAGCTCCCAAAAGGCCTAGTGCTAGATAGGTGTGTGCCTACACCGTTAAGGCACACCACCATCCTCTCCCAGACCATTTTCCTCGCATGAATGTGGGATTGTTCACCATTCCCTACATGACACGGGTCTTACACGCCGTGTACGGTGGCAGAAGCTGGAAGGTAAGAACGTGTTCTCTGTTTTTGGAATTCGAAGATAGTAAACTAGGTTTTACTACTTGTTGATGGTTTTGGTGGTATGTATGAAGCTATGAAGGGTGAGACAAGCTCAACGGACTCAAATTCGAGGCCTGAAAGGGACGGTGGCCGTGAAACCCGAGTAAGGTGAAATGAAATTCAAAAATGGTGTTTTTGATTCTAGCTAATGTTGATCGATTCTAATGGGTAGACTGTGTTCTGGAGGTCTTGTGAGTTGCATAGGTTGAGTTTTGAGGGTTGAGATGACCTATGGTGTCCAGAGATAAAAAAAGAAAGAATGGTTTTGAACGATGAACGGGAAGGTATGATCTCGACGTCCATTTTATGAATTAAGGACATAGTTAAGTAGGAAATAGTCAGATCTGCAGATTCGAAAAAGGCTTCTATGGCCTTCAACCAAGCATCATTTTCCCAACCTCATACCTAAAAATTCATCTTCCTCACTCCTCATTTGATTATTTTTTTTTAATGTTTGGATTGCCTAACACATATGTCAACATATTCACCAAACACAAAACACCGAAAATATTGATTAGGACAAAAATTAGAGACATAGAAAGATGAGGAATTAACTGAAGACCATGAGCGAAAAGCGAAATGAAAATGATGAGCGAAATGAAGATGATAAGTTGGTCTAGCTAGGTAGCAAGAATTTGGGCGGGAAAAAAAACTATTCACAGTGGGACATGGTTTTCTCTTCTCTTCTCTAAGATGGAAGGTTACTATAACACTTATATAGCGTGTAGATTTGTAAAAATATTATATGGGCCCCTATTTTTGTATACATTTTTGTCAAACCGCCTATTTTCATCAATTTCCCATAAATATATAGGCCTCTTAGGTGTTCTCATTTACAGAGAAAAAGAACAACAAAGCAAGAAAAACAGCAAAGAAGGATATAGAGCCAAGAGTGATTGAGAGATCTAAAGCAAGGATTAGCATATTTAGGGTTTTCAATAAGTTCTTGTAATTTTGGTTATATCCATAGTGCTAGTGATTATCTCAAGGAGATCACACGAGAACGTAGGCAAAGTTAGCCGAGTCTCGCTAAATTCTTTATGCTTGTGTATGGTATGTTTGCTTTATCGTTCACCTATTATTCCGCATATTTGCATATCATCATCTTAATCGAATTGTTTGCTTAACATCGGGAGACTATTGAAAAACAAGATCATCTAGGGGTTAAAATTTCAACAACAAATATTATTGACTCGTTTAATACATGCATGCTAATGACTAAATGACATTCAATACAATTACTTTTTTTTTTGAAAGTAATCTTGATCAAAATGATAATTTAAAAAATAAACAATATCAGATTAAGACATTAAAATGATGAAATAAGTGAGGATTTTCCCTAAAGGATGATTGTTCTTTTTTAAATATCGCTTTTTCCTCTAAGTGTTCATCTATTCGGCTATAACTGGACAAGTAAAAGCGATACTTTACGTGGTATAATCTCCTTCAAACACAAATGCATGGTGACCAATATTATTCACTTTTTAACCTTTTAAGAGTATACCAAGCAAAGCAACGTACATGTCAAGAAATCGCATGCATCCGGGATTCTGCATATATTCTGGCCTGCTCCTAGCCTAGCTCATCACCCTCCCAATTTGGATACGTATACTGTATCATATATTGTTTTCTTAATTCTTATATGACACATGCATGTGGATGTTGCTAAGGTTATGTGTTTTTATTAACAAATTTCATGAGAATTTAACAGAAATTAGGCTGCTTCGATTATTATTGTCAATTGATAATTTTAAGCTGGAACTTCGACTTTTTTTATTATTAATAAGAGGTTACGGTTCGATGCAGTAGCCTAAATACGTTATAATCGACATCTCGTGTATTTCAAATGTACAATTTAATCTCATAATATAAAATCATTGATATGGTATCAAAAGCGACTGATAGTTTAACATAAAAATATGTTTAATCCCATATCAGAGCTCTATCAAATGATCGCCATTGACGTGACACAACAGTCACAAAGAGACACCTAGAGGCTAGAGGTTAGGCTGCTGCTTATTCCTTCCATTATTCCTTTTCGTTTTGCCTCTTCTTATTTTGGAAACCGTATGTATCATAAAATTGACAACGTACATACATAGCCACAGGATAAGTTGGACTGTAAGACCCATATAATTGACCTATGCATCATGCATGCATGGGACCTCCATTGTACTTTCATCATATTAATTATACTACGTATACCGTATACGTAGAATTCACTGAAGGACAAGGAGAGGTTCAATTGAGGCCTACGTACCCTTCTAAAAACTTGCTCAGTCCTGTTCGACCAGGGGTAAATGGTTGATTAATAGAGATAATTAATTATATACGAGTCTTTGTATTACAATCTAATATATAAAGTAGTTTATTATAGTAAATAGGTACAGTAATTATAGATCCACATCAAATTTTGACTGTTAGTTAATTTATGTCACTTTTTCGCATTCCTGTGTTTTTTTTTTTAAATTATAAAACTTGTCATTTAAGTCATATATATTGTTATCATTTATTAAAATAAAAAGACCTATTTATCCGTTTTTTTTTAAAAAAAAAACTTATTTTTCCTCCCAATAGATCGAAGTCCCATAACCCATAATCAGATGCGGCCAGAATCTTTTCTTAATTGCTCATAGCTTTAGAGGTATTTATTATATATATATATATATATATATATACACACCTAATTTAGAGGAATGGTTTTTTTTTTTATGTAGTTTCTTATGTAATATTTTGAGTTATTCGATTTTGTCGAGGGGTATTTTTATTGGATATTATTATTTACTACCATCATATGTCACATTATATTTTTTTTCCTAATGTAATGAGCAGATATTTGGTTGAATTCTCTCTATCTAAAAGGTATTTCCTCATCTCAGTTCATCGAATTTTGTTTACGTGTGTAATAAGTCCAAGTAATGTTTTCAACTTCAGGTTTGGGGAAAAATAAAACTAACCTAGTTTATTACAAAATTATGATTTCATCCGTGTATTACGTACCTATATATACCTTAAAATTACTAAGGAGTTAATCTACCTAATAGGCTCATTTCATGAACCTTTTGGATATATATATATATAGGTATTCTATATTTTTACGTACTTTCATATATATGTTTTTTTTCTCTTTTTTTAATAAGATTAATTATATGTTTTCTATTTGCATAGAAGAAGACTCTGAAGTCTCAATCCTTTTCAATTTAAACACTTCCCAAATAAATTCTATTTAAAATAAAGTAGTTAAGATATTATAAAACGTCTTGTATTTTAAAAATAATAATAATATCAATTAATTAAATTATGAGGGTAATATTTGAATTAATATTAAAAAGGAAAAATATAATATGCTGATGTGGAATTTGAATCATCAGTAAATAGACTATTTTTAATACTGGTCATGGACTTCTCTTGAGTTCACTTATAATATATATGATGTAATTGTGCTTTTCCGATGTGGGATATTTTCCTCACATCTCAACAATAAGAATGTACGTTTGAAAGTTTGCATATTGATTCCCATAAGAAAACTTATGAATTCATTAACTATTATGAACGTCACGTTAAATTTGACACATAGTAAAACTTAAACCATATAGATGTCATCGTCCTTAATTAATTAATATTTACACAAATTTTACCAATCATTTATCGGTAGAATGTTTGTCATTTATAAACTTTACCCTAAATGATCCTAATGTACAATCATGGTAAGAATATAGCCTGCCTAACACAGACGACAATTAATAAGGAATAGTACGTTGTCATGCATGGTAATTGGTAAGAATATATATACCATCAGTTGGAATCCAATGCTCATGGACTTGAATGGACGTGACTGGATATATATGATGAAGTTTACGTTTTGTTACTGTCACGTACCACTCTGTATCGATTGTCGACTCGATACTTGATAGCGATGCAACTATTGGCACTATATAATATTATTCATAACTAGCTAGCTAATATTGATGGATCATCATGTCAGTGGTCAGTACAATTATAACATATTGATAGTCCCGTATCAACCAACAACATTCATTTTTTACATCTCACCAAATTAACAGTATATATGTATATCGATCTAATTTGTTTTATTATCGGCATGAATTTAAATTAAAGATACAATACGTACGTGCAAGAAATGGTGATGAGTACAGCGGTCGAACGTGCCAAACCCAAACCCAAACCCAATCAAGATCCAACAGTACGTATGTGAGTGCAAAAACCCTAGCTAGCTACAAGTTGTGGAAGAGATGCACTCATTATTGATTACTAATTTAGTTGCTAATGATGGGACGAGAGTGTAGCCCACAAAACGTACAGATAGAATCTCGGAATAATTTCAATATATATATATATATATATATATATATGATTGACAATTAATATATGCTGCTCCTACTTAATTGCTTTGTAATGTGTATAAGACAAACAATTTAATTGTTTGATTGCCACATTCACTTGTTACTTATCGATGGCGACCAAAGATCGGCCGACACGCATTTTAATTTCTTTTTGTCTCACAAAATGTAAAAATTAATATTAAACGTGTCTATTAATTAAAGTACTTCATGTTTTTTACCTTTGATGATCGACTTCATTTTCCTCTATAGATATCTTAATTATTTCTCTAAACAAATTAAATGATTAGCATAAGCACGTTATATATATATTAAACATGTCTATTAATTAAAGTACTCATTTTTTTTTACGTTTGATGCTCGACTTCATTTTTCTTTATAGATATCTTAATTATTTCTCTAAACAAATTATTAACATAAGCACGTTACATATATATATATATATATATATATATAGTTACTTTAAATTAGGAACAACCATGCATGTTTTTAATCGATATTTTGGAAGGATATACTTTAAATTAGGTAAGAAATTGAGGTTTCACCCCAAAACCAATTGGCAATGGAGGGAGTAGCCCAAGATCTTATAAGGCACAAATTGTAGTTGTGCTTTTCCAATGTAGGACATTTTCCTCACATCTCAATACGCCCCCTCACGTGTGGCGGATTTTCCAACCTATCACGTGACGATTTGATTGGGTACGTGTGACACGTGTGACGGTTAAGCCAACACGTGAGATAACCCCACTCTGATACCAGGTAAGAAATTGAGGTTTCACCCCAAAACCAATTGGCAATGGAGGGAGTAGCCCAAGATCTTATAAGGCACAAATTGTAGTTGTGCTTTTCCAATGTGGGACATTAATTGGTTTTGGGGTGGAACCTCAACTTCTTACATGGTATCAGAGCGGGGTTATCTCACGTGAAGGCTTAACCACCACACGTGTCACACGTACCCATCAAATTGTCACGTGATAGGCTGGAAAATCCGCCATACGTGAGGGGGCGTGTTGAGATGTGAGGAAAATGTCCCACATTGGAAAAGAACAACTACAATTTGTGCCTTATAAGATCTTGGGCTACTCCCCCCATAGCCAATTGGTTTTGGGGTGGAACCTCAACTTCTTACAAAATTACTAACAACCATGGATGTTTTTAACTGATATTTATAAATATATTAGAAAATGGAATTATATATTATATTCAGCATTAATCTCGTCTTTATAAAAAATTTAATACGTATTAAGTATCAGCCTTATTGTTTATGATCGAAAATCAAAATTAGATAATTTAATATGTCTCAATGTACATAAAAATAATACTAAACAAATTGTACCGATTGCAACTAATATTATAATATTAAGACTAAATATATCACATAATTAATATTATAAATTTATAATATCGTATTATTTGTTTTAATCATTTCTTGTCTATGACAATATCTCTCGATCAGACGTCTTATGCCTGCTTTTAGCTTAAAGATCACGGACTTTAGCTAGGATCAGTACTATCACGGTGACAGCAACCGTGTCTCTCTCTCTCTCTCTCTCTCTCTCTCTCTCTCTCTCTCTCTCTCTCTCTCTCTCTCTCTCTCTCTCTCTCTCTATTATTGGAACATGAAAGGGGGAGATGGGAAACAAACAATCATGGAGTACTCAGGAAGGCCAAGTTAAAGATTGTGGATAGATTTTGAAAAACAATCGTTCTGACGAAAAGTGCCACTTCAAAGAAATTAGTATTAGAGTGTAGTTGAAGTTGAGCTTTCCAAATGTTCGCTGCTTTGTGACTCTCATCGTCAGCCATGCTTGATCACAAAATTGTAGGCCGCTAGGGTTTGTAGGTAGGGGCCGAAAATCGGGAGTTCCAAGCAAATAATGCATGGAGCAATCAGCATCCACGTAACTCGAATGACAACCTGTGTGGCTTCAGTTTCATCACATTTCTTTCATTCAGCATCATTGCTTCATCATGATATGTCTTAAATAATTGGGTATAAGAGATGAGAGCTAGCGTATATCTTACAATTCCGAATTTCGAATACCTTTGTTACTATTTTACTCAAATAAAATATACTAATTATGTCGTTATTTTTGTTATAATGCTCTTAATTGTATGTACATATATGAATTAAAATATTATATATTTTTTTATGTACTAGAAAAACTAAAATATTTATCAAGAAATAGGGATTATAAGATTGCCAATCAGAACCCTAAATAATTTTGTTGAAAAGTATTTCCTCATGTGATGGCACTTGGTAGTGAAAGGATATATCTTTTTCCCTTCCAATTGCTTCTCTGTGTATCTTTTTCCCTTCCTATATATATATAGAGGTGGGCTTACTAGCTAGTACTTGGCGGCGCCAATCAATAATAGGCATGCATGTATATTTGAAATGCCAAGAAATATTAACACAACTATTTTAATATATCAAATATTTAGTTATTTAATAACTTTACATTAAGTATTTAAATAAAGTCATCAAAGACAAATTTATTAACAATAAATGGAAAACAGGTATATTCCACATGTTTATATCTCATATCGCTATTTTGATTTATCAAATGTTTTTTGTACATCTATCATAATCGGAGTCATTCATTCTTTAAATCACTATGACAAAATCATTCCCGTAAGAAAAATCAATGAAATTGGAAGTCGTTTAGTCATTCATATATACTTAATAAATGGACGGATGAGAATCTTAATTCGTTCGAAAATCGTTGATTTATTTCATACATATAAATGAGTAAAAGACATATCTAATGTTGTTGATTTTTTTTTTACGAGAAGATCTAGACAAGATAATTTAGAGAAAGAATAGTTCGGATTATGATAAATGTACGAAGACAATTCGATAAATTGATCGACCTAGTGGTACGTGACAGATCAAACTCTTCCTTAAACCCGAGGAAAAAATCATCATTTCCTAATTACTTTCTCAAATTTACCTTAATTTCCAATTTGGGTTGTCACAACTAATCCCCTTTAAGGAAACTTCGTCCTCAAAATTCAAACAAACCCAAATAAAAAGATACATATATGGGGCTTGTACCTAAACCTCGAGCTCCATAAGGAACATTCTCAATGTATTCAGTTAATAGGAAATTGAATATAGAGTTATAATACTAAGTCGATAGGACTTTTTCTTAAATCCGAGAGTATAATCATCATTTCCTAATTAATTTTCTAAATTTGCTTTAATTTTCGATTCAAATTATTACAATACTAAAATATATTATCATAATAAAATACAAATATTATCCGTTATAAATTCACTTAAAAATTCTCCATTTAGAGTTTAATTAGGTAATTAACATTGATATGCAAACTCAATTTCCACCTCCTTGTACACGCCTTCTGGTTAATCAAAATTCTCGGCCGAGCGACATATGCCACCTGGCCTGCTGAGTCCCATCCAAAGGAGCACAATTATTTCTATGTCTCCACAGTTTTGTCAAAAATTATAGAACTAACTTTGCATATTTTTCCCATTTGTTTGGTGGCCGTTGCATGCTGTCATCTTTCTCGCCGACTTAGTTGGCACAGTACGTAAAGAAGAACTCACCGACTTCAGACTCTTGCGATGGATTTTCTGATATTCCTACGATGTCTATTTAAAATATATTTACATAAAAAGAAAAAGAAATTAACGACTCGCAAGTTCATATGTTAAGCCCAGCTTGCGGTTTCATTTTATTGTTTTCGGTATCCTCATCCGAATATCGATCATAAAAAATATGGGAAGATGATACTATATATATATATATATCAAGATTTAATAAACAAATGCATGTATTATTATTAATATTATTATTTTGAAATTAATTAGTATATAAGTGTTATATAAATGAACTGGATTAGGATGGAGAATTAATTTGTTTAAATATGATTAATTTCCAATCACATCGAGGTGTCCATGATGAACGATGCTTCTACTTGTAGAAAACAATTTCCCGCATTTTGAAGCCATCAGCAGAATCTTTCCGATATATATTGTTTTTATCTTTATTAATATTTTTAGAGTTCTCTAATTTGATAAAGACATCAAGTCTTACTTGGGTGTATTTGACACTCTATGCAACCTTTATCCTGAGACGGTTTTTGAATTTAAATTTTTGATGAGCTAAATTTATATGATAAAATAAAAAATAAAAAATTGTCAATATTAGTGAATGGGCTAACATATACAAAAAATTGTCAAAAAATTGTCAACAAGCAATACATATACAAATATCAATATCTAAGATCCGATTGTATTAATTTTATTTAAGATTTAGACTCGAATGGGCTAAAATTATGAAATGGATTAGACTAACTTCTACAAACAATAAGTTAATAAACAACTAATACCTAATTTTAAAATAAATAAAAATATAGGAATGGCTATAGCCCTATCAACCCTTATACAACAAGAAAAGTTCAGGGGCCCGATGAGATTTTCCCCGACGGAGGGAATACTCGAAAAATCTTGCTCTTCCCCTATGGGCACCAGGCGCTCATAGGGCAGTCCATTTGGACCTAGTGTAAGAAGTTGAGGTTCCACCCCAAAATCAATTGGCAATAGATCATATAAGGCACAAATTGTAGTTGTGTTTTTCCAATGTGGGACATTTTTCTCACATCTCAACACGCCCTCTCACGTGTGGCAGATTTTCAACCTATCACGTGACAATTTGAATGGGTACGTGTGACACGTGTGGCGTTTAAGCCTATCCCGTGAGATAACCACGCTCTGATACCATGTAAAATGTTGTAGTTCCACCCAAAAACCAATTAGCAATGGGGGAAGCAGTCCAAGATCATATAAGACACAAATTGTAGTTGTATTTTTCCGATGTGGGACATTTTCCTCACAGCGCAACACCTAGTGCCTAGGCGGTCGATAGGCAAGGGCTTAGGCGGTTTTTTTAAGACAAAATTCAACAAATTAATAATATATTGAATATTATTAAATAATTCCAGAACAAAAATTAATTACCTAAATAAATAAATTGAGTTGGAATCATAAATATTGAAAATGTAAGTTTTTTATTAATTTTATTATACAACATTCTATATTTTTTTTAATTTATTATCTTTGTTTTAATTAATATTTATATTATTAACTAAGTATTTAACAAATAAAATAACTTATATAACTAAACATATATATATATATATAAGAATTTATATAACTAAATATATATATAAGGATGTATACGCAAATTCACATATGCGCTTAGTCATTATACGGGATGGTTTCTCACTTTCGAGCTCCTAAGCAGCCGCCGTTTTAAACAGTAAGTGCAGTTGGCAGCAAACGATAATTTTTTGGTGCCCAATTATAACTAGTAGGAGTTCAAAACTAACAAAGAGTACTTTGTGGCGAGGGAAAAATTCAACCCTAGCAGAATTAGATCCAACCTTTAAGTGTGAGAACACCTGTCAGTTTATCTAAACAAAGAATTATTAAACTGACAACATATAATTATTTTCCCTATATCCAATTCCTTAATTATGATGGTCATATTTAGGACTACAGTAACAAACCTATATACATATATATATATATATATATATATATATATATATTTTCTTTTTTCTTTTTTCTCCTACGGGCTTTCTCTCGTAAGGCCAAAGATGCCTCAAGACAAAGTACAACTGTTGGGAAGGGGACATGATCAATAGAACTTGGCTGGATCCGAGCTGGGATAGTGGTGCCCATTCCTAGCCTCTTTCAAAAAGGTTAGCTCATGATGGAGGAAGCATCCCGACTAAGTAATCGGTCCGCTAATTCACGCAAATCCGAATAAGTTATCGAGAATACCTGTCCGTTTATTTCAAAAAAAAATTATTAAATTGACAACATATATAGATCTTATTTTCACTGTATAAATTTCCTTGCGATGATCATATTAGGACTACACTTTACAATAAAGAAATGAATTTTTTTTTCATGTATTTTGTACTTACGATGATGAAGTAACTTTTTTTTTCCGAGAATCTCTATCTACTTGAATTAATTATGTATGATTTTTTTTAACACACCGAAATTATTAAAAAGGAGAAATTTAAGATCCGTTATATTTTTATGCTCCTAGAAAAAAAAATCTAAATTTGCTAACAACGATTGTCAATAAATAATAAGTAACATTATTCGCATGTGAGTTATATATATATATATATATATAGTCTTGTTTTTTTATGTCCGACCAAATTGCGGCAACTCTTGATCACATAGTAACGTGCGTTTATGTTACTATGGACAATGAGTTTGTCGTCATAGCAGTTTGAGTCTTTGAGAGTTGGGACGATAGATTATGGTTCATATCGTAACCAAAGATGGCAATGTAATTAAACTTTAGTTTAAGCCTAATGAAAATGTCCTACACGTAATTACCTATTGCAGGAAGAAAGAAAAAAATTAAAGGAATCAATATGTGCACAGTGTGCTACGTGCCACGCTAGCTAGCTAGCTAGCTTTTTTGACAAAAGTAGATTGATAAAGAGCAGACTAGAGAGTATCTAATTAGGGTTCATTCATTATTGATCATGGCACTGCTTAAATACAAATAAATAATCTTGTAGCTGAAGCATGTGCTAAATCATGTACCTAATTTATAAAATAGTACTATAATTACTTTTTATTTTGTGTATCTTTATGTAAAGATTATTCTTTCAAAAATTATGATAATGGTATTTGACTATCTATCTTTATATGAAACTCAAAAAATTAAGTATAATATTTACATTTCACTCCGATGATATGTCTTTATATAACTATGTAGATTTATCGAATCATCTATACATATATTATAAATTAGACCAGCTTAATTTCTAAATCATTATTTCAAAATTATTTATACAAACAATCAACCGATTGGAAGATTATTTACTTACTCGTATATGTAAACACATGGCGCGCAGTTTACCATGACGATCTTCATGCTATAGTACCATTAGTTTTTTTGATACATATAAATGACCAAAAGATCTCAAAAGTTGTTGATACTGTGTAGAGATAATCTTGAAATGATTATTTAGAAGTTGAACGATTCCAAGATAAGTATTATCCAAAATTAATAATTAAATTATAATACTATTTTGTAAAATATTCTCTGCCTAATTGGCACTACTCTATGGCTAGTATATATAGATCATTATTTAACATGCAATTTTGATACGAAAGCTCTTGAAAAAAGCACTTTAACGATAAAGGGTGTCAAAAGCTATAGATGGCTTTTGGGGTTTGAAATTAATGAAAGAAAACTTTAAATCCAACCTCATGAATTATTATATATAATATATTATCAAGTCTTTGGGTATAGAAAACCAAAAAACTCTTTGATCAATAATGGATATAATGCATGCTTTTGAACTTATATGTATATATACATAAATGACACCCTTCAATTTGTTTGTAGCATCCTCATCAATTCGAAATATGTACACGAAGACAACATATATGCATGGCCCTCGATCATTCTTAATTGCATAAACCACGTACCATTCTAAAATCAATTCTAATTACATTATCTACAACTCAAGAATATTATATGGATCTAGAATTTGATATTGATCAGGTATGTCGATCGGGTTTTGATTAAATTAATTAAAAAAAATAAAAGATCTTCTCTATAAAAAAATTATTAAAATTAAAAATCATTTAGTCATTGATATATATCACATAAATGGACGGTTCGATCATCATAAGAATATTAATTCTTATCAAATTCGTTGAATTATTTGATGCATATGAATGACTAAACGATATCTAATTTTATTGATTTTTTTTTATGGAGATGATTTTGGCATGATGATTCAAAGAATGAATGGTTCCAATTATGATGTATATGTTAGTGAAGGTAACGCAAGTAATGCAAACACTGCCATCCAGGAGATGTCAGCGTGTGAATGAAGATGGTTAGCTGTCTTTGGGTTGTTAAAATCTCCAGTTGTAGTCTAGGCAGTTAGGATTGTGCCAGCACATAGTTTGTTAGAGATTCTCTAACTAAGTTAGTTAGTAGTTAGTCTAGCTTCAAGGTATATATATGAAGAGATGTGTACAATGTACGTGTTAAGATCAATACAATAAATTCTACAAAAGCTTTACTGCTAAGTTCTTCTTTCTCGTGCCTTTCCTGATTGCTTTCTCTAACCTTCTCATCATCTTCTTCAAATTCCATTATGGTATCTGAGCTATCAGCTCACAGCTCATGATTCTGGTGTGCTTTCTACTAAGTCTGACTCCTGCAAACTCAAATCTTGATCTTCTCTTCTTTGATCTTGATTCTTTTTCTTCGAATCCTCTAGTTCTCTCCTCTTCTTCATAGAGTTAAGCTAAGTATGTTATCTTGATCCGGAGCTCTCATGAAAATCATCTTTTCTTTGTGCTCGAATTCATTTCTGTGTTGAATCTTGATAAATCGTATTTTCTTATGCTTGAATTCACTTCTTGATTGAATCATGCCTTAGTCTTGCTCACTATTTTCGTTCTTCATTGCACTAAAATTTCAATAATGTCTACTTCTCTAGATTTATTGAAACATGTTACTGAATTCATGTCTATGAAGCTAGATGATACAAACTATATTTCTTGGAGCGTTAAAATTCAACGTTTTCTAAAAGGATACCATATGTTTGGATACTTGGATGGCTCTTGTACTTGTCTTAGATCGACATAGGCCTCTTATCAAACCTGGATTGACATGGATACTGTCTTACTCAACATGTTGATAGCTACCATTTCAGAAGTGGCTTTCACATAAATCATGAACTGTGATTCTGCTCGTGAAGCTTGGCTTACTCTCCAAGAACGATTCTCATCTTTGTCTGAAGCCAATTTTATGCAGCTCAAAACTAACCTTCAAACAATTCAAAAAACTATAGATTCAATTTAAACCTATCTGAGCAAGATCAAATCTGCCAGACAAAGATTAGCAAGTATTGGTGTTGCTGTGACTGATAAAAATGTAATTCTTATCACACTTAATGGTTTACCAGAAGATTACTTTTCTTTCAAGTCACACATTCGTGCTCATCCAACTCACATTACTCTTCCAGAACTCAGGACACTCTTACTAGCTGAAGAAGCTAATCTTCTAAAGGATGCGACTTTATCTTCTGTTCAGTCCCCTATGCTCACTGCTATGACTGCCACACCAAACAGTAATATCTCTCATGCTCATTCCTCTTTTCAACAATCACAATCTTCTACACTTGCCACACCAGATTCTTAGCAATACTGGCAAAAGACTCAGCCTAGCTAGAATGACTCTAATTGGCAAGGAGGTAGAAACAACTATCAGGGTCATGTCAGGTGGAATCACGGTGGAGGTTTTTGTGGTCGTCATGGGAGAGGAAGATGGAACAATTATAATCAGAATTATGGCTCCCAAGGCTATAATGGATACAACAATAGCTACAATGGCCCTCAGGGTTATAACAATGGCTATAATGGTTACAATGCTGGATACACTGGATACAATGGTGGATTTAATAACTACAATGGAGGTTTCAATCTAAATCACCAGTTCTCACCTCAGTACAATAGTCTGGGCTCACTTCACAAATGTCACCAGGATATCACAATCAAACTTCGCCTTTATTTACTCCACAACCAAGTTTTCATGCACCATCTACCTCATCCCCTGATATCATAGGTGCTTCCTCATTAATCTGTCAACTCTGCTAACAAACAGGTCATGATGCTCTTAGTTGCTTGGCTTCCAAGTCAGGAACTCAGTCCCAGTATTACTCAGGGGTTCAACCACAAGCATATTCAGCTGTTGCAATCTATGAGTTCATTGATCCTAATTTGTTGCTGGTAGACACTAGTGCCACCAATCATATGATTGTCGATTCCTCTCATCTTCAATCCCCTCAGACCACTACCAAAACAGGTATCTCAGTTAGGTAATAAGGCAGTTTTTCCTGTTTCTAGTACTGGATCTATGGATTTATCCACTTCAGAACATGCTTTTCATTTGCAAAATGTTTTGCACGTTCCCCATCTTATCCATAATCTGCCTTCTGTTCACAAGTTTTGTCTTCACAATAACTGCCAAATGTTGTTTGACTCTTTATTCTTGTGAATCCAGGATCCTTTTGGGGAGACTCCTGGTCAGAGTTCCTAGTACTGTTGGCCTTTATCCACTTCCCAAGTCTTTGTTTTTACATTCACACCCATTTTATCCTTCAATTGGTTGTGTTGTTCAGAAGGTGATCACTTCCCTTTGGCATCACAGAGTGGGGCATCCTGCCAATGCAGTTCTTTCTTCAATGTTGCATCAAGCCTGCATCCCTTGTCCTTCAGATTGTGACACTCACATTTTTCAGCCATGTCTTCAAGGGAAGGTCTCCAAGCTGCCTTTCTCTCCATCTGATCATTGTGCTGATGTTTCCTTCTTTAAAATTCACTCCAATGTTTGGGGGCCTAGCTTGTGTTCTTCTGTTTTAGCTTATCGATTCTATGTAGTGTTCATTGATGATTGTACACAGTTTTCTTGGATATATCCTTTAACAAAGAAGTCTGATGTTGCCTCTGTTTTCCTGAAATTTCATTCTTATATTCTCAACATTTTTGAGAAATCTATCAAGATATTTCAAAGTGATGGTGGAGGAGAATTTTTTAATCATACCATGATGGATTTCTTTGCTTCTAAGGGCATTCTTCATCACAAATCTTGTCTCCACACTCCTCAACAAAACGGTCTTGTAGAATGTAATCACATACATCTTATTGATACTACATTTACTCTCATTCAAGCTTCATATATGCCTCCTCATTTTTGGTTCCATGCCTGCTCCATTGCCAATTACCTTATAAACCGTATGCCTAGCGCTGTTCTTGGCATGAAGTCCCTTTTCCATCTCCTATTTGGTGTTCTACCCTCCTTGCTCTCACTTAGGATATTTGGTAGTGCCTGTTATCCCTATTTCCGCCCCTATGCTCATCACAAACTTGAGCCTCGTACGACTCAATGTGTTTTCGTGGGCTACACTATGGATTACAAGGGATACCTATGTTAACACATCCCCACACAAAAGACTTACATCTCTCGACATGTGATCTTTGATGAGACTTTGTTACCTTTCTACCAACTCTCTCCAACTTCCACTTCTGTGATGCCACCACCTAGTTCCTGTACTCCTTTGTCCATTGATGCTTCTTCTCTCGATCCCTTAGTGCCTCCCTTTTCGTTTGTTCCACATGCATCTTTTCCTACTTTAGTAACTCCTCTCTCAGACTCCCTCAATTCCTCATATGTTTCTGGCTCAGGATCTCCTGTTTCGGCCTCCAATATTTCAGTCCCAGCTCCTACTGTTCAAAATGGCGGCCGCCTAGCCCGCCTAGGCAGCACCTAGTCGCTTGAAAGTGATAAACCGCCATACATAATGGCTAAGCGCCTAGGTGGATTTTCCTGTCAATCCTTATATATATATTTAGTTATATAAATTATTTTATTTATTAAATACTTAGTTAATAATATAAGTATTAAGTAAAACAAAGATAATAAATTAATAAACATAGAATGTTATATAATGAAATTAATAAAAAGCTTATATTTTCAACATTTATAATTCTCAACTCAATTTATTTATCTAGATAATTAATTTTTGTTTTGATAGTATTCATTATATTATTAGTTTGTTGAATTTTATCTTTAAAAAAAACCGCGTAGGCCCCCGCCTAACCGCCTAGGCATTAACCCCCTATTGACCACCTTAGGAGCGCCTAGCACTGTTTTGAATCTTGCCACTGCCTCACCTGATCCGCCTACTCTTTCTTTGGTTGTTGATCTCCCTCCTGCTCCAGTCACCTCCCTAGCTCCTGCTTCCTCCCATCATCCTATGGTAACCAGATCAAAGAGTGGTACTTTCTTGCTTTGCATGTCATTCCTGCTCCACCAGGTTCTGACCACGAACCTACTCACTACAGGCAGGCTTTGCTTATTCCTACTTGGCAACAAGCTATGAAGGATGAGCTTGCTGATCTTCACTCTTAGGGTACTTGGCGCTTGGTTCCTTCACCTCATCATCTCAAAGTTATTAGTTGTAAGTGGGTTTTTCGTCTTAAGAGGAATAATGATGGAATTGTGGCTCGACATAAGGCGCGTCTTATTTCTAAGGGTTATCTACAAGCTCCTAGTGTTGATTATGATGAGACGTTCAGTCCTGTGGTGAAACACACCACAATTTTTCTTGTTCTTGCTTTGGTAGCACACTTTCGGTGGCAACTACGGCAACTCGATGTACGCAATGCCTTTCTTCATTGCCTCCTGGATGAGGAGGTTTATATGGAACAACTTCCAGGGTTTCATGATCCACGGTCCCCAGCTCATGTCTGTCACTTGGTTAAATCCTTGTACGGTTTAAAACAGGCTCCTCGCGCGTGGAATGCTAGGTTTACTACTCACATGCTCTCTCTGGGATTCGTTCAATCCCTCTATGATTCTGCCATGTTTGTTCTCCACCACCATAACACCATAGTCATTGTTCTGTTGTACGTTGATGACATCATAATTACTGGTAACAGTCCTTTTGCTATCTCTCGTTTGATCACCGCCTTGGGCACCAAGTTCGATATGAAAGACCTAGGTGCTCGCTCTTATTTCTTTGGTCTTCATGTTCAATACGATGACATTAGATTGTTCGTCCACCAATAGCAGTACACCTCTGATCTCTTGACTCGCGTTGGGATGTCTCACTGCAGTCCTGTTGCCACCCCAATGGTGCTTGATGTCAAGTTACTTGTCACTGATGGTACTCTGCTTCCTGATCTAACCTTTTATCGTTGTGTTGTTGGTGTCTTACAGTATCTCACCTTCAGCCGTCCTGATATCGTGTTTGCTATTAACATTGTCTGTCAGTTTATGTACGCCCCAACTAATGTTCACATGGTGGCGGTTAAGCTAATTCTTCGTTATCTTCATGGTACCTCTATGCTTAACCTCCGTTATACCGCTGGCTCCTTAAATCTTCAGGCTTTTTCCGATGCTGATTGGGGGGGCGACCCCAATACACGTCGCTCCGCCTATGGACACATCGTCTTTTTTGGTTCTAACCCTATCTCCTGGGGAGCCAAGAAGTAGGTCACCGTTTCTCGTTCTTCTGGGGAAGCAGAGTATCGTGTCTTGGCTCTTGCCGCATGTGAAGTCCAATGTCTTACATATTTTCTTCGTGATCTTCGAGTGTCTCTTCCTCATTGTCCTTTGATTTAGTGTGATAGCTTGTCTGCTATCCAGCTGGCTCACAATTCTGTCTTTCATGGTCGCACAAAGCATGTTGAGATTGACGTTCATTTTTTTCGGAGCATGTCTAAGCCAAAACTCTGTGTCCTGCTCATGTTTCTTCCCGTGATCAGCTCGCTGATATGACGACACACTCGTTGCACTCTCCTGCCTTGACTTTCTTTTGTTCCAATCTTCTGGGTTGCTCCTCCCACATCAGATTGCGGGGGCATGTTAGTGAAGGAGATGCAAGTAATGCAAGCACTGCCAGCAAGGAGATGCCAGCGTGTGAATGAAGATGGTTAGCTATCTTCGGGTTGTTAAAATCTCCAGATGTAGTCTAGGTAGTTAGGATTGTGCCAGCACATAGTTTGTTAGAGATTCTCTAACTAAGTTAGTAGTTAGTAGCTTCAAGGTATATATATGAAGAGATGTGTACAATGTATGTGTTAAGATCAATACAAGAAATTCTGCAAAAGCTTTACTACTAAGTTCTTCTTTCTCGTGCCTTTCCTTATTGCTTTCTCTAACCTTCTCATCATCTTCTTCGAATTCCATTAATATACACAAAGACTATTTGATAAATTGAAAGAGTACATGATACAAAGAAATACCACTATAAGATGAGATGTAAGTATTATTTTTAAAAAATTTATATAAATTAAATTATGAATACGAAGTACAATAAATAAGCTACGTGATCGACCGATGTACGTTCCTGGCCAAGCTCAAGCATATAATAATTCACAAGCTTGGTACAGGGAAGAATAAGATGCAAATTTCATTGATTTTGAAGAGGGGACGGCTAGAGAATGATCACTGAGATTCTGAGAGTCAAAATTAATATATATATATATAGCTAATTTTCTATAGAGCATATAATTAATGGTTTCTATATAATTAATGATTTAATTGTAATACTTTAATAATTTCGTTAATAAAACTCATGAAATTTTGTTATGAATTATTTGCACAATATATATATATAGTTTACTTAAAATATCAAGATTTTTATTTTATGTTTTGCTATACTATTATTCTTTCGATATATGTACGTTGTTAGCCTAGGTTTAAAAATTAACTACATTTAAAGAACAAAAATATTGCCCGAATTTCAGTTATTAGTCTCCCTGCCTGTATATATATAATATCGGTTCGAAGGTTGTGTTTTCTATTTTTCTTTTATATAGATGACTTCTCAACCGAAATAACTGTAACCGGCCGGCAAATAGTTGAAAGATGAGTGTGGTTGAATATACAGATGATGTGGTCTCTTTCTTGAGTTGAAAGTCAATGTTTTCAGCACTAGATTTGTTGGAAAAAAAAAAAAAACAAAGGGCGTGATATAAGTTTCGTTATAGCAGCTAGCATCTGAGGTCTCATCTGAGCTAGACTGCAAAACTTGAAAGCGAAGATGGTGGACTGGTGGTGATGATATAATATTACACAGCCTTATCTCTTTTGTAATGGTGCTTCTGGAATCTAAGAGCAAATAAAGTGTAAGAAATTTGATAAAGCTAAACTAAAAGTTGTGGATCCGACCAGGACACAATTTTCTGCTTTGAATATGACTTTGGATTGACGATTGATCTTGCCCTGCCTAGATACCGACTTAATTCATCCATATCCTATTCTCCTGCTGCAACTACGGAAGCACCTCCCACTGTACGTATGTCACATACTATACATACATTCATCTTACCATTTTTTTTTATGCGTGTGAATCGATCAACTCACGGTAAAATTTTGATACTCTAAAATGAGTTTCATTATATATAAAGTTCATATACTTTTTTTAATGAATTATTTATGCACAAGCACAAGTTTTACTTGAATCTAAATTAGACACGTTATGTTCGAGTATATTCGATAGGCGCACGTACGTGTGATTATAACCAAACGTTGTTTTTGTTATCTATAAAAGTCGAAGATAAAATCTCCCACTAAAAATCAAAAGGAATATAATTAAACCGCAATTTAGATAGCAAACAGAGATCAGCCCAACCTTTAACTAGAAAAAAGAAGGAAGTCTTAGATTCTTTTTTATGTTATAATAGAACTCTTGTAATCTTGTGTGTTATAATCAGACGAGTGATGGCATAATAAGCCTGAAATGGCCAAAAAATTTCCTTTTCAAGTAATAACCACGCAAAACTGCGGATAATAATTGAAATGATATATTTTGTGTGTATTAAATATATATAGCCTAAAATGTTGTATTAGTAGTAACCTAAATTAGTGCGCAAATGAAAGTATATTAATTTTATAATAACGATTATAACAGCAAAAACAACAACAATTAATAACAAAAACTATAATTATAATAATAATAATAACAGTAGCAGATACATATGGATCAATGTGTTGCTTCACATATATTGAGCGACTATCCTAAATTAAATTGAATATTTTAATTTTCTTAATTTTGAGATAAAACATACGAACTGTGTCTTATAGGGGTATTACCATATTAAAAAATAGAATATAATTTGTAATTATGTACGTAATATATCCAATTATCCATCATACACACAGGAGAAAAGTTTTCAAAAGAAAACAAGAGTCGACTGCCATGTATGCATCAATGCACACTTGACACTGATTCGGAAAGGATGTGATTTGAAGCTGTAGACAGGTGGATTTAAGCCTTGCATACAAATTAACTTGCCCTAGGCCCCCTTTTATTTATACTTAAAAAATATAAATAACCTAGCTCTATGCGCATATATATATATATATATATGAATAAACTATATGTGATTTTGTGAGCATAATTGGATTAAATTTGATAACTCTTCAAGCTTAATATATCTTCAATGTAAAAATAGTTATGTATGTTTTAACTGCAAAAAGATTAATGGAATATGATTCGATATAAAAAAGGAACTTATCTCTAATAATCTTCTTTATTTAACTCTTTTAATTCCTTTTAATTAAAACATATCATTTGATGAGTTATCCAATCTAATCTAATTTCATTAATCAAACAAATTCATATATGCATGCAAAACTAAGGGTTTCCAAATTAAGGGGAAATTGCGCATTTATTTTTCATGAAATTTTTTTATTTTTATTTTGAATAATGTAACTATAACTAAAAGGTATATAAAACTTGATTGGCACTTCAAAAAGTGCACCACAAAATTATTTTAAAATTTTGTAATATGTGTGTTTGATCTTACTAGCTAGTGTTACATTCTATTGTATCTTGTATTTTTCATAAAGATTATGCTTTAAAAGTCTCAGTCGACAAATTTTTTATTTAAGAAGTTAATTTTCATTCTCCAAATTTAACGTCATACTAAATATATTTTTGCTAAACAATGATATCAGAGGAATTTATAAAAAATAAAAAAAAATTAAAGACATGAAAATGCAGTCTACGTACGCTGACGTATTCTAGTAGAAAAATATTGAATTAGTGCCCCACCTTTGATTTCTAGATTGGAGGGAAAAAAATTATATTTCAGGGAGGTTTTTTATTTTTATTTTTGGACATCCATGATCTATGCGGAATTTTTTCTTAAATTAGTACATATCAAACTAAAGAAAAAAAAAAAAAAAGTGAAACTCAGTACAGCATGGAACACCCGGCCCCACTCGGTCCCTCCACCCCGACGCGCTTCCTCCCTTCCTAACTTTCTCCCTCGTCCTTTTCAATCAACCTCGCATAGTATGATTAACTAATTAATAGGACCTTTTCTTGTTTTCTAAGAAACTAATACAAAGGGTTAAAAAACAAGATCAACTTAACACCATTATTCTCTTAATTGTAGACATCCCTCTCAAAACAATACTGTTGTTTCCGTTAATAGCACAACTTTAGTGGTATTAATCTTTATAATTACAAATGCATTAAATGTCTCAAGTTTGATTTATGTATGATATGCATGTAGATATAATCGATCTCATGATTTAAGAGACGTGTATAAGAATTTAAATGAGGCTCGATCTAAAATATTGTTTGATTCAAAAATTAGACTTAAGAGGATGAGATCCCATATTGGGTGCTAGTTCATTTTCTTCTAAGCCTGCTGAGTGACCTACGAGGCATAGAGAAAAACACCAGGCATCGGTGGGGTACTGGTCTAATAGGCTCTGATATTTAAATCAAAATAGCGAGATGAAGATTAATATGCAGATCAATAGCACAAAGAAAATGAGTCAGGTTTGTGCATTGAGAGAGATGTGAATACCTTTTATGAGAGGGTTTGAGGGGGTATGACCACTGTTGATGTAGGGTTCAAGCTATCTCAGGAGATGCTGCCGCGTGTCCTGCAAATCTAGGATGTGTGCCAAGTGGCAATAAATCTCATGTCATGTTTGGGACGTTACTGACCTTTGTTAGAGGATCGTACCAGGGGTGCCGATCCATGCATGCCGATTGAGGATGCCGAGTGGCCGTGTCTTAGGCTTGTCCTGAGGGTTTTTGTGGGCATTGTCTGACGGATGAGGATGAGCCTGCCTATTTGCATGATTGTCGATCACTGGGTGGTGGATCACATGTTTGTGGTGCGCGCTGTTAGTCGTATTGAGTTTGATTGGTCGATATGGTATCAACAAATGTAACACAATTTTATTAAATGAAATAAGTATGACAATGACCATATAGTGTAGAAATATATCTTTTTATTTGTTTATATCAAGGTGACAAATTCAAACAATTTTTTTATTTGTTTATATCAAGGTAACAAATTCAAACAATTTTTTTTATTTGTTTATATCAAGGTGACAAATTCAAACAATATTTTTTTTCGAGCTTCTTGGTTGCGGTTGCCAATTTCAACTACCCTTAAGATCGGCCTAAACGATTTATAATATTTACCTTGGTATGTAGCTAATTATAGCTTACGTCTCACATAATTAAGCCACAATTTACATTTATTTTAAAAATAGAATATCATTGTATTTTTTTTATCGTATAGAAATATATAATATCCCATAAAGGGTCCATAACTTATGGAAGTGAATTTGAGTAAAAGAACACTATATGCAGGGAGTGGGGGGCCTAGAAAGAGGAATATCAAGCCGTCACTCATTCTCCAACATTATCTTCACCTAACAAAATTCCCTCGTTGGAAATAAACCCTAACTCTAGAATTCACAATCATTCGTATTATCTTTCATTTCCTTGCTCTCGTTTTAATTTTTAGATTAATTAATTAATTGATGGATGGATATTTATATATTATCATCCTATTATTTTGAAATAATCTAACACGTCACCTTCCTCATGACGTCTTTCTTTAGCTTCTCTCGTTTCACATGTTTCTGGTTCATTATTTACTCCCGTTAATTTAGGGTTATGCACATAATAATACTAATTTAAAATTAATTAATTGGTCTATAACCCTACCCCCTACGATTTTGTGTACTCAATCATATTGTAGGATTTAATTATTTGAAATTAATTCAGTCTACGTTTTCAGCAAGAAATGTGGGGACCCAGCTTGACCCATCACTATCTTTTTTTTAAAAAAAAAAATTGGTATATTGATCATTATTATAATTTTTTTTTCATCGATAGAACTTCGGCACACATTCTTAACGCCATATCGCGTGTAGTAGTAAATTAGGAATATGCAAAGAAATTGAAATGTAGAAAAGTTCATTTACAAATTAATAAATTTATTCGATTCTCTAACTAATTTCATCACGCCCCTGGAATTTTTTTAGTTATACTTTTATGTAGTGATTTTCTTCCACAACTAAACTCGACAATTAAAAAAAATTAAGCATAAATTTTCATGATGTCGAATTAGGGAAAAAAATTAATGACTGTTTTTCCCGACAAGATCACAAATTAAAACCACCATTTTGGTGACTGTCAGCATCATCTGTGCTTCATGCCATATATATGGGTAGAATATGACATATCATCCGATCGAAAGAGGTCCCATCTTCGCAAGTAATTCTCTGCTAACAATTTAAAGGGTAATAATTATCCTATTTTTGAAATCTAACGATATTCTATTTTAAAAGGAATATATAAATTCACAGTTAAAGAGATATAATACAACAATTTAATTCTATAAAAATATTACCTGAGGTCTGAAACAACCGTAGTGCCGGAGATGCATATATGGTTCTCCTTTAGATTGATGTGTTATGCTAGGGTTTTCACTCACGCACACAGACTGGACATTTTAGCTCTATTATTATTATTATTATTATTATTGGGAGTGTCTACCTCTGTGCTGGCAACACTTGGCTGAGGTGGCCCCAGGCCAGTCATCATCTACCATATTATTATTAGCCCTAACAAGTATGATTAGAATGATACATGTTGTGACAAATACCTCTTACTTTGTCCACATTTTTCATTATTATTATTATTATTATTATTATTGGCCCCTCCCCTCCTACTCACCCAAAAAAACAAAAATAACAAATCAATTAATTAATTTAGATCAGTGATACAGTGTGTGTTGATGGCTCTGATGTTGGTCGTAGATCATTAGTGGGTCCCAATCGAAGACAATCGACTGAGCCCCACAATCACATCCATCCAAAAATATTCCTGTGATCCACATTTGGACAGATGGGACTCCTCAAGTTCTAGGTTAGCTTTCCATTTAGTACCGGATTACCAATATTAATTAATTTTCTTCCACCAATTAATTATTATTATTATTATTATTATTATTATTATTAGCTCATTATTTTCCTTCACCAGTCCATTCTCAATTCCCAAATTAATGAACTTGTTCACGTGACTTTGGTAGTTTGATTGGGGTTTTGCTCATTCATCAAATTTGTACATGTCATTTTCTTGTATTACATGAACTAAATCTTTATTATATGATATTTTATTTATTTATTTTTATTTTAGATCAAAAGAGTAGTAGTCTGGGGATTGGTCCGTAGAGATAGAGTGGATATCGAACCATCAACATACGTAGGATAGTATCCATTCCTGTTAGAATTTTTTTGTCATATATATACTCTAAATTCACATTGTATGTGATAGTAATTATAAACGTATGGAAAAGTAGGAGCATATCAATTTGCTGATCGTTAGATTTACAACTGATTCTAACTCGACCTCTCCTCCGTGGATTATTTTTATCCACTCCACTAATTTGTAGATGAGTTCTGATAGAAAGAAAAATCCGGAGATTAGTAATTGATCTTTAATTATGTTTACATAAATGATGAAGAGAGTTTATATTTGCGTTAATGGATCGTAAACTGGACCAATTAATTATATTTTACTTACCCACTAGTACTATTATCGAGATTCAAATCGCCTTGTTATGGAAAATTTTATTATTTTTTTATTCGGGAATTTCAACTATGGTTAGCATGAGACAATGCAGAAGAGTTTCATTATATGATTGTTAACAAAAAGCATGCAGCCACTACAGCTAGACGCTCTTCAACATCGATCAAGACAAATGATTCACCCAAAAAAAGCACAATTTTTTTCCATTTTTAGATTGTAGAAACTTATCCAAATTGAATCTCTACAAAATCTACAAAATTCAATTGTTTGAAGTTAGATGCACTTTATATATTGGAAAATAATAATAATAATAATAATAATAAGATGCGCGCACTTCAAAATATCTTATACTGCGCTCGATGTCATAATTTTGCTTTATATGTTATGGTTAAGAGATATATAGTTACAATGTTTTAATATATATATATATATATAGGTAAATAATTAACCTAATTTATAATAAAAATAAAAAGAGGTATTTTGGAGGGTTTCTAATGGAGTTGTTTGGCTCTTTGTTCTTGAATATATGGCAACATTGTAATAGTAGCCTTGACCCTCCATAAAAGGATTTCTTGTAACATTGGTTTTCTTGAAATTAACTTCCTACTACAACCAACTAGTTACACAAGCATGACCTACGTACTAAAATAATGCCCATATATTATTGCAAGAAAATCTAATTGGCAAAAAACACAATACAAATATATATATCAAGGAACGAATTTGTTTTCAAAATAGAATTACATTATACACATTTTTATTGAGTTAAAATTTTAAAAAATAAAGCGCAATAAACCACTAACACAATTTTACATTTAAATTTTGATCACATCGAAAAAGAAAACGAATTTACAACTTATGAAATATACCAACACAAATTTTCTCACTGTTAAGATGATAAAGGTGGATACTGGATACACGGTTTTACATGATATATATCTTAAAACCGTGTAAATTAATAATTAGACCCAACCTTGGCCCTCTATAAATAAAATATTTCCAACAAAGGAATCAAGACCCTCTTTTAAATCATCAGCTACATTCTGTATCGATCTCCCACACCTTCCACAACCTAAATTTTCTTTCCAAGTTCCAAGTACTTAAATCCCTCATCATATGCCATCTCAAGAACACTTTGCTTCTTTTGTCTCATAATCTCTTAATATTGCTAGTTCTTGCTACCAACCCGATCATCCTCTATCTCTATCTCTACCTTCCATATATCCTTAAATCAAAACAAACCAAAATTAGTCAAGGAAGATGGGACTGAGAGACATTGGAGCCACACTGCCTCCCGGGTTTCGGTTTTTTCCGAACGACGAGGAGCTGGTGTGTCACTATCTCTACAAGAAGATCACAAACGAGGAAGCTTCAAAGGGTACTTTGGTTGAAATTGACTTGCATACCTGCGAGCCATGGCAGCTTCCTGGTACGTATATATACCTGCAGTCTTCCATCCATCTTTTTCCTGTTCTTTTTTAATTTCCTACTACGTTTTTCATCATGTGCATCATATAATATATATATATATATATATATATATTAAGTTGATGAAGCTTGTCTCATATGCAGTACAGAACTTACCAATAAACTTCATCATAAATATGAAGATGGACAAAGATTTTTTTGTGTTGGTGCTTCTATTTTCATGGTGGACAATAAATATCTACACATAAACAGAAAATTATTGAGTTGCAGAAACGAGCTTGGCAGTGAGAAAGAGAGAAAACTGCGCCCTTCAATTTTGTTCTTTTTCATATTTCCTCTTTATCATAATTATTATTTTTTCTGGGTTTTATATATAATTTTTTTTCTTCCTAAACCTTCCCTTTAATTCCTTATTATAAAGAACCATGGAGATAATGAGGGCTCCGATTATTATAATTGGTCCAGAGTATTCTTTTGAAGTGGGCTCAATTGAAATAATTGATCTCATTTTATGCTATTAATTAATTTAAGTATTTGTATAGATATCGTCTAACGATGGAAAATAAACGATAAAAAACTTTCTAAAAAGTTAATGACTTGTAATATACATTGAATCTCTAGCTGGAATTACGTTTAATTAATCTATTGGATTTGCCTCTAACAGCAAGCACTAAGCATGCTTATGGAGGTTAATTATTTACCACAATACAAAATTTTATTGCAAAAATAGCACACAAAGTATCCATATACGTAAATCTCTCTCTCTCTCTCTCTCTCTCTCTCTCTCTCTCTCTCTCTCTCTCTCTCTCTCTCTCTCTCTCTCTCTCTCTCTCTCTCTCTCTCTCTCTCTCTCTCTCTCTTATACATACCCACAGCTAGCTGTGCTCATGCAAATCATGTGGCTATACTTTGATCATCATTTTTCTTGGTGGTGTCATGTGCGAAAATCGTCTCTAGCGAGTATTCTAAACACATGGATCATGACCGTTCATTTGAAGTGGGACCTTTGCTTAGTTATAAAGGGCCAGATATATATGCACCAGAACTTGTAGTCCATAACCAGCAAGCTAGCTAGATGTGATCGATTGTTTTGTGGTAACTGCATCATTTATACCAAATAATTCATCTTAATTATCCTTATCCTTATTCTAATTAGCAACCATCTACCTACCATCCGTACGTCCTAATATTCATTTAGTTCCCTCCCTCCCTCCAATCATTATTTATATTCTTTTTATTCGTTTAGATAGAAATTTCTGCAAATTTTAATGAAGCCTATATTTTATTGAGCAATTTGTTCTTCTTCTTCTTCTTCTTCTTCTTCTAATGATCTCTAACCATATATTGAACTGATCAGGAGCGGATCTATTTTATAAAACCAAGTTAGCATGCAGGATCTTGGGCCCTTCATAATACAAATCCTAAATCCGGCTCGTGATTGAATTTTATTAAAAATAAGACACTACTATTTTTTCCTATTGTGAGAATATAACACGTGGCATGTATATTACTTGTCCATTCCCTTTTTGTCAAGGCATGCATATCATCTCAACACTTTTGAAGATTATCCTGAACACTTCCATGTTCAGAGAATCAAATTGAAGGAGATTAGACTTTGGAATCTAATTAAATGGTCCTTAATTAGGGCATATTCATATGTTAATTATTTGCTTAATTATGATTGTGACACCTATACCACTCTCTCTTGGTCTTCATTTTGCTTGGTTTCCTTGGACATATATAACTCCTTGCTTGCTTGCTAGCTATAGCCAGTTCTATAGGTTGATATATATATATATGATCGAATCTCATGATTTTGACTTGCCAACACATTTAGTAATTTATTTCAAAAAGAAGAAAAAGCATCCCATCTTTTATGTGAATATTAAGATAAATTGAAAGCAATATGCTGCATAGAAAAAAATGTCACTTTTCTTACTTTTGACAAATTTTCCAGTCCCATTCCATCAAGCCATGTTTATTCAAATTGAAAGCTTTTCTAAGTACTTTTTTACAGATAATAAAATAATAATAAACACCAATATAATTAAATCCACTCTTCTATAAAATAAGTAAAAATTTGAAATTTTCAATCTAGATTTGTTTTTTTTTTCTTCCGTAACAATGATAATACTACTTATATGACTCATTATGCTAATTATATCGTATTTGTACTATATATGATTATTGATTATTTTAAGTCCATTAATTATGTCCATTTTTTCTGAAAATTTGACGGATAATTAATTAAATAAATTCATTACTATTTCTTTATATATTGTAGAGGTGGCGAAGCTGAATGCCAATGAGTGGTACTTCTTCAGCTTCCGTGACCGGAAGTATGCCACGGGATTTCGAACCAATCGGGCGACGACATCTGGATACTGGAAAGCGACGGGGAAAGATCGGATGGTGATGGAAGCAGGGACAGGGGAGATTGTAGGGATGAGAAAGACACTGGTGTTCTACCGGAACAGAGCTCCTAATGGAATCAAAACTGGTTGGATCATGCATGAGTTTCGGCTGGAGACCCCACACATGCCGCCTAAGGTAATTTCATTAATTATTATGATTAGTTTCAGGCATATTTAGTCACGTGCATTTGAAAGATGGCACGTGCTGCTACCCCCATCATTTTTGGTACACCATGTTGCCAGTTGCCACTGATGAGTACTAGTGATCGAGTAAGCTGGAAGGTGATGAAGTATGGGGGTTCATGCATCATGCATGGAAATTTTTGGAACCGTCCAAAATTTCCAGGGAAAGTATGAGTTGATGCATCTTTTATGTAGAAATAAGCATGGGAATAAATAACATTCACTTTCATATAGGGGTATTCATTTGGTCGATATGCTGCACCGGTATACTAAAATTACTTGATCTGCTGATATATATATATATATATATAATAATAATATTTATGGGAATAATAATATTCATGTCACGTAATTATTCAGTAGATAAAATTTTATAAATGTCAGGTAACATGTATAATAAGAACATCAACGTAATTATTAGGTGAGCAACACACATATTTAATAAAATTACGTGAAATGTTGATGTGATGTATGAATGTATTTTGTACAATCATTGAACGACGACTGAAAACGAGATGTTTTTGTTTGGTTTTTATCGCAGGAAGACTGGGTTTTGTGCAGAGTATTTCACAAAGGCAAGGGAGGAGATAACATCACAAAACTGAGCCCCCATGATTTTATGATGGACACCACATCTCCTCCAACTCATCATGACCAAGCCATGCCTTGTGGATACAACCACCAAATCACCTCCTTCTCGACAACGCCGCTAACTCGCTGCGGCCACAACCAAAGCAACTCTCTGCTGAATCTTCTTCAGTTTTCTCAGGAAACCACCAATGCCGCTCATGTGCCGGAATTGTGTTCTGACAAACATGACGACGAATATGGATTTTTGTGGGACATGAATTTGGAAGACAGTAGCTTCGGAAATGGCGGGGTGCCTCCAAACCTGGACGAAATGGGATTTGAGATGGACGAGAGCAGCATGGTTTTGCTCTAAATGCAGGAGCATCTACCTACACCATTTGTTGATTTGTAACATACATATTGTTTGTATTTGTGCTTTATAAATATTGGCTTGATTATTGGTAAATTAGTAACATCTGGTAATTAAAGAGTTTGTGCATATGCTTAGTCAATATGGTTAGGGTTTTTAATTAAGGGGATTAGTCTTGTGTACACATGCAGTATTGTCATTTGTATCAAAAGTATCAAATATATATAAAAAATTCTTTATATTAAACTGTATTCGAATATGTTCAATCTATAATGAAGACCTTATAATGAGCGATGCTTCTATAATAAGTTACAATCAACATAAACTTTGTATTAAATTTATAGTTACACTATAAAATTAATTACCCCCAGCCAAAAGCTACGTACCGGCCCCTGCATCACATCATAGAGTGAAACATGCATAAAGAGATCGAGTATGAAACCTACCCATGTTTTCAAGGTTGGAGTGGACAGTCATAGTGAGGAGATACACTGGAGGTGTTATTGGAGGTAAAAGTTTGATTGAGGTAATTTTAACTCAATTTCACCATAAATTCAATATCAAACGAAAGTCGAGTGACAAATTTGACGACTATAAATGCAAATTGCAACAATCTAACTAATTAATATCGTTAAAGTACTTGAAGTTTGTTTTTAATTTGGGATAATTTCGCTTTGATATCATGTAAGAAGTTGAGATTCTATTCCTAAACCAATTGACAATAGGGGGAGTAGCCCAAAATCATATAACGTACAAATTGTAATTCTGTTTTTCTGATGCGAGACATTTCCCTCACATCTCAACAATATAAGCCATCCAATATGATGAATCAAAATATTTATTTCCGAATCGTTTTGGATGTCACGTAGGAACTACGGGACATTTATACCAATCTTCATTCATACGTGACATTTAAACCAACCTTCATTCGTACGTGACATTTAAACCAATTTTCATCATCATCATCCATCAGCTAGTACATCGACAGCTGAGTACTTGCGCTGTTGGTGTGTGTACATACATGCAGAAGTTAGTATTATTATTCTGAATGTCGACTGGCGTACACACCATATAATTATTAATGTTTGAAAGCTTTATATGAGTACGACAATATATGCATGATGAATAATTTTGGATTCAAAATACTTTCAAAATACTTAGAAAATCTATTGAACCATCGATTTCTAGCTTGTTCCATGTATGAACATTTTCAATAATAATGACTGTTGCTCAAATCTAATTACGCGTAAATAAAATGAAGAGAATTAGGTTGTAGGTTGAAGATGGGAATTATATTAGGGACATCATATTAGGGAAATTATTGCGACGCGGCAGAATTACACTTTCATCTAATGTGGCTACAATTTGTGTTTTATTTGATTTTGGACTACTCCGCCATTTTTCAATTAATTTTTGGGTGAAACGTCAACTTCTTAAATGTTATCAGAGTCGGGTTATCTCACATGATAGGCTTAACCGCGACACGTATCACATGTAATCATTCATATCGTCAAGTAATAGACTGGAAAATCCGACACACGTGAGAGGGCGTGTTGACATGTAAAGAAAATGTCTCACATCGTCACGTGATAGACTGGAAAATCGTCACATGATAAGCTAGGGAAAATGTTTCACATCGGAAAAGCACAACTACAATTTATGCTTTATATGATCTTGAGTTATTCCCCCATTAGAAAAGCAGAACGAAACCTCAATTTCTTACGGCCATGGTCTCCTTCAAAAGTTCTATCTAGTCTCAAAATAATAAATAAAATTTTATATAATCTAAGTTTGATGAGACCATGAAAAGAGTTCAGACTATGTATGGAGACTAATTAACAAACAATGTGTTCAACTTGTACACACCAACATATAATTAATGAGAACATCTTGTTTATCCATTTAATTATATATCAACCCAGCAGATGATAGCTTCCAGATAAGTATTATTGAGTTTTGGACGATCCTTTTCCCCTTTTTTTTTCGTCCTCTTAACGGTTTTACACGGCTAATTAATTTTGCTTGAGAAATTCAAATTACTAGTGGTCTGGATAGGCTAGCTAGGGTTGCTATAGTCGACAAAATAAGGTTGTACTTTCCATTCGTATATAAAACCTTACTTAACCGTATACCATAAGAGCTTTAGAATAAAACACACCCACATGATACATTAATATTTAGAATTAGTCAATTAATTATCTTCAGAAATTCATAGTAATGATGTCTAGAAAGAGTTGATATGGTTGACAAAATAAAAAAAATAAGGTTGCTACTGTCTGTTATGCGCAAAATAAAACACATAATTAAATTAATATAGAATTTCAGAATAATATTAATATCTAAAAGAAAATATTTGCCCGATCCCCGTAGTATCTCCAGGTACCGTTCTTTATCGAATTTTCTTTATACATATATGATAATCGGAATCTTTTATTCTATAAAACATCATGGTAAGATCATCTCCGTAAAAAATCATCAAGATTGGAGGTGGTTTAATCATTCATATATACCTACTACATGGATGGTTCATTATAAAGATCTTAATTCTTACAAAAACCGTTGATTTATTTGATACATATGAATGACTAAGCGACCTCCAATCTTGTTGATTTTTGAAAAAGTTGATATTGACATGTTAATTTAAAAAATGAATGATTCCAATTATAGTATATGTACAAAGATAATTATATAAATCGAAGGGTTACTGGTACGTGACTATCGACCTCCAATTTACTGGATGTTTACGAAGATAATCTTAACACGATGACTTAGAAAATTAACGATTTCCTATTATGATATATGTATAAAGACAAGTAGATAAATAAAAATGATACGAGTCAAAGTGGTACAAAAAGGTATCATCAAAGTGGGAGAAAAGTAATTTTCAAATTGAACATATGGTAGTAAAGTGTACTAAATATTGAAGAGGAAAAATCACTCACTTCCATCTTATATTCTTGTAGTTGTAGGTAATAGCTTACCCTAGTCCAAAGCAATTATAATTAATTAGGCCTTCTGTTTTATGTTTTGGCCGGTCAAACATGAAATTTAAGTTACTCCCCACAAAATTATATAATTGAGTTTGTGGAACCCAAAATCATCCAAAAATTGTGGAGCTGTCACGTTGCTCATAATTCCAAAAATGACCAAATTGCTCCTGGTAATAACGCTAGTCATTTGAAAACACCCACACATTAAATAATCTATTTACCAGCTAAATACGTTATTTAATCGGGTTAAAATCTCCGTAATATTAATATTCTCCCCGAGAGTTAATTGTCATTATTCTTAGCAACGGACAATTAATATTAATATTAAAACACAATAATTATCATTATTATCATAATGAGCTATTATTATAATTATTAAATAATATATTATTTATTAATTGCAAATTCAATCGACCCATCAGAACGCTCCGAGGCTCTCAAGATTTTCCTATAAATAACGGATCATATTTCATTTCTAAGGTACGTTGATTCTTCGCTTCGAAGTATATCTTTTTCCTCTCTCAAAGCTAACTTAGGCATCAGAGTGTTCTTGGTCGAACAACCCCCCGGGTAAATCGATCGAGGCAACAATAGCTAATTGTTTGCTGTTTGCAGAAATTGTGAGGACTTTTCGCGGCGGGTTCGATTTTTGATTCAACAATTGGTGCTTTCATTGAGAGCAATTGAGGAATACTCAGAAGAAGCTCTCTCGGTTGTTCATCGTTCTTCAACGGTATTCATCGTTCATCAGGAAATTGTTCATCGTTCATCTTTCTTCGTTCGTCGTTCATCGACATTGTTCGAAGATTTTGAACGTTGTTCAAATCATCCATCAACAGCTTTCCAGCCCAAGATTCTTTGATTCGGCATGGCTAGGGTTCATCGATCCGTTCGCTCAGCTAGAGAAGGTGTTTCTGCCTCAACTGCTCAGACGAGGAATGAGGCTCGCATAGAGACTCCGGAGGAGCGGCCAACTCGACCCCGGCGTGTGTCCATAGAGGCGCCCATGGAGACGCTCGGAGGGAGACCAACCTTCAGCTTCGAAGCATTCCCCTCTTCAGTTAACCAAGTGCCCGCCCTAGGGGAAGGAACTTCGGCTTTGCAACAAACAGGCGGGCGGTTGATGGGAAGTGCATCATGGCATGATCAGCCCACAACAAACATGGACCTAAGGAACTTTATGGATGGGCGTCACGACATCTCAGGGAGAAGTCACCACCAACCTCCCCAGGATAACTTGGCTCAGCTGGTTGAAAGGTTGAGCAGCCAAGTTCAACTCCAGTCGGAGCTCTTGCAGCGACACCTGGCAGAAAGACCAGTCCAAGAGCCAGACAGACATTCCACGTCACATGGAGAACAAGGGAATGCTCCAAGGCGTCCCGTGAAAGAACCGGTCCGCTGCCGAACAATGTCACAAGACACTTCACTAAGCTACTTCGGTGAAGAAAGTCACACTCGCCGAGCAAAGAGCCCACATGCCTAAGGCCATCAGTACATGAGCGGCTAGGAAGTAGGATTGGGGCTACTTCACGGGTGGAGCGCTCACAGCGCTCACATGGGAGTATGGGGCAACCACAGGCTATACACAAAGACCCAAGATGATCTGCCCATGGCAGTGTGAGGGAAAATGAAGTCTACTCCCCAGCATGATCCCAGAGATCAAGGGGAGAATCGCAAGGAGTTTCTCGACGAAATGACTTACCGCCTCAGCAAGGTGCGTTGCGGGCTAATGATGTTCAAAGAATGCTGGACAGGCACCTTCGTGTTCAACGAGATGGCGATCTAGAGGATGATCTACGTCGCCAGATACAACTCTCTACGCCATTTGTAAGGGATATTGAGGAGGATCCATTCCCCCAAAAGTTTGCAACGCCAAACTTCACTCCATTCAAAGGAGCCTCCGACCTAGTAAAACACATAGATTATTACCGGGGAGTCATGGTCCTCCACAGGCATAACGATGCACTAATGTGCAAAGTTTTTCAAGCTTTTCTTCAAAACCAAGCCATGACTTGGTTCAATCATCTCCCCCGGAGGTCGATTGCATCCTTTGAAGAGTTTGCTCTAGCATTTGTGAAGGAGTACGCACAACTTCGGACAATCGAGGTGAAGGATGACCATTTTTCTCTGTCCTAAAGATAGCAAAAGAAACTCTGCGGCAATACTTACGAAGACTTTGCGAGGAGAAGTCTCGGATTGTCGGCTGTAGCGACCTTGTTGCGGCAATGACATTTAAACAAGGACTCCCTCGGGACAGCCAGCTTTACGGGGACATCGTCATGAGCAATGCGCGAAGTCTCACCAAAATACTTTCGCTAGCGGAGCGACATGCAAGCTGGGAGGACGAGAAAAAAGCCACCCATACTCAAGACCATGCTGGGGCGAGTGAAAAGGCCTCCAATAAAGAAGAGTCCAATGGAAAGTTTGCGGCTGGAAAGTCCAACAAGCGCAAGGCGGGATAACCTTCCCAAACACCTGCTATGGGGAAGCCTAACTTGCAGCTATCTTTGCCAGTCCATCAAATCCACAATGAAATTAAGGACAAACCATGGTTCAAGAAGCCGGAGCTAGTCAAAGGAGATCAAGAGAATGCCGATAAGACGAAGTGGTGTGCCTACCATGAGTACTACGGGCACAACATTGGAAAATGCATATCTTTCGAGAGATATCTCCGGAATCTCATCAAAGAAGGACATTGCACTGAGTACGTCAAGGGGAAGCCTGTGGATCGACCAGCTGACAAAGGACCGAAGGAACCTGCAGCAAAGATGATTTGCATCAACACCATCATAGCTGAATCGGAGTTGCTAGGAACCACCTCCAAGCAGAAGAAAAGAAAGATACGAGATGAACTTGTTGTCTCTCAGGTCTCCCATGTTACCTCCCCCGGGGTGGCCAACGACCATGTCGTTGGTTTCTCTTTGAAGGACAATGTAGGACTTGATTGGCCGCACGATGATGCATTAGTCGTGTCAATTCAGATCGCTCATGCTCAAGTTGATTGGATTCACGTTTATAAAGGGAGTGCAGCAAATATCCTCAGCCTAGATGCAGTGCGAAAGATGGGTTTAGAAAGCCTTACAACAAAAAGGGTTGTCCCGCTCCGAGGTTTCAACGGGTCGACCAGTATGACCGTAGGCACTCTCCAGCTAGATGTACATTCGGATCCCGTAGTCACGTCCCAGACTTTCTACATCATGGACGAGTACTCTCCATACAATGGAATTTTGGGAAGACCATGGCTTCACAAGTTCCTCGCAACCACGTCAAGCCTTTACCAGAAGATTCGGTTCCCTATTTTCGGTGGTGGAATTGGGGAGATCAAAGGGGATCAGGCGATGGCTCGGCGATGCCTTATAGAAGGGCTGAAGGAGGTCAAGGAGGCAGAGTTTGTTCCCCAGGCAGGATCATCCACTAGGGGCAAGCTTTATTCTTCGTCTCCGAAATAGCAACTAATCACGGGTTAAGATCCTGACATTCATGAGGAACCACCAACTCCGGAAGGATGGCAGCCGGAAGATGACGTCACCCTCATTAAACTTGACCCTCAATATCCTGAGCTAGAAGCCCGTATTGGTGCTCGGTTAAGTGACAAAGAAAAAGAAGAACTCATAGCTTTCCTGCGTGAGGAGAAAGAAGTTTTTTCTTGGTCTTCGTCTGACATGTCGGGGATTGATCCTACCATCCCTTGCCACAAGCTACACGTCAATCCCCACCACAAGCTGGTCAAGCAAAAAAGACATAATTTTCCCCCGAGAAAATTGCTATCATCCAAGAGGAGATTGACAAGCTACTCATTGCTAGATCCATTGAGGAAGTTTCGCACTCTGAATGGCTAGCAAACGTCGTACTTGTCAAGAAAAAGGAAGCTGGACGGTGGAGAGTTTGTGTTGATTACACCGATCTCAATCTTGCGTGCCTAAAAGACAACTATCCTCTGCCCAGAATCGATCTCTTAGTGGACTCAACTGCAGGAAATGAGCTTTTAAGCTTCCTGGATGCATACTCGGGCTATAATCAGATTTTCATGTATGAAAAGGATAAGGACAAAACTGCATTCGTCTTCTACCGAGGTGTGTACTGCTATAAGGTCATGCCATTTGGCCTCAAGAATGCGGGTGCAACGTACTAGAGACTCGTCAATCGGATGTTCAAAGATCTCATCGGAAAAACCATGGAGGTCTATGTGGATGACATCATGGTCAAAGGAGAAAGACGAGGGGATCATATCACCAACTTGCGAGAGACCTTCAACTTGCTGAAGAAGTACAAAATGAAGCTCAACCCTCTGAAGTGTACATTCGGAGTATCAGCAGGAAAGTTTTTGGGATACCTTGTGACTCAGCGTGGGATAGAAGCAAATCCAAAGCAAATCAAGGCAATTCTTGAGATGAAGTCCCCATCAAGTCTGAAGGAGATTCAAAGTCTCACTAGACGAGCAGCAGCATTGAACAGGTTCCTATCCAAGTTAACTGACCGGTACCGACCTTTCTTCCAAGCGGTAAAGAAGGCATCCATGGATAAGTGGGATGAAGCTTGTGAGAAAACGTTTCAAGATCTCAAGGCCTACTTGACGTCACCGCAGCTACTATCAAAACCCAAAGATAACAAGGACCTATTCCTATATCTGGGGGTCTCTGATGTTGCTGTAAGCTCTGTACTTATCCGGGAGGAGAATGGGATTCAACTGCATGTGTTCTACACATCCAAAGCCCTCCTTGATGCGGAGACACGATATCCGAAGTTCGAAAAGCTGATTTTGGCATTGCTGGTTACCACAAAGAAGTTGAGGCCTTACTTTCAAGCTCATCGGGTAGTCATCATGACAGAGTATCCACTTCGTTTGTTACTTCATGCACCTGACGCTTCGACACGGGTAATGAAATGGGCCATAGAGCTGAGTCAGTATGATTTGGTCTATTGTCCACGAACAACTGTCAAAGGCCAAGCCTTAGCGGATTTTGTTGTGGAGTTCACACCAACGTTACTAGAAGAAGGCAATAAGCTTGGCAATGCCCCCAGGGCCACCGACACTTCCTTGTCACGAGATCATGGAGACAGTTCCTCTTCTCTGCAACCCTCAACTTCCAATCATCTATGAAGGCTCTTTGTTGATGGTTCCTCGAACCAGAAGGGGGCAGGAAAGGGGATTGTCCTTATCACCCATGATGGCTCAATAATGGAGCAGGCAGTACAGTTTGGATTCAAAGCCTCTAACAATGAAGCGGAGTATGAAGCTTTGATTTGTGGGCTCACACTTGCCAAGGAGTTGGGAGTCAAAAAACTTGCTATTCATTCGGATTCGCAGCTCATCACTAACCAATCGATCTGTGAATATGCTGCGCGTGATGCAAGGATGCTCAGATATAATAACAAGGTACAGGAACTGCTTGCTTGTTTCTCGATTTTCACTTTTCATCAGCTTCCACGAGCCGAAAATACACAAGCAGATGCGTTGGCCAATCTAGCATCATCACTTGACTTTTGTTTCAAGCGCTCAATCCCGATTGAGTATCTCAAGTAGAGAAGTATTGATGTGAAGGAGATTGAAGTAAGACAAATTGACTCATCTCCAAGCTGGCAAGATCCTTTTATCAACTATCTAGAGAATGGAATATTGCCTGATGAAAGATTAGAAGCCCGTAAAGTCCAGATGAAGGCTGCACGATACTATGTTGACAAGGGCCGATTCTTTCGAAAGAGTTTCACAGGGCCAAACTTGGTATGCTTGAAGCATCCTGAAACATTGGAAGTCTTGGCTGAGATTCATGAAGGACATTGTGGAAATCATTCCGGTGGAAGATCGCGTGCCCAAAAGACGCTTAGTGCAGGATTTTACTAGCCTACTCTACGCCAGGAAGCTCTGCAGTATGCCCAGAAATGCGACAAATGTCAAAGGATCAAGCCTAACCAATTGGCTCCACTGGAAGAGCTGCATGCACAGACGAGCCCTTGGCCATTCATGCAATGGGGAATTGACATCGTTGGATCGCTCCCAAGCACTCCAGTTCCAAGCAAGAAGTATTTGATTGTTGCCACTGACTACTTCACTAAATGGGTGGAGGCAAAGGCCTTGGCCACCATAACTCAAGCTGATGTTCAAAAATTCATCTGGAGCCAGATTATCTGCCGATTTGGACTTACCAAGGTCATTCTCACAGACAATGGAAATCAGTTCACTGGCGCCATAATCAACGAGTTCTTTGAGTCTTGGAAGATTAAGCATTTCACTTCAACTGCATATTACCCCCAGGGTAATGGCCAGGCAGAAGTTTCAAACAAGACGATCCTTGACTGTATCAAGAAGAGACTCGATGATAAGAAAGGCTTGTGGGAGGAGGAGTTGGATGGCACACTCTGGGCTTACAGTACCACTTCGCGTCGTGCAACAAGAGAGTCTCCATTCACCCTTGCATACGGCACTGACGCAGTCATTCCTCCACATATTGTTGTTCCAGCACCCTTTACCGAGCTCGATGATCCAGTAGTCAACTCCATCGCTCTAAGAACTTCACTTGATCTCAGTGAGGAATTAAGAGAGTAAGTGGTGAAGCGCATCTCCAGCTACCAGCAGCAAGTGAGAAGTTCCTACAACAAGAAGGCCCGACTCCGACACTTTCTCCCAGGTGATCTTGTTCTCAAGAAAAAGTTTGCAACACCCAATCGTCCAGGGTCTCAAAAACTCAAATCTTCATGGGAAGGACCCTACCGAATCTACCAAGTAGGCGGAAAGGGAAGCTACACCTTAGAGACAATGGACGGAAAGTTAGTGAGTGGTTCCATGAATGCTCATCACCTCCGAAAGTATTATGTGTAATGCAAACTAGAGCTCAAAAGCTAAGCTAGATTTTGTTTTGTGGCAAATAAAGACTTTATTTTCAAGAATGATGTATTTAGACTTATCAATAAAGCTATCAAGTCATTCCTAGTTCGCATATGTGTTATTGTACTTTCGACAAGGTTCTCCAAGCCTTCCTCCGGGAAGCGTCCAAAGCCTTCTTCCGAGAAGCACTTAAGCCTTCCTCTTAGAAGCACGCAAAACCTTCCTCTTGGAAGTACGCAAAGCCTTCCTCTTGGAAGCACTCCAAGCCTTCCTCTCGGAAGCATATAAAGCCTTCCACTCGGAAGCGCTCAAAGCCTTCCTCCAGGAAGCACTCAACAACTTCCTTCAGGAAGAGCTCTATGAAGGAAACGCTTAAAGCGAAAACACACCAGGTCTTCTGTTAAGACCCACCCCTAATCCCCCGGGATTAAGGGCTAAATCTCGATCCCGTCTAACTTACGCATGACACGAAGGCTAAACTGACGTCCAACCCCCATGTGACACGTAGGTCGGACAAGGGATTCTCGATTCGACCGACTAACAGCAAGTAAAGTTCCCAGAGTGTGCTGAATCTACTGTGGATCGCGGGTGTGATGTCTCCGTCTCTCTCTCTACCGACAGCTCGCGCCGTAACAACCTGGAGGGTATCGAAAACACGAAAAGACTGTGAGTGGACAAAAATAAAGTATAAGTTCAAAAACATTTCATAAAACAATGACATTTATACCCTCTGTGTAAAAACCAATGCATGCATATCATTTCAAGTTATGAAACCATTTATATAAAAAACCATCAACGAAAACCAAGTAGTTTCTTTTTCCAATTCCAGGGGCCTCAGCCCAAAACCATCGAAAACCATTTCATCCGGGCATAACCCCAAAACATCAGAAATCGTTATTAAAAACCATCATCATCAAATCTCAGTGAAATCCAAAACACATTTAAAGCCACATTCCCATCCATCGAACCTGCTAGATCTATCCGAGTCTTTAAACTCAATCCAGGCCTCAATATAATCCGAGTCTTTAAACTCAACAGGCCTACGGGGGAAAATATCAATATCCGAGTCTTTAAACTCCAGAGTCTTTAAACTCAATCTGGGTCTTTAAACCCAATCCGGGCCCGTCCCCCGTCAAACATAATCTGGGTCTTTAAACCCAATAACCAGATCCAGCAAATCCAATCCAAAACCGTTTAAAAACCTTTTTCCATTTTCGAATTCGAATCCGCAATCTCATCAAGATCCTGAATCCAAATCCAGATCTCATATCCATCTCCTTTCCAGATCCGAGTCCGCAACCATCATTCTGTAAGCTGGCATCCGGAATAACCATTTCGAACCCAAACCCGGAATCCACTTCCAAGTTCCAAATCAAATCCCGAATCGTCATCCGAATTCCAATTCAAAACCCGAAATCACGTTTCTCAAAACCATTTTTTGAAGTGGGCCTCGAAGCCCGAAGTCATTTTCCAAATTCCTTTTACTTTCATTGAAATCAAATCGTATTTCAAATCTCGAAATCAAATCATTAAAACCAGGTTCAAATCACAATATCCGTAAAATCTCGTAACACGTGAAATTCCAGAGTTTCCTCGAAAAACGTACAAAAACCGTAACTATCCCAATCATAAATCAAATCATAGAATCACGTATAGAAAACATATAAAAACATATATGCATGCATCAAGAGTTAGAAAGCAAAGTCCACTCACAGACCATTCCGACATCGCCTCGATACGCGCGCACTTACGCCGTCCCCGACCATTCCGCTATCCTCGGCTTTCCCGAACCTGTCCAAAGCCCATAACGAGGTTACTAACTACTTCACAAAATTCCTACTCAAGTACCATAATTTTCCCGAACTTCTAAGCGTACTTTAAACGGAACCCTAAACCTTTGATCCCGCAGAACTAACCCGAAACAACGTCCGATCGTCCCGAAACTTGTCCCAAAAGATTCGTTACAACGATTAGACCAAAACCTATGTTGGAAGTTCCCCCAGAAAATTCACCACGCGCCCCCACGAGCCGCCCAAAGTGGTTGCGCATGGGCCTCACGTGCCTGCACACAGAGCATTGTTCATCGTCTTCTTCGATGGTCAGACCGGTCTGAACCGGCATGACCGGTTCTCCGCCATCTTCCATCCATTTCCGTCCCTTTTTCCACCAATAGCTTCGTCCTCATCCTAGCAATCTATCCCCCTACTCAAATCACAACACCACGACCTCTAACCTACCTCCCAAGCTCGACACAGCAACCCGTCCAAATCCCCTGTTCTTGCTCCCGGCCCACCGTGCAATCCCCCGCCATGGTTTCAAACCCTAGAGCTCCCTAGGAACCTACTGAGTCCACTAGAACTCACCAAATACCTCGACTCGTACTCAAACTCCACGACTTACCATTTGAATCAAAACTGGAAAACAGAGCATATATACGGATTGAAGAAATTACCTGTGCTCAGGCCGCCACCGCGAGCTCCGTCGTGCCTACTCGACTCCCCTCAAGCCTCTCGACACCACCACGGGTTCAATTCGATGGTTTGGTCACTGGAAATGCACAACCGTGCACGGTGGTCCGCTGTCCTGTTCTTCCTGGTTTTTCCTCACTTCACACACACACCCCTCGACTCTCAATCCATCTCAACCAGTCCCTGCACTCTCAGTCTCCCTCTGATCACACTCACACACTCAAAGGCTCACTCACTCTCTGCAATTCGATCAATTCCTCCCTCAATCTCACTCTCTGTTTCTCCCTCTTCGAACACGACTAACACACACACACGGCTAAGTAATTTTGCCTATGCAACCTAGAACCCACTACACACACCCCACGTGTCCACAATCCCATGGTCCCATCTCAAAATATCCAATCACACACTGCACACTTGTCCTCGTCTCCTTTGCACAAATCCCAAGGAACCAAAAAGACCAAAATGCCCCTTGTGAGTCCAAATTACCATTTTGCCCTTTGCCGTTCTAGACCCGTAACTCACTCGTCCTACGTCCGATGAAGGCATGCCGCCTATCGTTGAACTCAGGATGACGAGATCTACCTAACGATCCTCGGTCTACGTGTAAAAACCTTGTCATACGAAAGTTAACTTTTCCCCATATTTTACCCAAATTACGGTAATACCCTCAACCTTCTGAACATCATAACTTCCTCCTCGGATGTCGGAATCGAGCGTGCCACCTGTCTACGGACTCGTGACGTCCCGAACTACGTCACAGTCATTGGTCAATGCCCAATGGACCGCCCGAACTAAAGTCAACAATTTTCCCAAACTAGGGGCAAAATCGTCATTCCGCGCTAACGTCCAAAAGTAACCAACTAACCACCGATTAACTCAGCTAATCCATCACTAATCACTTCGCTAATCCCGACTCCCGGGACGGGTCGTTACATCTTCCTCTAGGAAGCATTTCCCAGACTTCCTAAATTTGAAGCACTTGAGCTTTCCAGTAAGCATTTCAAGCCTTCAGTTAGAAAGAGCAAAAGCCCTTCCCTGAAGGCAACATACCAAAAATTTAATCATCTAATGCCACAAGTTATTTGGAACTCGCTGATGCACACCAATGGTTGCAGTGGGGGAATATGAATGAGCTCGTTCCGACACATTAATAAGCATTTGAAGGTGTTCGCCTCAACACATTAAAAAGTGGATAAAAGAAAGTCAACATTTGCGTTCCAACAATTGTTCCAACAATTCACCATAAATGATTTTCTTATTTATTCATTTGGTGGGTGTTTGGAAAATCACATGTCGATTGCTCACACCGGTTATTCACTATTGGAATAAAAATTAGAAACAAAAGGAAAATGACGTAAAGAAACTACGGATGCAAGTCTTCAAAACCCATTGTTTTTCTAAACTCTTCCCATTCTTCTACTGAAAGTAGGGAAGTGTCGTTAAACAACGATTCAGCAGTCTCATGGGCAGCTTCCTTTTTGGTCTCAGTCTCAGGCTCTGGGTCAGGTTCCGGTGCAGGCTCGTATTCTTTCTCCAGCTCTGGTTCCCGTTTTTTGGTGGTGATCCCACTGCAGCTTCCCATGTCCAACTTTTGCGCCTCATTTTCTTTTTGGCACAAAGTTGTGGGGGCATGAGGTGGCAGTAAATGGTCGTATCTCGGAGGCATTCCAGTCTTCAGATTCTGGATTTCCACCTCCAAAAGTTTTATTCTCTCATCTGAGTCCTGCAAATTCCTGCGCAGCAAAGTGACCTCGTCTCGGGCAACATCTCGCTCATTCTCTATCAGCATCCTCTCTGTACGGTTTGTCTTCAGCTCGCCCACTTTGCCTTCCAATGTATAGATTCTTCCGACCAAGGGTTCGTTGTTCCGTCTAGAGTGATCTCAGGCTTCTCGAAGGCGTTTGCATTCGCTCTTCATTCGCTTATTTTCATCTTCCAAATTAGCATTTCCACGAAGCATGTCAACCAACTTGTGGGCCCCAACTTTCGCAATCCTAAGGTCTCGGACTACCTTGTCGTAAGCTCCTTGTGGAACAGTTTTTTCAGTTTCCACTGTTAGGATGGGGGCACCTATCACATTAGGAGTCTTGGATGACGACCGTGTCTCCTCCACTATTCGATCTGGGCCTTCATCTCTCAACGCTTCAATCACCTCAAGGGAAGTGGGAATCTCCTTCAGCTTCTTAAGTTGTTTGGCTGCATCCTCACAGGGACCGTCTGAGATTTTGCGCTTGCTAGATGACTCTGCAGGACTAGAACAGTCAGGCTTGGAAGGAAAATGATGATCATGCTTTCTCTCCAAAGAGTCAATGGGCCCTTGCTTGTTGTTCTTCCTCTAGGTAACGGGTTTTTTCAAGCGCAGTGGAGCGCTCAGCCGTTCCTTGATCAGGCTGTCTGAAGGCCTCCCACCATTCATGTCTCTAAGTGGAGAGAGTAGCCAGCTCATGTCTCAAAACTCTGGAGGGATTTTCAAGGCCATGTCAATCTTTTTGAGATCCGGATGACCTTCAAACCCGCTGTACAGCTCGTCAAAAATGCGGAAGTGCGAGGCAATCCTCAAGTCCGGAGAGGTGTGTTTGTCTCATGCACCACCAACTTCAATACAGTTGAATCTGTACGTGTTGTCATCAAACTTCGTCCTCAAAAATAGCCGCACCTTGGGTACAACTCGAGAAAGCCGACCGCCGGTAATTCCGTTGTGCTACACCGAATAGCAATGCCAGAATTCATCTTCAATGAGTCCTAGGCCAAAGAATTTGTTCAGCTTCTCGAAGCACATGATGTGTCGATAGGCATCGACATCCAGTTGAGCAGGGTTGCATCCCATCCGGCCAATAAGAGCCTTCATGGAAGAACATCTCTCGCCAAGCTCCACGAAGACGTCGTCTGGGAAGGCAGTCTGATTACGAGTTTTCCACTCCGTGAAGTCTTTAGGTTTCTCAAACTCCATGTCCTTCCCCTGGAATGGACTTTGGCTACGAGAACCTCCACGCTCCCATAATGCGAGTTTACCGGACCAATCCAGAAGAGCTCCTTGACGCATCTTAAAGCAAACGCCTTAGAAAAGGGGAGAAATCGTCTCTTGGATCGTTGCCAACAGATGTCCAAAACTCCCGGACTGGGCAAAAACGTGAAGCTGTAAAGGAAAATCACCTTCGATTAAATATATATTTATTTATGGTTACTTAAGCAAATAAACTTAATTAAATAAATACGTAAATATATATTAATAAACTGATATACATATATATATAAATGAATATATATGGGACCGGGAAAAAAATTGCAACAGCAAATATATAAATATATATATATATATAATGGGACCCGCTAGCAGCTGCAGTGAAATATATATATAGGAAAAATCGGGCGGCGACATGTGGCGGCAGCTGAGACCCCGCAAGGATCTGACCAGACTCTCTCTCGGTTACCAACGCGTCGTGACAGACGAACCAGCGGCTTCCACGCGGCCCGATCAGGCGAGCTCCACTGACAGTCACGGGGCCCACTCCTGCGCCACCAATCAAAGCGCACCACGCGGCGCACGATGCACGCACCTCTGGCGAGTAGGGACCTGCACCTCTGCGCAGACAAACAGTGCACCACTTCGACCCTAGCACATGGCACCGCTACAGAAGGCGTCCGACATCTCCTGTTAGACGCGCCCACGCCTCCAATCCGCTCCAACCGCGTGGCGGTTTCTGCACAGCCCACTGACGAGTGCGGGACCCGATCTGCTGGGCAGCCAATTATCGACCTCCATGTGTCGCATTCTGAATGACACTAACGGGGCGGACCCCGCCTGCCTGATGAATCACATGGAGGCCTACATGTGGCGATTTCTGCATGGCCATCACTTTGAGGTCCCGTTGTTCTGATCAATAAATGGCACATGGCATTCGCAATTACTTCCACACGGACAAGTCTAGCTCCTTTTCCAGTCACTAATCTCATGTGCTTTTTTGGACCCCCATGCACATTCAAAACAAGCAAAAAATAGCATAAAATGACAGAGGAAGAATTAACAATTTTACCTCAAAAATCTTTAAAGAATTGGCAAGGAGCTTTTCTGTGTTTTCATCCAAAGCAGCCCAAAGCATCTCTCTTTTTCCTCTAAAATCAGACAAACAGAAGGGTAAGGTGAGAACCCACCTTTCTGGCGGCTATTTAAACAAAAAGGGAGCTATGGACGTATGAATTTCATTTAATTTTACTTAATTGAAATTTAATTTGTTTAATTGAAAAAAATTTCATTAAAACTGAAATTTATTCTGTTTAATTAAAATAAATTTTATTTAATTACACATAACTGAAATTTATTATGTAAAATTAAAATAAATTTCATTTAATCAAATTTAATTGAAATTTATGTTTACCTAAAATAAATCTCATTTAGTTAAAGTTGATTAAAAAATTTCCATAAAGGTTTAGCTCAAAACAAAAATGGCAACATTTTTTACTCCAACACAAATATATATATATATATATATATATATATATATATATATAAATGTATGTACATGCGTATACATATGTGATTAACATGAGTATATCCTATTAATTTATATACAAGCTTAGTGCTTTTTCACGACACAAAGAAAGAGTAAAAATAAAAGAAATCCATGAATGTACATCCCATCGGATTCCCTGAATTCCGGGGCAATGTGGGGGCATTTGTGGAATCCAAAATCATCCAAAAATTGTGGAGCTGCCATGTGGCCTATAATTCCAAAAAATGACCAAATTTCCCCTGGCAATAACGCTAGTCATTTGAAAACACCCACACATTAAATAATCTATTTACCAGATAAATATGTTATTTAATTGGGTTAAAATCTCCGTAATATTAATATTCTCCCCGAGAGTTAATTGTCAGTAACGGACAATTAAAATTAATATTAAAACACAATAATTATCATAATAAGCCATTATTAAATAATATATTTAATAAATAATATATTATTTATTAATTGCAAATTCAATCGACCAATCAGAACGCTCCGAGGCTCTCAAGATTTTCCTATAAATAACGGATCACATTTCATTTCCAAGGTATGTTGATACTTCGCTTCGAAGTATATCCTTTTCCTCTCTCAAAGCTAACTTAGGCATCAGAGTGTTCTTGGTCGAACAACCTCCCGGGTAAATCGATCGAGGCAACGATAGCTAATTGTTTGCTGTTTGCAGGAATTGTGAGGACTTTTCGCGGCGGGTTCGATTTTTGATTCAACAGAGTTCATGTTTATTTGTGAATTTTTTTTACTGAGTTGGATTAGAAAATTTATAAAATTTAACATTTTCTAGAGGTAAATTTATGTAAAGGGATTAGCGGGTGATATGGATACGAAAGTGCTTACAATAAAGGCAACAAACCCATTCAATGATTTTATCATATAATACAAAACTCGTCAAAACTTACATATCAATATCGTAGGTACCCTTATAATGTATGGCAGGTGACAATCCTAGAATAGTTAGGAAAATATAAAAATAAACATCAACCTAAACTAGTACAACATTTCCCGATAAAATCAATAATAAAAAGTTTGTCAATAAAAAAACAAAGGTAGCAATTTTTTATACGACTCGATAAACGACTTGAAATCATGAAATTTATCCGAGTTGACTTGCACGATTAAAATTTCGAGTTATTTTCGGATCAACTCATTATAACACATTTAATAAATAGGTATTTTTGTGTCAACATGTTAACCCGTATAATGACTTAGTGACTGTTTAATAAACATCTGGATTTCTATTTAACCAATTAACCCATGTATGACATGTATATTAAGTAGTTTAATAAACATGTCAGCCACTAACCTATATATCTTCCCATATACTTATATATATACATATTAAATCTTATAGTTTAAACATGTTAAATATATTAAATAGGTTAAACAGAGTATAAGTTAATTGGATTTTGAATACGGCATATTTATTAAATGAGTTACATAGGTTACCTGATTCATTAACATGTCGGCTTCAGGTTGGATATATTTGACACGATTATTAAACATGTCGAGTTCAGATATGATATATTTGGATAAAATATAATTCATGACACAATACAAATCTAGCACGACATGATCCATTACCAGTCCTAGTTAGCGAGGATAACACTGTAAAGTACCAAATTTTTTTAATATATTATTTAGACATTTGTATTTTTTTTTCTAGACCTTGATACATTAATTAACTCGTGATGTAACGACATTCCCGAAAATTCAAGGCATATTTGGAAAATAAATTGGGAATGGAAGGATTTACCCCTACTTTTTTTCATAGCCCAAAAGTCAATTTTAATTTGGAAAATTTCTTGGAAATTTCGATCGGACCATTGCATGCGGAAATTGAAGATTGTATGTGTAAGATACATGGCTGATTACCCAATGACATTTTGGTAATTTGATGAGTAGGGGTAATTTAGTAAATTCATAGGAGCTAGTTAGATGAGTAAGTTTGTGGGATGTTGTCAGGACTCGTCCCAATCCCCCCGGGATTAACGAGGGACGCTCCTGATCCCGTTTGACACGGAGTGTCAGACTAGGGAAAATTAAAACTTTTAGCCTTCCGGCTTCCAGAGTACGCAATGATCCGGAGGAGGTATGTGATGTATCGGTCTCTGCTACAGTCCGCATCGTATTCAACCCGAAGGGTATTGAAAATAAAAAGACTGTGAGTGGACAAAAAGTAATAAGTTTAGTAAATACATTTTATAAAAGACCTTTATACCCTTCACTAAAAAGCATGCATGCATAGTAAAACTATTTATCCAATCACATATGTTTAAACAACCACATCCATACGGGCTCTTGCCCAAAATCATTCATAGAAAACCATAACATAGTAAACATATGTGGGATCTCAGCCCAAATCCATTTATCATCATAAAACACAATTTCGCAAATCCAATTGAAATCATGTTTATCCATATATTTCATATAACCAATCCTGTCACGGTATCTAGAGCTACGCGCGTGCTACCCGAGGACTCAAACCCAAGTCTCTCCAGGGTCCACCCAGGTCAATGTCCGTAGATCAATGACCCTCCCTGGAGGTTATAATCCATAGCCTTTCTAAGAGTAAGGAACCCAACGGGGGCGACTCCACTCAGTCAGTGCTCCGTGACTACTCCGGAGTCCACCCAAGCCAACGACCCTCCCCGGAGGAGACAATTCATATAATAAGGTTGGTATACGAAAACCTTTTGAAATCATTCTTAAAACCTTTCGAGGGTTCATGCCGGTCCCCATAAACCGTTATGAACCATAAAAACCTTTCCAGGGTTCATGTCGGTTCCCATAAACCGTCATGAACCATAAAAACCTTTCCAAGGTTCATGTCGGTTCCCATAAACCGTCATGAACCATAAAAACCATTTATGAGTCCCTAACCCGAAAACACAATCTTAAAACATAACTCGACCCTAAGCCCAAATCCACATACAAACTGGGACTCAGGCTCGAATCGTATACCAACTGGGCCTTGTGACCAATTTCGTAAACCAAATGGGCCTCGTGCCCGATACGTAAGCTAACTGGGCCTCGAGCCCGATTCGCAAGCTAATTGGTCCGACCCGATACGTAAACCAACTAGGGCTTCGGCCCGATGCCTCGTAATGTCAAATTGACTTCAAGCCCGAGAGTCGTAAATCAAAGGGGTCTCGTGATAGAACCCACCCCGATCCCACAGGGACCACAAGGGGACGTGCCCTGCTCCCGTCTGACACCCACTAATTCATACCAATTTAACCTCAAAACATCAAATGCATAAATAATCAAATTTAAGTCATACAACAAATCCGAATTAAACAGATGTCAGACAAGGGATGAAATCCAAAATTACAAGTTGCGAGCACGACTCTAACATAAACCTGCGGTTAAACCACCCAGCAGGGGTTCAGGTACGCAGAAGTAGATCTATGCCTCAGCCTCAGGTTCCTCCTCTACCTCAGTATCACGACCTGGAGAGGTTACCAAAAACATTAAGGGTGAGTGAACCGAACTCAAGTTTATAAAATCATTTGAAAAGTAAAACATATAATTTACCCCTCCGTTTTCCAAACATGCATGCAGCATCCTTTAAAATCATTAATAATATAATATGAATCATAAGGCATGTAATAAAACCATAACCATAATTTTAGCCACTGCACTATACACTCCAATCCGACATCCCTGATGTCTGACGTCCCTGACGTCCAATAAGGTCACAATCACAAGGCTACGCGTGCCACTCGGGTCTCAATTCCGAGTTAAATCCCTGAACCCTGTTCGGTTACAGCATCCCCGATGCTTAGCGTCATAGACCCTGGACGTTCTAGACGTCCGTGACCTCTCCGGGGTACCTCATCCGGAGGAGACAATATAATATGGAAGGATCTATACAGTGCAGCACCAAATACATTTTATTGATATCCACATGCAACATATATTTATACATAGGTAAAATCTGAACCGATTGTTACGTTTCATCACACGGGTCTCATGCCCAAATACCGTGAAACGTGCCATAACCGAAATCTCAATATCATCAAAACCATTTATAGATTCCAGCATGTGAACATATAAGTAAATCAGAAAACATTTAAGCATGCAAGGGTTTAATGAAAACGGGCCCACTCACTGTACGATTCCGCTGCGAATCTGCGCGTACGGACCTGTACCGAGATTATCGTACAATTCCTGTCAGTTCAAATCACATGTAAGGGTCACTACAAGTCTTAAACGTTTAACCACAAAATCCGAAATAGAAACCGGCCCGGGGAAACCGTACAACACGTTTCCCGAGGCAACCGGCCCTAAACTGACCCATCAAAGCTTATCTCAGATCAACATGGTTAATTCACCAAAAATGTTCAGAATGATGAGAGGAACAAAAGTCATGTTGATCGTGATCGGAGATAAGGTCCAACGCGCCCTCTCTCGCCACCCAAAGTGGCTGCGCGTGAAAGTCACGTGCCTGACACTGTAGCTACAGTGTCAGCTCCTTCACCCGTTTGTCTGTAATACGGGTATGCCACCCGCGGCTTGACCCGGTTGAATACCCATCAATTCCTACTTGATTTCAATCCAATTTGATCCTAACATGTTCATTAACTATCCAATTTAGGTTCTGTGACAAAAATCAACCTCGACACATCCCCAAACGACCCATCGACCCGCGATCAACCAATCGGGTCAATCACCAGAACTTCCTGGTTTCAAACCCATTGTCCAATTAACTTCACAGGAAGCATAACAGGATCAAAACGAACCAAAATGAACAATCAATTGTGTCTGAAAGTACCTGTAGGTTGTCGTCCCAAGCTCTGCAACTTCCCTGAAAACAGCAGCCTCCGTCCTAGCTCAACCGTGACTGTTAGCCTTCAATTTCGATGTGGTTGAGTTCCAAATACTCCCAGAAGACTAAACCAGGCCTTGGTTTGGTCCATCAAGCACCATAAATTAAACTCCGAAATTCCCTCCAATTTTCCAGAAACTAAATTCTCTGGTTTTCCTCTCCAATTCTCAGCCCTCACTGCAACAGAGTGAAGCACACTTAAATCCCACTCAGTTTAAACAGTCCTTGCCAGCCAACAGCTCGTGGAAGCCTCACTGTCCACTGAGAAATGTTTCCCGCAAAAGTTCGAATCTTGAATTAACAAATGGTGTCCATGATCAGCCACGTTCTGATGTTTATAAGGCTTTAAACAATCCCAACTTTCCAACTCACACACTGAATTAACAATTGAGACTCAGAACCACCGTACACGGTGGTGCAGCAATTGTTCCCCGCGGTTGCTACAGTGACCATGGGTGAAATGACCAAAATGCCCCTAGTTCAGAAATTACCAAAATGCCCTTCACTTCCTAGGCCCGTAACTCAGCCATACGAAGTTCGATTTTGGCGTGCCGCCTGTCTACGGACTCAGGACGTCGAGACCTACCCAACGGTCCTGGAGTCGTGTGAAACTTAATTGTTAAACGAAAAGTCAACATTTTCGCCCGTGAAGTCCAACTTACGGTAATGCCCCTGAACTTCCGATAGTCATAACTTTTTCCCTGATCGTCCGAAATGGACGTGCCACCTGTCTATGAACTCATGACGTCCCGTACTACGTCACGGTCATTGGTCAAAGTCCATTTAACTCATCAATCAAAAAGTCAACCATTTGGCCATACCAATCACAAGGGTAAAAGCGTCAATTCACACATTAAATTGAAATATTAAAATCCTCGAATGTCCGGGGTGTTACAACCTTCCCCCCTTAAGAAATTTCGTCCCGAAATTTCAAAGGAACAAATGAGGAAATTGTTCTCGCATCTGAGCCTCAGGCTCCCATGTGGCTTCTTCCACATTCTGGTTTCTCCAGAGAATCTTCACGAGAGGGATCGTCTTCCGACGTAGTACCTTGTCCTTCCGATCCAAGATCTGTACTGGTTGTTCCTCAAAGCTCAAATCCCCCCGTAGTTCGACAGGTTGTTCCCCAAGTACATGAGAAGCATCACGTACGTACTTCCGCAGCATCGATATGTGGAAAATATTGTGAACTCTAGATAGTTCTGGAGGTAGTGCCAATCTGTAAGCAACTCTGTCGATTCTCTCCACGATATCATATGGTCCGATAAAAGGCGGACTCAGTTTCCCTCGTCGACCGAATCGGATAATCCCCTTCCACGGTGATAACTTCAGGAAGACGAAATCTCCCACTTCAAATTCCAAGTCTCGAATCCGTCGATCGGCATAACTCTTCTGGCGATCCTGTGCCGCCTTCAATCTCTCCTTGATAACACGAACAGTTTCCATGGTTAAGTCCATCAATTCCGGCCCTACCGCCGCTCGCTCTCCTATCTCCGTCCATCAGATAGGTGTCCTGCACTGTCGTCCATACAGTGCCTCATAGGGTGCCATCCCGATGCTTGTCTGATAGCTGTTGTTGTAGGCGAATTCCATCAATGGCAAATGAGTATCCCAAGAGTCCTGAAACTGTAGTACACATGACCTCATCATGTCCTCCAGGGTTTGAATGGTTCTTTCAGACTGTCCATCGGTCTGTGGATGGAACGCAGTACTGAAACGTAGGGTTGTTCCCAGAGTAGCTTGCAAACTCCGCCAGAACCTGGAAGTGAAACGCGGATCACGATCGGACACGATTGATTCCGGCGTACCATGCAATCGTATGATTTCCTTCACAAACAACTGAGCCAGTCGATTAGGTTTATAGGTCTCCTGAACTGGCAGAAAATGGGCTGATTTGGTTAACCGATCCACGATCACCCATACTCCGTCCACTCCGCTCTGAGTTCTCGGTAACTTAAAGACGAAGTCCATGGTGATGTGATCCCACTTCCACTCGGGAATCGGAAGTTGCTGCATAGCCCCATAAGGTCTCTGCCGTTCCGCCTTAACCTGCTGACAGGTTAAGCATTTGCTCACGAATTCAGCAATATCCTTCTTCATTCCTGGCCACCAATAATGGTTTCGGAGGGTACAGTACATCTTTGTACCTCCCGGATGCATAGCATAGGCCGAACTATGGGCCTCCTCAAGAATCTTGGCCCGTAACTCTGCCACTGCAGGTACACACAAACAGCCCAACTTCACAAGTGCTCCATCGCCCCGGATGGTAAAATCCTGTCTCCCATCCGCATCGACCTCAATTCTGTAAATACAGAGTATCGGATCCTGAAGTTGTGCTTCGATAATCCGATCAATTAGTACTGGTCGTACATGGAAGCTGGCCAACAAAGCTCCATGTTCATCCGTACCCAAAATAACTCCCACCTTCCGGAGTTCCACCAGCAAAAGAAGATACACCATCCCTAGGTGTGCAACTGATCCCGCAGATTTTCTGCTGAATGCATCCGCCACCACATTGGCCTTACCCGGATGGTACTCGATCATACAGTCATAGTCCTTCAGCAGCTCCAACCATCTCCGTTGCCTCATGTTAAGCTCCTTCTGAGTGAATAAGTATTTAAGACTCTGGTGGTCGGTGTATATCCGACACGTTGCGCCGAATAGATAATGTCTCCAGATTTTCAGGGCATGAACCACCGCTGCCAACTCCAAATCATGGGTAGGGTAGTTCAACTCGTGGGTCTTCAGCTGCCGGGATGCATAGGCGATAACCTTGCCAGTTTGCATCAACACGCAGCCCAGACCTTGCAGCGATGCATCACTAAAGACCACAAACTCTCCACTGTCATCCGGCAATGCAAGGACAGGTGCAGTGGTCAATCGATCTTTCAACTCTTGAAAGCTCCGATCGCACTGCTCGTCCCAGATAAACTTCACTCCCTTCCGAGTCAAACGAGTCAATGGTGCAGCAATTTTGGAGAAACCCTCCACGAATCTCCGGTAGTAACCTGCTAATCCGACGAAACTCCGCACCTCGGTCACTGTTGTCGGTCTAGCCCAGTTGGTTACCGCTTCTGTTTTCTGGGGATCCACGCAAATCCCATCCGTCGATATCACGTGTCCCAGAAAACCAATACTGCTCAGCCAAAACTGACACTTGCTTAGCTTGGCGTACAATTGTTCTTGTCTCAGCCTCTCCAAGACCAACCGTAGATGTTCCTCATGTGCCCGGGCACTCCTCGAGTACACCAAAATATCATCGATGAACACAATCACGAACTTATCCAGGTAGGGTCGGAAGACCCGGTTCATCAGATCCATGAATGCTGCTGGAGCATTCGTCAAGCCAAAAGGCATCACCAGGAACTCGTAGTGTCCATAACGGGTTCGAAAAGCAGTTTTCGGAATATCCTCCTCCGAAATCCTCAGTTGGTGATACCCAGACCGCAAATCAATTTTCGAGAAGCACTGAGCTCCCCGCAACTGGTCAAAAAGGTCATCGATCCTGGGTAGAGGATATTGGTTCCTCAGCGTCACCTTGTTGAGTTGTCGATAGTCAATACACAAATGGAGACTTCCCTCCTTCTTCTTTACGAACAACACCGGTGCTCCCCACGGTGAAGTACTTGGTCGGACATATCCCAAATCCACTAACTCCTGCAATTGAGTCTTGAGTTCTCGTAACTCGGCCGGCGCCATCCGGTATGGTGCCTGGGATATAGGTCTGGTACCCGGGAGTAGTTCAATAGTAAACTCGATCTCCCGCGATGGTGGCAATCCAGGTAAGTCTTCCGGGAACACATCCGGAAACTCACGCACCACAGGTATCTCGTCGATACCCGGAGTATCAACCTGATCCGACACGACATGCGCCAGATAACACTGGCATCCCTTCCGTAGAAGTTTGGTAGCAGTAAGTGAAGAGATCACTTCAGGAGGCGAACCGTCACGTTCCCCCTGGAAGATAACCTCCGGCAAACCCGGGCTTCGCAGAATCACTTGCTTGCTACAGCAATCGATGAGCGATCCGTGCTCCGATAGCCAATCCATCCCTAGGATTATATCGAAGTCGTGGATATCCAGAATAATTAAGTCTGCTGGTAAACCGACATCCTCAATTCTTACCGGGCACCTCCGAATCACCTGATTCACAAGGTACACGATGCCCATCGGGGTGCCAACACCCATTTCGCAATCTAAAGCTGATACCACACAATCAAGCATACCAGCACAACTCTTCGAAATAAAAGAATGTGTAGCCCCCGCATCCATCAAAACACGTACAAGAAGGTATAAGATATGTAGTGTATCTGTGACCACGCCTGGGGCAGTCCTTGCCTGCTGCTGGGTCATTGCAAATACTTGGGCCCTCGCACCTCCGTTCCGTCCGTGCCCGCGCGCGCCACGCCCAGCACCACGGTCACCTCCTTGACCGCGACCTCTATTAGTGTGGGAAGTCGTGCTCTGCACCACACTAGAGCCCCCAGCGTCATTGTTCTTGGACAACTGCGGGCAATCACTGGCATAGTGGCCCTCCTCTCCGCAAGCAAAACAAGTTACTGGCCTCGGCCTTTCCGAATGCCCGCCAGAAGCACCGCTTCAAGATGAGCGCTGCCATAGTTGTATCCAGATCCTCTGCCCTGGGAGTCTCCACGTCGACCTGACCAGCCACGACCCTTGAAGGATGAGGGTGCTCCCTTGTAGCCCCCTCCCTTATTGTTCTTATGGACCGATGGCCCACGATGTGGGCGATCCTGACGTCGCCCCTCGCTCGAAGGTTGTCGTGTCTGGTGTGCCGCCAGACTGGCCTCGACACGCACCGCAACGTCGACCATATCTCTAAGAGAAGCATGAGTAGTAGCAGTCACACTTGCCCGGATCTCCCCTCGGAGTCCAAGCTCGAACCTTTGGCATTTGTCCTCCTCCGTGCTCACGAATGATGCTGCGAACCGGGAAAGTTTCCCGAAAGTTTGCTCGTAGTCCACAACGGACAAATCACCCTGCTCCAGCCGCAGGAACTCCGCCTCCCGCGCCGCGCGAAAGGATCGCGGGTAGTACTGGTCCAGAAATCTGGAACGAAAAGCTTCCCAAGTAGTGGTATGGATAGACCACCCAGACATTTCGAGTCTGTGCCACCACTGGTAGGCTCCTCCTTCCAGCAAGAAGGCCGCCAAGGTTACCCGTTCGCCCGGAGGGCAGTGCATCACCGAGAAGATCCTCTCCCACTTGGTGATCCAATCATGAGCATCCTCGGGGTTTGATCCCCCGCAGAAAGGAGTGGCTCCCAAACGTTGAGCCCTTTCAATGCTCGCGCATTCCATCTCCCTTTCCAGATCCTCGTCAGTTCGTGTATGAGGAATTCTCCTAGGAGGCATAACCAACTGTCAAGAGGCATAGATCAGATAACAATATTCTTAAAAGTCGAAAAGTAACTAGTACCAATCGCTAGTCTAGCATGCTGACCATACCCTAGTACTGACCATAACCTAGTGCTCTGATACCAAGCTGACAGGACCCGCCCCGATCCCACAGGGACCACAAGGGGACGTGCCCTGCTCCCGTATGACACCCACTAATTCATACCAATTTAACCTCAAAACATCAAATGCATAAATAATCAAATTTAAGTCATACAACAAATCCGAATTAAACAGATGTCAGACAAGGGATGAAATCCAAAATTACAAGTTGCGAGCACGAATCTAACATAAACCTGCGGTTAAACCACCCAGCAGGGGTTCAGGTACGCAGAAGTAGATCTATGCCTCAGCCTTAGGTTCATCCTCTACCTCAGTATCACGACCTGGAGGGGTTACCAAAAACATTAACGGTGAGTGGACCGAACTCAAGTTTATAAAATCACTTGAAAAGTAAAACATATAATTTACCCCTCCGTTTTCCAAACATGCATGCAGCATCCTTTAAAATCATAAATAATAGAATATGAATCATAAGGCATGTAATAAAACCATAACCATAATTTTAGCCACTGCACTATACACTCCAATCCGACATCCCTGATGTCTGACGTCCCTGACGTCCAATAAGGTCACAATCACAAGGCTACGCGTGCCACTCGGGTCTCAATTCCGAGTTAAATCCCCGAACCCTGTTCGGTTACAACATCCCCGATGCTTAGCGTCATAGACGCTGGACGTTCTGGACGTCCGTGACCTCTCCGGGGTACCTCATCCGGAGGAGACAATATAATATGGAAGGATCTATACAGTGCAGCACCAAATATATTTTATTGATATCCACATGCAACATATATTTATACATAGGTAAAATCTGAACCGATTGTTACGTTTCATCACACGGGTCTCATGCCCAAATACCGTGAAACGTGCCATAACCGAAATCTCAATATCATCAAAACCATTTATAGATTCCAGCATGTGAACATATAAGTAAATCAGAAAACATTTAAGCATGCAAGGGTTTAATGAAAACGGGCCCACTCACTGTACGATTCCGCTGCGAATCTGCGCGTACGGACCTGTACCGAGATTATCGTACAATTCCTGTCAGTTCAAATCACATGTAAGGGTCACTACAAGTCTTAAACGTTTAACCACAAAGTCCGAAATAGAAACCGGCCCGAGGAAACCGTACAACATGTTTCCCGAGGCAACCGGCCCTAAACTGACCCATCAAAGCTTATCTCAGATCAACATGGTTAATTCACCAAAAATGTTCAGAATGATGAGAGGAACAAAAGTCATGTTGATCGTGATCGGAGATAAGGTCCAACGCGCCCTCACGCGCCGTCCAAAGTGGCTGCGCGTGAAAGTCACGCGCCTGACACTGTAGCTACAGTGTCAGCTCCTTCACCCGTTTGTCTGTAATACGGGTCTGCCACCCGCGGCTTGACCCGGTTGAATACCCATCAATTCCTACTCGATTTCAATCCAATTTGATCCTAACATGTTCATTAACTATCCAATTTAGGTTCTGTGACAAAAATCAACCTCGACACATCCCCAAACGACCCATCGACCCGCGATCAACCAATTGGGTCAATCACCAGAACTTCCTGGTTTCAAACCCATTGTCCAATTAACTTCACAGGAAGCATAACAGGATCAAAACGAACCAAAATGAACAATCAATTGTGTCTGAAAGTACCTGTAGGTTGTCGTCCCATGCTCTGCAACTTCCCTGAAAACAGCAGCCTCCGTCCTAGCTCAACCGTGACTGTTAGCCTTCAATTTCGATGTGGTTGAGTTCCAAATACTCCCAGAAGACTAAACCAGGCCTTGGTTTGGTCCATCAAGCACCATAAATTAAACTCCGAAATTCCCTCCAGTTTTCCAGAAACTGAATTCTCTGGTTTTCCTCTCCAATTCTCAGCCCTCACTGCAACAGAGTGAAGCACACTTAAATCCCACTCAGTTTAAACAGTCCTTGCCAGCCAACAGCTCGTGGAAGCCTCACTGTCCACTGAGAAATGTTTTCCGCAAAAGTTCGAATCTTGAATTAACAAATGGTGTCCATGATCAGCCACGTTCTGATGTTTATAAGGCTTTAAACAATCCTAACTTTCCAACTCACACACTGATTTAACAATTGAGACTCAGAACCACCGTACACGGTGGTGCAGCAATTGTTCCCCCGCGGTTGCTACAGTGACCGTGGGTGAAATGACCAAAATGCCCCTAGTTCAGAAATTACCAAAATGCCCTTCACTTCCTAGGCTCGTAACTCAGCCATACGAAGTCCGATTTTGGCGTGCCGCCTGTCTACGGATTCAGGACGTCAAGACCTACCCAATGGTCCTAGAGTCGTGTGAAACTTAATTGTTAAACGAAAAGTCAACATTTTCGCCCGTGAAGTCCAACTTACGATAATGCCCCTGAACTTCCGATAGTCATAACTTTTTCCCTGATCGTCCGAAATGGACGTGCCACCCGTCTATGAACTCGTGACGTCCCGTACTACGTCACGGTCATTGGTCAAAGTCCATTTAACTCATCAATCAAAAAGTCAACCATTTGGCCATACCAATCACAAGGGTAAAAGCGTCAATTCACACATTAAATTGAAATATTAAAATCCCCGAATGTCCGGGGTGTTACATCTCGTGCCCGATTCCATATTTTCAAATCCAAAATCAATTCAAAAACCAATTGGGCCTCTAGCCCGAGAACGTAGCTAAAAAAGACTTCGAGTCCGAGGGTTTCCAAAACAAATGGGTCTCGAACCCGAGTTTACCTTTTCAAATCCAAAACCATTTCATGAATTCATTTCCATAACTATAAGTACGAAAAATCAGTGCAAAACTGAAAACCTCGATTTATGTGCAAGCACGTAAATCGCCTCGAAATGCGTGAAACCATATAATTCACCAATATCCAAATCAACATCATAGAATCATATCTATAAACCATATAAAACATTTATGCATGCATCACAGTTTATAAATCAAGGTCCACTCACAGACCGTCCTAAGCTGCCGTCTCGGTTTGGGTGCCATAAGCCTTCCCGGGCTAATCCGACCTCTCCAGATCATCCTGACCTGTCCAAATCATACCCAAAGGTTACTACTAACCTAAAAAAGTCCATATTAAGAACCCTAAACTTTCCCGAAAAAGTCAACGTGTCCCAGACACGATTCCCGAGGTGAAAAACCTCGATTTAACCAACTTAACGATCTCTAATCGACTCAAAACCACCGTCATTGGATCCAGATCGTCGAAATCTTTAAAATGACATTGGGCCCATCCAAAGTACTGTTCACACGCGCCCACATGTGCAGGTTAACGCTGACGTCAACATGACGTCAGCACTGCATCCCTGACAGTGCCACGTGTCACATCCGGATTGGCCCCTTGGCTGACATGTCAGCTGAAATTGTCAGATCTGACATGCTAACGTCATCCCTAACATGATGACGTCAGCAGGATGACATCATCCGTCATCCCTGACCTTGGTCGAGTTCTGAGATCGGGTCGCCGTGACCCGCGGCTTGACCCGGTCGGTTCTCCACCGTCCGACCACCAAAACACTTCCCGTTTGTTCCATTTTCACCGTCTAATCCTTCCTATGAGATCTCTCAACCCAAAATTTGATAATAGAGACGGGAGATTACATTTTGGACGTTGAACAGCAAGCTTGAACTTCCCCCGTCGATAGATCTCGTTCCTGGCCACCATTTCCATCAAATCCAAGAACTACGACCTCGTCTCACTCCCTAGAACACAATAGGATTGGCTAGATCGATCAACACACCACAAAACAAAACCTACCATTTTTTACCCGAAAACAGGGCTTTTGGGTCTGGGGCTTACCTCGCCGCCACGAGCTCTGTTGTGGCCACCGTTGAGGTCGCCTCATCTCCCTTTCCAATCTTCCTTCACACGATGCACACAAACGATGAGGTTTGAGGGTGTTTTCACCCGCTTGGGTTTCACGGGTTTGTAAGGTTTCACGGCTGCCGTCCACGGCGGTCATGTCGTCACGGTTGTCCTCCTCTGTCTAGCAGTCTGACAGGATCCATCCCAATCCCCCCGGGATTAGTATGGGATGACCCTGCTCCCGTCTGACACGAAGTGTCAGACAAGGGATATTTCCGACCTTTACCCTCCCGGGCTATCAGAGTACGCCAGGATCCGGAGGAGGCATGTGATATCTCAGTCTCTGCTACAGTCCACATCATATCCAACCTGAAGGGTATTAAAAACAGAAAGACTGTGAGTGGACAAAAATAAAGAGTTTATAAAAACATTTCATCAAAGACCTTTATACCCTTCACTAAAATGCATGCATGCATAGTAAAACCATTTATCCAAACACATAAGTTTAAACAACCATAATTAGGGTCTCAACCCCAAATTCTATAAATACAAGTTCTACGGGCTCCTGCCCAAAACCATTTACAGAAAATCATAACATAGTAAACATATGTGGGATCTCAGCCCAAAACCATTTATCATCATAAAACATAATTTCTCAAACCAATTGAAATCATGTTTATTATTCATTATATTCATATCCAGAACCTGTCACGGTAAAATAAAGCTACACGTGTGCTAACCGGGGTCTCAAACCCAAGTCTCTCCAGGGTCCACCCAGGTCAATGTCCGTAGATCAATGACCCTCCCTGGAGGTAACGAACCATGCCCATCCTGAGAGTAAGGAACCCAACTGGGGGGCGACTCCACTCAGTCAGTGCTCCGTGACTACTCCGGGGTCCACCCAGGCCAACGACCCTCCCCGGAGGAGACAATCATATATAAAGGATGGAATATGAAAAACCTTTTGAAATTGTTATTTAAATCTTTCCAGGATTCATGCCCGGCCCCCATAAGCCGTCATGAACCATAAAATCCTTTTATGGGTTCATGCCGGTTCCCATTAACCGTCATGACCCGTAAATCCATTTCAAGGGTTCATGCCGGTGCCCGTAAACCGTCATGACCCGTAAAAACCATTTGTAATACATAACTGGGCCCTAGGTGACAGGACCCATCCCAATCCCCCCGGGATTAGTGCGGGATGACCCTGCTCCCGTCTGACACGAAGTGTCAGACAAGGGATATTTCCGACCTTTGCCCTCCTGGGCTATCAGAGTACGCCAGGATCCGGAGGAGGTATGTGATATCTCGGTCTCTGCTACAGTCCACATCCGATGTCAACCTGAAGGGTAGTCAAAACATTAAAAACTGTGAGTGGACAAAACAAGAGTTTGTAAAAATATTTAATAAGAAGACATTTGTACCCTCCACTAAAAAGCATGCATGCATTCGAAAACCATTTATCCAAAACAACCCATATGTGGGACTAAGCCCAAAGCAGATATAAACCAAGGTCGAAAGGACCACAATGAAAACGACCATACGGGCCACTGCCCAAATCCATACGGGACTCGGCCCCAAACCATAAAGAAACCAAGTACACGAGCCACTGCTCAAATCCTGTGCACACCTGTACACACCACATATCATATATCATATATCCATCACATACATATATATAAGTCACACAACCAATCCTGTCACGGTATCCAAAGCTACGCGCGTGCTACCCGGGTCTCAATCCGAGTCATCTCAAAGTCAAGGTCAATGTCCGCAGACCACTGACCCTACCCGAGGTAATAGTAACCATAGCCTTCCTGAGAGTAAGGAACCCAACTGGGGGTGACTCCACTCAGTCGGTGCTCCATGACTACTCTGGGGTCCACCCAGGCCAACGACCCTCCCCGGAGGAGATAATAGAAGTAAAGGAAGGTAGATGAACATATATATACATAACATAATATCCATGCCCGGTTCCCCTGAACCGTCATGATCCATCATATTCATAACCAAGGTAACATGCCGGTTCCCATAAACCGTCATGTAACGTAATAACATAACCAGGTAACATGCCGGTCCCCATAAACCGTCATGTACCGTAATAACCAACAAGGGTTCATGCTGGTTCCCATATACCGTCATGAACCATGATACCATAACAAGGGTTCATGCCGGTTCCCATAAACCGTCATGAACCTGGGAATCCATTTAAGGTTCCCTGACCTGAAATCAAAACCGTAAAGTGACTGGGTCTCGTACCCGAACATAGGACATCAACTGGCCACCGTGCCCGAAATCTGAGGTCATATGCCCGAGACAAAACCAAATGGGTCTCATACCCGAGTTTATCCTTTTAGAAATCCAAAGCCAGTTCATTTAAACCAAATAAGAAATACAGACCAGTATAAGCACCGTATAAGGTCGAAGCCTCGAAATACGTGCGTATACGTAACCACATACAAATGCACCCATGGCATTACAAACAAGCATTTAAAACATATAATAAACATTTATGCATGCACCAATTTAGAAAACAAGGTCCACTCATAGACCGTCCGAGCTGCCGCCTCGATTTGCGTGCCATACTGCTCCCCGAGCCGATCACCGTCACCGGAACTCCCAAACCTGTCCAAATCGTAATAGAAGGTTACTAACTACTTAATTAACCTCCTACCAAAGCCCCGTAATTTTTCCGTATTTTTAACTATTTTTAATCCCGAACCTAAACCTTCCGATGCCCCGAAACATATCGAGACGGTGTCCGATCGACACGAAACCAGTCCCAAAATATTCGTTACATCGAATAGAAGATTTCGTATGTTGGAACCTTCCCCAGATTTCCTGCCACGCGCCCTCACGCGCCGCTTGAAGTGGCTGCGCGTGGGCTTCACGGGCCTGCTACAGTACCTGCTGACGTCATCGCTGATGTCATCTGACAGCTATCAAGTCTGACATGTCAGACTCTGACAGGTGCCACGTGTCATGCTCCCATTGGTCCACGTCACTGTGCTGTTAGTGCCACGTGGCAGTCTGACATGTGCCACGTGTCATCACGGCACTGGTCCACGTCTGTGCCACGTGTCAGCCCCTGATTGGGCCACGTCACTGACATGTCAGTGCTGACTGTGACAGGACCCGCCCCGATCCCACAGGGACCACAAGGGGACGTGCCCTGCTCCCGTCTGACACCCACTAATTCATACCAATTTTAACCTCAAAACATCAAATGCATAACTAATTAAATTTAAGTCATACAACAAATCCGAATTAAACAGATGTCAGACAAGGGATGAAATCCAAAATTACAAGTTGCGAGCACGACTCTAACATAAACCTGCGGGTAAACCACCCAGCAGGGGTTCAGGTACGCAGAAGTAGATCTATGCCTTAGCCTCAGGTTCCTCCTCTACCTCAGTATCACGACGTGGAGGGGTTACCAAAAACATTAAGGGTGAGTGGACCGAACTCAAGTTTATAAAATCATTTGATAAGTAAAACATATAATTTTCTCCGTTTTCCAAACATGCATGCAGCATCATTTAAAATCATAAATAATATAATATGAATCATAAGGCATGTAATAAAACCATAACCATAATTTTAGCCACTGCACTATACACTCCAATCCCGACATCCCCGATGTCTGACGTCCCTGACGTCCAATAAGGTCACAATCACAAGGCTACGCGTGCCACTCGGGTCTCAATTCCGAGTTCAATCTCCGAACCCTGTTCAGTTACAGCATCCCCGATGCTTAGCGTCGTAGACGCTGGACGTTCTAGACGTCCGTGACCTCTCCGGGGTACCTCATCCGGAGGAGACAATATAATATGGAAGGATCTATACAGTGCAGTACCAAATACATTTTATTGATATCCACATGCAAATATATATGTATACATAGGTAAAATCTGAACCGATCGTTACGTTTCATCAAACGGGTCTCATGCCCAAATACCGTGAAACGTGCCATAACCGAAATCTCAATATCATCAAAACCATTTATAGATTCCAGCATGTGAACATATAAGTAAATCGGAAAACATTTAAGCATGCAAGGGTTTAATGAAAACGGGCCCACTCACAGTACAATCCTGCTAGAAACCGAACGTATACCCTCGTCCTGGTACAAATGTACAATCCCTGTCAAGTCCAAAGTATTCGTAAAGGTCAATTTAAACCCCCAACATTCAACCATGAAAGCCTAGGCCGAAACCGGCCCGAGAAAGCAGCCCGAACGCGCTTCCCAATGCAATAAACCTCATTTTGACCAACTTAATGATCTCCGATCGACCCGAAACCACCGCCATTGGATTCGGATCGTCGAAACCTAAAGAATGGTGGTGGTCCCACCATAAGTACTGTTCACACGAGCCCACACGTGCCAGTCAACGCGTCGGTCAACGCAGGAACAGCCCATGCTGACGTCAGCATGACGTCATGCTGACAGCTGTCAGGTCTGACATGTCAGACTCTGACAGGTGCCACGTGTCAACATCCGATTGGTCCACCTCACTGATCTGTCAGGCCACGTGTCAGATCTGACATGTGCCACGTGTCAGCACGGCACTGGTCCACGTCACTGACATGTCATTGACACGTGGCAGTCCCTGACTGGTCCACGTCACTGACATGTCAGTGCTGACTGTGCACTGACATGTGACACGTGTCGGCTCACGGTTGGTCCGCGTCACCTGACAGTCTGACAGGGTGCCACGTCATCACCTCTGTCCTCAGACGGGTTGACCCGTATCTCTGCAACTCGGGTCGATCAGACCCGCGATCATGACCCGGTCACCATTTCACCATTTCTCAATCATTTTTGTTCAGGTTTGTTCCTAACTACTCGTCTTAATCCCAGGAAGGGTTCTATGGAATCAAAATCGAGAAAACAGACAGGATCGAGGGCTTACCTCGAAGAACAGAACCGGTTTCCTGTCGCCGTTTAGTCACCGTCCTGATTACCTTCGGTCACGATATCAAGCTCAAAAGGTTCCTAGCAGTCCCTAGAGTCGATTAGGATTCATAGAGAACAAAACTAAACGTGGGAATTCGAGTTACCAAAATCTGGGTTTAAAACCGTTTCGGGTTTTGAAACCGGCTCACCTCGCCGCCGTCCACCGCCGTGCCTCCCTCCTTCCCCGTGAGTCCAGCAACACACAGACACAGAGAATGGCTGATGAGCTGGGGTGTTTGTTCAAATGGACAGAATGTGCATTTCGGGTAGGAAATATAAAGAATGGAGGGAAAGAAAACGGACGGTCCAGATTTGATCTCAAGGATGAGATCAATGGTTCAGATTAGATCTGGGGTACTTCAAATCAATGGCTGAGATCAAAAGTGGATTTTAATGCTATTTAATCCCATAGTGGATCTGATCCAATCTGGCCAATGGGTGAGTGACACTTGTCACTCACCAGGTGTCCTCCAATTAGAATTTTTAGAATAAAATATTTGGCACGAAAACCGAGACACGAACCTCCCGATTTCACGTTTCTGACCATAACTTCCTCGTAGGAAGTCCGATTTTGACGTGCCGCTTGTCTACGGACTCAGGACGTCGAGACCTACCTAACGGTCCTTGAGTCAACTGAAAATTAGTTGCCAAAAGAAAAGTCAACATTTCCCCCCGGAAGTCCAAATTATGATAATGCCCCTGAACTTCCGATAGTAATAACTTTTTCCCTGATCGTCCGAATTGGACGTGCCACCTGTCTATGAACTCGTGACGTCTCGAACTACGTCACGGTCATAGGTCAAAGTCCGTTTAATTTATAAATCAAAAAGTCAACAATTGGCCATACCCATCACAAGGGTAAAAGCGTCAAATCACACAATAAATTACAATATTGAAATCCTCGAATTTCTGGGGTGTTACAACCTTCCCCCCTTAAGAAATTTCGTCCCGAAATTTCAAAGAAACAAATAAGGAAATTGTTCTCGCATCTGAGCCTCAGGCTCCCATGTGGCTTCTTCCACATTCTGGTTTCTCCAGAGAATCTTCACGAGAGGGATCGTCTTCCGACGTAGTACCTTGTCCTTCCGATCCAAGATCTGTACTGGTTGTTCAACAAAGCTCAAATCCTCCCGTAGTTCGACAGGTTGTTCCCCAAGTACATGAGAAGCATCACGTACGTACTTCCGCAGCATCGATATATGGAAAACATCGTGAACTCTAGATAGTTCCGGAGGTAGTGCCAATCTGTAAGCAACTCTGCCGATTCTCTCCACGATCTCATATGGTCCGATAAAACGCGGACTCAGTTTCCCCCGTCGACCGAATCGGATAATCCCCTTCCACGGTGATAACTTCAGGAAGACAAAATCTCCCACTTCAAATTCCAAGTCTCGAATCCGTCGATCGGCATAACTCTTCTGGCGATCCTGTGCCGCCTTCAACCTCTCCTTGATAACACGAACAGTTTCCAGGGTTAAGTCCATCAATTCCGGCCCTACAGCCGTTCGCTCTCCTATCTCCGTCCAGCAGCTAGGTGTCCTGCACTGTCGACCATACAGTGCCTCGTAAGGTGCCATCCCGATGCTTGCCTGATAGCTGTTGTTGTAAGCGAATTCCATCAGTGGCAAATGAGTATCCCAAGAGTCCTGAAACTGTAGTACACATGACCTCATCATGTCCTCCAGGGTCTGAATGGTTCTTTCAGACTGTCCATCGGTCTGTGGATGGAAAACAGTACTGAAACCTAGGGTTGTTCCCAGAGTAGCTTGCAAACTCCGCCAGAACCTGGAAGTGAAATGCGGATCACGATCGGACACGATCGATTCCGGCGTACCATGCAATCGTATGATTTCCTTCACAAACAACTGAGCCAGTCGATTAGGTTTATAGGTCTCCTGAACTGGCAGAAAATGGGCTGATTTGGTTAACCGATCCACGATCACCCATACTCCGTCCACTCCACTCTGAGTTCTCGGTAACTTAAAGACGAAGTCCATGGTGATGTGATCCCACTTCCACTCGGGAATCGGAAGTGGCTGCATAGCCCCATAAGGTCTCTGCCGTTCCGCCTTAACCTGCTGACAGGTTAAGCATTTGCTCACGAACTCAGCAATATCCTTCTTCATTCCTGGCCACCAATAATGGTTCCGGAGGGTACGGTACATCTTTGTACCTCCCGGATGCATAGCATAGGCCGAACTATGGGCCTCCTCAAGAATCTCGGCCCGTAACTCTGCCACTACAGGTACACACAAACGGCCCAACTTCACAAGTGCTCCATCGTCCCGGATGGTAAAATCCTGTCTCCCATCCGCATCGACCTCAATTCTGTAAATACAGAGTATCGGATCCTGAAGTTGTGCTTCGATAATCCGATCAATCAGTACAGGTCGTACATGGAAGCTGGCCAACAAAGCTCCATGTGCATCCGTACCCAAAATAACTCCCGCCTTCGGGAGTTCCACCAGTAAGGGAAGATACACCATCCCCAGGTGTGCAACTGATCCTGCTGATTTTCTGCTGAGTGCATCCGCCACCACATTGGCCTTACCCGGATGGTACTCGATCGTACAGTCATAGTCCTTCAGCAGCTCCAACCATCTCCGTTGTCTCATGTTAAGCTCCTTCTGAGTGAATAAGTATTTAAGACTCTGGTGGTCGGTGTATATCCAACACGTTGCGCCGAATAGATAACGCCTCCAGATTTTGAGGGCATGAACCACCGCCGCCAACTCCAAATCATGGGTAGGGTACTTCAACTCGTGGGTCTTCAGCTGCCGGTATGCATAGGCGAGAACCTTGCCAGTTTGCATCAACACGCAGCCCAGACCTTGCAGCGATGCATCACTGAAGACCACACACTCTCCACTGTCATCCGGCAATGCAAGGACAGGTGCAGCGGTCAATCGATCTTTCAACTCTTGAAAACTCCGATCGCACTGCTCATCCCAGATAAACTTCACTCCTTTCCGAGTCAAACGAGTCAATGGTGCAGCAATTTTGGAGAAACCCTCCACGAATCTCCGGTAGTAACCTGCTAATCCGACGAAACTCCGCACCTCGGTCACTGTTGTCGGTTTAGCCCAGTTGGTCACCGCTTCTGTTTTCTGGGGATCCACGCAAATCCCATCCGTCGATATCACGTGTCACAGAAAACCAATACTGCTCAGCCAAAACTGACACTTGCTCAGTTTGGCGTACAATTGTTCTTGTCTCAGCCTCTCCAAGACCAACCGTAGATGTTCCTCATGTGCACGGGCACTCCTCGAGTACACCAAAATATGAACACAGTCATGAACTTATCCAGGTAGGGTCGGAAGACCCGGTTCATCAAATCCACGAATGCTGCTGGAGCATTCGTCAATCCAAATGGCATAACAAGGAACTCGTAGTGTCCGTAACGGGTTCGAAAAGCAGTTTTCGGAATATCCTCCTTCGAAATCCTCAGTTGGTGATACCCAGACCGCAAATCAATTTTCGAGAAGCACTGAGCTCCCCGCAACTGGTCAAAAAGGTCATCGATCCTGGGTAGAGGATACTGGTTCCTCAGCGTCACCTTGTTGAGTTGTCGATAGTCAATACACAAATGGAGACTTCCCTCCTTCTTCTTTACGAACAACACCGGTGCTCCCCACGGTGAAGTACTTGGTCGGACATATCCCAAATCCACTAACTCCTGCAATTGAGTCTTGAGTTCTCGTAACTCGGCCGGCGCCATCCGGTATGGTGCCTGGGATATAGGTCTGGTACCCGGGAGTAGTTCAATAGTAAACTCGATCTCCCGCGATGGTGGCAATCCAGGTAAGTCTTCCGGGAACACATCCGGAAACTCACGCACCACAGGTATCTCGTCGATACCCGGAGTATCAACCTGATCCGACACGACATGCGCCAGATAACACTGGCATCCCTTCCGTAGAAGTTTGGTAGCAGTAAGTGAAGAGATCACTTCAGGAGGCGAACCGTCACGTTCCCCCTGGAAGATAACCTCCGGCAAACCCGGGCTTCGCAGAATCACTTGCTTGCTACAGCAATCGATGAGCGATCCGTGCTCCGATAGCCAATCCATCCCTAGGATTATATCGAAGTCGTGGATATCCAGAATAATTAAGTCTGCTGGTAAACCGACATCCTCAATTCTTACCGGGCACCTCCGAATCACCTGATTCACAAGGTACACGATGCCCATCGGGGTGCCAACACCCATTTCGCAATCTAAAGCTGATACCACACAATCAAGCATACCAGCACAACTCTTCGAAATAAAAGAATGTGTAGCCCCCGCATCCATCAAAACACGTACAAGAAGGTTTAAGATATGAAGTGTACCTGTGACCACGCTTGGGGCAGTCCTCGCCTGCTGCTGGGTCATTGCAAACACTTGGGCCGTCGGCCCTCCGTTCCGTCCTCGCCCGCGCACACAACGCCCAGCACCACGGTCACCTCCCTGACCGCGACCTCCATTAGTGTGGGAAGCTGTGCTCTGCACCACACTAGAGCCCCCAGCGTCGTCGTTCTTGGACAACTGCGGGCAATCACAAGCATAGTGGCCCTCATCTCCGCAAGCAAAACAAGTTACTGGCCTTGGCCTATCCGAATGCCCGCCAGAAGCACCGCTCCAAGATGAGCGTTGCCCAGAGTTGTATCCAGATCCTCTGCCCTGAGAGCCTCGGCGTCGACCTGACCAGCCACGGCCCTTGAAAGATGAGGGTGCTCCCCTGTAGCCCCCTCCCTTGTTGTTCTTATGGCCCGATGGCCCACGATGTGGGCGATCCTGACGTCGCCCCTCGCCCGAAGGTTGTCGTGTCTGGTGTGCCGCCAGACTGGCCTCGACACGCACCGCAGTGTCGACCAAATCTCTCAGTGAAGCATGAGTAGCAGCAGTCACACTTGCCCGGATCTCCCCTCGGAGTCCAAGCTCAAACCTTTGGCATTTGTCCTCCTCCGTGCTCACGAATGATGCAGCGAACCGGGATAGTTTTCCGAAAGTTTGCTCGTAGTCTGCAACGGACATGTCACCCTGCTCCAGCCGCAAGAATTCAGCCTCCCGCGCCGCGCGAAAGGATCGCGGGTAGTACTGGTCCAGAAATCTGGAACGGAAAGCATCCCAAGTAGTGGTATGGACAGACCACCCAGACATTTCGAGTCCGTGCCACCACTGGTAGGCTCCTCCTTCCAGCAAGAAGGCCGCCAGAGTTACCCGTTCGCCCGGAGGGTAGTGCATCACCGAGAAGATCCTCTCCCACTTGGTGATCCAATCATGAGCATCCTCGGGGTTTGATCCCCCGCAGAAAGGAGTGGCTCCCAACCGTTGAGCCCTTTCAATGCTCGCGCATTCCATCTCCCTTTCCAGATCCTCGTCAGTTCGTGTATGAGGAATTCTCCTAGGAGGCATAACCAACTGTCAAGAGGCATAGATCAGAAAATAATATTCTTAAAAGTCGAAAAGTAACTTGTACTAATCGCTAGTCTAGCATGCTGACCATACCCTAGTACTGACCACAACCTAGTGCTCTGGTACCAAGCTGACAGGACCCGCCCCGATCCCACAGGGACCACAAGGGGACGTGCCCTGCTCCCGTCTGACACCCACTAATTCATACCAATTTTAACTTCAAAACATCAAATGCATAACTAATCAAATTTAACTCATACAACAAATCCGAATTAAACAGATGTCAGACAAGGGATGAAATCCAAAATTACAAGTTGCGAGCACGACTCTAACATAAACCTGCGGGTAAACCACCCAGCAGGGGTTCAAGTACGCAGAAGTAGATCTATGCCTCAGCCTCAGGTTCCTCCTCTACCTCAGTATCATGACCTGGAGGGGTTACCAAAAACATTAAGGGTGAGTGGACCGAACTCAAGTTTATAAAATCATTTGATAAGTAAAACATATAATTTACCTCTCCGTTTTCCAAACATGCATGCAGCATCATTTAAAATCATAAATAATATAATATGAATCATAAGGCATGTAATAAAACCATAACCATAATTTTAGCCACTGCACTATACACTCCAATCCCGACATCCCCGATGTCTGACGTCCCTGACGTCCAATAAGGTCACAATCACAAGGCTACGCGTGCCACTCGGGTCTCAATTCCGAGTTCAATCCCCGAACCCTGTTCGGTTACAGCATCCCCGATGCTTAGCGTCGTAGACGCTGGACGTTCTAGACGTCCGTGACCTCTCCGGGGTACCTCATCCGGAGGAGACAATATAATATGGAAGGATCTATACAGTGCAGTACCAAATACATTTTATTGATATCCACATGCAAACATATATGTATACATAGGTAAAATCTGAACCGATCGTTACGTTTCATTAAACGGGTCTCATGCGCAAATACCGTGAAACGTGCCATAACCGAAATCTCAATATCATCAAAACCATTTATAGATTCCAGCATGTGAACATATAAGTAAATCGGAAAACATTTAAGCATGCAAGGGTTTAATGAAAACGGGCCCACTCACAGTACAATCCTGTTAGAAACTGAACCTATACCCTCGTCCTGGTACAAATGTACAATCCCTGTCAAGTCCAAAGTATTCGTAAAGGTCAATTTAAACCCCCAACATTCAACCATGAAAGCCTAGGCCGAAACCGGCCCGGGAAAGCCGCCCGAACGCGCTTCCCAATGCAATAAACCTCATTTTGACCAACTTAATGATCTCCGATCGACCCGAAACCACCGCCATTGGATCTGGATCGTCGAAACCTAAAGAATGGTGGTGGTCCCACCAAAAGTACTGTTCACACGCGCCCACACGCGCCAGTCAACGCAGGAACAGTCCCTGCTGACGTCATCGCTGACGTCACTGCTGACGTCAGCATGACGTCATGCTGACGTCATCTGACAGCTGACAGGTCTGACATGTCAGACTCTGACAGGTGCCACGTGTCAACATCCGATTGGTCCACCTCACTGATCTGTCAGGCCACGTGTCAGATTTGACATGTGCCACGTGTCAGCACGGCACTAGTCCACGTCACTGACATGTCAGTGCTGACTGTGCACTGACATGTGACACGTGTCGGCTCACGGTTGGTCCACGTCACCTGACAGTCTGACAGGGTGCCACGTCATCACCTCTGTCCTCAGACGAGTTGACCCGTATCTCTGCAACTCGGGTCGATCAGACCCGCGATCATGACCCGGTCACCATTTCACCATTTCTCAATCATTTTTGTTCAGGTTTGTTCCTAACTACTCGTCTTAATCCCAGGAAGGGTTCTATGGAATCAAAATCGAGAAAAATAGACAGGATCGAGGGCTTACCTCGAAGAACAGAACCGGTTTCCTGTCGCCGTTTAGTCACCGTCCTGATTACCTCCGGTCACGATATCAAGCTCAAAAGGTTCCTAGTAGTCCCTAGAGTCGATTAGGATTCATAGAGAACAAAACTAAACGTGGGAATTCGAGTTACCAAAATCTGGGTTTAAAACCGTTTCGGGTTTTGAAACCGGCTCACCTCGCCGCCGTCCACCGCCGTGCCTCCCTCCTTCCCCGTGAGTCCAGCAACACACAGACACAGAGAATGGGTGATGAGCTGGGGTGTTTGTTCAAATGGACAGAATGTGCATTTCGGGTAGGAAATATAAAGAATGGAGGGAAAGAAAACGGACGGTTCAGATTTGATCTCAAGGATGAGATCAATGGTTCAGATTAGATCTGGGGTACTTCAAATCAATGGCTGAGATCAAAAGTGGATTTTAATGCTATTTAATCCCATAGTGGATCTGATCCAATCTGGCCAATGGGTGAGTGACACTTGTCACTCACCAGGTGTCCTCCAAACAGAATTTTTAGAATAAAATATTTGGCACGAAAACCGAGACACGAACCTCCCGATTTCACGTTTCTGACCATAACTTCCTCGTACGAAGTCCGATTTTGGCGTGCCGCCTGTCTACGGACTCAGGACGTCGAGACCTACCTAACGGTCCTTGAGTCAACTGAAAATTAGTTGCCAAAAGAAAAGTCAACATTTTCCCCCCTGGAAGTCCAAATTACGATAATGCCCCTGAACTTCCGATAGTCATAACTTTTTCCCTGATCGCCCGAATTGGACGTGCCACCTGTCTATGAACTCGTGACGTTCCGAACTACATCACGGTCATAGGTCAAAGTCCGTTTAATTTATAAATCAAAAAGTCAACAATTGGCCATACCCATCACAAGGGTAAAAGCGTCAAATCACACAATAAATTACAATATTGAAATCCTCGAATTTCCGGGGTGTTACAGACTGTGCACTGACATGTGACACGTGTCGGCTGATGAGTGGTCCACGTCACCTGACAATCTGACAGGTGCCACATCTTCATGCCACGTCACCACCTTCAACCACTCGATGGGTCGACCCGAACCCTGCAACCGGGTCGTTCAGACCCGCGGGTTGACCCGGTCGGTTCTCCACCGTCTGACCACCAAAATGCCTCCCGTTTGTCCCATTTTCATCCTCTAATCCTAACCTAGGGTTCTATGACATTAAAATGGAAGAAAAACATCAAAAACCCATACCTTCAATTCGGCCATGGCGGCCGTGACTTCTCCCGCCGTTCACGGCTGTTCCAGGCCGTCTAATGCCTCGAAACCAATCCCATTCATCTCCTGGGAGTCCTAGAAACCTCACCCAATTAATGGAATCAAGTAAAAACCATTAAAATCCAATTTTCGAAATTTGAAATATTTTCACCTTACGGGTTCGAGCCCTTCCCGCCGTGAACCGCCGCGTCTTCCGCCGTCCTTCGTCTCACAGTCCTTCATTACTCTCTCATGGTCACACACGGCATATGGACTCGTGGTGGGGAGGTGTGGTGGTGCGGTTTCGGGTTTTTGAAGGAAGAAGAAGAAAATGAAGAAAATGGGAAATGAAGAAGGATGATGAAGTGATGAAGGATGAAGGCTGATCGGATGTGAGGGAGATGGGATGGAGGGTGTGGATTTAAAATGAATTTGGAATGGATGGTTAGGATTAATGGTTGTTAGGTTTAATTATAAAATAATTAAAATAATAATATTTAATTATTTAGATCCACATTTTGGGGGATCAAGTCAATGGGATGAGTGAAACTTGTCACTCATCCATGGGGCCCACCAAAATATCCACCCAATCAGATTTCGCCGAAACATCCCCGTCTCGAAGTTCGTGCATAGTGAAATCGAACTTCCGTGACCCATAACTCTCCCGTTCGAAGTCCGATTTCAGAGTGCCACCTGCCTATGGATTCGTATCGTCCTTATCTACGTAACGGTCTTCAGTCCTCGGCCATCGGACCTCCCGGTCAAAAAGTCAACTTTTGACCTCCTATTCACCCAAATTACCAAAATGCCCCTAAACTTCCGAACGTCATAACTTCTTACTCGAATGTCGGAATTGAACGTGCCACCTGTCTATGAACTCGTGACGTCACGAACTACGTCACGGTCATCGGTCAAAGTCCATTTGACCGCCCGATTAAAAAGTCAATATTTTGCCACCACCAGGGACAAAACGGTCATTTCGCATCGTTCGTCCGATTTCGCTCTACTAATCACGGATTAGTCTCACTAATCGTGATTAGTCACTAATCTAATCATGGAATTTGGGACGGGTCGTTACACTAGGCCCGAATCCACATACAAACTGGACCCCCGGTCCGAATTGTAAACCAATTGGGCCTCCGGCCCGATGCCTCGTTAAATCAACTGGACCTCTAGTCCGAGAGTTCGTAAATCATGTTTACCTTTTCAAATCCAAAATCATTTCATTAAACCATTTCCAAAACCATAAGAATGGAAAATCGGAGTAAAACCGGAAACCTCGATTTACGTGCAAGCACGTAAATCGCCTCGAAATACGTGAAACCATATAATTTACAAGTATCCAAATCAAAATCATCAAATCACATTCATTATCCTTTTGGAAATCCAAAACCATTTCATTCAGACCAATAAAAACGTACGGACCCGTATAGGCACCGTATAGGGCCGAAACCTCGAAATACGTACCTATACGTAACCACACATCCAAATGCACTCATGGCATCACAAACAAGTATTTAAAACATATAATAAACATTTATGCATGCACCAATTTAGAAAACAAGGTCCACTCACAGACCGTCCAAGCTGCAGCCTCGATTTGCGTGCCATACGGCTCCCCGAGCCGATCACCATCACCGGGACTCCCAAACCTGTCCAAGTTTTAATAGAAGGTTACTAACTACTTAATTAACCTCCTACCAAAGCCCCGTAATTTTCCCGAACTTTTAACTATTTTTAAACCGACCCTAAATCTTCCGATGCCCCGAAACATATCGAGACGGTGTCCGATCGACACGAAACCAGTCCCAAAATGTTCGTTAAATCGAATAGATGATTTCACATGTTGGAACCATCCCCAAATACCCTGTCACATGCCTATGGAATGCACTGCGCGTGGGCCTCACGTGCCACCGCACAGTGCCTTCTTCAACCTGCCGCGAACCGGCCGGTTCGGTTTTTCCTGCAAATCCGGTCTGCCTGGACTGGCGTGACCGGTCCAAGGCCCTCCCATCTTCATTTCTCGTCCGTTTGGTCCCATTTTAATCCCTAAATTCCTATTTTCTCATTTCCTATCTAACCCAATTAATTAAACCATCTAAAACCAACTAAAACCCGTGAACCCATTTTGAACCATACGGTTCAAACTTCCCCGATCAACCTCCACGGCGTCCCAGCCGTCAACCACCACCAAAACCCTCTTAAAGCCTTCCTAGCATCCTAATAATCATTCCCTAATCATTCAAAACCAAGCACAATGCTCAAATCGAAAAATAAGGAAAAATGGGCCTAACCGTGCAATCGGGTCCTTTTTGGCATCCACCGCCGTACACGGCGGCCCAGCCACCGTCCTATGCTCCCTCAGCCTCTCTCTCACTCTTAGGGTCTCAGTTATGATCAAGGGAAGGTTTGGGATTGGTTTAAGGGGGTGGGGTGAGATCGGGTTTAGTTGTGTAGGGAGAAAGGAAAAATGATTGATGCACGGGGAAGAAGCATGAACATGTGTGGGCTGTGCAATGGATGGGTGACAATTGTCACTCATCCATTGGGCCCTTGTAAATATCTGGCCCACTTAAGGACAAAAGCTACGACATTTCGTAAAATGTGCAATAGTGCCCCGAAACGTCCGTGAACCGTAACTTCGCTGTCAAACGTCCGAATTCGACGTGCTGCATGTCTATGGATTCGTATCGTCCTTATCTACATAACGGTCTTCGGCCCTCGGCCAACGGACCTCTTGGTCAAAAAATCAATATTTGCCCATTTTTAACCAAAATTACCAAAATGCCCCTAAGCTTCCGAACGCCATAACTTCCTCCTCGAACGTCGGAATTGAACGTGTCACCTGTCTATGAATTCTTGACGTCACGAACTATGTCACGGTCATCGGTCAACGTCCATTTGACCGCCCCAATGAAAAGTCAACGTTTTGCCACGATCAGGGGCAAAACGGTCATTTCGCATCGTTCGTCCGATTTTGCTCTATTAATCACGGATTAGCCTCACTAATCGTGATTAGTCACTAATCTAATCATGGATTTCGGGACGGGTCGTTACAACCTTCCCTCCTTAATTAATTTTGTCCTCGAAATTCCAACCGACCTAAATCCAACCGTTCTTCTCTCCTTAATTTAGTTTCGTCCTTGAAACTTCAACTATCCTGATTCCACATCCATCTCGTGGAAAGTAGAATCAACCTCGAAACACGTGTACACTCGTACACCAACTAACTAGAACAATACTTACTCGCACCCAAGCGTACCACTAACGCTTACGTCGCAACGACTACATTCGAGCACGTCGAATGACAGTAGTCACCCGTTTCGAATTGACACCACTTGTCAAATCTACCCTTTCGCTGACATAAACAACTAGACGGTTCCCTTCTCAATCACTAATCTATTCTGACGTCCTCCCACTGGGAGTCATCAGACCTCACTAACCGATTCACGTTGATACCTCCGACAAACCGTCAGCACTTGACAGTCGTCAATCGAAAACTGTCACCATACCTATTTATGGTTATACTAACCACCAACACACTCAACTCGAGTATATATCTACCAACATCTAACTCGACCTGTGTGTAACTAGACCCATCAGAAATACCATGACCCAATGCACAGTATCCAATGTCCAGTTCAAGTCCTCGACTCATCCAATGGTATCGGAACTAATCCGACTACCAACACGCTCACCAACGTATCACTGGTATATCCAGAATACCGCTACCAGACACCATAAGCCTATCCAGTATCGTACCTCGAACAACGTACAAGATACATACAACTACCCATCAATCAGCTTACAACCACCTAGGTTGTAGCCAATCACGTTTCTACTATGGAGTCCATTTGTCCAATCCCGGACTAGACAAATCAAAACTCCAACCCATTATCCATTTTCAAATCCGAATTCGAATCCGCAATTTCGTGAGAAATCCCGAATCCAAACCCAGAATTCATATCCATAACCATGTTCGAATCCGAATCTGAAATTGTCATTCCGTAAGCTAGCATTAGAAATGACCATTCCGAACCCAAATCCATAAAAAGAAAATCCACAATCAAGTTCTAGAACCAAATCCTGAATCGTCACCCAGAATCCGATTCCAAAACTCGAAATATCGTTCACGTCTACCTAGACGCACCAAAACCGAACCTATCAGTTACCTGCTCAATCCCTTCGATTGACTTCGTAGGTAAGCCAATCACAACATCCACACATATCTGAGGCTGACCATATCCGACCACGTCAGAAAACTACTCACCTGAGTAATATACCACACGGGATTCACTTCGAATAGAAGTTCAGTCCCATCATCCTCAACTCAAACATCCAAGTAAGAGTGATAAACTCTCCACCTATCTGGATCATCCAGATCACGATCCAGATCCATAACGACACACAAAGTCCTAAACCAATTCCCACATCTAAACAGATTAGTCAACGACGAGACACGCCGAGACTGTGGGTTCTCACTGATTACCTCGTATAAATCCTTGGCATTCCACCGAGGAAAACCAAAGATGATTCAAAACAATGACATCAAAAGTCATCCTACGTGAATACAACCAAAACTCATTGCATTCACCACGTCACATAATCCAACATCGTCTGCCACCAAGCAGAAAATGAGAAATCTCATTCACTTAACTTCGATATACTCAACACATGCTGATGACCCAAGACAAATCCCGGGTCCACCAACCAATACACGATCAGTGTACTAGTGATACAACCATCATCTGCCTTAGCAGAACCTGAGAAGTCACCCTAATGACTTCGAAATACCCAATACCAATGCGAAAAACCCGCATTCCACTCGTCACCTCAATCGCAACCTCTCGCGATTCCTAAGTTCCAACAAGATTGGAAACAACATACCCCGGACATCAACCAGGTGTCCATAATCAGTCTAACTCACTACCAACTTCGACTGTCGATTTACACCGTTTATGCACATCCAAAAGGATGTCAATTCATCCTAATCTGACGTACCGCTCGACTCAAGAGTCACAACAGACACCTGCTGTGATCTGCAGTAAAATCTCTGCAAACCACCATATCTAACCAATTCTGACCAACTCTGGCCAACACTGACCAACTGGTCGCTAGTCCCCCATGACAGTACTCGATCCTCACGTCTCAACTACCGTTGGATCCTATCCAGTCCATCACTATCCGTGATTCACTCCCGAACCACAGATACCAATCATAAGCCCATCACGTCGGAGTCACATCCTGACTCGTAACTCACCGTCATCACAATTACCAGTACCAGCACCAGCACTAGTACCAGTATCAGCATCGGTACACAGACATCGGTATCAGTATCAGCACCGGCACACAGGGTGCAAATCTGACAACCCTGGATCTCCGCTCATACCGAGCAACGACCCTGAACCTCTGCTCGAAAAAAAGAAACTCTGCCTCCCTCGTACCCAACACCTCTGGGTACAGTCACCCTAACATCTCATACGAGAAAAGGAAAACGTCCCTTGAACGTCTTCGATTCCCAACAACCGTACCTACAACCACTCTCGGCAGTAGCGTCTGCCATATACTCGTGCAGACCTAACTACTAGACATCGCTATCGAGATTCGCATCCAACGGAATCAACCACCCGTATTAACCACTCTAGATCCCACTCAGGGATTCCATCGACAAGTACCAACCCTGGTAACTTATCCAACCAAACTCTAACCAGTCGTAACTCGACTCAACCAATGTCGTCTACTAGGTCACCCATGACCTTAGTTGCACCAGCAATCCATCACAACTATGGTAGTACAAAAACCAACTAGGTCTAACCGATAAGTGCAACTCCGACTGCAAAGTGCAGTCCCAACACAAGCTGACATGACTAGACCGACTAACGAACCCAAATTCGAATAGTCGTTACAGTCAAACCACTAGCCAACTCACATCTCTGAACCATACACCATAAAGTAGGGTTCCACAATCACACCTAGAGTTCCACTGAACCCAACTGCATAAGGCAGTATAATCCATAATCTGACCGACCCCGCGGTCTGGACATCGTAAAGACGTCAATCCAATCCTGCCAACAATCCAACTAGGATTCCCCGAATCCAATTGCTAACTGCAGACTGCAGTAAATCAATTTAACTCAACCAAATCCGATCATCGAATGGCCATAACACCGACCCAGTCGTCGGAACCCGATCCTACGACATCGTGAAAGACGATCCCAACTAACCGTCTCACAATCCAAAACTCGAAAGTACCGTTTACGTCATCCCTTCCGTAGGGTCCTACACTGTCAATCTTGACAGAACTATGGCAACCCCGGCATCCAATGCCGAACCAAGACATTCCACGATACCGTCCTACTAACTATCATACCGGCATCCTAACTATCAGGTTGATAACGAACTGTAGCCCCTTGAGATATCACATCCTCGACCTGCGTAAGGAGTAGTACGCAAAACACGCTCTGGAATTCAGAGTAACATGAGCAATCCTGCTCTGATAAGCAATCCTATGCTCTGATACCACGTTGACAGGACCCATCCCAATCCCCCCGGGATAAGTGCGGGATGACCCTACTCCCGTTTGACACGAAGTGTCAGACAAGAGATATTTTCGACCTTTGCCCTCCCGGGCTATCAGAGTACGCCAGGATCTGGAAGAGGCATGTGATATCTCAGTCTCTGCTACAGTCCACATCGTATCCAACCTGAAGGGTATTAAAAACAGAAAGACTGTGAGTGGACAAAAATAAAGAGTTTATAAAAACATTTCATCAAAGACCTTTATACCCTTCACTAAAAGGCATGCATGCATAGTAAAACCATTTATCCAAACACATAAGTTTAAACAACCATAATTAGGGTCTCAGCCCCAAATTCTATAAATACAAGTTCTACGGGCTCCTGCCCAAAACCATTTACAGAAAACCATAACATAGTAAACATATGTGGGATCTCAGCCCAAAACCATTTATCATCATAAAACATAATTTCTCAAACCAATTGAAATCATGTTTATTATCCATTATATTCATATCCAGAAGCTGTCACGGTAAAATAAAGCTACACGTGTGCTAACTGGGGTCTCAAACCCAAGTCTCTCCAGGGTCCACCCAGGTCAATGTCCGTAGATCAATGACCCTCCCTAGAGGTAACGAACCATGCCCTTCCTGAGAGTAAGGAACCCAACTGGGGGGCGACTCCACTTAGTCAGTGCTCCGTGACTACTCCAGGGTCCACCCAGGCCAACGACCCTCCCCGAATCCACATTCAAACTGGACCCCCTGTCCGAATTGTAAACCAATTGGGCCTCTAGCCCGATGCCTCGTTAAATCAACTAGACCTCAAGTCCGAGAGTTCGTAAATCAAGTTTAATTTTTCAAATCCAAAATCATTTCATTAAACCATTTCCAAAACCATAAGAATGGAAAATCGGAGTAAAACTGGAAACCTCGATTTACGTGCAAGCACGTAAATCGCCTCGAAATATGTGAAACCATATAATTTACAAGTATCCAAATCAAAATCATCAAATCACATTCATTATCCTTTTGGAAATCCAAAACCATTTCATTCAGACCAATAAAAACGTACGGACCCGTATAGGCACCGTATAGGGCCGAAACCTCGAAATACGTGCCTATACGTAACCACACATCCAAATGCACTCATGGAATCACAAACAAGTATTTAAAACATATAATAAACATTTATGCATGCACCAATTTAGAAAACAAGGTCCACTCACAGACCATCCAAGCTGCAGCCTCGATTTGCGTGCCATACGGCTCCCCGAGCCGATCACCATCACCGGGACTCCTAAACCTGTCCAAATTTTAATAGAAGGTTACTAACTACTTAATTAACCTCCTACCAAAGCCCCGTAATTTTTCCGAACTTTTAACTATTTTTAAACCGACCCTAAATCTTCCGATGCCCCGAAACATATCGAGACGGTGTCCGATCGACACGAAACCAGTCCCAAAATGTTCGTTACATCGAATAGATGATTTCACATGTTGGAACCATCTCCAAATACCCCATCACGTGCCTATGGAATGCACTGCGCGTGGGCCTCACGCGCCACCGCACAGTGCCTTCTTCAACCTGCCGCGAACCGGCCGGTCCAGTTTTTCCCGTAAATCCGATCTGCCTGGACCGGCGTGACTGGTCCAAGGCCCTCCAATCTTCATTTCTCGTCCGTTTGGTCCCATTTTAATCCCTAAATTCCTATTTTCTCATTTCCTATCTAACCCAATTAATTAAACCATCTAAAACCAACTAAAACCCGTGAACCCATTTTGAACCATATGGTTCAAACTTCCCCGATCAACCTCCACGGCGTCCCAGCCGTCAACCACCACCAAAACCCTCTTAAAACCTTCCTAGCATCCTAACAATCATTCCCTAATCATTCAAAACCAACCATAATGCTCAAATCGAAAAATAAGGAAAAATGGGCCTAACCGTGCAATCGGGTCCTTTTTGGCTTCCACCGCCGTGCACGGCGGCCCAGCCACGGCGGCCCAGCCACCGTCCTATACTCCCTCAGCCTCTCTCTCACTCTCTGGGTCTCAGTTATGATCAAGGGAAGGTTTGGGATTGGTTTAAGGGGGTGGGGTGAGATCGGGTTTAGTTGTGTAGGGAGAAAGGAAAAATGATCGATGCACGGGGAAGATGCATGAACATGTGTGGGCTGTGCAATGGATGGGTGACAGTTGTCACTCATCCATTGGGCCCTTGTAAATATCTGGCCCACTTAAGGACAAAAGCTACGACATTTCGAAAAACGTGCAATAGTGCCCTGAAACGTCTGTGAACCGTAACTTCGTCGTCGAACGTCCGAATTCGACGTGCCACCTGTCTATGGATTCGTATCGTCCTTATCTACGTAACGGTCTTCGGCCCTCGGCCATCGGATCTCTTGCTCAAAAAGTCAACATTTGCCCCTTTTTAACCAAAATTACCAAAATGCCCCCTAAGCTTCCGAACGTCATAACTTCCTCCTCGAACGTCGGAATTGAACGTGCCACCTGTCTATCAACTCGTGACGTCACGAACTACGTCACGGTCATCGGTCAAAGTTCATTTGACCACCCGAATGAAAAGTCAACGTTTTGCCACGATTATGGGCAAAACGGTCATTTCGCATCATTCGTCCGATTTCGCTCTACTAATCACGGATTAGCCTCACTAATCGTGATTAGTCACTAATTTAATCATGGATTTCGGGACGGGTCGTTACACAGTCACTCTCAGTCCCTCACATATTCTCTGGTCTCAGTCGTAAGTGATGGGGTGAGGAAATTGGGTGGTGGTATGTGTGTTTTGAATTGAAAGCAAAGAAGAAGAAATGGTTTTGGTGTCGCGGGGAGAGAGGGAGATTGATTTAGATGATGATGATGATGATCAGAAAAGAAAGAGAAGAAATGGACAGTAGTGATGAGGGATTAGATAAGATGGATGGTTAGGATGAAAAGTGGGTGGGTTTAAATTAAAAAATAATTAAAATAATATTATTTAATTATGATAGATCCACAAATTAGGGGTTTGGACCAATGGGATGAATGACACTTGTCACTCATCCATGGGTCCCACCTAAATATCTAACCAATCAGATTATGCCACTTAATCATCGCCTCATAATGCGTGCATAGTGTAACCAAACTTTCGTGAACCATAACTCTCCCGTTCGAAGTCCGATTTCAGCGTGCCGCCTGTCTACGGATTCGTATCGACCCGATCTACGTAACGGTCCTCGACCCTAGGCCATTGAACCTCCTAGGTCAAAGTCAACTATTTGACCCTTTTTAACCAAATTACCAACATATCCTTGAACTTTCGAACGTCATATCTTTTCTCTCGAATGTCGGAATCGGATGTGCCACCTGTCTATGAACTCGTGATGTCCTGAACTACTTCACAGTCGTCGACCAAAGTTCATTTGACCTCCAGAACGAAAAGTCAACGTTTGGCCATTATAGGGACAAAATCATCATTTTGCACCGTCCGTCCGAAAGTACCCCACTAATCACCGATTAACCTCACTAACCTTTGATTAGTCACTAATCTAATCCCAAAATTCGGGACGGGTCGTTTCAGATGTTGATTGAGTGACACTTTTCACAACTGAATGGGACACAATCCTCATCTTGTTAGCCATGTATGTGTGTGTTTTTTAAAAAAAAAACCTCATTTTTTTTTGGGGAGGGGAGGGGGTGTTGATTTCCTCCTAAAGATTCTCTCTCGGGGACTAGGGCGTGGCGGCTTGGAAGGATTGAGGCCTTCATGGCACATCCCTGGAGAGGAGAAGAGATGGTACGAGGAAAGGAAAGAAATCAAGGGAGAAACCGACACTCATTGATTGAAATTCTGGTTTAAGGCATTGGCTTGCCAAGCTAAGCTTACCAAGGACTTTCTGGGAGCCTTGCGATCAAATCCCAGCCAAAACCTGAAGGCCTGACTCGTGGTGAAATTCGAATTGAACTCAAGCGACAAAACCCGTTCTAAAAACACTACCTGTCTATGAACTCGTGACGTCCTGAACTACGTCACAGTCATCGACCAAAGTTCATTTGACCTCCAGAACGAAAAGTCAACGTTTGGCCATTATAGGGACAAAATCATCATTTTGCACCGTCCGTCCGAAAATACCCCATTAATCACTGATTAACCTCACTAATCTTTGATTAGCCACTAATCTAATCCCAAAATTCGGGACGGGTCGTTACAGATGTTGATTGAGTGACACTTTTCACAACTGAATGGGACACAATCCTCATCTTGTTAGCCATGTATGTGTGTGTTTTTTAAAAAAAAACAACCTCATTTTTTTTGGGGAGGGGAGGGGGTGAGGATTTCCTCCTAAAGATTCTCTCTCGGGGATTAGGGCGTGGCGACTTGGAAGGATTGAGGCCTTCATGGCACATCCCTGAAGAGGAGAAGAGATGGTACGAGGAAAGGAAAGAAATCAAGGGAGAAACTGACACTCATTGATTGAAATTCTGGTTTAAGGCATTGGCTTGCCAAGCTAAGCTTACTAAGGACTTTCTGGGAGCCTTGCGATCCAATCCCAGCCAAAACCTGAAGGCCTGACTCGTGGTGAAACTCGAATTGAACTCAAGCGACAAAACCCGTTCTAAAAACACTACCTGTCTATGAACTCGTGACGTCCTGAACTACGTCACAGTCATCGACCAAAGTTCATTTGACCTCCAGAACGAAAAGTCAATGTTTGGCCATTATAGGGACAAAATAATCATTTTGCACCGTCCGTCCGAAAGTACCCCACTAATCACCGATTAACCTCAATAATCTTTGATTAGTCACTAATCTAATCAAGAAATTCGGGACGGGTCGTTACAGATGTTGATTGAGTGACACTTTTCACAACTGAATGGGACACAATCCTCATCTTGTTAGCCATGTATGTGTGTGTTTTAAAAAGAAAACCTCATTTTTTTTTGGGGAGGGGAGGGGGTGAGGATTTCCTCCTAAAGATTCTCTCTCGGGGACTAGGGCGTGGCGGCTTGGAAGGATTGAGGCCTTCATGGCACATCCCTGGAGAGGAGAAGAGATGGTACGAGGAAAGGAAAGAAATCAAGGGAGAAACCGACACTCATTGATTGAAATTCTGGTTAAGGCATTGGCTTGCCAAGCTAAGCTTACCAAGGACTTTTTGGGAGCCTTGCGATCAAATCCCAGCCAAAACCTGAAGGCCTGGCTCGTGGTGAAACTCGAATTGAACTCAAACGACAAAACCCGTTCTAAAAACACTGTGATAATCTGCCTGGTCCTGCTCTAGTCTGACAAATCAACTAAAATTCTGAAAATCACCTTAACACTTGTTAGAAAAAGGGATAACTGTAATGATGTCCCGATCATGCCATTGCCTTTAGATCAGCCCTTGTCTTTGTGCATCGGCCTGAAGGGTCAACAAAACCATTAAAAGCGTGAGTAGACAAAAATAAGCATTTAAAAACACATTTTAGAGAAATAAACTTTTCCCTCCAATGTGAAACCTGCATGCATAAAGTAAAGCATAAATCACTAGATTTCAAATCAACTCAAATCACAATCGTGGGACCCACAAATCATAAAATGTATCAAAATTTTGTCGCCCACATTTCTCGAAATCCATGTTTACCATATGTAACACCCTGGAAATTCGAGGATTTTAATATTGTAATTTAATATTTGAATTGACGTTTTTACCCTTGTGAATGGTATGGCCAAATTGTTAACTTTTTGATTAGTGGGTCAAATGGACTTTGACCAGTGACCTTGACGTAGTTCGGGACGTCACGAGTCCATAGACAGGTGGCACGTCCAATTCGGATGATCTGGGTAAAAGTTATGACTATCGGAAGTTCAGGGGCATTACCGTAAGTTGGACTTCACGGGCGAAAATGTTGACTTTTCGTTTGGCAACTAATTTTCACATGACTCAAGGACCATTAGGTAGGTCTCGATACCCTGAGTCCGTAGACAGGCGGCACGCCGAAATCAGACTTCGTATGGCTGAGTTACGGGTCTAGAATGTGAAGGGCATTATGGTAATTATTGAACCAGGGGCATTTTGGTCATTTCGCCCCTGGTTACTGTAGCAACCGCGGAGGGACATGGGCGGCACCACCATGTGCGGTGGTTCAAATGTGCAATTGTTTATGCAATTGTGTGCTGGAAAGATGGGAGTGTCTGATGCTTTAGAACGTGGTCTGTTGCATCCACCTTGCACGACCCCATTGTTAATTCAAGTTCGAAGCTTTTCGGGGAACATTTTTCAGTGGACAAATTGGACTCCCACGAGCCTCTGGGACAACTGAGGTTATTTAAAACTGATTAGAACATGTGTGAGCATCACTCTGCCATTAAGAAAACTGAGAATTGATGAAGAAAACCAGAGAAACCATTTCGGGCAAAATTGGAGGGAAAATCGGGTTTTGATTTCTGGTGACTGTTGGACCAAACCAAGGCCTGGTTTAGTCTTCTGGGAGTGTTTGGAACTCAACCACATCGAAATCGAAGGCCATCAGCCACTGGTGAGCTGGGACGGTGACTGCTGTTTTCAGGGAAATCGCAGAGCTTGGGACGACAACCTTCAGGTACTCTCAGACCCAATTGATCGTTCATATTAGTTCGTTTTGATCCTATTGAGCCGCCTGTGAAGTGAATTGAAGTTTGAATTAGAAACCAGGAAGTTCTGGTGATTGACCCGATTGGTTGATCACGGGTCGATGGGTCGTTTGAGGATGTGTCGAGGTTGATTTTTGTCACAGAACCTAAATTGGATAGTTATTTAACATGTTAGGATCAAATGGGATCGAAATCGAGTAAGAATTGATGGGTATTCAACCGGGTCAAGCCGCGGGTGGCAGGCCCGTATTGCAGACAAACGGGTGAAGGTGCTGACACTGTAGCTACAGTGTCAGGCGCGTAACTTTCACACGCAGCCACTTTGGGCGGCGCATGAGGGCGCGTTGGACCTTATCTCCGATCACGATCAACATGACTTTTGTTCCTCTCATCATTCTGAACATTTTTGGTGAATTAACCATGTTGATCTGGGATAGTTTTGATGGGTCAGTTTAGGGCCGGTTGTCTCGGGAAACGAGTTGGACGGTTTCCCCGAGCCGGTTTCTGTTTCGAGTTATTTGGATAAATGTTTAAGACTTGTTGTGACCCTTACGTATGATTTGGACTGACAGGAATTGTACGATAATCCCGGTACAAGTTCGTACGCACAGTTTCACCACGGGATCGTACTGTGAGTGGGCCCGATTTCATTAAACCCTTGCATGCTTAAATGTTTTCTGATTTACTTATATGTTCACATGCTGGAATCAATAAATGGTTTTGATGATATTGGAATTTCGGTTATGGCACGTTTCACGGTACTTGGGCATGAGACCCGTTTGATTAAACGTAACGATCGGTTCAGATTTTACCTATGTATACATATATGTTTTGCATGTGGATATCAATAAAATGTATTTGGTACTGCACTGTATAGATCCTTCCATATTATATTGTCTCCTCCGGATGAGGTACCCCAGAGTGGTCACGGACGTATAGAACGTCCAGCGTCTATGACGCTAAGCATCAGGGATGCTGTAACCGAACAAGGTTCGGGGATTGAACTCGGAGTTGAGACCCGAATGGCACGCGTAGCCTTGTGATTGTGACCTTATTGGACGTCAGGGACGTCAGACATCGGGGATGTCGGGATTGGAGTGTATAGTGCAGTGGCTAAAATTATGTTTATGGTAATATTATATGCCTTATGGTTTATATTATATGATTGATGGTTTTAAATTCGGTGGCATGCATGTTTGGAAAACGGAGGGGTAAATTATATTTTTTACTTATCAAATGATTTTATAAACTTGAGTTTCGGTCCACTCACCCTTATTGTTTTGGTAACCCCTCCAGGTCGTGCTAATGAGGTAGAGAAGGAACCTGAGGCTGAGGCATAGATCCACTTCTGCGTACCTGAACCCCTGTTGGGTGGTGTACCCGCAGGTTTATGTTAGAGTCGTGCTCGCAACTTGTCGTTTGGATTTCATCCCTTGTCTGACATCTGTTTAATTCGGATTTGATGTATAACTTTAATTTGATTATTTATGCATTTGATGTTTTTTAGGCTAAAATTGGTATGAATTTTTGGGTGTCAGACGGGAGCAAGGCACGTCCCCTTGTGGTCCCTGTGGGATCGGGGCGGGTCCTGTCACCATATCAAGTAAAATCATCTGAACACAATATCATAAATCAACATAACCAATCCTCAAATATTCAAGTACCATTTACAATAATCAATCGAGCTACGTGTACCATCCGAGTAATCATGCACCATTCGAGTAATCTCGGGATCTACACGGAATCCTGCAACTTCAGAACGTCATCGCAGTAATTAGACAACATTCGAGTGGCATTCTCGGGATTCGTCTCTGTTCGACATTACTAGCATCCCCGGGACCAAAACAACCTTCGAGTGGTAATTCGGAGCACTGTCGATATTCGAGTGATACAAAACAACCTCGTGATGGGGGAAGGAGGTCTGGTACAACCTAGACTAGAGTTTAAAGACTCGTGCTCGATAGAGGCCTAATAAAATTCGGAGGAGAGTTTAAAGACCAGTGCTCGGGGAGGCCTAATAAGACCCGGAGGAGAATTTAAAGACTAGTGCCCAATGAGGGCAGATATACCAGAGGTAGGTTTCAAGAATCGTGCCTGGGGAGGCCTGACATGATATTCTAAAGGTGAGTTTCAGGACTTGTGCCCATGGAGACTTAATATGAACTCAGAGGTGAGTTTAGAGACTCGATTTTGAGGAGACCATAATATGTTGTCTGAACATAGGAACTTGCAAGAAATGGGCCTCAACCTACATACGTAAATTTCGAGGATGAAATTTTTGTAAGAGAAAGATTGTAACAACCCATCCCGAAAATTCAAGGCATATTTGGAAAATAAATTGGGAATGGGTGGATTTACCCATATTTTTGTTCATGACCCAAAATTCAATTTTAATTTGAAAAATTTCTTGGACGTTTTGATTAGACCATTGCATGAGTCTTGAACTTCCGAGTTCGTTGTCAGGTGTCTTGCGAAAATCGGAGATTGTATGTGTAAGACACAGGTCTGATTGCCCAATTACATTTTGGTATTTGATGAGCAATGGTAATTTAGTAAATTCATTGGAGCTAGTTAGATGAGTCAGCTTGTGGGATGTTGATTGAGTGACACTTGTCACTAGTAGGATGGGACACGACCATCATCGTGTTAGGCGTGTGTGTGTGTATTTATAAAAAAAGGAAAACTCACAGTTTTGAAGAAAGAAGAGGGAAGGATTTTCTCTTGGACATTCTCTCTCAGGGATTAGGTCGTAGTAGCCTGGAAATATTGAGGCCTTTATGGCAAATCCTTGAGAGAAGAAAAGATGGCACATGGGAAGGAAAGAAATCCAGGAAGAAACTGACAGGACCCATCCCAATCCCCTCGGGATTAGTGCGGGATGACCCTGCTCCCGTCTGACACGAAGTGTCAGACAAGGAATATTTCCAACCTTTGCCCTCCCAGGCTATCAGAGTACGCCAGGATCCGGAGGAGGTATGTGATATCTCGGTCTCTGCTACCGTCCACATCCGATGTCAACCTGAAGTGCAGTCAAAACATTAAAAGCTGTGAGTGGACAAAATAAGAGTTTATAAAAACATTTCCATAAGAAGATATTTGTACCCTTCACTAAAAAGCATGCATGCATTCGAAAACCATTTATCCGAAATAACCCATATGTGGGAACTAAGCCCAAAACCAAGGTTGAAAGAACCATCATGAAAACGGCCATACGGGCCACTGCCCAAAATCTGTGTAAACACACATCATATATCTCATAAAGCATACATCATACATACATATAATTCACACAACCAATCCTATCACGGTTTCCAAAGCTACGCGCGTGCTACCCGGGTCTCAATCCGAGTCTTCTCAAAGTCAAGGTCAATGTCCGCAGGCCACTGACCCTACCAGAGGTAATAGTAACCATAGCCTTCCTGAGAGTAAGGAATCCAACTAGGGGGTGACTCCACTCAGTCGGTGCTCCGTGACTACTCCGGGGTCCACCCAGGCTAACGACCCTCCCCGGAGGAGATAATAGAACAAGTAAAGGAAGGTGGATGAACATATATACATAACATAAACATTCATGCCCGGTTCCCCTGAACCGTCATGATCCATAACATCCATAACAAGGGTTCATGTCGGTTCCCATAAACCGTCATGTACCATAATGACCTGACAAACCTTCATGACGGTTCCCATAAACCGTCATGAACCACAATGACCTTTCCAGAGTTCGTGTCGGTTCCCATAAACCGCCATGAACTTGGAAGTCCATCTAAGGTCCCTGACCCGAAATCATCAGTGTAAAACAACTGGGTCTCATGCCCGAACATATGACATCAGCTGGGCACCATGCCCGATATCTAAGGGTCAGTCACGACTCTGATCATAGTGATGCGTGCAACCATCCATCCAGGACCGCCCTCAATGCTGGTATGTCGTCGTGAAAGTATCAACCGACCCGACCACCACAAGATCATGGTGCACTCATCATCGATCGATATCCTCAACCGTCAGCACTCCGAAGTCGAGCCTCCCAGGTTGCCCGACCACGAATCGTGCATCGTGACCTCTCCGGAAGGAACACATCCCAATCTGGAGGCGAGCATCGTATCGTCGATCGTCTTGCACATAGCACCCGTCGCGACCACGATTTAGGCTCGAAGGTCGTAAATAGCGTCATATGCCCGAGACAAAACCAAATGGGTCTCATACCCGAGTTTATCCTTTTAGAAATCCAAAACCTTTTCATTTAGACCAATAAAGACATACAGACCCGTATAGGCACCGTATAGGGTCGAAATCTCGAAATACGTGCCTATACGTAACCACACAGCCAAATGCACTCATGGAATCACAAACAAGTATTTTAAACATATAATAAACATTTATGCATGCACCAATTTAGAAAACAAGGTCCACTCACAGACCGTCCGAGCTGCCGCCTCGATTTTCGTGTCGTAGGCTCTCCCGAGCCGATCACTGTCACCGGGACTCCCAAACCTGTCCAAATTGTAATAGAAGGTTACTAACTACTTAGTTAACCTCTCACTAAAGCCCCATAATTTTCCCGTATTTTTAACTATTTTTAATCCCGATCCGAAACCTTCTGATGCCCCGAACATTATTGCCCCGAACATTATTTTTAATCCCAAAATGTTCGTTACATCGAATAGAGTGTTTCACGTGTTGAACACTTTCCCAAACAGTGCCTCACGCGCCCCCAAGCGCCCTAGGAAGTCACCTGCACGTGAGATCACGCGCGGTGAACAGTGTCACCAGCAACCTCCCGCCGATCGGGTTCGGTGGTTCGAACCGGACCAGACCGGCTCGACCGGTTCAATCATTAAAACCGTCCATTTTAAGTCCATTTCAACCTATTTCAATCCCTACTTGTTCCTAATCTCATTTCCTATCTATCTAACCATTAAAATGGAAGAAAAAACATCGAAATCGCACCTTTAAAGGCCGGCCATGGCGGCGGTACCTTCCTCCGCCGTTCACGGCCACTCCCGGTCGTCCTAGGCCTCGAAAACGATCCCATTAGCTTCCTAGGGTCCCCAGAAACATACCCAAATCATTAGTTTCGATTAAAACCCCATAGAAACCAATTTCCAATTTTGAACAAAACTTACCTCACGGGTTGGCTCTCCCCGCCGTGGCCACCGCCGTCCCCAGCCGTGGCTCGCCGTTCCAGCCTCTCAGTCCTTCCCTCCATTCACTCACGGTCACACCCAAGCAATGAATGGTGATGGGGTGTGTGTGTTTCGGTTTTTGAAAGAAGAAGAAGAAAATGAGATGAAAATGGTGGTGGTGTCGTGGAAGAGAAGAGAGAAGAAAGTGATGTGATCAGATGAGAGAAGAGAGGATTGATGGTGAGGATTGAAGGATTAATTGGTAATGGATGGTTAGGATTTGATGATAGATGGATTAATTATATAATAATCAATATAATAATATTTTATTAAGTAGATCCACAATTTAGGGGTTTGGACCAATGGGATGAGTGACACTTGTGACTCATCCATGGGACCCACTCAAAATATATGGCCCAATTAGATTTTGTCAAATCATCATCGCCTCGAAGTACATGCATAGTGAAATCGAACTTCCGTGACCTATAACTTCCCTGTTCGAAGTCCAATTTCAGCATACCGCCTGTCTATGGATTCGTATCGGCCCGATCTACATAACGATCCTCGACCCTCGGCCATTGGATCTCTCGGTCAAAAATTCAACAATTACCCATTTTTAACCATAATTATCAAAATGCCCCTAAACATCCGAACGACATAACTTCCTCCTCGAACGTCGGAATTGAACGTGCCACCTGTCTATGAACTCGTGACGTCACGAACTACGTCACGGTCATCGGTCAAAGCCCATTTGACCGCCTGAATGAAAAGTCAACGTTTTACCCACGCTAGGGGCAAAACGATCATTTTGCATCGTTCGTCCGATTTCGCCCAACTAATCACAGATTAACCTCACTAATCGTGCTTAGTCACTAATCTGATCTAGGAATTTGGGATGGGTCGTTACAGAAACCGACACTGCATCATTGAAATTTTGGTTTGGGGCATTGGATTTCCTAGCTAAGCTTAAAAAGGACTTTCTATGAGCCTTACGATCAAATCCCAACCAAAACCTAAAGGCCTAACTCGGTGGTGAAACTAGAATTAAACTAGAAATCATGACTAGAACTGTCGAACTTCCACCGTGAGTTTGAGGCACGATTTGTGGTATTTTGATCATAGAATCGTGTTCCTGGTGATCATATGATGCTTCTAAATGTATTAAATACAAGAAGTGGTGAAGAAATGCAAGAAATTGATGGGGTTGGGGTTACCAGGTTGGGACCCGGTTGCAGAGAACTTGGATTAACTTGACTCGAGGTAGAAGGCAAATGGGGCGCGACTGCAGGTTAAGGCGTGTGGTGCCTAGTTGTAGGGAGGCATATCGGCACGTGGCATCTCGTGCAGAGTCTTCTCGGGTTTTGATCAACACGAAAGTTTCTCCTTTCATTATTATGGATCCAGTGGCATAATTTTTGAGGCAATTGGTTATTGTTTCGGGGTAGTTTCATATGTCCGAAGTGACAGTACTTGTAGTTAAGATATATGTGCAACTCTTGGGGCCTTAGGGGTTTGACTATGGGATCCTTGTCTGACTAGGATATCGAAAGTGACGCAAGAAGAGTCGGGATATCAGTTGAGACTCGGAAGGAGCCGGAAGAGTTGGGTTTAGGGCTCATATAGAAATGAGATAGCAGGTTATGCAATTTCAATGATCAGTGGATTGTATGTGGATGGTGACCCCAAGAGGACAAATTATGTTTTGTTCGTATGCTAAGATAATAATTCTGACATAGTTAGAGTACATCCCTTGTCTGACAGGTTCTCTAGTTTTGTGTGCAAAAGTGCTAATGGTATTTCTAGTACATTGATTGAGGTGTCAGAGGGAAGCACAACCGAGTACGGGTATCAAAGTGATTTCGCACGTGACATGTCTTTATCTATATTGACTATTATCTTATTCCCTTACAATAAATTCAAAGTCACTTCTATCTTGGAAACCTTGAATTTTGATGGGTAATACCATTCAGTATAATACAACCCACCAAACGAGCCTTATATATTCATTCCTATATTTATTGTATTTTTTTATAAAAATATTAGAAACAAATTATTTACATTGGGTATTAACTTCGCACTTTACAAGAGCAATCTTATATTTTAATATTTTGTATTATATAAAGGGAAAACATTTATGCACTGCATATTTTACTTTCTGCACTCTGTAGAAAGTAAATTTTGGAGTGTTAAAATCAGCTCCATGTACAAACTCAAGGAAAATTTGGAGCAATAGTCCTTGAATTTTATCCTAATTTTAGAAACTATCTCTAAACTTCAATTTTAGTTTTTCCCATCCCTGAACTTTATCATAATAGTCGTTCCTCCGTTAGAAATTTGAACGGAATCCGTTAAAAAATAAGGGCAAAATCATCCATTCATGTTAATTTTTTTTCCAGTTTTGTAAAAAGAAAAATTAGAGTTATAGTCCATGAATTTTACCATAATATCACAAAACATTTATAAACTTCAATATTAATTTCTTCTTTCCCTAAATTTTACCATAATAGTTGATTTAATTAATTCATCCGTTAAAAATTTGAAAGAAATAATATTAAAAATAAATTCACCTATCATGAGAAAATGAACAAAAATTATGATATGAAATTCTACCGACACTAAAATTTACTCAAAAAGAAATATTTAGACCTCAAACCTTTTTAAGAACCCCCCAAAAAAAAAACCTAATCCTAATTTATTGTCTTGTTTTTATCTATCAATTTTTCATTAAAAAAAAAATTCTTTAATGTTTGTGTTTTTGTGTACAATAATAATACAACATAAAACAAATGAGGAATAAAAAAAAACTACATCCAAAATACAAGGGTATATTTATATATTTAAAAAAAAACCTAGTAACGAGAAATATTCTATTTAATAAAATAAAGAAAATGAAATATTTCATCGAAGTATCATCTGGAAGAAAATGTGTTGTTGATGGAATTTGACTAAGATGAAACCAAACAAAACTAATACTGAAATCAATAATGTTAGGGGTACCACCTATAATCTCACATTTTAAATCCCACATTTTAAATCCCACAATATGTGGCACACGACGTGGCATTCCATGTCATACTTTTTAAATTATTTATCCCGAAATAAAAATAAAACTAAACATAAAAAATTGAAAAATTATTTCTTTATTATAAACACTTAATAGTTTCATTCTGCAATCAAATTTAAAAATGCAAAATTAAAAAAAATAAAACCAAATTATTGAAAGGATCTTGAGCAAGATCCAAATTTCAGTTCTATTAGACGTCTTAAAAAGTTCATCTACAACCTTGAATTGCATCTTTAGAAAATCCAAAGAAATTATTCATAATTAACAAGTTTCTAACATTAAACAATCCTTTCTGCGACACATAATTAAACATGTTCAGTCCCAAAAGAATTCAAAGACTGCACCATGGTCGTCATTGTAATAGGCGAAGCCCGACGGAGGAAATAAGAAGATTTGAGGTTTAAATCTGGACTAAAAATGAAGCGGGAGGGTAAGGGATCTTGAAGTTTGATTGCAAAAATTTGGGGTTTTATATCCAGTCTCCATGGCCACATCTACGTGCAAGCCTCCCAGCAGTTGGTTTCATATTGTTGAAGGAAGATGACGACAACAACTATAGGGTTTCGGTATTGTAAAATTGTGTTGGGGTTTTGACGAGGATATCCAAGAAATATACATTTTGTTTGATTTTTTAATTTCTTACTTTTTAAAATTTTAATTTTTATGTTAGATTGTGTGTTTTTTTTAGATAAATAACTAAAAATGATGACATAGATGCCACGTTGTGCGCCACATCGTACGCCACATAAGGTGAGATATAAAAAGTGGGATTTTAAGTGCTACTTCCAACATTTTTTTATTGAAATTTAGAGGTGATTTGAAATATTATGGTAAAGTTTGAGAACTAATGTTTCAATTTTTTCTTTTAATTAAACTTTAAAAAAATATATATTTAATATGACTGGATGCTTTTGTCCTTAATTTTTAACGAATTCTATTCAAATTTGTAACGGAGAGACGAAATCAACTATTATAGTTAAATTTAAATATAAAAAAAATTAAAATTTATGAACAATTTTTAAAATTAGAATAAAATTTAGAAACCATTTCTCTCATTTTTCCAAGGACCTCAACACCAGGGGATCTAGGTCTCATAACTTCCGCACAATGTGAACAAAGCACATATAACCATGTTTTATATATATATTTTTTTTTTTTTTAAAAAGCATATGTAACAGTGTTTGGGCCTGAAAGCACAAAGCAATCTATTTGGTGGCCCAACATCTCATCTGCAAAACCATTTGATTTCGGGGGTTTGTTTTCTTCGAATTCCCCCAGGTCCTCCTTCATTCCCATTTTCATCTTCCTCGTCATATGTTGATTTGGCCAACAACGGAAAACCGGTTAGTGAAGCACCCACAGACCAATCCCGCCATTTCCAGCCTCTGGGTAAGCTTGAATTCAATTCCCTGGGAAAAATTTGCATCATCCTTGTTTTTTTTTTTTTTTTTTTTATAGTAGTTGTGTCTGCTACATTGTTAATGTAAGAACTGCTACGGTGGGGTAAGTGGGCTGTTAAACTTATGGGTTTCTCTCGATTTTCAACATTATGGATAGTGAATTTTTGTTTGCATGGGTGGATGGAAATTATGGGTTTAATTTTCACTGAAGTTACATTTTGTGTTGTAAAATTCATATTCATGTTTTGTTTCTAGTTTCTTGTGAACTTTCCCTGCCATTTTTTGGAAATTTACTGAACCAGAAAACATATTTGATTGTATTGTAGATAATCTCAGGTTGTACTTGAATACCTCATTCTCCTTGTTGGTATCTTTGGAATCATTGTGGGATTTCTCTTTTCCTCGTATTTGTTTTATCAATCTTGATACTTTACTTGTTTTTTTTTTTTCTTGTTGGCTTGTTGGAGATGATACACTCTTGTTATCCATTTGAAGAGGTGCAGCTTGTGTGAACTGTTGAAGAATTTTATCACCTGATGTTTCGTTAATATGTTAGTTTCGGTTGTAAATCAATGTGTTTTACAATCATTATTATGAGTATGTTTTCATCTTTTTAGGTTCTTTTTTTTTTTTTTCATTTTTGCTTTTCTTTTGGCAGTACCATTGATTGTAGAACGTGTTTGAGCCTTATCTCAACTCTAAGCTTATGGCGTTTAGCTCAGTTCCACCTGGTTTTGTGTCTCATACATCTTTTAAGCTGAAGAGGGTAGAAAAAGTTGAAGAAACCAATAGTTCCAATGCCTTTGTCAATGCTATTACTAACGAAGAGCCAAACCAGATATCTGTCCTGACTGACATGGATAAGGTGAAAAGATCTCTTAAGCGAAGGCCATGGATACTTTTCGACCAAAGTGATAACAACTCAGAGGAATTCAACTCTGAACAGTTTGATAAGGTATATTCTTCTCTTCTTCCTTTTGTATAGGGGTGGGTGTGTGTGTGCCCGTTCCATACCCCAGAAAAACGTTTGATGATTTTCATGATTGCTGACCTTGAGGGTGTGCAAAGTACATTGCAGTTAAAGAGTCAATTTGGTTCTGTATGATACTGATGCGGAGCTTTTGTATGTCTTAAGTGGAATAGATAAATATTGCATGGTTAATTACTAGCTGAACTAATGGAAAGAATATTGGTCATGCTTTGTATGAAGGATACAAAAGATATCTTAAAGGAAAGAAAAAAAAATACCAAGTTTTAGTGCTTATTGGAGAAGGGGACTGTAGAATTTGTATGTATCTTTCCTCGTATTTTTGCTTATGCTTTGTTAAGTAGGGTTAAGTTGATGGCTACCATTTTTTAATTTTTGATGAACGATTAGCGTTCTAAAGGACGTTCTGGAACATGTAGAGGTCTTTGGGCCTGAGAACACCTTCTTTCCTTTTAGGAATAATGACGAAGGATGACAGTTTGTGTGTGTGTGTGTGTATATATATATATAAGTATAGTACTAACTCTGATATATATACTATTATATTTAGTATATATGTATATATATAGTACTAAATCTTATATATATAACTCACTCTTATATAGTACTACTCTTATATATATATATACACACACATATATACTATATATAAGAGTTAGTATGTATAAGACTGAGTTATATATATAAGAGTTAGTTTATATATATAGAGTATAGTATATATACATATATATAAGAGTAGTACTATATAAGAGTTAGTATATATAAGAGTGAGTTATATATATAAGATTTAGTATATGTAAGAGTTAGTAACTTATATATATGATTATAATCGAAAGGATGAGGATATCAAAGTTCGTAATTTCTTAAGTTTGTTCAAACAAGTTCTATAAGGAAGTGTAAAATCAAAAGGATGAGGATATCAAGGAAGAGTAGTACTATATAAGAGTGAGTTATATATATAAGAGCTAGTGCATATATATATATATATATATATATATATATATTGCAGGAGCATGTATTGTGTTCTTATTGTTTGTCAAAAAGAAAATTGTTGAGAGCTACTGCATGAGAACTGGAAATTTTGCTACATTTGTTTATTTTCATTTCTTGATTTTAAGTTAATAAAATTAAATCCCTTTTCTTTTTCAGGACCCCCCTACAAAAACTTGCCTCCCGAAAGGTGTTACTTATGGATGCGCAGAATGCAATGATTGTCTGAAGGTTGGTTTTTTGAATAAATTGATTTTCTTCCGTTTGGATTGCTTAGTTAGGAACTAGTTTGACCTTTCCATTTGTCTTTGATTATCTAAAACCATTGCCATGGGGAGTTCCCTCTCACTTCATGTTTGCGATCATTGATTGAATTCTTGAAATAGGTAACAGGGAGGTGGCATCCTGAAGATGCAAAAATAGTTGTCCTTGAAGAGGCACCTGTTTTCTACCCGACAGAAGAGGTGATCCTTTTTTCTGTTAATTGTGACATTTTCATTTGTTTCATGACAGAAATCTTCAATGAATCCTTTATTTTGACTTGTGAATGCTCACTGTTTTTCAGAATTTCACTTATCTGATGAAATTTGCGTTTTTCCTGCAGGCATTTAAAGATACTCTTAAGTATGTTGCAAAAATATATCCAAAAGCAGAGCAATATGGTATCTGCCGTATTATCCCCCCTCCTTCCTGGAAACCTCCATGTCTTATTAAGGAAAGTAGCGTATGGAAAAGTTCAACATTTTCTACCCATGTTCAGCGGATTGATGGGAAACGAACTCAGTGTTCATCGAGTACGATGGTTGATTTTTTTGAAAGCACGAAAAAGAAGAGAAGAATCTTGAGAGTGGGTTTGGATTGTGGATCTGCCTCATGTCCAGATGAAACTGGACATTCTTATGTAGAAGGCTTTGAATCAGAACCTAGTCGAGAGTTCACTCTTGAGAGTTTTAAGAGCTATGCAGCTGATTTCAAACGTCAATATTTCCGTAAAAATGAAGTCACAAGTGATCTAGGGAAGTGGGTTCCATCACTGGAGAATATTGAAGCTGAATATAATCGTATTTCTGAGAACCCAACTGAAGAAATTGAGGTACTTACAGAAATTGGGATGTTCATTTTATTACCTTTTCTTTATTTTCTATCTTTTCTATTGTGGGATCTTGTGAGCAATTGTCATCTTGGTGTACTGTGAAGGTTCTTTGTGGAAATAATTTGGAGACAAAAGCTCTTGGTAGTGGATTTCCAACAGTATCTAATGATTCCAATCCTCTGGAAACGCCAGTTTACCCTGAATATTTAGCATCAGGTTGGAACTTAAATAATCTACCCAGACTTCCCGGTTCGCTTCTTTCTTTTGAAAGCCCTGATACTTGTCAGCTTTTGGCGCCTCAGGCTCGTGTAGGAATGTGCTTTTCATCTTTTCAGTGGGTAAGATTTAAAAGTTTACCACTGCTCTCCTGTTGCACCTGTTGCAGAACGTTATATATGTTTTACCAAGTTGGAAGTTGGATAATGCATTCTCTTGAAACTTTATATACAGTAACTGATTGCTCTCAGATTTTTATGTTTTATTTTGAGATTCATTTTCAAGTATTTTTTTCTCATGGACAATATATGTGGTTGGCTTGTTTCGTTTTTAGTTTCGTGGTCATGTTTTAATAAATATCTTCTTGAACAGAGAGTTGAAGAGCACCGCTTATACTCATTGTCTTACTTGCATCTGGGTGATCCTAAAATATGGTATGGTGTCCCTGGGAAATACAATCTTAAATTTGAGGCAGCCACGAGGAGGTCCTTTTCAGATTCATTCGCAGAACAGCCTGAATCGCATCATAGGCTGGTGAGCTACTGAAATTATGATTCTCCCTCCCTTTTCATGTTGCCTTCTAGACCACTCATCTCATATTGTTTTTGGTACAGGTTAAACAAATATCCCTCTCCACATTGAAATCACAGGGCATACCAGTCTCTCGTTGCATTCAGTTTCCCGGGGAGTTTGTTCTTGTCTTCCCAGGGGCTTATCATTCAGGATTTGATTCCGGCTTTAATTTTTCCGAGAAAGCATGTTTTGCTCCTCTAGACTGGCTGCCTCATGGACAGCATGCTGTCGAACTTTGCCATGAGCAGGGGAAGAGAACATCTTTATCCCACGACAAGCTGCTGCTTGGAGCAGCTAGAGAAGCTGTGAGGACGCAATGGGATTCACTGTTTAGGAAGAACACCTCCGATAAATTGCTTCCGGAAGATGCCTATGGAAAGGACGGGATCTTAACACACGTATTCAAGGTAATTCCTCATATTCCACTATACCACATTATTACTGAATCCCAGACATTACATGGTTTTGAATGATATTGTACCGACATTTGTAGGTTGATTGTTATTTTCCCACCTTTTTTTTGTTCTGTAGTCACGTCTCAAGTCTGAAGACACTAGAAGGAAATTTCTTTGCAACTCTAAACAGTCGCGAAGGATGAAATCAAATTTTGATTCTACAAGCAAGAAGGAATGCAGCATTTGTCTCTGTGATCTGCATTTTTCCGCAACGGGTTGTCCTTGCTCTGCAGACAGATATTCATGTCTGTTACACGCAAAGCAGCTCTGTTCTTGTGCTTGGAGTGACAAGTTCTTCCTCTACCGTTATGAAATCAGTCATTTAAATATTCTTGTTGATGCTTTGGAAGGAAAGTTCGACGCAGTCTATAAATGGGGCAAAGATGACCTCGGATTGACAGTGTATCCTGCTATGAACGGGCAAAAATCACCGGAGCCCTCCGAAGCTGATACATATAAACTGATATCTCGAGAGTCAATCAAGGCAGAAGTGAAGGCACGTCTGCTGAAATCTCATGATGCTGCTACGGCCATTCGGAATGGGAACGGTTCCGTTGATAGCATCATTGCAAGGGCAATGGCAAAGTCAAATTTACAACAATCAACAATGTGGAAGGAACAGAAACCAAAGGAGATTGAGATGGCCCGAAATAATGGTCAGGCGGCAGGGGGGATAGGAGGTATAAGTAAGACGAGCAATGCTTCTCTTATACCGATAGAGATGGATGGGGCGTCCGATGTTTCATCTTCAAGTTCAAGTTCAAGTTCCTCGGATTCCGAGGACATAATACCAGATCTTGATTTTCTTTTCCGTGGAAAACAAGCTGCCTCCACTTCTCCGAAACGCAAAATTCCTCAGACGGGCGGTCATATGGCCGGAAATAAAGCATCTTCCGGTGGTCATATGGCCGGAAATAAGGTATCTTCCGGTGGTCATATGGCTGGAAATCGAATTTCAAGACAACCATGCTCTCAGATGGAGGGAGTAATTGTTCTTAGTGATGACAGTGATGGTTAGTTCTTATATGAACGTCACATCTAAAAAATTTCGCGATAGAAAATATCATATATAGTTGAAATCACTTTTGAATATTTTTTGTTACAAAGAATTAAAAATATTCATGCACAACAAACATAAGAGCAGCACATCTTTTATACGTATTTCAAAGGCCAGCAGAAACCAATCCATGCAGAGTGACAATCCCAATTACTTGATTCTGAGAATTGATGACCGGTAAGAACTGAACCGGGGACGGCGGAGCTTCCATCTTCTGCATGGCGTCGACCGCCATTGCGTCTGGATGAATGGTTCTGGGGTTTCTGTTGCACATTTCCCCAACCGTGAGCTTGAATATGGCTTCCCCGCTGGCCTTTAGAGTCCGACGCAGATCACCGTCCGTGAAGGTTCCGATCAGGTGATGCTCGTCGTCGATCACGAGCAAGCATCCGCAGCCCTTGCTTGTGAGCTCCACCAGCTGCTCCATTATCAGATCTCCTTCCTTGCACACCGGAAGCTCGTCTTCTCTCTTCATCATATCTGTCACCTGCAATTTCACAAAATTAGGACCAGAAGACCTAGACTTGAATAGAAGATGAAGAAGATGGATTCGAACCTTGAAGATGAGAGACTTGCCGATCCGGCCGGCGGGGTGATTGGCGGCATAGTGTTCCTTGGTGAGATTTTTAGCGCCCATGAGCGCGATCGCTATGGTGTCACCGAACACCATCTGAATGGCGGTGGACGTGACCGGAGCCAAATCAAAGGGGCAAAGCTCTCTCTCCAGAGGCAAATGAACATTCATGTCGCATACGGAGGCCAATGCATTGCCGTCGACGGAGGTGACGGAGATGAGAAACGCACCTTTGGCTTTGGCGCAGGGGACAAGGCGGAGGAGCTCGTCGGTGGTGCCGGACTTGCTGAAGAGGACCAAAATATCGCATTTCGATAAAGCCCCGATATCGCCGTGGAGAGCGTCGAGTGGGGAGAGGAATCCGGAGCGGATACCGAGGGAGACGAGTGTTTGAGAAATCTTGTGGGCGACAAAGCCGGACTTGCCGACTCCGGAGAAGAAGACGGTGGCGCCGGCGGAGGATTTGAGGAGGAGGGTGCGGGTGAAGGCTAGGGTGTTGGAGAGGTCCAGGTGCTGGAAGAAGAAGTTGAGGTGGCTCTGTTGTGATTTGAACAAATTTAAGAGGGTACTTTCGTCAATGCAGGAGGAGGAGGAGGAGGAGGAATGGGCGGCTGTTGTGGTGGTTTTCGCATTCGGCGGAGAATGCGTGTTGATGAGATCTAAGGAAGAAGGTGGAAGAGAACCCATGATGTCTGCTCTCCCTTCGGAGAAGGAGATCTGCAGATACAGAAAATGACGCCTTCGTCGGTGGCACCCAAATCTAAATCAATGAAACATTTTCTTTTCTAATAATAATTTTGAGTGAAATATCTACTTTGACTGGGTGTGACATTTTGGGCCAGTTTTGGGCCTTACGGAGCAAACTAAGAATTTTTTTACAATACTAGACCAGAAACCAAATATTTTACAATATTATCCCAAATTGATATGGGCCATTACATCCAAGTTCAAGGACCAATCCTCTTTTAAGTAGTTATGATTTTGTGTTGATTGCAAGGCCCAATTGTGGATGATCTTCTTTGTAATGCATTGTAATGTGCCTTTACAAAACTTTATTTATTTCCGTCTTCGATGAATTGTTATTGAGAAAGTTTTTGTTATTGAGAAAATAAAAACATTTCTTGATGGAAAAAATATATAAAGAAAAATGGAGCTAATCCCTGATAATTTATCGATGACAATGAGTAAATACTTCTAGCAATCAATGAAAATTTGATAATCCTGTATGGTAAAATTTTGACCAACAAAATATTTCATAAAGATTGTAACATTTCAATAAAGAAAAATTATTAAATAAAATTAATAAAGAAAAAATTATTCATAACAAATAATATTTAATAATGGACATGTGATTTTTAAAACAAAAAATATGAAAGAAATTGGCCATAGTCAAAAGCACAGAAGAAGAAAAAAATTAGAGAAGAAAATTAGCAATGAAATACAAGCTAGTTCGGGAGTTAATTTGGTAAATCACACATGATCCATATTTTGAGGGCAGTAGGCAGTTATTATAGTTGTGATATACAATACTCTTTTTCTGCTACTTGAAACTGATTATGCTATTGTATGCTAATTTACTCAATCGACATTCTAATGTAGAAAACTTTCAAATTCTATCATCTCTACGTCAATAAAATAAAAAGCATTTCAACTTACATACTAAAGTTTTGATTATGAGTCTTCAATTGATCAAAAAACAAAAGCCAGTAGGGTGAAATTAGTAAGTAGAAAATGGTAGATGGGGGCGGCCCCTCGGGTGTTGGATGGTTCACAGCCTTCATCAACCTGACACAGTGACTTTCCACAGTGCAAGAATTTTTCAAAGATACACATGCACTAGACTGGTAGAGAACTAGAGATGGCCCCCCCTCCTCCGCACGTCTCCCAGCATGAATGCCCTAATCATATTATTTCACCTACCAAGCGTTCTATTTCTACCTACTGCACTTATTACATATGTGTTCACCATGTCAATCTCAGAAAGCTCGACCAATTTCAACGTACGTGTATCTGCATGTACTACCACCGCAACATATATTTCATATATATATATATATATATATATATATATATTATGGGATTTACAAGAGAAGATTAACACCTTATCTTTCCTACATGCTTAGGCGGTTACTAATTCCGGGGTTCGTTTATCATCAATCTTACAGTTTTTCTTTAAAAAAAAATTGATCACTTTTGTTCACATATATACCCATAGAACTTTTTTTTAGCAATAAAATAAGTACAAACAACTTAATTGGAATAAATGAAATTAATTTTTAAAAAAGAGGTGCAAGCTCTATGCGAATCTTGTGCCTTTCAAGCGAACATCAAACTCTTGTGATATATATGTATTCATTTTCGTTAATCCGGTAGGATATAATTTACGTTATTAAAACTTTCATTCTAAGTAAAATTGGAAGAATTGACTTATTCGAAATTTAAAACTCAAAGTCCAAATTTTCATGAGAAATTTACATATTAAAATAATTAATTATGAAAATAAATAAAATGAGATTTTCTAAAGTTATAATACTTTCTATAAAATAGGAAAGTCCTGTAAATAGAAAAACAACTAGTATGATATTAATTTAAATACCTAAAAATCATAAAAAAAAATTTAATAGATAATAGTGGCATTCTCCATTTATTTTTACAATCGTAAAACTTTTTCGATCTGTTAAGCGTCTGTGCGTTGGAAAAAAAAACCCTTAGAGCACGCCTAGCGGGTCTTATTTGGCGAGGGCTAGGCACAGCACAGCGCACAGATCGGGGGTCAAACTTTCTAATGGGCGGGCTAAACTGGACGGGCAAAAGTCAAACGCAGAGGTTGGGGCTATTCTAATCTCTCTCATTGTCTGGATTGGGCTAGTGGCAGCCAATAAAAAGATGTTATATGTCAAATCTTGTATTTTTTTTATATCTTTCATATTTTTTATATTTTTTTATTTATCAATTTAAATTAATATTTATATTTTTTTATTAGACTTGCAATATTTGTAATATAATTTAAATTTAAATTTCTTCATTATGATAGTGTTTAATTATTATTTATTATATTTATATAAGTTAAGTAGGATAAATAAGAATTAAGTTATATTTTATATACATTATATAATATTTTTACATTATTATCTTTAAAAAAATAATTTTCAAAAATTTAAATTCTTACCTCATATCCTTTCTCACTAGAACTAGAGGTGACAATGGGTCGTGTCGTGTCATGAATTCTGTTTTACCCATTTATGACAAATCCAAATCCGACCCGTTTAATAATCGTGTCAAGAATGTTCAACCCGAACCCGACCTGTTAATAACCTGTGTAATCCGTGTAACCCGTTTAACCAATTTAATAAACAGATCATACTCAAAACCCAATTAACCTATGACCCGTTTCACATGTTTAACCTATTTAAATTATAAGATTTGATAGATATTTAGGTAGGAAAATGGGTAGATATATAGGTTAGTAATGACACGTTTATTAAATGGGTTAATATATGAGCCAATATACTGGTTAACCTGTTAACCTAAAATCTACTCATTTATTAAACGGGTTAACATGTTATTATACGGGTTAACAGGTTGACCCGAAACTCACCCGTTTAATAAACGAGTCATAACGGGTTGACCTGAAAGTGGCTCAAATTTTAATCGCACGAACTAATCCGGATAAATTTCGTGTAAATTTCAAGTCGTGTCAAAAATTATCACCCTTAACTAAAACCACAACAAACAAATTTGAACAAAATTTGATAAACAATATCATTAAGTCTTATTTTTAGTCCGTTACCCATCTACTCATAAACATACTCATATAACCACTAGACCCGCACACAGCTTAAACGTTGCAAGATTTTGACTAATCGGGACCCACAGTGATGTGGACGCAACAATAGTTCTGTACGGCACACGGTCAGCGAGGAATGCGAAAAAAATTGATGGGATGGCGCCACGTAATGGGATCCAAGTGGGGTTAGCGGTGAAGATCCAGTGTTGCACTGGCGCCAAAAGCAACGGAGCATAAATGTCACTATTGCCGACATGAGTGACAGGAGTACACGTGAGTTTGCACGGTTGGACGCTCTTGATTGGGTCCCAAATTTTCCAATCGCGGGGTCCCGTCGGATTAACCGTAGAATGCGGGATTCTCGTACCAGATCATCTCATACCTTCCCGCCCCTTCCATCACTTGCTTAAATATACATTCGATCAATTATTTTATTTTTTTCATTAAAAACATTTAATCGACTTGATTGAGAGCAATGGTAATTGAAAAGACACCTTCATAATTTTCATGTAAGGATATTGGATGGCGTAAGTAATTTTTTTTTTATAGCGTGCGAATACAAGTGCACACCGTTAAATCAAAATTTAATGATTATAAAATAAAATGATATATTTTTAAAAAAAATTTTAAATTATATTTTATTAAAAAAGTACAATATACTGTAGCCATTTCAATATCATCCAAGATTTCGTTGGATATATTGAAAAGATTTATTATTACATTTTTTTATATAATAAAATTATTGATACTTAACAGAACAAATACCTAATGTCTCAATACCACAATGGTCCGTCTTGTAAGTAAGTAAATTCTCTGAATGCTATATACAAAACACACTATTTATGCATTTTTTTATCGTTCTAATATAGAAATATTCAAATAAATTAATTTTTTGAAGCCAAGTTGTATGAACAAGTAGCAATTATTGACCATAATAAATTAATAATGCTTAGCTAAATAAAATTATATTATTTTGTGCGTTATTCCTTCTAAAATACTTCAACATATATTGATAACTTGTAATATATACTTATATTTTATCTTCAAAATATTGTAGTATAACTCGTTATTATTTTATATATTTATTGTATTAATAAAATTTCGTATATTTAAAAAAACAAAAAGTATAGCCCAACATAATATATTCTACACAATCAAAGAGATTATAGAATAGATCTGTTGAAATTTTAAAGGGTGATTTAATTCATGCATACAAGATGCATGAAGTCATTTTCATCAATTAATTGTTAGGACTTAGGGTTTTATAACAAAACAATGGTACACTTCAAAGAGATTCAATTCAAGAAGTGTTTTATACATTTAGTTGTGAGGGTTCTAGAACAAGATTATGAAAATTTATTAAAATTGAAAAAAATTTGTATTTTCTGGATGGGATTTAATTTGAAACATCAAACAATTGAATTGAAATACTTAACAATAGGAATGTTAATCGGATGGTCAAATGGACTTTGACCGGTGACCAGGACGCAGGTTAGGACGTCACGAACCCATAGGCAGGTGGCACGCCCGATTCCGACATCCGAGGAGGAAGTTATGATGTTCGGAAGGTTGAGGGCATAACAGTAATCTGGCTAAATTAAGGGGGAAAAATTGACTTTTTGTACGAACGGGTTTTGGTATGTTGACCTAGGACCGTTAGATAGATCTCGTCGTCCTGAGTTCGATGACAGGCGGCACGTATTCATCGGACTTACGAGGTGAGAGTTACGGGTCTAGAAAGGTAGTGGCAAAGTTGTAATTTTGGTTAAAACGGAAGGGTATTTTGATCTTTGTGCCCTGGGATGTGTGCAACAGATAGGGACAGATGGAGGGCTAAGATTGAAACAGATGTGAGGGAGAGGAGAGGATGGTGACGCGTGGCAAGGGCCTAGTGGTTTTTAGGCGTGTGCACGGTCCCAATTATTTGGGGTGCCCGTGTGTGTGTGTTCTTCGTCGTCGATCCAGAGAGAAACAGAGGGGGAGAATTGAGAGAGTTGGGCGGTGGTGCTGTGTGTGTTGTGTGAATTAGTGAGTGAGGAGTGATCGGAGAAGTGAGAAGAAGACGGGGAGGAGGTTTGGTGGTGCTGTGGTTGTGCGTGGATGAGAGGTGAGCCACGGGAAAATCAGGGCAAATAGAGAAGAAGTGGGAGATTTTGGTGGTGGTGTGGCCGTGTGTGGCGTAATTGGACTCGATTGGGAACCAGGATGATTCAGGGGACTTCAGGGAGTGCGGCGGTGAGCACGGCGGCGCTCGACGGCAGGTAATTCCTTCTCCCTGTGTATATGCTCTGTTTTACCGTCGATTTTCAAATCGAAAGTCGTAGCTTTAGGGGTTGAGTCGAGAGTTTTGGTGACTTGGATGAGGATCAGTGAGATCCTAGAAACCGTCTACGGTGGTTGCCGTGACTGAGGAGAGCACAGCGGAGTCCAGAACGATGGAGAGTACCCACCGTTCTCTGTTTTTCCGTTTTGTTTCAAACCAAGAGTCGTGGACTCAGGGAGTGAATCGAGGGTTTCTATGAGTTAGGTGTGACTCAGTGAGGTCCTAGGAAGAGTTTAGGGTCGACACCGTGACGGGGGAAGACCTGGGTGGCCGGAGAAGGAAACAGGGGTTTATCGGGTTTGTAGTTCGAGTTAGAGTCGACAGGTTTTAGGCCGTGTCGAGGTATAGGAGTGAAGGGGATGAGTTCCTTAGGATGGGACGAAGCAGTGGGCGAAGAGAGGAGTCAATTTGGTACAGGTACGGCGGAGAACTGTGGACGCCGGTTCAAGTTGCAGACACTGTGCTAAACCGGGTCTGTTTGAGGTAGACGGTGACACTGTAGCAGGCGCGTGAGGACCACGCGCAGCCACTTTGGGCGGCACGTGGGGGCGCGTGCGGCGGCGGTTGGGAAAGTTGTCAACATGGTTTTTGGTCTAGGTGTTGTGACGAGTCTATTGGAGGTGGTTTCGGATTAATCGGACGTCGAACCGAAGTAGTTCCGCGAGGGTGAAGGTTTAAGGTTCCGATTAGTTACGTTTAGGACCCGGGGGTTTTTGAGGGAAATTAGGTGGATCCTCGTAGACGTGTTAGTAACGTATTTTGGTGGTTGTTGACAGGATCGGGAGTTCCCGAGGAAGCTGAGGAACGTACGAGACGTTCAGGACGTGATTGAGGGCTCAGTACTGTGAGTGGACCCCTTCTCTAAACTCGAACATGCATAACTGCTTTTCTATAATTATTTATATATGTGATTTCATGAATGTTGACTTTATGATGTGGTTTTACATAATTGCACGATTTTCGAGAAATAACTATTTGGCACGTTTTACGAAAAAGTGTGATCTCCGAATATGAGGCTATAGTTTTGGGGTTTCAAATGTTCAATGATTTTCAATGATTATAAGTGGATTTTGGAACACGATTTGATGATCAATGATTTTCAGTTTTGAAATCGGATTTCGGAAAGCAAAATTTGGTTTTAAAGTTGAAAAGCGGATTTCCGGATTTGGGTTCGGAATGATGGTTCGGGGAGCCGGAAGGGCATCAGACCAGTGATTTCGGATTCGGGTTTGGACGTGGATTTAGAAATGGTTTTCAAATGGTTTTGATTGGATTTGCTGGATCTGGTTATTGGGTTTAAAGTCCCGGATTCTGATTGACGGGGGACGGGCCCGGATTGAGTTTAAAGACTCGGAAGTTTAAAGACTCGGGAGTTTAAAGACTCGGATATATATTGATATTCCCCCGTAGGCCTGTTGAGTTTAAAGACTCGGGAGTTTAAAGACTCGGATATTATTGAGGCCTGGATTGAATTTAAAGACTCTGGAGTTTAAAGACTCGGATAGGTCCAGCAGGTTTGATCGGCAAATGACTGGTTGAACTTTATGTTTTACGTTACGTTTTTTTATGATGCTTATGATATGGTTTCTATAACTGTTTCATAGGGTTTCTGTTTCTTATGATGTTTTATGGCGATTGATTGATAACTGTTTTCATAACTGAGTTATGCATGTGGTTTCAAAACGGAGGGCTAAACATGGTTTTCTTATAAATGGTTTTAGAAGCTTTTTTGTTATTATGGTCCACTCACACCTTCTGTTTTTGACTGCCCTCCAGGTTGTGGAGCTAGCGCGGGGTTCCGGCGTCGAGGCAACGCCTAAGGCATAGAAGTCACGAGAGGGATCCCAGAGTATTTTGTTTTAATTTTCGTGTGCGTGTATTCAATTTACAAGTTTTCTTTCCTGTGTATTTGGGACTATGCTCTGTAAACTGTTAACTTCGGGATGTTTATAATTTCTCCTGCGTCTGACTGTAAGTGTGTAAGGGTGTCAGACGGGAGCAGGATTTACCTCGGTTTTCGGGGTGAAACCGGGGTGGGTCCTGACAATTGGTATGAGAGCATAGGTTTGTCGAGTTTGTTGGGGTTTGTCAGTTTGTGAGGTTGTTTTTAGGTTGTTTGACTACTTCTATGCCTTTTTCAGCGTGCGGTTGACGATGCCTCCGAGACGTGGACCCTCTCCACGACCTGAAGAAGAAGCGGCGAGGAGAACAGAGAGTACTACGATTGAGCGAGCCCAGCGACTCGAGGCTACTACTTTTAGTGGCGGGGCTGATCCTGAGGAAGCCCAGAGGTGGATCACGAGACTTGAGCGGATCTTTGCAGTAATGCATTGTCCACTGGAGGAGCGAGTGTTGTTGGCTACGTTTTTACTGGATGGTGCCGCGTATGAGTGTTGGTATGCCCTCGAGTTGTCTGGCTGGGATGCCCATACGGCGACCTGGGAGACCTTTCGGGAGAGATTCCTAGACCAGTACTACCCTCGTTCTTTCCGAGATGCCAAGGAGGCTGAGTTTCTGCAGATTCAATAAGGGAATCTGACAGTGGCTGAGTACGAACGGAAGTTCCAGATGTTGTCTCGGTTTGCTCCTGCGTTCGTGGCTACTGAAGCTGAGAAGTGTCGTAGGTTTGAGTTGGGCCTGTGAGGTGAGATTCGTGCCATCGTGACGGCTGGATCATTTACTACCCTCCGAGAGTTGTCGGACGCTGCGGTGAGGGTTGAGGCGAGTTTTCCGGCGCGACGCTGAAAGCCATCTTTTTCTGGAGCTTCGAGTCAGAGGACACCGAAGAGAGGTAACTTCGGTGGAGCATCGGCGTCGGGCGATGATCGTTTTGGTAGGCCTGGTAGTTTCCAGAGTTCAGGATTCCGGGGTTACCGAGCACAGCCGACTCCGCAAGCTAGTGCGACGTCTGTTGCGTCGACAGGGAGAACAAGTGGTCCTTCTGGTCGGGATGTTTGTTTCTACTGTGGGGAGCGAGGTCACTTTCGACGTGAGTGTCCACTGTTACCACAGGAAGGTGGTGTAGGCCGAGGAGCAGCGGAGCCTGGATAGAGTCCCGCGTCAGGGACAGCGGGCACTAGAGGAGGTGGTGGTGCCACTAGTAGTTCGAGGGGACGTGGTAGAGCGTCGGGATCTCAGGCCCGAGTGTTTTCGATGACTCAGCAGGAAGTTCAGTCGGCACCAGATGCGGGGACATGTATTTTTACTCTTCTTGGTTGTGTTGTACCTACTTTGTTGTTGGATTTCCGGGTTGAGTCTAGGATTTTCCCTAGGTGACCTGGAGTGTTACGGTGAGTTCCGTGGAAGGTGGACGGAAGGAATCGGAAAGGAGTGACTATAACTGATCGATATGAGGTTATTGAAGGAAGAGAACCCACAATCTAGAGTTTGCCTTTAGGACTTTGTAGACTTATTCTGACAGTAGGTTTTCCTGTTGGCCTAGCTTATCCTGGGTAGGATTTGAGAAGATTTTGGTGAGGTGGTCGTACGTGAGGATGTACTCTATGAATTCTATTGGGTACTCCATATGAGGTATTGTAAAATATCTTTGTTTACTGTTCATAGGGTTTCCCTTGCGTACACCATAAGGTCTTGGTGGTACGGAGAAAGGGTTAGATGCGGTATACTAGCATTTGGGGATGGAATGAAATACCCAAGGTAGAGATGATAGACACGAAACCCAAAAGTGGTTGTTGTTACTAAGTAGGAGACCCCTAGGTGTCGGGATCTAGCTGTGGAATTTCGGGGACGAAATTCTTTTTAGGTGGGTAGATTGTAACGACCCGTCCCAGGGATTAGGGTTAAGAAAGTGATTAAGATGGGATTAGTGAGTGTAATCGGTTACTCGTGGGTAAATGACGATTTTGCCCCTAGTTTGGGCAAAAAGTTGACTTTTAGCTCGGGTGGTCAAATGGACTTTGACCGGTGACCAGGACGTAGGTTAGGACGTCACAAACCCGTAGGCAGGTGGCACGCCCGATTCCGACATCCAAGGAGGAAGTTATGATGTTCGGAAGGTTGAGGGCATAACCGTAATCTGGCTAAATTAAGGGGGAAAATTGACTTTTTGTACGAACGGGTTTTGGTATGTTGACCTAGGACCGTTAGATAGATCTCGTCGTCCTGAGTTCGATGACAGGCGGCAAGTATTCATCGGACTTACGAGGTGAGAGTTACGGGTCTAGAAAGGTAGTGGCAAAGTTGTAATTTTGGTTAAAACGGAAGGGTATTTTGGTCTTTGTGCCCTGGGATGTGTGCAACAGATAGGGACAGATGGAGGGCTAAGATTGAAACAGATGTGAGGGAGAGGAGAGGATGGTGACGCGTGGCAAGGGCCTAGTGGTTTCTAGGCGTGTGCACGGTCCCAATTATTTGGGGTGCCCGTGTGTGTGTGTTCTTCGTCGTCGATCCAGAGAGAAACAGAGGGGGGGAATTGAGAGAGTTGGGCGGTGGTGCTGTGTGTGTTGTGTGAATTAGTGAGTGAGGAGTGATCGGAGAAGTGAGAAGGATTATGGGAGGAGGTTTGGTGGTGCTGTGGTTGTGCGTGGATGAGAGGTGAGCCACGGGAAAATCAGGGCAAATAGAGAAGAAGTGGGAGATTTTGGTGGTGGTGTGGTTGTGTGTGGCGTAATTGGATTCGATTGGGAACCAGGATGATTCAGGGGACTTCAGGGAGTGCGGCGGTGAGCACGGCGGCGCTCGACGACAGGTAATTCCTTCTCCCTGTGTATATGCTATGTTTTACCGTCGATTTTCAAATCGAAAGTCGTAGCTTTAGGGGTTGAGTCGAGAGTTTTGGTGACTTGGATGAGGATCAGTGAGATCCTAGAAACCGTCTACGGTGGTTGCCGTGACTGAGGAGAGCACGACGGAGTCCAGAACGATGGAGAATACCCACCGTTCTCTGTTTTTCCGTTTTGTTTCAAACCAAGAGTCGTGGACTCAGGGAGTGAGTCGAGGGTTTCTGTGAGTTAGGTGTGACTCAGTGAGGTCCTAGGAAGAGTTTAGGGTCGACACCGTGACGGGGGAAGACCTGGGTGGCCGGAGAAGGAAACAGGGGTTTATCGGGTTTGTAGTTCGAGTTAGAGTCGACAGGTTTTAGGCCGTGTTGAGGTATAGGAGTGAAGGGGATGAGTTCCTTAGGATGGGACGAAGCAGTGGGTGAAGAGAGGAGTCGATTTGGTGCAGGTAGCGGAGAACCGTGGACGCCGGTTCAAGTTGCAGACACTGTGCTAAACCGGGTCTGTTTGAGGTAGACGGTGACACTGTAGCAGACGCGTGAGGGCCACGCGCAGCCACTTTGGGCGGTGCGTGGGGGCGCGTGCGGCGGTGGTTGGGAAAGTTGTCAACATGGTTTTTGGTCTAGGTGTTGTGACGAGTCTATTGGAGGTGGTTTCGGATTAATCGGACGTCGAACCGACGTAGTTCCGCGAGGGTGAAGGTTTAGGGTTCCGATTCGTTACGTTTAGGACCCGGGGGTTTTTGAGGGAATTTAGGTGGATCCTCGTAGACGTGTTAGTAACGTATTTTGGTGGTTGTTGACAGGATCGGGAGTTCCCGAGGAAGCTGAGGAATGTACGAGACGTTCGGGACGTGATTGAGGGCTCAGTACTGTGTGTGGACCCCTTCTCTAAACTCGAACATGCATAACTGCTTTTCTATAATTATTTATATATGTGATTTCATGAATGTTGAATTTATGATGTGGTTTTACATAATTGCACGGTTTTCGAGAAATAACTATTTGGCACGTTTTACGAAAAAGTGTGATCTCCGAATATGAGGCTATAGTTTTGGGGTTTCAAATGTTCAATGATTTTCAATGATTATAAGTGGATTTTGGAGCGCGATTTGATGATCAATGATTTTCAGTTTTGAAATCGGATTTCAGAAAGCAGAATTTGGTTTTAAAGTTGAAAAGCGGATTTCCGGATTTGGGTTCGGAATGATGGTTCGAGGAGCCGGAAGGGCATCGGACCAGTGATTTCGGATTCGGGTTTGGACGTGGATTTAGAAATGGTTTTCAAATGGTTTTGATTGGATTTGCTGGATCTGGTTATTGGGTTTAAAGACCCGGATTCTGATTGACAGGGGACGGGCCCGGATTGAGTTTAAAGACTCGGGAGTTTAAAGACTCGGATATATATTGATATTCCCCCGTAGGCCTATTGAGTTTAAAGACTCGGGAGTTTAAAGACTCGGATATTTTTTTGAGGCCTGGATTGAGTTTAAAGACTCGGGAGTTTAAAGACTCGGATAGGTCCAGCAGATTTGATCGGCAAATGACTGGTTGAACTTTATGTTTTACGTTACGTTTTTTTATGATGCTTATGATATTGTTTCTATAACTGTTTTATAGTGTTTCTGTTTCTTATGATGTTTTATGGCGATTGATTGATGACTGTTTTCATAACTGAGTGATGCATGTGGTTTCAAAACGGAGGGCTAAACCCGGTTTTCTTATAAATGGTTTTAGAAACTTTTCTGTTATTATGGTCCACTCACACCTTCTGTTTTTGACTACCCTCCAGGTTGTGGAGCTAGCGCGGGGTTCTGGCGTCGAGGCAACGTCTGAGGCATAGAAGTCACGAGAGGGATCCCGGAGTATTTTGTTTTAATTTCCATGTGCGTGTATTCAATTTACTAGTTTTCTTTCCTGTGTATTTGGGACCATGCTCTATAAACTGTTAACTTCGGGATGTTTATAATTTCTCCTGCGTCTCACTGTATGTGTGTAAGGGTGTCAGACGGGAGCAGGATTTACCTCGGTTTTCGGGGTGAAGCCGGGGTGGGTCCTGACATTGTAAGTGCACTAAATCGTGTAAGTGAGTATAGTAGAACGCAAAGGTCGATCCCTCGAGAATATGTTCAACAATTGTCCACTAGTTTAGGTCCAAGTTAACTTAGTGTATAGTAAAGACGATAGGGGGGTTTGTTGATTGTGATATGAATAAAAGAACAAGCAAAACATAATGTAAAGTGATGAACGATTGATTGGCTTAAGATAAAGGGAAAAGGTGAATTAAGGCTTACTATCGACCCTAACCATTTGTTGTTCTCGTTAGATTTCCTTGACTTAACTTATTATGCAACATTGAATTAGGTGTCTGTGCCTAAGCCATGGCATATGTTCACTTGACACAATCATTCCCTCTAACTTAGCATGTTAAAGACAGGGCATATGCCTAGAATGTCTATCATGGTTTTGATCACACATGAAGCGCAAAGGTAATTTTATGACACCACACTAACCTAGAGTTATAACAAGAATCATTGGTTTCATGAGCTTAAACTACGAATAGGAGTTCACCACCTAAACGTGATGCTACATTCACATGATGATATGACAGTCACTCAAGTGAATTTCATCGATAATTAAATGCAAACAAGAGAGCTAAGCTTATAGACTTCAATTAAGTTCATGAAGTATGGTAGTTTAACATATTCAATATGCATATAAGTTACAGTCAAGAATACGAAATCTAAATACAAAAAAGCGTGGCTAGGGCTTCAAGCTGCCCCTATCATAAAGTAACTACCCATGCATAATTGAATTGAACATAAACATGATATAAATTTGCACTGTAATTAATAGAATAAATATAAGGTTCAGAATACGAATCACTAGAAAGGAAGTAGTGCACTAAAGAGCACGCGAACAGTCCACTTTTTCCAAGCCCCACGTCCAAAAGTTCCCAACAAAACCGAGAAAAAAACTTGAAAATAATCAAACTGCGGCTAACCTAGAAATTGGGTAAAAATGAACGGGGGAGGAACTTGAGCTGTAGGACGTATAAGATGTCAGGGCCCACCCCTAATCCCCCAGGATTACGGACTAAACCCTGCTCCCGTCTGACTTACGCGTGACACGAGGGCCCAACTAACGTCCAATCTTCATGTGACACGTAAGTCGGACAAGGGATTCTCGATCCGACCGTCCAAAAACTTCCAAACTTCCCAGAGTGCGCAAAGTCTACTGTGGAACGTACGTGTGATCTCTCCGTCTCTCTCGATCAACAGCCCGAGCCGCAATAACCTGGAGGGTATCGAAAAGACTGTGAGTGCACAAAAATACTATATATATTTAAAAACATTTCATAAAACAATGACATTTATACCCTCCGTTTAAAAACCAATTCATGCGTATAAAGTTCATGTCATAAAACCATGTACGAAAAACCAAACACCTTTTCTTTTTCCCAAATCCCGTGCCTCAGCCCAAAACCACCGAAAACCATTTCATCCGGGCCATTGCCCAAAAACCTCAGAAAATCATTATCATTAATTCTCAGTGAAATCCAAAACACAATTGAAACCACATTCTCATCCATCGAACCTGCTGGATCTATCCGAGTCTTTAAACTCCCGAGTCTTTAAACTCAATAACCAGGCCTCAATAATCCGAGTCTTTAAACTCCGAGTCTTTAAACTCAACAGGTCTACGGGGGAAATATCAATATATCAGAGTCTTTAAACTCCCGAGTCTTTAAACTCAATCCGGGTCTTTAAACCCAATCCGGGCCCGTCCCCCGTCAATCACAATATCCGGGTCTTTAAACCCAATAATCAGATCCAGCAAATCCAATCACAACCATTTGAAAACCATTTCTAAATCCATATCCAAACCCGAATCCGAAATCACCGGTCTGATGCCCTTCCGGCGTGCAGAACCGTCATTCCGAACCCAAATCCGGAACTCATATCCATTTCCTTTCCAGATCCGAGTCCGAAACCATCACTCCGTAAGCCGGCATCCGGAATAACCATTCCGAACCCAAACCTGAAATCCATTCCAAGTCCCGAATCGAATCCCGAATCGGCACCCGGAATTCCGATTCCAAAACCCGAAATCACATTTCCGAAAACCACTTTTGAACTGGGCCTCAAGCCCGAAAACACTTTCCAAAATCCTTTTACTTTCTTTGAAATCAAATCGTATTTCAAATTCCGAAATCAAATCATTAAAATCAGGTTCAAATCACGATATTTATCAAACCTCGTAAAACGTGAATTTCCGTAATCTCCTCGAAAAACGTGCAAAAACCGTAAACCATCACAATCATAAATCAAATCATAGAACCGAGTATAGAAAACATATAAAAACATATATGCATGCATCAAGAGTTAGAAAGCAAAGTCCCCTCACAGACCATTCCGACGTCGTCTCGATAGGCGCGCACTTACGCCGTTCCCGGCCATTCCGCTATCCTCGGCTTTCCCGAACCTGTCCAAATCCAAATATAAGGTCACTAACAACTTCACAATACTCATACTAAAGCCCCACAATTTTCCCGTATTTTTCACTATTTTTACCCAAGCCCTAAAATCTTCGGACAGCCCGAAACATATCGAGTCGATGTCCGATTAACTCGAAACCAGTGCCAAAATGTTCGTTACATCGATTAGACTAAAAACCATGTTGGACACTTCCCCGGATTCTACCCCACGCGCCCTCAAGCGCCGCCCAAAGGGCTGCGCGAGGGAGCCACGCGCCCAGCACAGTGTCATCGTCTTCCTTGGGAAAACCCAGTCCGACCGGTTCGGTTCAGCCGGTTCATCCGTGGACCGGCGTTCACGGTTCTTACACAATTCGATCCATTTTTTAAATCTTTTACTTCCACTAGGTTCGTCCCCCTTTAACCCACATATTCCACTATCTAATTCGTGACAAACAACACCAAAACTTACTATCCAAAGCTCGAAAGGAAACTCAAAAATTCGAGTTTCTGTCTCCGGCCACCCATGCCCACAGTAGGCTCAGGTTCGATCCCTAAGGTCACGAACACCTTCCTAGAGCTAATAGGACCAGTAGAACACTTCAACAGATCACCAAACTCCACGACTTTAGTTTTAAATCAAAATTGGAAAACAGGGAAAACAGAGTGGGCCGAGAAATTTACCTGCTCCCTAACCACCGCTGTGAGCTCCGCCGTATTTCACTGAGTCTACAAGACTCCTCACAAGTTGCTGAACACAACCACACATCCAATTTTGATGGGTTGATCGATCGAGGTGCACAACCGTGCACGGTATCCTCTGTTTTGTTCTCTGGCTTCCCCCTCCTTCCACACACAACCACTCAATCCTCCAAGCTCTCTTAATCACACTAAAACACCTGCACTCACTCGCTCAAACAGAGAGTCCTCAACTCTCACACACTCTTTGGAAATCGATTGCTGGTTGTCTCAGTCTCAGTCCCTGTTTTTTTTTCTTCTTTGTGAACGACTAACGGCCCCTTTGTAAACTTGCACCCGTGTAACCGTGAGAAGGCTAGAAGCCTCTAGGAAGCAACCAGGTGGCAAACACCCAGTGGTCCAGCCCTAAAATATCCCATAATCACTGTCCAAGCCGGTTGCACAAAGTCCAATTGTAAGACCCGATCTTGGAAGCAAGAACGGTGAGCAAGACCCGTGAGCTTGAGAAGCAAGAACGGTGAGCAAGACCCGTGAGCTTGGAAATGTAAGATCGGTGAACGATCCCACATCGCTCGGGGAGGGAAAGGTGAAGTACCTTATATGTGTGGACACGTATCTATCTAACACAAGGCCTTTTGGGAGCTTAGTGGCTTTGGGGGGGATTGGAACCACAAAGTTAAGCGAGTTGAGGCTGGTGCAATCCCATGATGGGTGAGCTACTGGGAAGTTGCACCATGAGCTCCCGAAAACAAAACCGTGAGGGCTGGGCCCAAAGCGGACAATATTGTGTTAGATGGGCCGGGTCGTGACAGAATGGTATCAGAGCCGGACCCTGACCGAAAGTGTGCCAGCGAGGACGCTGGGCCCCAAGGGGGGTGGATTGTAAGACCCGATCTTGGAAGCAAGAACGGTGAGTAAGACCCGTGAGCTTGAGAAGCAAGAACGGTGAGCAAGACCCGTGAGCTTGGAAATGTAAGATCGGTAAACGATCTCACATCGCTCGGGGAGGGAAAGGTGAAGTACCTTATATGTGTGGACACATATCTATCTAACACAAGGCCTTTTGGGAGCTTAGTGGCTTTGGGGGGGATTGGAACCCCAAAGTTAAGCGAGTAGAGGCTGGTGCAATCCCATGATGGGTGACTTACTGGGAAGTTGCACGTGAGCTCCCGAAAACAAAACCGTGAGGGCTGGTGTAACGACCCGTCCCGAATATCGGGATTAAATAATATTTAATGGTGATTTACTAATCTGGGATTAGTTGGGCGATTTCGGACGAATTGTGCGAAATGACCGTTTTGCCCCTGGGCGTGGGCAAAACGTTGACTTTTAATTCGGATGGTCAAATGGACTTTGACCGATGACCGTGACGTAGTTCGGAACGTCACGAGTTCATAGACAGGTGGCACGTTCGATTCCGATGTTCGTGGTGAAAGTTATGATGTACGGAAGTCCATGGGCATTTTGGTAATTTTCTGCACAAGGGCAGAAATGTAATTTCACATGGGTCACTGTTTCATTGAACTGGCCGTGTGGTGGATGCCTTGTGCGATCGATCCCATGTTTGTTTATCAATTAAATGATGGAATTGGACCGGTTTGGGGTGGATTTGCACATGGGAATGAGTTGGCATCGATTGCACGACATGGGCACTGGGTTTTTCTATGATTTTCGGGTCAGTGCGGGAACCTTTACACAGTGGATTGAGGACGGTTTTGGACGCCTTTAACGGCTAAATTGAATTAAAAGAATGAAGAGTGTGTCGAGGGCAGTTCACTGAGATTGAGAGATGGAAAAATGGAGTGGAAATGGTGGAGGAATGCTCAAAAACCCGAAACTGGGTTCTGGGAAATTCAAATTCGAATTTCCAGTTTTAGGCTAGCCCAAGCCTAATTGATGGTGGATTGAGCTTTCTGGAACTTCAACGTGTCGAACCAGATCAAATGGAGCAAGCTTTGGGGCTCCTAGGGCCGTGGACGGACGAGGTGGACGGCCGGAAAACTCGAGCTTGAGTTGTGGTGATTGAGGTAATGTCGTGTTCAATTAATCATGCTAATTAGTTCGTATTAGTCCTTATTAACTTCCTGTGAAGTTAATTTGATAATGGTTAAGGATTGGAGGAGTTATGGTGATCGACCCGTTTTGGGTGATCACGGGTTGTCGACACGATTGATCGATGGTTGATGCTAATCATGGACACAGAACTGAAATTGGTGGATTGATGATTGTTGTAGGATCAATAACGGATTGAATTGATATCGAATTGAGGGTGATTGAACCGGATCCTATCGCGGGCTTTCCAACCCGTTTACCAGACAAACGGGTGAAGAAGGAACACTGTAGCAGTCACTGTAGCAGGCGCGTGGCTTTCACGCGCAGCCACTCACGGCGGCGCGTGACGGCGCGTGGACACGAATCTCGAGGTGAGGTCAACATTACTTTTATCCTATACATTGTAACGAACATTTTGGGATTGGTTTCGTGTCGATCGGACACCGTCTCGATATTGTTCGGGATGTCCGAAGGTTTTAAATCCAGTTTAAAAATACGTAAAAATTCGGGAAAATTACGAGACTTGAATAGGATGTTAATGTAGAGGTTAGTGACCCTCTAATGTGATTTGAACAGGATTGGGAGTCCCGGTGATAGTGATGTGGCCCGGGAAGGCCTATGGCACGCGTATCGAGGCGCTCGTTAAACGGTCTGTGAGTGGACATTGGTTTCATAAATTCGATGCATGCATAACTGTTTTATGATTGTTATAATTATGATTAAATGATTTACTTTGGATATCGGTGAATTTAAAATGATTTCACGTATTTCGAGGTGAATTACGTATTTGCACGTAAACCGAGATTTTCTGGATTTTCACCGATTTCCATAAATGTGGTTGGATATGATTTCATGAAACGGTTACGAACTTGAATAATGTAAAATCGGGCCAGGGGCCCAGTTGGACTATGAAATCGGGTCAGGGGCCCAGTTAACATGTGGATCGGGCCAGGGGCCCAGTTGATTTCTACATGTGATTGCGGGTCGGGGACCCTAAAATGGAATTGAATAAATGTTTTCTGGTTTACATTTTATATATGTTCACATGCTAGAATCAATAAATGGTTTTGATGATATTTCGGTTATGGCACGTTTCACGGTATTTGGGCATGAGACCCGTTTGATGAAACGTAACGATCGGTTCGGATTTTATCTATGTATACCTATATGTTTTGCATGTGGATATCAATAAAATGTATTTAGTACTGCACTGTATAGATCCTTCCATATTATATTGTCTCCTCCGGCGAGGTACCCCGGAGAGGTCACGGACGTCTAGTACTTCCAGCGTCTATGACGCTAAGCATCGGGGATGCTGTACCCGAACGGAGTTCGGGGAATGAACTCGGAAATTGAGACCCGAGTGGCACGCGTAGCCTTGTGATTGTGACCTTATTGACGTCAGGGACGTCAGACATCCGGGATGTCGGATTGGAGTGTATAGTGCAGTGGCTAAAATAATGGTTATGGTTTATATTACATGCCTTATGGTTCATATTACTGGATTTATGAAATAACTCTTGGATTTACTTTTGGAAATTGAAACTATGCTTTGGTTTCCGGGCTAAGGCCCTAATGGTTATTTCTAAATAAATATGGGATTATTGGTTTTTGGTGCATGCATATGATTTTACTGAGGGGCATAAATGTCTTATAAATGTTTTTAACAGACTTGTTTATTTTCGTCCACTCACAGCTTTTGTTTTTAATGCTCTTCAGGTTGATTCCGGATACGACTGCAGCAGAGACTTGAGCATCGCACACCTCTTCCATCGATCCTTACGCACTCTGGAAGCCCGTTTGGGCAATGGCAATCGGTTATCCCTTGTCTGACGCCTCTTGTCAGACGGGAGCACGTCACATTCCATGGTAATCCCGGGGGGATTGGGATGGGTCGTGTCAAGTGGTATCAGAGCAGGTTTTGCTCTTTTGTGCGCGAAGGACGAGGGTGTGATGTCTCTTTGGGCTGCAGTTCCGTTGTTAACCTGATAGATAGTTTTGGGTTTGTATGGTGAATTGGGTGTGTTTGGCCCGATACGCCGTGCATTGTTGCGATTCAACCCAGGTGGGGTTGTATACGATTAACTGGTAATGTGGGACCGTCGGTTCGGTCATGTGATGATGGATTGTTGTGCCACTGGGCACAGCTAGGTTCAGGGAACCCCATTGGAATAATGTTATGGAAGTACAAAACTCAGTTGAGTATTGGTCTAAATTATGGACCCTGGTAGTGTTGGCTAGTGTACGGGGTGTTGGTGCATCGGAGTTAGCCGATGACCTTCGTGGTGGAACCCACGATGGAACCCACGTTGAGTTGACGATTGGATTGGAATGGACGTCTATATGATGTCAGGACCGCGGGGTCGGTCAGATTGTGGATTTTACTGCAGAAGGCAGTTGGGTTCGGTGGAACCCTAGGGTGTGATCTTGGAACCCTAATTTATACGATGGGCTGGAAAAGTGAACTTTAAATGAGAACTTGTGCTGCGACGAGCGGCTGAGGTCGTGGATGACCATGTGGATGACTCTAGTGAGTCTTATGGGTTTCGATCTATGGATACGGTTGTGAGATAAAATATGGAATCCCGTGTTGGATCGAATATTAGTGTGATGTGTGGATACGGATCTTGACAACGATGACTGTTGGTCGACAGTTGTGTCGAGATAACTGGCTATCGAGGGTATTTAGTGTGGTTTTGACACTTGAGGATCAGGGGATGTTCAGGGAACGACCATTATCCTGATGTGCCAGTGGTCAAATTGGAGGTACCCATAGTCGTGGGGTACGAGTGCTGTTACGGGATCGTCGTTCGTAATGAACGGAGATCCAGGGTAACAACTTTGCACACTGTGTGCTAGCATGGATGTTCGTGTGCTAGCATGGATGTTCGTGTGCTATGTATGGATGTTGGTATGGTGATACCTATATGCCAATACTAGTATGGATGCCTGTGTGCTGATACTGGTATTGATGATGGTGCGTTGGTGCTGGTGACAGTAATTGTGATGACGATGAGCCACCAGTTGGGGTGTGACTCTGTCATGATGAACAGATGATTGGTATCTGCGACTCAGTGGTGGTTGAGTCTTGGACTGGATGGGTTCCAGTGGAGGTTGTGTCGTGTTGGGATAAGTCCTAACAGATATATGATGACAAGTGATGAATGGATCAAAAGGTATGATTGAAAATTTGGGGGAATCTTGGGATGCTGTCCCCTAGGTCATGTGTATTGGTGGATTTGGGGAGTTGTTGTCAACTCCGAGATTGGTATGATGGTATACTTCTTATATCCCCAAGAAATACAAGGAAATTATTGAAATTGGAAAAGTCGAGGAAAACCATTCGTGGTATTGATGTGGGATTTTGTGATTGTGAATCATTTGGAACCTGAGATTGAACCTGTTTAGGTTGTGATGTGAGACGAAGGCAGTATGGTATGCACATCCAGGCGGAGTTGTGGATTTCCGTTCGGAATCGGGGTGTGTGCATACATTAGTATTGGCGGACGTGGGGTCCAAGTAATGAATTGATCTTGGACACGTGGTGGTCCAGGTGAGGTATGGACGTGGGCAGTCCAGTGGTTGGACTTGACATCTCATTGGGAGCATGTCTGTTTCCAACCTGGTTGGGACTCCCGTGTCGGGGAGAGTTGTGATTGGGAGACGAGAGGAGTGCTCGTTTCCTCATCGGTGATTGGTATTCCGAAGTCATTGGGGTTGACTTCATATTTTCCTGCCGTGGCAGACGATGATGGTTGTTACCAGTACGTTGAGCGTGTATTGGTAGGTGGACCCATGTATGGCTTGGGGTCATTGGACACAAGAAGTTGTGTATGATTTTGGATTTGGTGGTGAAATGCGTGGTCATCTTTCCACTAAGGGGAAATTTGACGATTGATTCATTGAGGGTGTAAGACCCTACGATCAGCTTTCAGATGGTTTGTTAGCTATGTGGACATGTGTGGATCCTAGGTGGATCTGATTTGTGATGTTGTTAACTATGGACGGTATGACGATCTAGGATCGTGATGCTACTTGTCCGATGACGTAGTGATGGATCTGGGTTGTGATCGTGATGATCCAGATTGGGTGGAGAGTTTATCACTCTTACCTTGATATGTGAGTCGTAAATGACGGGACTGAACTTCTTTTCGGAGCGGAGTCCATATGGTTGTTACTCGGTTGAGTAGGTTTCCGAAGTGGTCAGATTTTGTCAAATTTTGACGTGTGGATATTGGGATTGGCTTCCCTATGAAGTCAATCGAGTGTTTTGAGCGGGTAACCGATAGGATCGGTTATGTTACGTCTTGATGGACGTAAACGAGATTTTGGGTTTTGGAATCGAATTTCTGGGTGACGATTCAGGATTCGATTGCAAAGCTCGAAAATGGATTACTAGATTTGGGTGCGGAATGATTATTCCAATGCTAGCTTACGGAATAATGATTTCGGATTCGGATTTGGGAATGGATTATAATTATGATGTTGGGTTCGAATTCGGGATTTCTTACGAAATTGCGAATTCGGATTCGGAATTGGAACTAGATGACGGGTGGAGTTCGTTTTGTCTCATGTTGGTTTGGGCAAATGTACTCCATTACTAGAACGTGTTTGGCTATGACCTGTGTAACAACCCTTCCCGAGAGCCGGGATTAAGATAGTGATTAAGGTGTGATTAGTGAGATTAATTCGTGGTTAGTTGGTCCCGATAAAAATGACGATTTTGCCCCTGGTCCGGGAAAAATAGTTGACTTTTAGTTTGGGTGGTCAATTGGGGGTTGACCAGTGACCAGGACGTAGTTTAGGACGTCACGAATCCATAGGCAGGTGGCACGCCTGATTCCGACATCCGAGGAGGAAGTTGTGATGTTCGGAAGGTTGAGGGCATGACCGTAATTTGGGTAAAGTAGGGGGAATGGTTGACTTTTTGTATAATCAGGTTTTGGTAGATTGACCTAGCATGGTTAGATAGTTCTTGTCGTCCTGAGTTCGATGACAGGCGGCACGTATTCATCGGACTTACGAGGCGAGAGTTACGGGTCTAGGAAGTTTTGGGTAAAACCGTAAAAATGTGTAAACTGGAGGGTATTTTGGTCTTTCTGCACATTGGGATTTGTGCAGAAAGAAGGAAATGGACGGCTGGGATTTCACCAGGTGAGATAAGGAGTGGAGTGGATGGTGACACATGGCAGGGGGCTAGAGGATTCTGGGAGAATCCTGTGTGGTCTCAGCCCAAATAATTGGGGTGCACTCGTGCAACCCGTGCAGTTCTTCGATACACAGAGAAACAGAGTGAACTTGTGAGGAGAAGTTGGGGGAGTGATCGTGGCTGGTGTTGAGTTCTGGTGAGTGAGGGAGAGACAGGGAGGTCAGGGTGAGCTGGTGGTCGTGAATTGGTGGTGCAATCGTGCACGGCGGCACGGCGGAGGTGCAGAGAAGTTTTGAAGGAAACAGGGAGCCTTAGAGTTCGAGGTGGTGGCTACGCCGTGAGGCGGCTCAACCCACGACTGTGGGACGTTCAGGAGGTTGCAGGGTGGCCAACGACCACCGGGGTAGGCGGCGGTGCGCACGGCGGAGCTGCAATCGAAGGGTAAGTTTTCTGCTCTGTTTTACCCGTGATTTTCATTTGGAAAGTCGTGAGTCTGGGCTTAGAGTTGAGAGGATTGAAGGTTAGGGTGATGTTCAGGGAGGTTCTAGGAATGGTTTGGGATGGTCGCCGTGACGGGGGCGTACACGGCGGAGCTCAGTCGAAGACGAGCATTCTGGTGCTCTGTTTGGCCGTGAACTTCGAACCCAAAGTCGTGGACTTCTGGGGTGAGTCGAAGGGTTAGGAGTGTTGGACTAGGTTCAGTGAGGTTGTGGGGTGAGTCTGGTGTCGCCACCGTGACGGGAGGTGACCGGAGTAGAAGGATCGTGAAACAGGGGAAAAGTGGCAGTCTGGTTCGAGCTTGAATCGACGATGACGGGGCTGTGTCGAGGTTAGAGGAGTTGAGGAGTGGATTCGTGGTGTCTGGACGAAGCTGCAGGAGAAGAGAGGGAAGGAAAAGGTGGCCGGACGGTGGAGAATGCCTCTCGCCGGTCCAGTTGCAGCGGCTGGTTCAGCACAGTGCACTCGAGGTTGGGGGTGACACTGTAGCTGGCGCGTGAGGGCCACGCGCAGCCACTTTGGACGGCGCGTGGGGGCGCGTGCGGCGGCGATGGGGAAAACGATCAACATGACTTTTAGTCTAGGAGTTGTGGTGAGTTCAATGGAGTTGGTTTCGGGTCAATCGGACGTCGTTTGAGTGTAGTTCCGCGAGGGTGAAGGTTTAGGGTCCCGGGGTTCTAGGTCTTCGGTTCGGGGATTTTTGAGGGAATTTAGTTGAGTGTTTGTAGACGTGTTAGTGACGTATTTTGACGGTGCTTGACAGGATCGGGATTTCCCGAGGAAGCCGAGGAACGGGCTGGACGTTCGGGACGCGAGTAGGGCTCAGTACTGTGAGTGGACCCTTTCTTTAAATTCGAACATGCATAACTGTTTTCTATAATTGTTTTATGGTTTTAATTATGATTTTATGTTTATCGGATATACCTGGTCGATTTTACATGTGCACGGTTTTCGAGGAAGTCCAGTTTTTAGCACGTTTTACGAGGAAGTGGTTGACTTCTGAAATTGATGTTCTAGTTTCGGGATTTCAAGTGATAAGTGATTTCTAATGATTATAAATGAATTTTGGACTATGATTTTGATAATCAAGGTTTTCGAATTTAGAATCGGATTTCGGAAAACGAGATTTGGTTTTAAGTTGAAACGTGGGATTTCCGGATTTGGGTTCGAAATGACGGTTCTGGCTGCCGGAAGGGCATCGGACCAGTGATTTCGGATTCGGGTTTGGATGTGGATTGGTAAATGATTTTCAAATGGTTTTGGGATTGGATTTGCTGGATCTGGATATTGGGTTTAAAGACCCGGATATATGTGACGGGGGACCGGCCGGATTGGGTTTAAAGACCCGGTTTGAGTTTAAAGACTCGGGAGTTTAAAGACTCGGATATATTGATTTTCCCCCGTAGGCCTTGAGTTTAAAGACTCAGATAGGATTAAGGCCTGGATTGAGTTTAAAGACTCGGGAGTTTAAAGACTCGGATAGGTCCAGCAGGTTTGATCGGAAAATGATGATTTGATGTTTATGGTTTCTGATATGGTTTTATGATTCACATGCTGTGGTTTTTCTAACTGTTTTATAGTGTTTCTGTTTCTTATGATGCGGTTTATGGTAAAGCGATTTATAACTGTGTTCATACCTATTGGTTGTGCATGTGGTTTTCAAAACGGAGGGTTAAAATCGGTTTTCTGATAACTGTTTAGAACTTTTCTTTTATTATGGTCCACTCACACTTTTGTTTTAACTTGCCCTCCAGGTTGTGGAGCGAGCGCGGGGTCTTGACGTCGAGGCAGTGTCCGAGGCATAGAAGTGACGTGAGGGATCCCAGAATAGCGTACAATCTTCCGTGTACGTGTACTTTATCGGGTTTTAAATTCTTTGTATTTTGTACTAGGTTCTGTAAACGATAACGTCGGAATATTTTATTTAATTACTCCTGCGTCTCCCTGGATTTGAGTGAGTTGTACTTGGGTGTTGCGTCGGAGGTCAGACGGGAGCGGGATTTACCTCGGGTTTTGGGGTGAAACCGGGGTGGGTCCTAACAATTGGTATCAGAGCATAGGTTTGTCGGGTTTGTGGGGTTTGTTGGTTTGTGCGGTTGTGTTTTAGTTGCTTAACTACTTCTATGCCTCTTTCAGCGTGCGGTTGACGATGCCTCCGAGACGTAGACCCTCTCCACAACCTGAAGAAGTAGCCAGAGAGACGGAGAGTACGACGATTGAGCGAGCCCAGCGACTCGGGGCGACTACGTTTAGTGGTGGGGCTGATCCTGAGGAAGCCCAGAGGTGGATTACCAGACTTGAGCGGATTTTTGTGGTGATGCATTGTCCGCCGGAGGAGCGAGTATTGTTGGCTACCTTTTTACTAGATGGTACGGCGTATGAGTGGTGGTATACCCTCGAGTTGTCCGGTTGGGATGCCCATAGTGTGACCTGGGAGACGTTTAGGGAACGATTTCTGGAGCAGTACTACCCTCGTTCTTTCCGAGATGCCAAGGAGGCAGAGTTCTTGCATCTCCAACAAGGGAATATGACAGTGGCTGAGTATGAACGGAAGTTCCAGATGTTGTCTCGGTTTGCTCCTGCTTTTGTGGCCACTGAAGCCGAGAAATGCCGTAGGTTTGAGTTGGGCCTGCGAGGCGAGATTCGAGCCATAGTGACGGCTGGATCTTTTGCTACCCTCCGAGACTTGTCAGATGCTGCGGTGAGGGTTGAGGCTAGTTTGCCGGTACGACGCCGGGAACCATCTATTCCTGGAGATTCGAGCCAGCGGACACCGAAAAGGGGTAATTTCGGTGGAGCATCATCGTCGGGCGATGATCGTTTTGGTAGGCCTGGCAGTTTCTAGAGTTCAGGATTTCAGGGGTACCGAGCATCGCCGACTCCGCAAGCGAGTGCGACATCTGTAGCGTCTACGGGGAGACCGAGCAGTGGACCAGGTTGGAATGTGTGTTTCTACTGCGGGGAGCGAGGTCATTTCCGACGTGAGTGTCCACTGTTGCCACATGAAGGTGGTGTAGGCAGAGGAGCAGCGGAGCCTGGGTATAGTACAGCATCAGGGACAGCAGGCACTAGAGGAGGTGGTGGCACTGCCACGAGTAGTTCGAGGGGACGTGGTAGAGCGTCAGGATCTCAGGCCCGGGTGTTCTCGATGACTCAGCAGGAGGATCAGTCGACACCAGATGTGGGGACAGGTACTGGTTTTACTTTTGGTGGTGCTGTCAGTTTGGTTGTTGGATCCCAAGGTAAAGTCTAGGAGTCCTCCTAGAGGACTTGGAGGGTACAGTGAGTTCCGTAGCAGGTTGACGGAAGGTATAAGAAAGGAGTGACTATAACTGATCGATATGAGGTTATTGAAGGAGAGAACCCACAAGCTAGAGTTTGCCTTTAGGACTTTGTAGAAGGTTGTAATGACCCATCCCGAATATCGGGATTAAATAATATTTAATGGTGATTTACTAATCTGGGATTAGTTGGGCGATTTCGGACGAATTGTGCGAAATGACCGTTTTGCCCCTGGGCGTGGGCAAAACGTTTACTTTTAATTCGGATGGTCAAATGGACTTTGACCGATGACCGTGACGTAGTTCGGGACGTCACGAGTTCATAGACAGGTGGCACGTTCGATTCCGATGTTCGTGGTGAAAGTTATGATGTACGGAAGTCCAGGGGCATTTTGGTAATTTTCTGCACAAGGGCAGAAATGTAATTTCACATGGGTCACTGTTTCATTGAACTGGCCGTGTGGTGGATGCCTTGTGCGATCGATCCCATGTTTGTTTATCAATTAAATGATGGAATTGGACCGGTTTGGGGTGGATTTGCACATGGGAATGAGTTGGCATCGATTGCACGACATGGGCACTGGGTTTTTCTATGATTTTCGGGTCAGTGCGGGAACCTTTACATAGTGGATTGAGGACGGTTTTGGACGCCTTTAACGGCTAAATTGAATTAAAAGAATGAAGAGTGTGTCGAGGGCAGTTCACTGAGATTGAGAGATGGAAAAATGGAGTGGAAATGGTGGAGGAATGCTCAAAAACCCGAAACTGGGTTCTGGGAAATTCAAATTCGAATTTCCAGTTTTAGGCCAGCCCAAGCCTAATTGATGGTGGATTGAGCTTTCTGGAACTTCAACGTGTCGAACCAGATCAAATGGAGCAAGCTTTGGGGCTCCTAGGGCCGTGGACGGACGACGTGGACGGCCGGAAAACTCGAGCTTGAGTTGTGGTGATTGAGGTAATGTCGTGTTCAATTAATCATGCTAATTAGTTCGTATTAGTCCTTATTAACTTCCTGTGAAGTTAATTTGATAATGGTTAAGGAGTGGAGGAATTATGGTGATCGACCCGTTTTGGGTGATCACGGGTTGTCGACACGATTGATCGATGGTTGATGCTAATCATGGACACAGAACTGAAATTGGTGGATTGATGATTGTTGTAGGATCAATAACGGATTGAATTGATATCGAATTGAGGGTGATTGAACCGGATCCTATCGCGGGCTTTCCAACCCGTTTACCAGACAAACGGGTGAAGAAGGAACACTGTAGCAGTCACTGTAGCAGGCGCGTGGCTTTCACGCGCAGCCACTCACGGCGGCGCGTGACGGCGCGTGGACACGAATCTCGAGGTGAGGTCAACATGACTTTTATCCTATACATTGTAACGAAAATTTTGGGATTGGTTTCGTGTCGATCGGACACCGTCTCGATATTGTTCGGGATGTCCGAAGGTTTTAAATCCAGTTTAAAAATACGTAAAAATTCGGGAAAATTACGAGACTTGAATAGGATGTTAATGTAGAGGTTAGTGACCCTCTAATGTGATTTGAACAGGATTGGGAGTCCCGGTGATAGTGATGTGGCCCGGGAAGGCCTATGGCACGCGTATCGAGGCGCTCGTTAAACGGTCTGTGAGTGGACATTGGTTTCATAAATTCGATGCATGCATAACTGTTTTATGATTGTTATAATTATGATTAAATGATTTACTTTGGATATCGGTGAATTTAAAATGATTTCACGTATTTCGAGGTGAATTACGTATTTGCACGTAAACCGAGATTTTCTGGATTTTCACCGATTTCCATAAATGTGGTTGGATATGATTTCATGAAACGGTTACGAACTTGAATAATGTAAAATCGGGCCAGGGGCCCAGTTGGACTATGAAATCGGGCCAGGGGCCCAGTTAACATGTGGATCGGACCAGGGGCCCAGTTAACTTGTGAAATCGGGCCAGGGGCCCAATTGATTTCTACATGTGATTGCGGGTCGGGGACCCTAAAATGGAATTGAATAAATGTTTTCTGGTTTACATTTTATATATGTTCACATGCTGGAATCAATAAATGGTTTTGATGATATTTCGGTTATGGCACGTTTCACGGTATTTGGGCATGAGACCCGGTTGATGAAACGTAACGATCGGTTCGGATTTTATCTATGTATACCTATATGTTTTGCATGTGGATATCGATAAAATGTATTTAGTACTGCACTGTATAGATCCTTCCATATTATATTGTCTCCTCCGGCGAGGTACCCCGGAGAGGTCACGGACGTCTAGTACGTCCAGCGTCTATGACGCTAAGCATCGGGGATGCTGTACCCGAACGGGGTTCGGGGAATGAACTCGGAAATTGAGACCCGAGTGGCACGCGTAGCCTTGTGATTGTGACCTTATTGACGTCAGGGACGTCAGACATCAGGGATGTCGGATTGGAGTGTATAGTGCAGTGGCTAAAATAATGGTTATGGTTTATATTACATGCCTTATGGTTCATATTACTGGATTTATGAAATAACTCTTGGATTTACTTTTGGAAATTGAAACTATTCTTTGGTTTCCGGGCTAAGGCCATAATGGTTATTTCTAAATAAATATGGGATTATTGGTTTTTGGTGCATGCATATGATTTTACTGAGGGGCATAAATGTCTTATAAATGTTTTTAACAGACTTGTTTATTTTCGTCCACTCACAGCTTTTGTTTTTAATGCCCTTCAGGTTGATTCCGGATACGACTGCAGCAGAGACTTGAGCATCGCACACCTCCTCCATCGATCCTTACGCACTCTGGAAGCCCGTTTGGGCAATGGCAATCGGTTATCCCTTGTCTGACGCCTCTTGTCAGACGGGAGCACGTCACATTCCATGGTAATCCCGGGGGGATTGGGATGGGTCGTGTCAGCTGGGCTCAAAGAGAACAATATTGTGTTAGATGGGCTGGGTCGTGACACCAATGGTGTAAAAAGACCAAAATGCCCCTGTAATGTCCAAATTACCATTTTACCCCTCACCTTTCTAGAACCACAACTTATTCATCCGACGTCCGATGATAGCGTGCCGCCTGTCGTTGTACTCAGGACGTCAAGATCTATCTCACAGTCCTCGGTCTATGTGTCAAAACCTTATCGTGTGAAAAGTCAACTTTTCCCCTTCGTTTAACTAAATTACGGTAATGCCCTCAACCTTCTGAACATCATAACTTCCTCCTTGGATGTCAGAATCGGGCGTGCCACCTGTGTCAGGACCCACCCCGGTTTCACCCCGAAACCCGAGGTAAATCCTGCTCCCGTCTGACTCCCCGACACATCACTCAAGTACAACTCACTCAAAATCACCCAAAACTCAGTCAGACGCAGGAGAAACTATATAAAATATCCCGAAGTTATAATTTACAGAGCATAGAACGAAACCCAAGGAAATAAAAACCGATAATAATTACACGCACGCGGAAAATTTTAAACCACTCCAGGATCCCTCACATGACCTCTATGCCTCAGACATTGCCTCGACGTCAAGACCCCGCGCTCGCTCCACAACCTGGAGGGCAAGTTAAAAACAAAAGGTGTGAGTGAACCATAATAAAAGAAAAGTTCTAAAACCATTTATCAGAAAACCAAGTTTCACCCTCCGTTTTGAAAACCACATGCATAACCCAGTTATCAAAACAGTTAGGATTCAATATTCAGAAAACATCATAAGAAACAGAAACACTATAAAACAGTTAGAAAAACCACAACCTGTGAATCATAAAACCGTGTCATAAACCATGAACATGAAATCATCATTTTCCGATCAAACCTGCTGGACCTATCCGAGTCTTTAAACTCCCGAGTCTTTAAACTCAATCCAGGCCTTAATAATATCCGAGTCTTTAAACTCCCGAGTCTTTAAACTCAAGGCCTACGGGGGAAAATCAATATATCCGAGTCTTTAAACTCCCGAGTCTTTAAACTCAATCCGGGCACGTCCCCCGTCAATCAATATCCGGGTCTTTAAACGCAATAACCAGATCCAGCAAATCCAATCAAAACCAGTTGAAAACCATTTTCGTATTCACATCCAAACCCGAATCCGAAATCACCGGTCTGATGCCCTTCCAGCATCCCGAACCGTCATTCCGAACCCAAATCCGGAATCCACTTTTCCACTTGGAACCAACCCTTTTTCCGAAATCCGTTTCTAAAACCGAAAACCTTTAATCATCGAAATCATGTTCCAAAATCCCTTTATAATCATTGAAAACCATTTATCATTTGAAATCCCAAAACCATGGTATCAATTTCAGAAATCAACCATTCCTCGTAAAACATGCTAAAAACTAATTTCCTCGAAAAATGTGTAATGTAAAACCAACCGAAACATATTCGATAAACATAGAATGATGATTAAAACCATAAAATAAGTATAGAAAACAGTTATGCATGCTCGAGTTTATAGAAGGGGTCCACTCACAGTACTGAGCCCTACTCGCGTCCTGAACGTCCAGTACGTTCCTCGGCTTCCTCGGGAAATCCCGATCCTGTCAAACATCGTCAAAATACATTACTAATACGTCTCCGAAAGTTCACCTAAAGTTCCTCAAAATTCCCCGAATCGAAAACATAAAACCCGGGACCCTAAACCTTCACCCTCGCGGAACTAAACTCAAACGACTTCCGCATAACCCGAAACCACTTCCATTGAACTCACCATAAATCCTAGACCAAAAACCATGTTGACCGTTTTTCCCAAAATTGCCGCACGCGCCCCCACGCGCCGCCCAAAGTGGCTGCGCGTGGCCTCACGCGCCAGCTACAGTACCATCTTCAACCTCGAACCACTGTGTTGAACCGACCGCCGCAGGCTGAACCGGCGAGAACTGATCTCCGCCGTCCGGCCATCAATTCAACCTCTCTTTTCTCCCACATCTTCGTCGAGACCTGCCCTATCTATTCCCATACTCCGTTCACCTCGACACAGCCCCATCCTCGTCGACTCAAGCTCGAAACCAGGCGGCCCAATTCCCCTGTTTTCCTTCCCGGCCACCCAGCCCACCTCCCTTCACGGTGGCTACACCAGACTCTTCCCTAGACCTCTCTAAGCCTAACCCGACTCACCTTGACCGTCAACTCTCGCCCAAACGTCACGACTCGCCGTTTGAAACTCACGGCCAAAACAGAGCACCAGAATACCCCTGTCATGCCATCCTCCGCCGTGTACCTCCCCGTCACGGTAACACAACCAGAGGACTCTCAGACCTCACCTGAGTCCCCTAAACCTCCCTATGAACTTCGATTCATCCTCTAGACTCACGACTCTCGATTTAAAACTCAACGGAAAAACAGGGCAATTGTACAGGGATGAGGGATTACCTGCAATCGTCCGCAACCGTGCTCGCCGCCGTGTTCCCTGGAGTCTACAACGCCATCTCAGCCTCCTCTCGAGGTCAAACACACCCGCACACGGCCACAGCACCACCACAAGCCCTCAACCTTCTCTGTTTCCTCTGATTTCCCCACAGCCCACAACTCACACACACCACGATTCCTCACTTCCCCAACCTTCTCAACAGCTCTCTCTCACTCTCTAATCTCCCTCACACACTCACAAACTCACCAGCACCCTCGATCAGCCCTCAAGCCTCTCAATTCTCTCCCTCTGTTTCTCTCTGTGTCGAAGAACACGAACACACAGCACGGGTGCACCCCAATTATTTGGGCCGTGTATATACAGGATTCAACCAGAACCCTCTAGCCCCCCAACACGTGTCACCATCCACTCCACACACTCCCACATGGCCCAATCTCAGCCATCCATTTTCCTTCTCGGATGTCGGAATCGGGCGTGACACATGCCTATGGATTCGTGACGTCCTAAACTACGTCCTGGTCACCGGTCAAAGTTCATCGGACTACCCGAACTAAAAGTCAACGTTTGTGCCCGAACCAAGGGCAAAATCGTCATTCTAGGCTCATGAACCTATCGGGACCACCTAACCACCGGTTAACCTCACTAATCACACCTTAATCAGTCTACTAATCCCGGCTCTCGGGACGGGTTGTTACAATCTACCCACCTAAAAAGAATTTCGTCCCCGTAATTCCACAGCTAGTTCCCAACACCTAGGGTCTCCTACCCGACCAGGGGCAAAATCGTCATTCTAGGCTCATGAACCTATCGGGACCACCTAACCGCCGGTTAACCTCACTAATCACACCTTAATCAGTCTACTAATCCCGGCTCTCGGGACGGGTTGTTACAACCTGTCTAAGGACTCGTGATGTCCCAAACTACGTCACGGTCATCGGTCACTGTCCATTTGACCGCCCGAACTCAAAGTCAACATTTTACCCAAACTAGGGGCAAAATCGTCATTCTACACTAATGGGCCAAAAGTAACCAACTAACCACCGATTAACGCAGTTAATCCGTCACTAATCACTTCCCTAATCCCGACTTCCGGGACGGGTCGTTACATAAGACTTTTTATAGGAGAAGTATATTCCTAAATTCTAGGGCATAAGCCTGGAAAGAATCCACATGAAATTTGGAGAAGTGCGACTGTCACCAAGTCCCAAAAACCAGGAAATCCAATTAGGAAGGAATTCAGATTTCTTGGGCCACAAGTAAAGAAGATAAAAACACCTTCTAATATTGGAACGCTAGGACGGTTTCCTATCTGAAAATAAGGACAAGGATCACTAATTGATCCCAAGAACTTCGGACCTGGACAGCTGGCATAAGTCGGCACTAATCTCATACACAATCCTTATGGGATAAGGAGTCAAATTCAGCGAAGAAAGGAAAAACAAAACCTTTCTTGGTCGATCTTAAACACTTTGATGCTTGAATATTGCAATTAGGATACTTGGAGGTGATCTAGGCTATCCGATCTTGCCAAAAACACCGGAAAATAGTCAAAACCATCCAAGGCCCTAGAAAAATCCGAATTAGGCCCTAGACATAGGTAATTTTTGAAAGTGTCTCTGATTGAGGCACCAATAGCGCATTTGGAAAGATGACTCAAATTGTATCTTAAGCGCATATAAGGTGCCCAAAAATAAAGTTGTTTTGCGGACGAAACAAAGAATCCAAAGAGTGGCACCGCTCGCCTTTGGCGCTACCTGGACTAGAAATCAGGCTCTAGAGCCAGGCGGGAGTCTCAAGATAGGCGGAACCAGACACTGGGATTCGAACTGGGCGCAGGAACTGAGTGTGGAAACGGGGGCCGATGTCAAGCGGAGCATGTCCAAGGGCTAGTTCACGGTAGAAGTACTTAGCAGGACCAAGTTTCAGGCGGAACCAGGAACTTCGCAGAGTAAGGGCTTAGGACTCTGGCTTAGCGGGGCTTGTCCAAGGGCTGGCCCAAGGGCCAGGATAGGCACTTGGTAGAGGGCAGGACCTATAGCCAGGTACAGAAACTAGGCGCAAGGTCAGATTCCAGGCACAAAACGTCGGTTTGGAACTTAGGGACAAGTTCCTACCTTGTACATCGTTCTAACACGGAATTAGACCTTCCAACGTGCAAATTCTTCATAATTGAATTTTCAATCACATCCAACACGAGTCTCACAAAGTAGATCACTTTCTCTTATTTATTATATGAATACCATCAAAAGATAAGTAAAAGAGACATAAATTAACATTGAGATGATGCATGATAAATGGCTTATCAAAATGTCGATAATATTGAAGATGTGAAGGAGATGAAGTGGTGATGACACTAGACAAAAACGTGGCTGTTTAAAAAATAATAATTGGTTTTGTCGTGTCTGATTTGGTTCTAGGCTGCTGAAAACGGAAGTGAAGCCGGTTCTAGTTCGGAACAGTTTGATTCTCTTGACTCAATTTGGTTATTTTTCGAGGTGATTCTAATTAAGTTTGATATTTCGGTCGATTTTTCGTACCAATTAACACCCCCATTTGACAAGATTATGTAATTTTGTACAATCGTCTGAATAGAGATAAAGAAAATTTATGAGTTAAAAAAAATACGATACATGCGACATCGATTATGTACAATCGACCACGTGAATTGTATCGAAATGTTAATTAATTTGTGCATGTTGTAGCTAGTAGCCATAGGAGCTAGTTAGTGATGATCAGTCCATTTTCCTTTGGAGGAATCAGCTTTTCCTTTTGTTGAAAGAGATTAATTTGAATCCATCAATCGATCATGTACAGATTCGCAGGCATAAATCATGCAGTGTACATCAAGTTATTGGGAAGGTAAATTTTTTGCAGCTTGATGCCAGTAAATTTTGGCGCCTATTGCCTGATTTGTACTGCTGCCATCATGCACCTGCCCAACGGTACAGCAACTCGTGCAGTAAAAACACGTATATTAATTACACATCTCCATCATAAGAGAAGGGCTGGTCGGAATTCTTTAACTCAGGTTTACATTAGATTAGACACATATGTATACATTTATCCGATGATAAAATTTCTTGAAGACGAGTAGTCCCAGACTTAATCTTAATCTAATTCGGATAGATTCAAATTTATAATCTGGCGAATTCATCCTCATTACTAAACTGCTATAGTAAAAATTACCAGCTCGCCGTTTGCACAAAGATAAGTAATCAAATGAACAAAGTAGAGTACGTAGTCGCTAGTCACAGTCTATGCTACTTTTTACTGGCTAGATGCGCGCTGAAGCACCACTTGCAGGCACATAATTCATTCGCAGAAGATAATTACCAAGAATGCCTACCTTTTTTACGTGCTTTTACCCGGCGCCCTTTTTTTTTTTTTGGGTCTGTTACCCGGTGCCTTCAATACGGTTTTTTTTTTTGGCGCGGTATTTACTTCTAGTATTAAAAAATTATAATCTCGATATTGACCAAAAAATTATATAAGTAATATCTTTTTTTATTTTGTGTTTAATAAACAATTATAATTAATCTGGTTTTTAATATAAATAAATTTTACGTACATAAATGAAGTACATTTTTTAAGAGAAATCGCATGACCGAAAATTAAATAAGTAATATATTTTTTTTTGTTTAATAAACAATTATTATTAATCTCATTTGTAATATAAATGAATTTTATGTACATATATAAATAAAGTACATTTTTAAGAGATAAATATAGCATCGTTTGGCTTTTTTATTTTAATTTAAATCTATGTCATGAAGAACAATTGCAATTGAAGTTGAGTTCATCGATCACATTAAGGGTGATAATTTTTTACACGACTCAAAATCGACATGAGATTTATCCGGGTCAACCTACATGATTAAAATTTTGGGTCATTTTCGGATCAACCCGTTATGACTCGCTTAATAAACGGGTGGATTTCAGGTCAACCTGTTAACCCGTATAATGACTTGTTAACCCGTTTAATAAATGGGTAGATTTCGGGTTAATAGGTTAACCCGTATATTGGTTTATATATTGATCCATTTAATAAACATGTCATTACTAACTCATATATCTACCCATTTACCTACCTAAATATCTATTAAATTTTATAATTTAAATAGATTAAGCATATTAAATAGGTTAAACGGGTCCAACGGGTCATAGGTTAATTGAGTTTTGAGTACGACCTGTTTATTAAATGGGTTACACGGGTCATTAGCTGGTCGGGTTTGGATTGGACATTCTTAACATGATTATTAAATGGGTCGGGTTCAGATTGGGCATAAATAGGTAAAACAGAATTCATGACACGACACGAACCCGACACGGCCCAATCAATTGCCACCCCTATATATATATATATTCCATAAATCTTCAATTGTAGCTATTATTGCGTAATGAACATAATTTAGTACGTATTTTTATTCAAATCGGTTAAATCAAACTCGAACTGTACGTCTCATAAATAGGTATCAATTGGATATGGTGATAATCAACTCACAACTCATATAATGATGTCTCAAATAAATTTATACCCACAAAAATAAAAGTGAACATTGAATCGAATATTAGTGACTGGAGGTTCTCGTCAAAATAAATGTATAATTTTATCTCATGTGTCAGGATTAATAAAATTAGTTAATTGTTTTACGTGTGTAGCATGGATACTTTAAGGTACGTACTACCAATTACCAAACTAATTAACTCTTGATCGGCCAGTAATAAATTTGAAGTAGTACTAGTACTGGACGTGATTGATGAACTTGGAATAGTGATATGCGCACTACTCGATTGTTTTTTGGAGGGTCATTTAGTAATTGGTTGGTGGACACGCAGACGACTTCACTAAATTTAGGCAATTATTATCCATCCATGGAAGGGGCTTAGTGGCATTCTTCGTCCTAAATGAATTGACCACAAATTCAATTCAACTTTTATTTTTTCCATGGAACAATTAAATTCAGTTACATCAATAATAGTCTCAAATCGTTGAGAAAGATTCTTTATTAGGATACTGTCTTCTTCACTGCCTCTGAAAATCTAGCTCCATCTACCAAGTTTTTTTTGTCAGCACTTAGACTTTCCATGAATTAAGCAACATGCATGCACCAATGAGCAATGCTCATTATGGTAACAGTAATGCTAGCGGTAATCATAATGCCACTTCTTTCCTAATTATATTAGGACCTTGATCTAGTTGCACTTTGAGGGATCATATATTTGTGCTGACAAATTATAAGTTGAGGGCGATCTTGTGTCCACTCTTTAACCTCCTAATTTTGGAAGCAAGCAGAAAAGAGCTCCGACTATATACGAGAATCATTATCTTGGATGACTATAAGATGGAGTGTACTTAATAATTGTCTCAATAATTGTCGCATCCATAAGATGAATTTCTCGATGCCTAATTAGTAAGAGTTTAAAATTCAAGATGAGCACTTTGTGGCTAGATCAAATCGCACACCGAGCGGAGATTAGATTCACCATTCAAGTATATGAACATCTCGTGATATTTACCAAAAGTAAATAAATTATCCTTAAATGTGCACTCCGTCTAATACTAAACTACTTAGCCATCAAAATAAGAGCCGATTTATCTTTTTTTTTAAAAGCTCAAAAATAGTAGTTCACCAAATAAATTTGTTCTATGCTTAAAAGAAGATAAAGAATGATATTTTTGAAGACTAATAAATTTATTGATAATATCGACATCGACTTAATAATAGATGTATTTAATATCTTGAAAATTAATAGACTACAAATTTAGTACTTTTATATTACATGGTATTGCACATATTGTTATTTTTTCTTAGCTTTTTAATTTTTAATTTAAGACTTCTCGGTATATATTTTTCCTATTATCAATAAAATTCACTTATATTGTCGAATTTTGATAATATATGACACTAAAATTAGCCTGATTCTTATTCAAATTCTAGATTCATGACTGCACACTAATAACACTTGGAATTTTAAGTGGATGGCCGGGGTTGTTCAAATATCTTAGCAAATTCTTAACTTGTAATTTAGAATACCCAATCACTAGATTGTAGCCTTGCACCCGTGTAGTAAGAGTGTAAGATGACTTATTAAGAGTCAATAGGCGATTGGAATCGAAACATCTGTCCATGCTTGAGATCTCTATTTTTTTTTTGGCCAACATGAGATAACTCAATTTTTTTTTTTTTTAAAATGGTGTCCTTAACTCTTAGCAGTGTACGTACAGTATTATAATGTTTGTAAAATAATATAATTTGATACAGTGTTTCAAATATATTTAATTAGAACGTACTCGACGGTAGAGTAGGTGGTGATTATATAAGTAGACTAATTGTAATGATGCTGACATATATAAGGCAAAAAGGATAAGCAGGTATCTACAACTACAATTACGAAATTAAACCTAGCCAGCCATACGCATATATAGCACCGAGGAAAGGACACGACTAAAACTAATTAAGACCAGAATAATTCTGTATTTTCACCACGTCCCCAACAAATTATTAAGGCAGGCAGACAATTCAAAGAGTTTGAAAACGCATAGATGAATTATTGAACTTACAATCCAAAATTCAGGACTGATTTGATGTGACTAAAACGGAAAGAGCCAATACTATTCTCTTGGAAAATTCAATTCACTATCTGGCTAATTTTTTTCATATTAAAATATATGCCTCATTAAAGAAGTGACAAGTATTTGATTGCTTTTGCATGCATGCATGTAATAAACGAGACAGATTAACCATCAAATTAATCTCTAATATATATATATATATACACACTTTTGAAGAAACCATCGGAAATGAACTGCACGAAGATCAAAATATCAAAAAAAACGCCATCAATATTTGCAATCCAATTCAAATATGGAAAAGTATTCGAAATATAAAAAATAAAAATAAAAACTTCCTCATTAATTAAGAAAGTGTTGGATTTGTAGGAAGTAATTTAGTACGTGGATGCACAAATTATACGTAATCCAATACGTAATAACACTGTTCTTGATTTGAAATGACATGCTAAGACCCAAAAAAAAAGGAGGAAATTGTACAAGTCCTATAATATCGTCGTTGAAGATGAACTTTCGATATAAAAAATCCATTGTTTTTTTTTTTTACACAAAGCTTTGACAAATTAAGAAGCAATTCTAGCCCTATATGTGTTTCATAAATCCAAAACCTTGTGAGCATATTAAGAAGGAAACAAAAATCATATTTTGTATGATTAATGTAAACATATATGATTCGGGTTTAAATTAATTAACAAGCAGAGTTAATACTAAGAATCCAAATTCAAATTCAAGCACATATAAGATGAACTTTGACAGTCTATTTATGGTATATATATCAAGCTAGCAATCACATGGAATACAGTAACCAAAAAAAAAAAAACAGTTGATCGATTTTCACTTCTTTTTTTATTCCTTGTGCATTTCTCTATGTCAGATTATAAAGAAAAGAATATTATTTAATAGATACAAATAATTAAGTAGATAAGTGAGAAGAAACGAAATGATGTGTGAAATTCACTATAATTGATAAAAATAAAGAAGAAAGAAAACTCAAAGGAAATATAAATGGAAATGGAATGAATAATTAAAAATCGTTTCGAAAAAAATAATTAAAAATCAGAAAATGAACCATTCCTAGCTAGGTGCATCATATAATAGCCAAATCCTCCTATATATTATTTATATGCATGATGACATCATAAAAGTTGTTTATTTTGGTGGGTTTTTCCTAATTTTACTATAGAAAGAGTCCACTTCGTGGAATCTAAACCTCACTGTAGATGATAATCCTAGGTTGGACTGAAATGATTAGCAGTATGAATAGATCCGCTTAAGAGTTAAAGTGCTGCTTCATACTATCCATACCCCACTCTTTCACTCGAAGAAAAACGATCTTTTTATTTGTAGCACCCAATTCTACAATTAACTTTTATTTAGTGTTCATAATTAATATTCAATTTATCGCATTTTATTTTATTTTTATTATAATATAAAATAATATAAAGATATTGTATATTATACAAAAAAATTACTCATAATGACGAATAATTAACATTCGTTAATATTTTTCATTAGTAGAAAACTCTCCTCAAATAGAGCCACATTAAACTCAAAGCAAAGAGCTGATTTTGTTTTTGTTTTTTTAATTTTTTTTATAAGTAAAGAGCTGAATTCCAAAAACTCTAATCCCTTTATATAATTGAGCACTTTAAGCCTAATAATTAATAGAATCCGAGAGGAATATTGACACACGATTATCCAATCACAGACAAGCTGTCGGCCAGATTGATTGAATAACAAACTTTTCCCACGATTTCCTATAGCTTAATTAGCACCTTTTAACCAGCTATAAGCCTATAATTAACTTGACCATCAAAATATGGTTAAGTATTGGATGAATTAATAAAAAGCTTTTCCTAGCTTCTCCAATAAATTAACAATTGCTCAATTAATATTAGTTTAATTAAATGAAGCATATCTTTTGACGAAATTGGAAATCTCACTAGATTCCACAAAATTCACACCTTTCTTTGTTTGCTGCAGACTCTTGCAGTCGCAGTTTTCCACTGCTCTCTGACTACCTGAGGCTGATATGACAAATAAGGAAAGTCTCATATGAAATTTTCCTCACAAGCAACAATTACTATTATTATAATATATATATATATATATATTATATATATACAAGACACCACTACCATACACGACATGAACCCTCAATAATGACGCTTCAATTACAAGAAAATAAATTGAAAAATTATGTTGATTAGATGGAATAAGTTCTTCAATTCTTTTTTCCCGTAATTTGTCGCCGGTAGTTTGTATTAAGGTGCTAAATCTCTTGATATTTGACACAAGAGGAGGCAGGAAATCGATCAATATTCCTAAGACAGCAAAGTGGGAAAAAGATGGGAGTTGAAGATAGAGAAGAGAAAGAGTAGGAACACTAATGTGCAAGGTGAAGTCAGAAAAAATAGAGAGTACGTTGTGTGAGGACTGAGGAGATGGACCAATCTGCAAACATACAAACAATAAAGGAAAGTGGTAGACATATCTGACATCTCAATATATGTATCATTCTTGTGTAAAGTCCTTTCAAGCTTTACTAACTCAGTTAACATGGAGTTTCAAGCAACAGCTTTCCACAAATTGTTGGCCGCAATTATTACCTGGATAGACCACCCAAGTGAAAAATACACAAAAATCGAAATTTGGATAATTTAGTATTAGTTAGGACCAGCTTGTTTAAAGTGTTAGAATACTATAATTACCCTAAACAGATACCAAGTGAAAACACACAAAAACAGCTACTAGTATTACCCTAGACAGACACCAAGTGAAAACACATCAAAACTGACTTCTGGGTAAGTAGTTTAGTGCTTATGACCAACTTGCTTTGGTTTACTCCACAGGTTATAGGTTCGATTTTTTAAAATAAAATCAAAATTTAAGTTAGATTCGAGATTTCACCTAATCAAAGTGAACGCAATATCACTCTACTTTTAAGACACAACATACATACAAGACTACTGCTTCAAATCAATAGGCTAACTACATCAGTATATTAAAAAGTTTAATCGTGGAATTTATTGTTTTTTGGTGAAATTAAAAGTCAAAATTTAGTCCTTAAGAAAAAATAAAAAATAAATAAATAAACCAAGAGCAACAATAAATTAACCACACATATAGAAACTACAAGTAGAAGCAGAATTCCTGTAATTTTTTTTATAGTACCATTCGTCACGAGTCATCAAATTCAATGGCTGAATTTTGTTCTTTTAATTATATCCTGCAGCTAAAGATTTAGTACGAGCACCTGTTTGCATCAATGTTAAGCAAACGAACATGGTTCGTAGCATGTTCGTAGCAATATCCAAGAGATAAAAGATGGACCTTCAATTAGATAAAACGTTTGCTTTTCAGTCAAAGCAAAGCCCAGAGATAGAAACACAGAAGAATTATTTGATAAAACAAGCAACTAGCAGTGCCTACCAACATCCTCAACATAAAATTATACTAAAACCCTAATTAACATCATAATCATCCTCCAAATGAAATACCACAAAGTCTTCTCTTAATAATAAGTAGAATCATCAGCATAATAATAACTAATACTAATTAACAGTAAGAAAGATGGAACAATACCAACCCGCGGTCATGTTGATTTTCATTGATCGTGAAAGTAGCTTGCTTCGACCTATTGTTGACTGGAATGATGGTGGTGTTGTTGCTGAAGATGATGACCTGGAGGAGCCAGCTGCGGCGGAGGCAACTGCTGCTGCGGAGGAGGAGGAGGCAGCGGAGGCCTCTTCCGCTTCTTCTTCTCGTAGCTGATGCCTCTTGCTTTGGACTGCAAATCACGAACCTCACGAAGGTAAAGCCTCACGGCTCGCGCCCCAAACGGATTGGCTTCGGGCTTACCTCCGTTTTCTTCGAAGGCAGCCCGGAGGCGCCCTATCAAGGCATCGAGACTGCCCCATGCCTGCCTGAGCGGGCAGGGGCAGGGAGCTGGCGGGTTCGGGTGCCCGTAAAAGGGGCAGATTGGTGTGTGGACTTTGGTCTTCCCAAACTGATCAAGGTACCGGAGAAATTCAAGCACGTGGGCCCCACTGCACCGGGAGAGAGCGAGCGGAGGGCGGTGGTTCTTGAGGTATTGCCCGAAGGTGTTCCAGTCACGGCGCTTCTGGTTCTCGTAGCGGCTGCTGGAGCCAGGAGAAGAGGAGGAGGAGGAAGCAGAAGAGGAGGCTCCACTACCCCCTCCTCCTCCGGCTGGTGCTGCTGAGCCTAGAGCTATGGTGGCTGTAGTTGCGCTGTTCATTGTGGCTGTGTTGATAATTAGGTGGTTATTGTTGTTGTTTGATGCCATGCTCATCTCATGAAGATGGTGATGATGATGAGAGCTTGAACTTCCATCCATGTCTGGGATTGAATCCATGAAATTAGGGTTCGCTCTCTTTAATTTGTTCTTCTAGGGTTTTGGAGTGAGAGAAACAGAGAGAGCTCTGCAACACATATAAACGGATACAGATTCGGAGATACTGATACTGGTACTAGTGCTGAAGTTTACTCAGGCCCTATAATTAATAGGAATTAAATGAAGAGACAAGGGATGATTTCCATTTTGTGAAAAGAGGTTGAGGGGGAGGAATGACACGACCCATCCCAATCCCCCCGGGGTTACCATGGAATGTGACGTGCTCCCGTCTGACAAGAGGCGCCAGACAAGGGATAACCGATTTCCATTGCCCAAACGGGCTTCCAGAGTGCGTAAGGATCGATGGAGGAGGTGCGCGATGCTCAAGTCTCTGCTGCAGTCGTATCCGGAATCAACCTGAAGGGCATTAAAAACCAAAAGCTGTGAGTGGACGAAAATAAACAAGTCTGCTTAAAACATTTATAAGACATTTATGCCCCTCAGTAAAATCATATGCATGCACCAAAACCAATAATCCCATATTTATTTAGAAATAACCATTAGGGCCTTAGCCCGGAAACCAAAGCATATTTTCAATTTCCAAAAGTAAATCCAAGAGTTATTTCATCAATCCAGTAATATTCATTTATTATTTTTCCATCTCCGGCATCCCCGATGCCTAGCGTCCTAGACGCTTGACGTTCCAGACGTCATAGCTCACGGTATTAAGCAACGCGTGCTGCCCGGGGTCTCACCGGGTCCATATCTCTGACATCCCCGATGTCTGACGTCCATGACGTCTAGCAATCCTGCTCCTGGATCACTATACGGTCCGGTAGCTCCGTACAATGAGCCCTCGCAGGCAATGCACCGTGACTTCTCCAGTGTCCCCGACACTTGGAGGAGACCAGGATATAAATATCCTCATATCGAGATGGTTTTATGGAACACATTTTATTATTCATTTCCAAAATATCACAAGGGCCCTGCCCCGAATTTCCATAAAACCGTCATAAGTCCAACTAGTTGAATCAAATCCGAAATAGTTCATTCAATTCCATTTTAGGGTCCCCGACCCGAAATCACATATACAAGTCAACTGGGCTCCTGGCCCGATTCATAAGTTAACTGGGCCCCTGGCCCGATTTCATAATTCAATTGGGCCCCTGGCCCGATTCAACAAATTAACTGGGCCCCTGGCCCGATTTCACATTATCAAATCCGTGACCGTTTCATGAAATCATATCCATCCATATTTATGGAAATCAGTGCAAATCCAGAAAACCTCGATTCACGTGCAAACACGTAAATCGCCTCGAAAAGCGTGAAAACATATAAATTCACTGATATCCAAAATAAATCATATAATCCCAATTATAACAATCATGAAACAGTTATGCATGCATCGAATTTATAAAACCAATGTCCACTCACAGACCGTTTAACCGAGCGCCTCGATACGCGTGCCATAGGCCCTCCCGGGCCACCTCACTATCACCGGGACTCCCAATCCTGTTCAAATCAATTTAGAGGATCACTAACCTCATCATTAACATCCTATTCAAGTCCCGTAATTTTCCCGAATTTTTAAGTATTTTTAAATTGGATTTAAAACCTTCGGACATCCCGAACAATATCGAGACGGTGTCCGATCGACACGAAACCAATCCCAAAATGTTCGTTACAATGTATAGGATAAAAGTCATGTTGACCTCACCTCGAGATTCGTGCCCACGCGCCGTCACGCGCCGCCGTGAGTGGCTGCGCGTGAAAGCCACGCGCCTGCTACAGTGCTCCTTCTTCACCCGAATGACTGGTAAACGGGTCAGATTACCCGCGATAGGATCCGTTTCAAACACCCTCAATTCGATATCAATTCCATCCGTTCTTGATCCCACAACAATCACCAATCCACCAATTTCAGTTCTGTGTCCATGATTAGCATCAACCGTCGATCAATCTTGTCGACAACCCGTGATCACCCAAAACGGGTCGATCACCAGAGCTCCTCCAATCCTTAACCAAAATCAAATTAACTTCACAGGAAGTTAATTAGGACTACAACGAACTAATTAGAATCATTAATTTAACTCGACAATACCTTAATCGTCACAACTCAAGCTCGAGTTTTCCGGCCGTCCACCATGTCCGTTCACGGCCCTAGGAGCTCCCAAGCTTGCCCCATTTGATCTGGTTCGACTCGAAATGATCCCAGAGAACAAAATGAATCATCAATTTGCCCTGGGCTGGCCTGAAAACCGAAATTCGATAATGAACTCTTCAAAAACCAGTTTCGGGTTTTTGAACAATTCCACACCAAAATTGCTCCTTTCCTCTCATTCTCAATCCCAGAACACTTCACTCAGTCCCATAACTACATTGCCCACTGCAATCCGCCCAATTGGGCCCTGGAAAGGCTGAACACATGTGGGAAGCACTCTGCTTTTCATCGTGCACCAGTCATGGTTAATGGCCAAATCCACCGTCCCACACAGCCTGGCATCGCACAATGCCACTAAACAATCCAACAATCCCATAAACAATGGTTTAGGCCAGCAATTTGCTCCATAAACGCACCACCCGTGCGCTGGCCACGTTCCCTCCACGGTGCTACAGTAGCCGTTCAAACACCCGTGAAATTACCATTCTGCCCTTGTGCAGAAAATTACCAAAATGCCCCTCACGCATCCTGACCCGTAACTCGGTCATACGGACTCCGATTGATGCGTGCCGCCTGTCATTGAATTCGTATCGACGAAACCTCCGTAACGGTCCTTGGCCCTCGGCCATCGGACATCCCGGTCAAAAAGTCAACATTTGCCCCTACATCGTCCAAATTACGAAAATGCCCCTGGACTTCCGTACATCATAACTTTCACCACGAACGTCGGAATCGAACGTGCCACCTGTCTATGAACTCGTGACGTCCCGAACTACGTCACGGTCATCGGTCAAAGTCCATTTGACCATTCGAATTAAAAGTCAACGTTTTGCCCACACCCAGGGGCAAAACGGTCATTTTGCACAATTCGTCCGAAATCGCCCAACTAATCCCAGATTAGTAAATCACAATTAAATATTATTAAATCCCGATATTCGGGACGGGTCGTTACAACCTTCCCTCCTTAAAGAATTTCGTCCTCGAAATTACCAATAACCTTATTCCACAACCACCTTGTGGAAAACAGTTCGATCACACATCTGTGTACACTTGTACACCCACATACTGGGTCAACACCAGCCTCGTCTGTACTCAGACATCCCATCACAGTCATACGTCACAATCAACAACACTCGACCACCTCGAGTGGACATAATCACCCGATTCGCGATAAAATCGCTTAACCATTTAGCTGACTCCTTCAGCTAGATGGTTCCCTTCCATTGCCAATAAATCCTTACATTTGCTCCCGTCGGGAGTCACCAAATCTCATTTGTCAGTCCATGCTGACATCACTAGTCCAACTGTCATCACAAAACTTTACCACCCTGATAAAGCCCCAACCATCTGTCTATCCGTGACAACACCATGTACTACATCACTCTCGATGTAGCGCAAGATCAACCACATGATCTCAATTCGCAGGGCAAGCCCATCCTGCGACATAAATAAATCTCAATGTCCATAATCGCCGACTCCCAAGACGCTGGAAAATATGACGGCGTAGTAGCATCACGCAAGGCTACTCGTGGTTACTCTGACCACCAACTCACTCATCCTGAGTGTACGTATACCGTCAACTTACTCCATCAAGTGGTGTAACTGGAACACATTGAATACCAGCCCAGCAGTGAACACACATCTCAATACCGGGGTTCCACTAGCCAACCGTGGCTAAGAGCACCTGCTCATAAAATCACTGAACCCTGACAAAATCACTCTGCCCAGCGCACAGTATCCAATGTCCAGTCCACAATATAGCCAAACAAATGATATCAGAACCAATCCGATTACCAACACATTAGTTACACACCACTGGTACATCCCATGTACCGCCATTAGGCACCACTCAGCCTAACCAGTATCAATCCTCGTACAACGTACCCTGTACGTACCTCAATCCATCAATCTGACTATAGCCACCCAGGTTATAGCCAAACACGTTCTAGTAATGGAGCACATTTGCTCAAACCAACATGAGACAAAACGAACTCCACCCGTCATCTAGTTCCAATTCCGAATCCGAATCCGCAATTTCGTAAGAAATCCCGAATCCGAACCCAAACATCACATTTTTATTCCAGTTCCAGATCCGAATCCGAAATCACTATTCCGTAAACTAGCATTGGAATAACCATTCCGTACCCAAATCCAGTAATCCATTTTCGAGCTTCGCAATCGAATCCTGAATCGTCACCCAGAAATTCGATTCCAAAACCCAAAATCTCGTTTACGTCCATCAAGACGTAACATAACCGATCCTATCGGTTACCCGCTCAACACTCGATTGACTTCATAGGGAAGCCAATCCCAACATCCACACGTCAAAGGTTGACAAAATCTGACCACATCGGAAACCTACTCAACCATGTCACAACCATATGGACTTCACTCCGAAAAGAAGTTCAGTCCCGTCATTAACGACTCACGTACCAAGGTAAGAGTGATAAACTCTCCACCCATCTGGATCATCAAGATCACAATCCATATCCATCGTTACGTCACCCGACAAGTAGCATCACGATCCTAGATCGTCACATCGACCAAAGTCGACAACATCACAAATCAGATCCACCTGGGACCCACACATGCTCACATAGCTAACAATCCATCTGGAAGCTGATCGTAGGGTCTTACACCCTCAATTGAATCCTTTGCCAAATTCCCCTTGGTGGAAAGATGACCACGCATTTCACCACCAAATCCAAAATCATACACAACTGCTTGTGTCCAATGACCCCAAGCCAAACATGGGTCCACCAACCAATACACGCTCAACGTACTGGTAGCAACAATCATCATCTGCCACGGCAGAAAATATGAAGTCAACCCTAATGACTTCGGAATACCAATCACTGATGCGGAAACGAGCACCCCTCTCGTCTCCCAATCACAACTCTCCCCGAAACGGGAGTTCCAACCATGTTGGAAACAGACATGCTCCCAATGAGATGTCAAGTCCAACCACTGGACTGCCCATGTCCATACCTCACTTAGACCACCACGTGTCCAAAATCAATTCATTACTCGGACCTCACGTCCGTCAATAATCATGTATGCACACATCCCGATTCCGAACGGGATATCCACAACACTGCCTGGATGTGCATACCATACTGCCTTCGTCTCACATCTCGACCTTAACAGGTTCAATCCTCAGGTTCCAAGTGATTCACAATCACAAAATCCCACATCACCACCACGAATGGTTTCCCCGACTTTTCAAATTTCAATAATTTCCTTGTACTCTCAGGGGATATAAGCAGTACACAAACTTACCAATCTCGGAGTTGACCACAACTCCCCAAATCCACCAACTCGCATGACATAGGGAACATCGTCCCTAGATTCCCCAAGTTTCAATCATACCATTTTATCCGTTCATCACTTGTCGTCATATATCTGTTAGGACTTATCCCAACACGACACAACCTCCACTGGATCCCATCCAGTCCAAGACTCAACCACCACTGAGTCGCAGATACCAATCATCTGTCCATCATGACAGAGTCACACCCCAAATGGTGGCTCCTCGTCATCACAATCACCGACACCGGTACCAGCACCACGCACCATCATCAATACCAGTATCAGCACACAGGCATCCATACTAGTATTGGCATATAGGTACCAACATCCATACATAGCACACGAACACCCATGCTAGCACACAGTGTGCAAAGTTGTTACCCTGGATCTCCGTTCATTCCGAACGACGATCCCGTAACACCACTCGTACCCCAGGACTATGGGTACCTCCAATTTGCCATCGGCACATCAGGATAATGAACGTTCCCTGAACGTCCCCAAGTATCAAAGCCACACAAAATACCCTCGATAGCCAGTCATCTCGACACAACTGTCGACCAACAGTCATCGTTGTCAAGATCCGTAACCACACCTCACACTCATATTCGATCCAACACGGGATTCCATATTTTATCTCGTAACCGCATCCGTGGATCGAATCCCATAATCCAGACTAGACTCACTAGAGTCATCCACATGGTCATCCATGACCTCAGCCGCTCGTCGCAGCACAAGTTCTCACTTAAGGTTCACCTTTCGGTCCATCAATTACAAGTTAGGGTTCCAAAATCACACCCTAGGGTTCCACCGAACCCAACTGCCCTCCGTAGTAAAATCCACAACCTGACCGACCCCGCGGTCCTGACATCATATAGACGTCCAATCCAATCCAATCGTCAACTCAACGTGGGTTCCACCACGAAGGTCATCGGCTAACTCCGATGCACCAACAACCCGAACACTAGCCAACACTACCAGGGTCCAAAACATAGACCAATACTCAACCGAGTTTCACATTTCCAATCAAATGAGGTTCCCTGAACCTAGCTGTGCCCAGTGGCACAACAATTCATCATCTCATGACCGAACCGACGGTCCCACATTACCAGTTAATCGTATACAACCCCACCTGGGTTGAATCGCATCAATGCACGGCGTATCGGGCTAAACACACCCAATTCACCTTACAAACCCCAAACTATCTATCAGGTTGACAACGGAACAGCAGCCCAAAGAGACATCACACCCTCGACCTTCGCGCACAAAAGAGCAAAACCTGCTCTGATACCACTTGACACGACCCATCCCAATCCCCCCGGGGTTACCATGGAATGTGACGTGCTCCCGTCTGACAAGAGGCGCCAGACAAGGGATAACCGATTTCCATTGCCCAAACGGGCTTCCAGAGTGCGTAAGGATCGATGGAGGAGGTGCGCGATGCTCAAGTCTCTGCTGCAGTCGTATCCGGAATCAACCTGAAGGGCATTAAAAACCAAAAGCTGTGAGTGGACGAAAATAAACAAGTCTGCTTAAAACATTTATAAGACATTTATGCCCCTCGGTAAAATCATATGCATGCACCAAAACCAATAATCCCATATTTATTTAGAAATAACCATTAGGGCCTTAGCCCGGAAACCAAAGCATATTTTCAATTTCCAAAAGTAAATCCAAGAGTTATTTCATCAATCCAGTAATATTCATTTATTATTTTTCCATCTCCGGCATCCCCGATGCCTAGCGTCCTAAACGCTTGACGTTCCAGACGTCATAGCTCACGGTATTAAGCAACGCGTGCTGCCCGGGGTCTCACCGGGTCCATATCTCTGACATCCCCGATGTCTGACGTCCATGACGTCTAGCAATCCTGCTCCTGGATCACTATACGGTCCGGTAGCTCCGTACAATGAGCCCTCGCAGGCAATGCACCGTGACTTCTCCAGTGTCCCCGACACTTGGAGGAGACCAGGATATAAATATCCTCATATCGAGATGGTTTTATGGAACACATTTTATTATTCATTTCCAAAATATCACAAGGGCCCTGCCCCGAATTTCCATAAAACCGTCATAAGTCCAACTAGTTGAATCAAATCCGAAATAGTTCATTCAATTCCATTTTAGGGTCCCCGACCCGAAATCACATATACAAGTCAACTGGGCTCCTGGCCCGATTCATAAGTTAACTGGGCCCCTGGCCCGATTTCATAATTCAATTGGGCCCCTGGCCCGATTCAACAAATTAACTGGGCCCCTGGCCCGATTTCACATTATCAAATCCGTGACCGTTTCATGAAATCATATCCATCCATATTTATGGAAATCAGTGCAAATCCAGAAAACCTCGATTCACGTGCAAACACGTAAATCGCCTCGAAAAGCGTGAAAACATATAAATTCACTGATATCCAAAATAAATCATATAATCCCAATTATAACAATCATGAAACAGTTATGCATGCATCGAATTTATAAAACCAATGTCCACTCACAGACCGTTTAACCGAGCGCCTCGATACGCGTGCCATAGGCCCTCCCGGGCCACCTCACTATCACCGGGACTCCCAATCCTGTTCAAATCAATTTAGAGGATCACTAACCTCATCATTAACATCCTATTCAAGTCCCGTAATTTTCCCGAATTTTTAAGTATTTTTAAATTGGATTTAAAACCTTCGGACATCCCGAACAATATCGAGACGGTGTCCGATCGACACGAAACCAATCCCAAAATGTTCGTTACAATGTATAGGATAAAAGTCATGTTGACCTCACCTCGAGATTCGTGCCCACGCGCCGTCACGCGCCGCCGTGAGTGGCTGCGCGTGAAAGCCACGCGCCTGCTACAGTGCTCCTTCTTCACCCGAATGACTGGTAAACGGGTCAGATTACCCGCGATAGGATCCGTTTCAAACACCCTCAATTCGATATCAATTCCATCCGTTCTTGATCCCACAACAATCACCAATCCACCAATTTCAGTTCTGTGTCCATGATTAGCATCAACCGTCGATCAATCTTGTCGACAACCCGTGATCACCCAAAACGGGTCGATCACCAGAGCTCCTCCAATCCTTAACCAAAATCAAATTAACTTCACAGGAAGTTAATTAGGACTACAACGAACTAATTAGAATCATTAATTTAACTCGACAATACCTTAATCGTCACAACTCAAGCTCGAGTTTTCCGGCCGTCCACCATGTCCGTTCACGGCCCTAGGAGCTCCCAAGCTTGCCCCATTTGATCTGGTTCGACTCGAAATGATCCCAGAGAACAAAATGAATCATCAATTTGCCCTGGGCTGGCCTGAAAACCGAAATTCGATAATGAACTCTTCAAAAACCAGTTTCGGGTTTTTGAACAATTCCACACCAAAATTGCTCCTTTCCTCTCATTCTCAATCCCAGAACACTTCACTCAGTCCCATAACTACATTGCCCACTGCAATCCGCCCAATTGGGCCCTGGAAAGGCTGAACACATGTGGGAAGCACTCTGCTTTTCATCGTGCACCAGTCATGGTTAATGGCCAAATCCACCGTCCCACACAGCCTGGCATCGCACAATGCCACTAAACAATCCAACAATCCCATAAACAATGGTTTAGGCCAGCAATTTGCTCCATAAACGCACCACCCGTGCGCTGGCCACGTTCCCTCCACGGTGCTACAGTAGCCGTTCAAACACCCGTGAAATTACCATTCTGCCCTTGTGCAGAAAATTACCAAAATGCCCTTCACGCATCCTGACCCGTAACTCGGTCATACGGACTCCGATTGATGCGTGCCGCCTGTCATTGAATTCGTATCGACGAAACCTCCGTAACGGTCCTTGGCCCTCGGCCATCGGACATCCCGGTCAAAAAGTCAACATTTGCCCCTACATCGTCCAAATTACGAAAATGCCCCTGGACTTCCGTACATCATAACTTTCACCACGAACGTCGGAATCGAACGTGCCACCTGTCTATGAACTCGTGACGTCCCGAACTACGTCACGGTCATCGGTCAAAGTCCATTTGACCATTCGAATTAAAAGTCAACGTTTTGCCCACACCCAGGGGCAAAACGGTCATTTTGCACAATTCGTCCGAAATCGCCCAACTAATCCCAGATTAGTAAATCACAATTAAATATTATTAAATCCCGATATTCGGGACGGGTCGTTACAAGGAAGCTGGAAATGTTGAAGCAAGGGAAGATTTTGATGACGATGATGATGATGAGATTGATGGGAGAGAGAAAGAGAGAGACTAGATGATGAAGAAGAGGCAGCAGATAGAAAAAGATTGGGACTGTTGCTATTGACCCTCTTTCTTCTCTTTGTTTGTGTGTGTGTGTTGTTTGGTTTGATTGAGCAATATTACTATAGAGCTAGAAAAAGATGGTTGCCTCTCTGTCTCTTGATGGACAATTGTGTGCAGCTTTGGTTTCTTAAAATGTTAAGGGATGGTTCTTTCCTTAAAAGGATGGAACAAACCCAACTCAATCTTAATACCAATAGTGGATGAACGGATCGATTCATGAATGAATGGGAGAAATACATAGTTGTATTCAGAACATATATCACAGTTATTTTGATTTTATGTGCTATTGAAATATGAACGGAAGATAAATTAAATTGATACATTATAATTTTATGATATTATAATTGTAATTAAGAATATGTATTATTATATAAATAGACTAAAATACGATCCCTAACGTTAGGAATAGATTAAGAGACGTTTGGTGTGCTTTAGGGCTTTCTACTTTTTTTTTTTAATGGAAATGGAAGGGGGGTTTGGGGAGAGTAGGTTGAAATGGAGACAAGAGGTTGAAATAGAGACAAGGAAAAAGTTTGAATGGGGGTAAAATTAAGGGAATAAATATGATTTTGTTTCTTGACCAATCCTGCAAATTGAATTGAATGACAGGTCCTAGGTGAGGTGACCATAATGCCCTTCTCAAGTTTTATTGCTTCCTTTTCATCTCATAACTTTAATTTCTGACACAACAATTCGGCCCCCATCTCAACTTTAAACCATTTCAACAATCACCAGTTTATGGAATCCCCGTGGGTTCTGTGGAGAAAAAAAAAATAACAATAATAAAATATTTGTAAATTATGACATGAAATGTGCAATAGTTTCTGTATACATTTTGGTTTTTTTACAAAAAAAAAATTATTGTTATTCTTATTATAGAGAAATAATTAAGATATGCAATTGAGGAAATGTAACATGTGCATTTCCAATTTTGATGGAATTAAATTGTTCTATAACTTCTTTAAGACGTACCATTTTGATGTGTTAATACATATTTATTATTTTGGCATCATACTAAGTGTTCATACATAATAATTTTTTATTCACGGGAGTATTTTATCTTACTATAGTTAAATTTTTGTTAATTGTACAAATTTTCATTTATTTATTGTAGAAGTTGCATGTGTGAGTGAGATTTGCTTCCTTTACTCGATAATATATACATACACAAATTTCATAATTAGTAAAAAATGCACGAGGAAAAAATAAGAATTCATTCTTAATATAAAAAATAGAAAGAACAGTAGACAAACTTGATAGTCATGTTGTTAATCATGTAATGCATAATGAAAGTGATGGAAAATAATTCAAGATACTATATCATGATCTGATGAAACACTAGCATATATATATGGGCTGAGGCCTCTTAAGTCCATCTGAAATGAAGTACATATATAGATGTGATGATCAGAAAATTATAGTGTTTTTCAGTTTAATTACTAATTAGTAGGGATTATCATAGGGTAACATGATTGTTAATTTTTTTTGGTTGTATAATTAAAAAGGGATATCTCAGAAATTGACCTAATTTACATAAATAAATAAATAAGTCTCTACAAACAGATATGAAAAATACTGATTTTTAAGGTATTTATACCTACTTAGCCTCTAATTCCTAAATTTTTAAAATAATTGGTTGGTTATCAATTATTGGAGAAAGTGGCTGCCCTATACCGTTCACAACATGGATTCTTCTCCCAAAAAAACTGCAATACATGTTGTGTATCTTAATTAAAACCCGGACAGCAAATATGTATTGCTATATAAAATACTCGCATTCTATTTAGAATGACTTTTAAGTGCAACTATTCAAATCATGATTTTAAGATCATTTATATAAAAATAATAATAATTAATTAAAGATTGTTTTAGCTATTCATACACTTAAGATAAATGAATAGTTGATTATAAAGATCATAATGGTTAGTTGTACCATAATATATATATATATTAATTGCTAAACGCTTTTCAATTTTATTAATTGCTAAACGACCTTCAAAAAGTACTCAAACTATTAAAAAAAATTATTTTCATACTCAAACTATACTGTCAATTTCAAAATAGTATATCTGTCACAAATTCCATTCAAAATTTAGTTAAGTGTCTACGTAGCAAATAGTTATTGTCACTCAACCTCTGATGTGGCAAAATTTCAATGGGCATTTTGGGGATAATTCAAATGTCCAGCCTGAGCTCCTTCTTATCCATCGAGGGTCCTTCGAAAAATGCCCAAAACGACAAACTCAGCCATAATTTTCCAAATCCATAGGAGGCCATGCAAGGCGAGCTCTAGCATCGTCTTCTTCGAACGGCGATGGCAAAGGCAGAAACATCGAATGGTAAACACAGTAGCGACTGCATCTTCTTCTTTGTCTTCGTCTTCGAATGGAGAAGGCAGAAGCAGTTGCATCTTCTACATCTTTGTCTTCGACCTCTTCTCTGCACAAATTTTCAGTTTATGGAAAGAGGAAAGGTGGATGTGGAAGCCTTCATTTGTCATTGTAGGAAACAAATGAAGCTGGTGACAAGTTTGACAGATAACAATCCAGAGAAAAGATTCTGGGGTTGTGATGGTTATGGGGTAAGTTCTTTTCAAACTTAATTGGTAATTAGGTTTAAATGTGTAAATAAATGTAATTTTGATGTGATATTGTAATGAAATTAGGTGTCAGAAGAATCGTAGAAGATGAGGAGTTGGTGCCTGCAATTTTTGTCAGTGGTGCGACCCAAAGTTTAATGAGAAGTCTCCTGATCCAATTCCATATCTCTTAAAGAAACTGAAGTTGAAAGATGATGAAATCAACCTTTTGAAGAAGGAGATTAAAGCTGGTCTGAAGAGACAGAGATGTTTGATGTTTGTGATTGTTTTTTTCATGGATGTTGCTTTTATTGTTTTTGGGAATGGTAATTGTTGGTTTATGGGAAAATGATAGGGTTTTGGCCAGTAAGAGTGACAATTTAGTTCTTGAGTTTTAAGTGTATTATGGAAATGGGTCTTAATGTTTGTATCATGAATGTAGAGATATTCATATTTTCAAGTTGTAACATGTATTATGCAAATGTATTAGCTCTTAATTATGAACAAGTGCCTTTGAGTTGTGCAATATATAAGCTTTCTTTTTTAAAACCAATGTACAAATATTATCTCTTAATTATGAACATCTTTCTTTGCTTACTAAGCTTGCATTCCTAAGCATAAAAGTGCTTTCATTCAAAAGCACACAACTGCTCTTAATTATGAATATATTTAATGTGATGTAACCCAATTTACCTAAAATTTTACAATAATCTAAAGTCACCACCAACTACTTTAACTCCATAAACAACTCTAGGCTTTAGTTTACTTTCATACTCGCCAAATCAACCCTAATTTTCTACAATAGAGAAATATACAATTACAAAACACATAAAACCATAAAACACATGTGGTCCACCATCCACAATTAGATTTGAGCAACAAAGCACAATCTATTGATACTATCTTTCTATATTCCAGCAACAACGTACAATCAATTATAGCCATTTTTCTATATTCCAGCAACCAAGCACAATCAATCACCCCTATCATTTTTGTTCCTCACTAACTAGGCATCAATCAATAAACAAACCAAAATATTCCTAAAAACTATCAAAACATCCATCTTTCTATATTAAACTATAACCTAACAAACACCAATAAAAAATGTTAATAAATTGAGAAGCACTAACCGTAAGTGGGTTGTCTTCTTCCTCGCGACCTCACATGCCACTCCTTCATTACACTTTCACTTTCAAAGTCGACTGGAAAACCTCAGCCACAACCTCAAACCTATTTCTTCCTCTGGGGTTCGCAGCCTTTTTCCTTAAGGTTTGATGGGTTTCGCGATTTCTAGCTAGGGCTCTCAAAGTGGAATTTTGAATTTTGGAATTAGGGTGGTGCAGCTTTTGGGAATTTTGCGCTTTCGATATAGTGCTGGAGCTCTGGCTGGACATTTGAATTATCCCTAAAATACCCATTGAAATTTTTCCACATAAGATTCTGAATGGCAATCACTATTTGCCATGTAGACACTTAACTGAGATTTGAACAGAATTTTGTGACATATGTACTATTTTCTAATCAACAATATAGTTTGGGTATGGAAATGAAATTTTTTATAGCTCGGAGACCTTGTTGAAATCAACCCTATAATTTAGGTACTTATATGTAATTTTTCATATATTATATTGAAATAAAAAATAAACGAGTCAAATTATGGCATATGCATGTGCAAAGCTCCATAAATTAAAGTGATGGTACAAGCAAAGTTCCTTTAGTAGCTCTGGGTGTAGTTCGGTATAATTCGGTATAGAGGTGATATTGAAACCGTACCAATTAATCAATATTCCACAATGTGAAATCGATACCGAATCGTACCGTATAAATTATGTTCGGTACGGTTCCGATTTTGAGCTAAAATTGCTCAGCAAAAAATTGGGTATACAAATCTGCTCGTAAAAAAACTATTTTGTACTAAAATCTCTGCTAATTAATATGCATAATACTCATAGAGTTGAGACTCTCATATTTCTTTTCTGCTTGTTCTAATTCTATATTAGAAGCTTGGTGCTTCCTTCTAATTAATATATAGCATACGATACAATACAACATACATTGATTTGCATTTAGAGTCTCAAAGGAAAGAAGATGAAGTATTTAAAAGAAACAAAATAAAATGATGGAAATGATAATATAGATTTGAGGACTGGCGGCTTGCTAATGAAGCAGCAGAGATATGTATATATAAGAAAGGGAAAGATAATCCTTCCTTTGATAGAGCTAACCAGACAACTACTATAGGCCGGCTAGTTGAAAAAAAAAGGTTAACAAAACAGTACCATAATCCACAAGCTAATTACTCTCTATATGATTCATGATTCCATAAGGTATATATACGAAAGGGAAAGAGAGCTCTTCATTTGCCCAAAAAAATCTACATTTTCTTTCATTTCATTGATCAAAGCCTAAAAAATAAGAACGCCTAGTTTGAACTGATTCGATATTGATACCGTACCGACTATTCTTTTGATTTTACTATTCTGTTTTTTTTTTGTCCGAATTGGTATAACACATAACGGAATAATTTCGGTATATTAGGTCTATATGCTATCCTTTAGGCTAGGATGCAAATATAACACATTCAGTTTTAGATACAAAAAGAGGGGGATGAATTAAGAAGAGAGACTAAATGTAGAAGGAAACATTATGAAATGAAAATTAAAACCTAAAATCAGAAACTATTTTTTACGAATTTCACTTTCTAAATTTTCTTTTCATATCAATCACCATTATTCTTCATTTTTTTTCTTTCTTTTTTAAAATTTTCCATATTTCAAACACCAAAAAAAAAAGATATCAAAAGTTCTTTAATAAATCATTTTACAGATCATGATTTTCCACATTTTTTTATTTTTAATTATAATTAAAATTGAATAAATCAAAATAGAATCGAACGACAAATATAAATAAAATAAAAAAGACATGGCGAATGAAAAATGGGAAGCGTACGTGTTTGAAAGTCATTACCCTATGAAGATTTGATTAGTGGGGGAATCAAGTGTAAATCTTTACAGCTGTAATATGTGGGATTTCATCCAATACGGGCAAAAAAGCGTGATAAATGATATGAAAGCAGAAAGCTCCATTAGCGTCCTCGTCCTAAAAAAGAGAGTGCTCCTTGATCTCAAGTTTATTATTCATTTTGGTTTCGATTGGGCATTGACTTGAGACTTCTGACATGACTTTTGTTTACGTGGCCCTAAATCATAGACATAACTATATATATAATCTTCTTCGATCGTTCTTTTTATCATAGGGTTGTGAACCCTGTGACGGCTACAGTACAATGTTCATCAAAAATTCAAAATAATTAATTGCTGTCAACATATATTATAATTACCATCTAATTACAGAAATATTGATATTCTTGTTGTATACTTCTAGGAGTGAGAAGTTTTATATTAACTATTACATAAACTTACAAGCCTTAATTGATCTTCATAATTACTAAAGAACCTCGGTAATTTAATATTTGATAAATTAAATTATATCATTTCGATTAAATGATGTTTACGATAAAAAAAAAGTATTTGTAATATGGTTAGAAGTTATCATCATATCGCTTTCTTAAATTGCAACAAAAAATTATTCAAACTTATCAACACTTTCAAAGCGTATTATTATAGGAAAATCATAGGCTATAAAACTAAATTATAGGAAAATCTGGTAAAAACTGATCTTCAATGCTAAACGACTTGTAAGTAGGGATGACAATGGATCGTGTCGTGTCATAAATTCTGTTTTATCTAAATATGCCAAACTGAAATCTGACCTATTTAATAATCGTGTCAAGGATGTCCAACATGAACCCAACCTAATGACCCAGTTAACCTATGCAATCCATATAACCCATTTAATAAATATGTCGTACTTGAAATTTAATCAACCTATGATCTATTTAACATGCTTAACATGTTTAATTTATTTAAACAATAAAATTTAATAGGTATATAGACAGACAAATATGTAGGTATATGAGTTAGTAATTAATACATTCATTAAAAGGGTTTATATATATAGGTCATTATATATAAGGATTAACATGTTGACCTGAAATCTATCTGTTTATTAAATGGATTAATAGGTTACTATACGGGTTAATAGGTTGACTCAAAATCCACCTGTTTCTTAAACTTATCATAATGGATTGACCCGAAAAATGACCCAAAATTTTAATTGTGCAAAACGACACAGATAAATTTCGTGCGGATTTTGAGTCGTGTATCGAATTGTGTCAAAATTGTCACCGTTACTTGTAAGGGTCACAGACAAATTTTGGTGAAAGGCCAAGGGCCAAATATCTTCTCAAATTTTTCCAAAATTTTTAGGGAATTTCTTATTTGCCTAAATATGTAGTGTGATCCTATCTCTGTTAAATAATGGTAGTTATAGACAATTATTTTTCCTAACATAATATTTTGTTCGAAAATATTATATTATTTTAACTAAATTAAATTTAGTAAATGTCATACTAGTTTAATTAAATTATTTTAGTTTAATTAGTCTAATTAATTTTTTTCCCATAACAATATATGTTGTTCAAGAATATTGTATTAGTTTAAACTATATACAAATAACAATAAAAATAATAATGACATAATCTTTAGTAGTTAGAGATGGTAAAATATATATAGCTATACACCATTTACTAAAAAATTATTATTTTTTAAAGCTATACCAAAATTTAGCCTGAATAAATAGTAGTGTTAATTTGGGATACACATAATAGGTAGCCCTAGCCCTAAAAATATAGCTACGCACTCCATCAGGCACAAAATAATATACATACCTGGCACCTTGCAATAATAGGCAGCGTTAAGTTGGTAGGGTTAGGCTCTGAAAAAAAAAATGGTAGGGTTAGGGTTCTGTTAACTAATTAGACTAGTATTATGTAGGTCTACATGCCATGCATGGTTTATAAACAAATATAATACAATAAAAAAAATAGAAAAGTTTCACTAAGCCTCGAAACTAAAACAACCCTCAAAATTAACTGATTTAACTGGTAAGAATTCGAAACTCATTGAAAATATTTTGTGATCGCGGAAAAGCCGGAACTGGGATTAAACCCACCTTTGGAATACAAGAACACCTGGTTGTATTTAAAAAACAAAATAAAAAACAGTTGGCTTAACAGATCAATATATTTATGCAATATTATTAATCTAATTAATTTGCAAAGGTTTTCCAAGGTTCAATACCTAAATTTAGAAAATCAACCTCATTCACTGTGTAATCACTGCCCATTTCCCCGGCCCCTGCTTCTGCTTGGATATGAAGTTCGCTAGCTCTTGAGATGATTAACTAATTAATTAACAAACTAGCTAGTCCATTATTGTTAATCACTTTCTTAGTTGAGGTGATCAATATATTATATAGAAGCATCATCGTACCTTTTTTTATTGAGGCGAGGGGTCCACCATTCCACTAATAGCCACAAGACTCGATCATTCTAATTTTATATCACTTAAACACATCAAGTATTGATTCTCATAATTTTAAATGAAACTATTGTAAACGTTCACCATATGCAAATTATGTTTTGAGCAATTCTTTCAATGTTAGTTGAATCTTTTTATTTTTGTAAAAATAATCTTTATATAATATTTTAAGAAATTAACGAATAATCATACATGCATACCATAACATCCATAATTAGTCATGAAGACATCGTATCGACCCTAAAATGGGTACAAATATTTTCTTTAGCTTTCCTCTATCTCGTCATTGATTAGTAAATAAAAGTACATTCCACCTTAGGCAAGAAATATGCATTATACATGCAATGGAGGTCAAAATCAAAACCCACCAATAAATACGTTTAAGGGTAAATTACACTTTACTACCATGTTGTATACACTTTATAACATATTCATACCCAAGTTTTCAAATGTTACAATTTTCACCCTGAACTCTTCAAATTGTTACACTTTTAAGCCTCTTTCAAAATTTCTATCAAATTTGAAATGAGTCCTACAATTTTAAATAATAAAATATTAATTTAAATTTATAAAAAAGTGTTTTATTTTCAAAAAATTCAAAAAAAAAACTTCTAGATAATAAAAATTAAAAAAATTTACAATTGTAGAAAAATTAAAAACAATTTTTAAAAAATCTAAAAAAAATATTTTATGTACCAAAGTAATTTGTCTCTCTCCATTATCTTTATTTATTTTTACTAAGGCCTTATTTCACAAAAAAACTTTATGAAGAGAAACAAATTACTTTCATACATAAATAGTTTTTTTAATTTTTTAACTTTTATTATTTAAAGTAATTTTTTTTGGTTTTCTTTTCAAAATAAATAATTTTTATAAATTTAAATTAATATTTTTTTAAAAATTGTGGGTTCCATTTCAAAATTGACAAAAATTTAACAATGGGGTCAAAGTGTAACGATTTGAAAAATTAAGGGTGGAAATTATAATATTTAAAAATTTAGATATAAATTTTTTATAAAGTGTAAAACTACAAGGTAGTAAAGTATAATTTACCCTACTTTTAAACCAAAAAAAATATTAAAAAAATCATACCATATAATCTTTATTTTTATTTTTTGAATAAAGGTACAAAATGTAATGATGAATAAAATGTACAAAAAAGGAATGCAAGGCCTGATTAAAACTTTACTGGAAATTCTAGACCAATAAATAAATAAAAGTACCACGTACTAAAAATACTGAGGGGCAAAATCAAAGAAATTTGACAAAACAATCATGAACACCCTAGGGAGAAAGCAGCAGCACAATGACTTCAGTGACACACCATATAATCTCTATTATTATAAAGGTAAGAGACTCACTAATTTTTTTTTTACAAAAATACCCTTTAAATTATTTAATAGTTAAAGATATAATTATAAAAATATATATTAAATATATAATTTTTTTAAAAATGGTTAATAAAAGGAGTGGGGGTAAAAAATTATTTAATAGTTAAAGATATAATTTTAAAAATAAATATTAAATATATAAAATTTTTTTAAATGGTTAATAAAAGGAGTGGGGGTAAAAAAAAAAAGGGGTAGTGGGCTCAGATAATTACTTCTCTCATTTTTGTTTAAAAAATTGAAAATTTATATTATTATTTTATTTTAATTCTTTAACAGGTGTCAAGAGTCTAATTGTATATAAATAGAGCTCCATAAAGACGAATTCGAACCCGGGCGACCGAGTTTATATCTGATAAAATCGATGAAACCAACTCTTTTATTGTGATCTTTATTAGAACGTACAAATTTAATTAATAATGTCGATGGACAAATTATTTTTTTTAAAAACTTTTTACTTCATATACATCTAGAATCATGCAGTAAGACTCACTTGATTTCAAAAATCGTGAATCACCTTACTTTTCTCTAGTAACTTGCATTATGTACTCAAAATTGTCTCACTTTGCCATAAATTTATCAACTAGTTGTGTTTTGTTAAATTGAAGGCAAAGTAAAACAATTCATCACAGTTCTTGAGAGTTAAGTGTGATCCACCAACGCCTTAAAAAGATTCTCCAAAATTGTAGATTTAACTGGCTATCAAGTTTGAAGCCGCCCTCTGTCCAATTTCCTTTCGGTAGCCACCCTTTGTCGTTTCTATTTACATTATCTCTCTATTTACTTCATAATTAAGCTTATACCTCGCATTCAAATAATCCACATTCTCCAGTGTCACAGTCAACTTATCCACATTCAAAATAACAAACAAATTCAATATCCTTAGAGTCAACATCTTCAAGATCATGGTATTCCAACTTGAAAGTATCACATTCCTCTTCACTTCCCTTATCAGAAAAGTGATCTTCTCATTCGAGTCTAAATCCCGCCTCTTCATCGCTGCAATGAAATCTTTCGTCTTTGACTTCTCGAACTCGTTGCTGAAATCATCCACGACGAAATTGCAATTGTTTTCTCTCCACCTTGCTCACTACCATACGTAATACGTTGTTAATATTGCGGGTCTTTTCTCTGTACGATTAGTTTTGATGGTCCAATCTCGGGGTTTGTGTCCAAAGATGACTCCTCAACTAAGAAGGAGCATAATTGTGATTGATGCATGGCGAGCTCGACCTATTTTCGTTTACAGGTCGGGTTTTTGGCCTCTTCCTCGAACCTCAGCACATATGAGTATTGATGTATCAAAAAAATTGTTTTATAGATCGTGAATGATGGTGTAGTGGACAATGACACGTGGTTTTCCGGGGAATTTGGTGTCAATGGAGGTCTCCTTGAATTTATTAGGTGAATGCGAGGACTGAGAGAGGGTAGAAGGTCAAGGAAGGTCTCCTCGATTTTATAGGAGATGAGATTAATTATGCGGTAAAGAGAGAGATAGTGAGAATGGAAGAGAGAAAAGGTGGCTATCAAAAGGTAAGTGGACGAAGGTGGATCGCGGAAATGATTGAGAGTTGGTTGGGACTTGGGACTATTATTTATTTTTTTGTTGAGATAGAAGTGGGGGTGACTTCAAAATGATTGGTAAATTTGAAATTTTGGATAAGCTTTCTTAAGGTGTGGGCACTGTTCAAAATGACGGCCGCTTAATCCGCCTAAGAGCTCGAAGGTGGGAAACCGCCCCACCTAATGACTAAACGCCTAGGAGCGTCTAGCACCGTTTTGAACCTTGGGTGTGGGTGAATCTCACGTAACCCTAAATGTCGTGATGCATTATCTCATTTTGACGCCAATTTAACAAAACACAATTAGAGTGGATATATGTAGGACAAAGTGAGATAATTCAGTGCATGTAATGTTAGTTTCCTAAGAAAAGTGAGAAGTTTCACGATTCTTAGAATTAAACAAGACATGTCGCAAAAATTTAGAGGACCTTCGAACTAAAAAGCGTTTTTAAAAAATTAGAATGGGAACAACCCTATTAATATCTATTAAGAAAATAGTATACAATAACTTTGATTAGTACGTACTTGATTAACATGTTTACTAAAGTTAAAATATGCGAGAATCTTTCATTTTATAAATTTCCACCCACGGTTGAGAATTATCGTGATATATTTAATAATTACATATTGTTTGAATTGAAACTAATCACGATAGTGACATGCATACTTAAAAAATTTCGTAGTATTTGGACAAAAAATTATACTATTTGAATATTATTTACTATCATCTTGTCAATTATATCTCTAAAAGGCGATGTTATGTAATGGAAAGGAAGTGTTATGTAAATGGTGGAGGTTGAGTTGAATCGGTTTTACTTAAACTGCAAGCCAATTCAAGTTATTTTAACAAATTACAAACTCCAGTAGTGTTTTTTATTTTGTAAATTTCAAATATTTTATTATTTATTTCTAGTGAAATTTTTTGAATATCTTCAATTTTTTTTTTAACTATTTATGATATTCATTCTATTTTGAGTGGATGGGGACTCACAACTTTTTTATTACAGAAGAAACGGAAATTTTTGGAAATTATTCATATATATCTCTGTGATGGTATTTTAGACTTTTAGGGCACCTCTTGATTTAGTGTGGTTAGATACATGGTATATTATGTAAATTACTAATTAATTAAATACCATCAATAAAATAAAAAGCACATTAAATTATTTATATATATTAATTTCGAACTGAATTTGAAGAATTTTTTTTGAAATTTACAAATTAAATCAAATTAGCCGGTTTGGTTCAATTTTGTAGATTAAATGACCACAAAAAAAAATTACATTAATTTTCGATTTAGTTTAGTTCCAATCTCGGTTACCCAACAATTGTCTCCTCTTCCGAGGTAAAAGAGCGTTCGATTAATGTGGGCCTAAATTTCTTTCGTTTTCTTTCGATCAATGTAGGTTTGTTGAGATAGGATTTTCTTTCATTTTAGTGGGCCTAAATTTGATTAATGTGTGGAAATCAATGATTTTTTTTTTTTTGGTACATCTAATGAGCTGTCAAATCTTCGAATATATTGTGAAAATAGTGAAATTCTGTTTATATTGGTACCATTTAATGAGAATTGTATTAAACAATAATTAGTAATTGCCCCTACAATTGTCCTAATTAATTAAGCATTAGTGGCCCAAATTGTCATTTTAAGCTGCCCAATGGGGATTCAACCCTTTGTCCAATGAATGAACGACATCCATAATCAAAGTTCGGGTAGAGTGGGCAGATATGACAAACCTGCCCGCATTTTTCTTTTCTCTTTTCCTTGAGAAAAAGCAAAGCATAATGCATAATGTATAATACAAGATATCTTTGTTGCAAACTTTTCCACAAAGAGATTTGCATAATTACCAAGTCTTTCCTACTTATACATCCTCTATTAATAAAAAAAAAGTACAAATTAAGATAGTCCTCAAATAGTAACAATCTTATGTTTTCCTTCTTTGCAACAAAAGGTTGGTCATTTATGGGCTCATTTCTTCTAAAATTAATAATTTAAAGGTTAAAGTGAAAGATCATAACGGTAAGTCATTATATTAATCTTCTTGAGATTTTACCTATAAGAATAAGTTATGTATATCTTTATTTTAAAGGAATATCCTCGTTAGCAAAAATAAAGTAAAAAATCGTGACAGTGAGTTACGACATGAGTTGTTGTGCTCATGGCATTACTCTCCATATTAATTTTATAAAGCCCTCCTTACTGAAAAGAACAAATGTAAATAATGGCAGCTAAGGAAAATGAAATTTTCCATAATTTTGTGCTTTTCCAAAAGATTTCATTTAGAAACCATCTATCTAGTAGTATTCTTCAACTCGAAATTTAATTAATATGAAGAGTGAAAATGATATATGTCGATTATAAAGATTTGACGCATCATATGTATTAAACGTTGGAAGCCTTTTATGTCATCGAACCCTATCTCATCAACCCTAATCCAATCACTAATGTTCTCTAATTTTGTAAAAGAGAGAAGACAATGAGTGGATATAGAGATAAGAAATTAAAGCCCATGGATGTAAGGCATGTACTGATGATGAAGGGAGATGCTATAACAAGGATCCTATATTGAGGGTTTAAGTTGAGATACTTAATAGCTGTTACCAAACTCTCACAAAATTTGAACCCAGTACACTCACATGCTGCTTTAATGGACGAACAACCCAACCCTTGCAACATACTACAGCCCAAGTTAGCGCAGAGCCAACGTGGAGGTGCCCAACCTTCTTGTTGATGTGAGCTATGGTATCTAAAATAAGTAATTCTATGATGTGTGATTTTTAGTTTCTCCAATTCACTTAGGACCCTAAACTCTGATTCCTGAAATATATGTGAACCAAGACCGAGAAAAGGAAGTTTTCCAATCATTAACTCAAACCCATTGTTGAACTCCATTCAGCGGAATGGGGAGGTACTTAGACAGAACGAGCCAACCTAGTCTTTCACGATAACAAGATAGACGGAAGTCTAATTCCTCTCCTCGTTTACGATGAAACTATGTTAAAATTACGGCAGTCAATTTCCAAGATGGATTTCATTTTCACTATAAGCTAAATGATAATGGGATCTTCTCAAATATGGCCCATTGTCAGCCCAACTCAAGGCATCAAGTGCTTGCTTTGTTTGGTTAAGTGAGAAAAAGCATTGAGAAACAAGAAGTGCATCAAGTAGCTCACGCCAGTAGAAGAAACACCGATCACATTGCAAAATACACAAGTCTATATAGCTTTATGTACAAAATATATGTACAAAAATTGATTGAGAATCAAATCAGCAAAACACAAAAAAACTTCATCACTATCTAATACGACCAAAGCTATGTTCTCAGAAAGCTTAAAGTAAAGTAGCTACCTAGCACATAAATTCCACCTTCCCAAGCTCCACTGGAAGAACAAAAAATTTGACATTCTAGATCTGCTGGCTGATTCAGTCGCCCCGTGTACTTCACAGTATTTCCATGATCACCCATCAAAAAAGGGAAGGAAAATGCTCAAACTTCTCTGAAGCTAAAATAAATTAAAGAATATATATAGAAAAAATGACCCCAAAGAGATATCTTGAGGGAGAAAATATTACGGAGGAGAATCTTAGAAAATATAACAGATTTGCCTTTATTTTCCCTTCCCCATGGACCCTTCTCGCTGAGTCCGGAAGTGGCTGAGAAGCTGCTGTGCCTGCATTCGATATGTAACATAACATTATCTTTGGTTTTTATGGTCACTCAAAAAGGGAAAACCATGAATAGGAGAGGCTATGCCCGACATGGGATGGATCCAAATGTTGGCCTATGGAGACATCTTTATGCACATAAGATGCTAAAGGTTCTTTCTAGGTTGCTAAAATAATAAGTAATAGCAGTTGAAAAAATGATGGCAAGGAAAAGCAGTGTATAGTGTTTTCACAAAAAACAGAAAAAAACATCCTTATTTAACAATCATATTTCTTTACCTATCTTTTTAAGTTTTAAAGATGCTTATGCCTTCCCAAAAAGCCTTGGGACATAGAGCAAAATAAATAGGCAAGAAAAAATTTAAGCTGCGTACCTTTTCTTTTGCTCTTGGTGTGCCAGACTGAGATAAGGCAACTAGGGGAGGGACAGCTCCTTCCTGAAGAACCAAAGTACAAAACTTTGGACTATGAAGGCACAATTGCAACAGTATGGAGGCAGCATTTTCCTTTCCCCTCTGGGAACCTGTTTCAACAATCTCAACAAGCAATGGAATGCCCCCTTCCCGTGCAATTTCCACGCGCCCCTCTCCAATGGTGGATAAGTTTGCCAGAAGAGCAACGGCCTTGTCAACCATCCCAGTATCAGGGTCCATCAGCTCAATAAGATGCTTCACAGCCCCAGCTTGAACTAGGCGGGCCTTATTTTCGTGAAAAATTGACAGATTAAACAATGCAGTAGCAGCATCTTTCTTCCCTCTAAGTGTGCCTGAGCCTAGAAGATCAACTAAGGCCTTAACTGCACCAGAACGGCCAATTTTTGCCTTGTATTTGTCCAATACAGAGAGGCTGAACAAAGTTGCAGCAGAGTTTTCTTTGGCTCTGTCATTTCCGGTATTTAGAACATGAATGAGGGGGTCGATTGCCCCTGCTTCTGCAATCATTGCCTTATTTTCTTCATTAATTGATAAATTCAAAAGAGCTGTCACAGCATGCTCTTGTGTTAGCAGCACTCCCGAATACAGCAGTGAAACTAATGGTGTGATAGCACCACACTGACCTATAGTAATTCGATTCTCCATGTTGTGCTTCCCAAGAAGCCGAAGCTCTTCTGCAGCCATAGTTTGCACTTCATTTGATTGGCTTTTGAGGTCTTCAACTAATTTCTTGACATGGGAAGTTGTTGTCAACTCATCAGATCCTGAACTAGAAAACGGAAGCAGCTGTCTGGTGGGGTAATTAGGACTGTCAGTCCATGCCCCTTCTTCTTTTGTTTTGGAAAGGTGAGATAGTTTTCCAAATAAGCCGGAGGGAACTCCTGATTCTTTGCTTGGAATGGCAGCAACCGGATGCTCAGATGTGATTTCTCCAGACAACTTATTAACAATTTTATCCTTATCAGATATCCCTGACACCTTAATGGATGCTGGAGGCACGTAATCAATACTGGAAACAGCACTTGTGGCTGATTCACTCCTGCTATAAATAGAGGACTGGTTTGGTGATGTGTGGCTTTTTTCGCTGCTAAGGCATTCGTTGGACTTCTCTCCACTTAATCGAGACGAGACATCTTTCTTTTGCTTCTCAAATATATTTCCAACTTCAAGAGATGACCTTGATGTTGAATTGCTACTCTGGACACTACTTATATGAACTGAATCATCGGAAGATACTTGATCCGGTGGAGATGGGACTGAGATAGCATTAGAACCCTCAAAGTTTTCCGGAAGTTTTATATCATTTTCCTGACACCAGCTTTCTATCATAGCTCTGACAGTATAATTGGGAACTAGATTTGTATGTGACAGCCTATGCCGGCTCTTTGGGCAGATAGTCAACCCATGATCAAGCCACTTTTGGATGGAAGACCTCTCATAGGTTTGACCAGAAGCTACAATCACCGGGTCCAACATGAGTTGTGAAGACAAAGGGCATCGGAAGTATGAAGGGATTGGAATTCCAGAGGAGGTTTCGAGGTGCTCAATTTTAACCACGAATTCACGAATATGGGAGACAAGAACCACACTTTGGTTGATTAAATCTAGTTCCCCTCTAACATCACTGCCGTCAATGCGAATTCTCTCCTTTTCTACTGCAATGCTTTCGTTCAACAGTTCTTGGTTTGAAGTCAAACTGAGCAATTCAATGATCTTCATAAGATGTTTAGTAGAAGGCATGGTATCTTCTCTTTGACTTTTCAAAGCCTCATCTAAGTATTCTGTTACTTTTTCCTGCTTCAATGATTGAATTTCCTGCGTACAGTGCTGAAGTATTTTACCAACAGATTAGAGTTGTACTTATCCCAACTTCAGATGAACCAAACAACATAAAGATAAAAACCTAGTAGACAAAAAACAAACGTTTGGAAGAATAAGAAAAACTCCTCCTTAAACTATGATTGATCTGACCATTTTCTTTAGGCAGAAGCTGAAAAGAGATTTGAACAACAGTCTGAAAAGACTAATGCTGCGCAAAGGAATATGTTGCTTTCTCAAATAGGTTGAAGAATTGGAAGGTTCTAAGAAATAGGTTAATATTTAAAAAATAATGGATTGTAGAAAGTTTGCAAAACGGACCCCTTTCTTTTCAGAAAAGAAAAGGATACATGCAAAAGAGAGTTTGAGCTTGGAAAATACCTGAAGACCCATTAAATTTGAACCAGAAGAAGGTGACTGCAACAATCTACTTAATATGCTGCAAATCTTGAGTGAAGAGCTTTGTATTGTTATTAACAGTGGCTCACTCCGCCAAGCCTGAGAATACATTGTAAAATGAACTATAATCAACAACATACACATAAACCAACACATAAACCAAACAGTCTTCAAATTTGAGGTAAATATGTACAATGCTTTGTTCCATTCCCAGGGATACTTGGATAACAATATCGGTTGTTGGATTCCTATTCTTCCACAAAACTACCATTTTCCTTGCTTTTGTCCTTCCAAATGAAAGAGATCATAACAAAAATTCATTGATGAAAATCCTCAAGCATGGACTACAAACACAGATCTCACTCCTGGAGCGAGAAAGACACGAGTTTAATAGAAAAATAAGTTGCACTTACACTTAAAATTTTGCTCAACTTTGGAGACCAGTTTTCCATGACTTCCCTAGCCCCATTGACAGCCTTATCCAATTCTTCACATTCTTTATATAGAACTTCATCTGAAGGTATTTTGTAGTCAACTACTTCATCCAGCAATGGCTTCAAAAGCTTTAGTACACCAACTATGGCCCTGTAACCCTTCTGAATAGGCATAGGTTTCGCTCGTTGGCTTGATACTAGAAGAACAAATCGAGATATGCTGTTGATCAGACATTTTATAGATGCCATGTCCATCTCACCTGCATGAGAAAGAAAATCACAAATAAATACTATAACAGAGAAATATTGTGAAAAGAAATCTTTACTAAAGTGTGCTGCCAAAACAGTTTAGTTTGCAACTCTCGGAGCCTTAACAGTCGGCGGATTATGAAGTTCCCACAGAACCTAATATATATCAGCTAAATACCACTGGTCCTATTTGTGTCAATATCAACTTGAAAGAATCTTTAACCAGTTCCCAAACAACCATCAAGTATATATTTTTCTAAGGACCTGGACTTTTTATATTGATTGTTGGTTTAGAAAATACAACTTTCGGGCATATACGTTTCAAATTCAAGTTACCAAATCAATTTCATTGTACATTCAGCAAACAAGAAAACAGGAAAAGGGGGGAAAACCTAATTGAAATCTCAACTCTTCTACACTTTTCACAATTTGAGACCAAAACATCAGAAGAAACTTAGCTTAACTTGCTTGAACAGCACTTTTCTATTTATTTTATTTTGGACACCGACACAAAGTGAGATTCATATCCTTTTTTTCCCCTCAGCTCAACTTCCTCAGTCTTTTTAGCATCCAGCCAGAGGCAGGTGAATTCACTCGACTAAAAACGTGTTCATTCCCTCCAACTCTCAACATAAAATAAGCTGATTAAACATGTCACAGATTATCATACTCAAAATTTTCACAAACCCAGAAAATTTGTGGAAATTAGCACAAAACTCAGAAGAACTACAAAGCCAAAATCCAAACTAAACAAAGAATACCAGCCTATTTCATCTCCCACCCATTTCAACATTTCATTCAACAACTATCACCAACATTTTAATTGGAGGAAAAATAAATAAATCAAACATTTCATAACGAAAACTGTACCTTTGAATCAAACTGTGCCTCTATTCATGTGACAGTTTAAGCTGGTGGGATTGATGCAAAAACAGATCTTGATGAACCCAAAGCTCAAAGCTTTATCATGAAACTTATATCTGTTTTTGATAATAAAGATCAGTCTTCAAGAATCAATCTAACCCTCATGCACTGCTTTCATCACAAAGCTGCATGAGAGAGAGTGAGTGAGAGCTAGGAATGAAAAAAAAAATTCAGGAAAATAGAAAAATAAAATAAAAAGAAACTAAATTGGTGGGACCTATGTGGTTACAGATTTGTTGGGTGAGGGAAGATTAATTAAGAGGTTAATGAAGAGCGGTAAGAACTAAGAAGAGAGAGAGAGGGGGTAAAATGTAAAGGACTTTGGGATCTAATCATCATCCTGAGAGCAAATTGCAAGAGAAGTCAAGCCTTTTTTAGTTTATTTAATTAAAGGGTTAAAAGATTGCATTGGAACAATGAGATTCCACATAGAAGTACCATCATTGTTTGTCAATTTCCTTCTAAATTTCTAATCTACCCTTCCCACCCTCATGAATTTATCATGCGTGCATAGTTTTTTTTGCTTCTTATTTCCCAAATATCAGAACATTTCCAAACGCATGTGATGTTATCAAATATTTTTGGGTGGTTAGATTTTTATTGATTAATTTTGGCAACCTCAACTAATTGGAGAGTGAAATTATCGCCTAAAGAGATAAAATTCTAATATAAAAAATATGTACATTATCTTAAGTAATTAATTTTAAGTTATGCCTATAATTAGTTATCAATTTTTAATCTTAAAAAAGAGAAATGTTAGCTGAGAAAAATACAAATGCACTTCTAATTGCAACACTTGGAAGATAGAGGGCCTCAAATTATCAAGACTCAAACAAAGTTTGCATATATTTGGCAATTAACATCAAGCTTACTAAACTAGACCACCTATAGAAATTATCATCATTCTAATTTCTAACAAAAATCCATAATGTTTTTTTTTAATAAATAAATAAAGAGATGCTACCTACTCCAACTCTAATTGTTAATGACTTATTAGTTAGAAGTTGAGCTTTTTATGCGTTGCTTTCCCTAATTCCCCCCACCACCTTCCTGCTTCGCTTGGCTTCCCTCCTAGGCTACAGAGCAGAGAACAAGTCAGACCAATACCTAACCAACCAAAATGAATCCAAGTTTTTTTTGTTATCTTCCTTAAAACCACAAGGTGACTCATTTTTAAGACAAAATATGGACTTAATTGTGAAGGATTTGAGGCATCACAATGAAAAAAGATCAAAGCCTTTTTTACCAAGAAAAAAGCAAACAGTGCCAAACAACAAGATGTGTCTGGGAATATTTCCTTGCTTCTAAAAATATTGATGTGCATGGTGTGACTTTGTTGCTTCATAATTCATACCTGGTAAATATCACCTTCAAAAATCAAAACCATCACTTTGGTCAGTGTAGCTTGTCGCAGTAAAGGCTGAATTGAGCGAATGTCAGATTGTAGACCATGATTTGCCGAGTGCATTGCATTATTGTACAACACTTTGGTCAATGGTCACAATTAAATGTAGACCAAGATTGACTCATTCCAAGCTCTGAATTCCTCTCTCTTTTGAAGCTTTTAGCTACCAAGCTTAGGGTTTGAGCTACTATTGTCTATTTTTCAAAATTTAAAGAAATGATGAATTTTAGTTAAATGACATAATAATGTCAATTTTGAATCGATATTAAATTTTTCATAAATATAAATTATTTTTTTTCTTTTACGCGAGCCGATTCTTGAAATATTCGGGCCACTTTTACCAAATATGAAAGAATGGGGTGATGTTATCTTTCTCCTAGTGAGGGAGCATATCAAAACAACTGTCCTTTGTTCATGATCTTATGAGCTGGCTAACTGAAAACCCAAATTTCCTTTGCTCTTTATATAATTTATTCACCATGTACAATTTTGATTCTAGAATACAACCATATCATATGGAAACATAACCCTCTCTTTCCAAAAAATGACAAAGAAGTTGCATCCACAATATCTCTAAATAATTGGCATCTTTTCACCTTAATTTGGACCTTCCCTGTATGGTATGGACATAGATATTGGGTGGTGACGTAGGTTGATGGTATATTACTATATTTACAGCAAGCTTTATAAATTGGGAAACAAACAAAACCATTTATTTTTGTCAATTTCAGCCCGGAAATGCTTAAGATATTAATTTAGTTTTTATATAAATGAGATACTATTTCACTATACGTAATTCCTTTTATTGATATTATGTCGATCAACCAGACTCAATACGAGCTGCAGGACTATAAGCACACGATTTGCCACCAGTCATGTCAAACGACAACCTTGAATGGTACTTGGCAGATATGGTCACTCGGCAAACAATGCCACCCCATCGCTTGATAGACAAAGACAAACGACAGACGCCTAATAAGACCCAAGTTACGACCATTCGACAGGCTTACTCGGTAGGTACGATCGGCACCCCTTGTCCGATCGGCTAGCTAGTACCAACTCCCTGACATGGCAGGAAATCCATTGTCACCTAGTAAACATCCTGAATTTACAGGACACGTGACAACATCTCCTGGGGAAGCTTGAAACCTACTTCAGTAGTGTTCAACCACCACATTCATCGCTCATAGAAATACCCCTTCAAACCTTTTGATAAATGTACTTTCTCTTATCTACATATCTCTCTAACACATACAAATCTAACTTTTCTGTTTTTATACTGTGATATGCCTATTGGATTTCCACCTTGCTTACTAATTTAAGCATCAGAGCCTCTTAGACCAACACCCAACCGGCGTCTAGTATTTTCTCTTTTTGCCTTACAGGTCATTCGGCAGGCTTAAGTAGAAAGCAAACCAACACCCCCTTACGGGTCTTATCACGTTAGGTCCGTTTTCAGATCAAACACCTTTTAAGTGTGATTATCAAATTTTCATTTACATAAAAATCAAATCGTTGATTTCCTTAAGTATTACGTAAATATTTTTGTCAAAAAAAAAAACTAAATTATATATCACAATAACTCGTATATATATCAAAATAACTGACGATTGGTAATAGTTAAAATGCTTTTGATAGTTTTTAATATAATTAATACATAATAAATGACTAAATTATTAAAAAATTATTTGAATTTTTACAGAGATTATATTTATACGATATTTAAAAAATTAAGAATTTTAATTATTATATTTGACTAGAAAACATTAGGTAATCTAATAATAAAGTTAATAAAACTGTTGCTTTATAAAACTAAACCCAAGTATCAGTTGATGTTCAAAATCCAGTGTATAGCATTACTATTTCCAATTACTAATTTACTACAACCTACCAAAGTACCAATACCCCGTTAGTTGGTGTAACTTTTAACTTTGTAAGTAACAATGACCATTTGCCAGCCTAAGTCCATCCCACCTGTCATTAAATTCACCCTCCAATCTTTATTTACTGCTAGCATATTCATTTGTTTACTGCTCAGCAAATCACTCAGAAATTACAATATGAGATATTTGAATGTAGGGATTGTTATTATTTTACTTGAGGGGTTCGAATTGACCCATTCTAGGAAATTTGTTTTTTTAGAGTTAGGCTAAAAAAATATTCTTGTGATAGCTCCTATTTTGGTCAGAAATATAGTGAAATTATCTTTCCTATTTTTTCCTTGAACCCAGTACTACGAAAAATATTCATTTATTAAATATCCTATATATATATAGATAGAAACTGGGGAATGGGAGCAAGAGTAACAACAATGTTTATCCCAATGGGTAGGATTTATCTCAGGCACCTTTTTCAAATTTTGTATTTCATCTTTGCACAACCAGGTTATGAAAATTCACGAGATGGGATTGGCCGTATTGTATATGCTAATTTCCATTTAGCTAATAAGCATGTGTATATCAAGGTCCTGCAAAGATATTTCTGAATATTGTATTTAAAGTAGTTGTTCGAATTTCTTAAGATCTGCAGGCGAAAAAAGTTCTTACAAATAGTCTTCGGAGAGCTGGCATACCATGCAAAGGCAGGCCCCTCCAATGAATTTTATTTATTTTTTTCCATTGGGAGTAACCCTTCAACTGCTTTGACCTGCAATGCATTGATTAGCAAGGAAGCTTAATTAAGACAACATTGCTTAACATTCCACTCATCACAAGCTAATTAAGGTCAACATGCGAACAAGAACTGAGGCCCTACCCTTTAAAGTAAAGGGTACCCTTCCTATATATATAAGGGAATTTATCTTTACATTGCAGCACTAAATACTGCCGTACGCGCTATGTTGGCATGTTGCTACTTTCAAAGGACATAATAATTAAAGATTGGTTCCCCATATGGCCATAGACATAAAGCTAAGGGAATGATGAAAATAGATTATGACATGCGTGGATCTTTAAACCTATTTTTTGTAATCAAGTTGAGGCCTCAAGCCTAATCAAGTGATCGAAATGGATTTTGCTAACTTCAATCACTCGTGAGTGACTGGAGAGTTTTTTACACCTAGAATGAGATTCTTACAGAGTTACAGTGGAGCAAAAATTTATGAACTAGTGATTAAAATCTAAATAAAAAAAAAATGTGTAAAAATAAGTATTGTTAAACTGACAAAAAAATCTCACTAATCAATAGTTAGAACCCTAAAACATAGCATAATATTTACTTAACGCACCCAATTGATCCGTATAACCCTGGAATAGATTTGAAACCCCACAATCAATTGTCAAAACCCAAATACATAACATAAGTTTTACTGGACGAACCCAATTGACCTATCAAGAGTGTAAATGCAAGTGCACGTGTGACATTCCTAATCGTTGAACAAACATGAAATCATATGAATCAATGGTCGGAACCCATAAGATAGCAAAATTCTTATTGAACGCACCCAATTGACTCGTCAAGGGTGTGCATCGAAGTGCAAATGAACGATCTTTAACTGTTGAACAGACGCGAGACTCCACGAATCAATCATTAGAACCCTAAAACATTGGGCAACTCCTACTGAACAAACACAATTGATCATTTAAAAAATAATAATACAGGGCATGATAGTGTCCATAAAGGGTTGAAGGAAACCTGTCTTTTAGTTTTATGAAGAGTTGTATGTATTTGGCGAAGCCATGTGCATCTGCTTTAACAAAAATGGGAAGGTAGGGTCAATGGGGTTGGCACTTTTGGTTCTCATGAGATTAACAAAGGTTAGGGGGTCCCATTAAGCCTTCTTGACATGGAGGCATCACAATACACTAATATATAACATTTGACTTGTGTTTTCAGCATAAACAATAAACAACATTGTCCTCTATATTCGATCATCATCTGCAAATCTCAATTCCGGTTTCTATGGCTGATGAAGAGGCCTCCTATGAAAACCAGACCTCTAAGTTGCAAGCACACCGGGGAATACCGAAGAACGAAACCTCTTTTGCTTCCTTGAAAGTTAACAAGAGAAATTTCATACTCTTATGTCACTTCCAAACGTGGAAAATCAAAGAAACAAAGCATGAGAATCAAGCAATAGACAGAGAATATGAGCTACAAAAACATCTCATCCTCGGTGCAAATATCATTGACGCAGCAAATTTCTACAGTTGAGCGGTTACATTACTTAACCTGTAATTGCAATAACATGGGAAGAAAATTTATAAACAAATCTAAAAAAAGAAAAGTCATATCTCGCTGGAAGAAGAATCAACAACATATTTCTTATCATTGGATACAGCAGTTCCATTGTTTTTTGGATTAAACAGAAAGGTCATCCAGTACTAGCCTCTGGAAGTTTGGTTCCAACAAATTTCATATGAATCAGTATCCTAGACCAACAAATTTGAATACCTGCATCTGGATCATACATGGAAAGAAATTTTAAGTGAAATGCATCCAGATAAAAACAGAATAAAAATCTCTATGCAAAATTTAACAAGGCAACTGAGAAATTCCTCTTAGTGCAATTATATTTGGATTTGGATAAACCACATAAAGGAACAGCTCAGTTTTGACAAATTGATCAGTTCGGGGGTTCGCAGACTAATGGGAGGGGATTCTTTCCTTTTTAGTTAACTGTAAAAATTACAGCCCAGGCATCAACTTTCTCTACAGAAGTGCAGATAATGGTTGAATCACACAGCTTATCAAACTTATATCCACCAAAACAATGAATCCACCTCACATTGAATTTGATGAGAACAGGAACTCAATCAAGGAATAGAAAGAATTAAAAGATGAAAAAATGGTGGAAATGCAGTAAGAATGTAAGATACCATCAAATTGCAATCTTCGAGCTAGGATGCTACTAACCCATAAAGATCGCTAAAAATGATGCAAAATGAATAATGTGAAGGAGATTGAGGAGTTGTGTTAGCATAACCAGATTATTATTACTTCAGGGCCAGCACCTTCTCAGCAAAAAGAGCTCTAGTGGCTTCCACGTTTCTGGTCTTGAGAATCTTGCAGAGTAAATTAGCTCTGTAACATTGTGGGTTCATTGCATCCTGATTTTGGCTAAGCAACTTACGATTTGAAGAGTTCAAGCAAGGTTCTCTTTGTTAAATAGCACAGATAAGATTTTGGCATATAAAGAGCTTAGGACAGACAGATCTTCATACTTTCAAAGTGGTTTATCACCCTGTCTATCCCTTACTACCACGACTCGACAATAACACCCTTCCATCCAACCAAATGGAGTTCTAACGTTATCCACATAATGGATGTTAACATACACTAAGCTATAGACTACATTGGTAAAAAAACCCTTAGCCTTTCACTCATGCAATTGAAATAAAGTGAAATCAAATGAAAATTTGATGCGCCAAATATATCAAGCATGGACATTGTTGTTGTTTCTGAGTCTCACGAATTCAAAAGATTTTCTTGAGGCATTGAGCATTCATAATATAATAATACACAGCAACAAAAACTGACTTACAGTGTGCACACCAAGCTGTAAATTCGAAGATCAATGCTTGCTAAGATTTCAATCGTACACAAAATCTACAACTCATCATCATCTCTTGAATGTCAACACAAAATATAAAACGAGATTAAGCTACTAAAACAATACAAAAAACAACAGTTGGGTCTTCAAGATACATTTACAAATTACAACCTCTCTACTTTCACACCCTATTGCCCGGCGCCACCACCGCTCTCCTCTTCCAATTTCTGCACATAAGCCTTCAAAAGCATGACCAAATCCCTCGCCGGCGCCTGTATCGTCCCTACCAAGTTCGACGCCGGACTGTTCAACGTCCCAAGCAACTTGGAGTAAATCTCTGCCCTCGTCGGCATTGTCTCGAGCTGCTTGAAATCATCCGGTGCATAAAACTTGCCTTCGAAAACGGCGCCGGTGAAGTCATTGCTGTCGAGCTTCTTCTCCTTTTGAAAGTCCCTGTAAGGCTTAATGGCAGGTGGGATTTCTTCGCTGTGGACAAAGAGCCAAGCGTTCATGCCAGTCATGCAGGGCTTGAGAGCCTCCCATGGCGTACCCTCTATAGCTTTGGAGACCAGAGTGTTCTTAGCCACAATGAGCTTTGTGGTTTCAGGTAGCACTTTACGGAGATCTTGAAATTGCTTGACGGTGAGGCCTTTGTACCTGATTCCAGCCAAAAGGTGGCAATTTTCGAGATTTTCTTTGATAGTATCGACAGTCTGTTCTTTCTTGGTGCGGGATATGGCGGATCGGATTGTGGGTAGGCGGTGGTGGTGGTGAGTGGGTCCGGGAGTGAGGGAGAGAAATGGGTTGGTGGTGGGTCGGGTCAGAAGGGTTTTGGGTTGGGTTTGGGTTAAGGAGGGTGATGGGGGTCTGGAGGGAGTCAAGCTGAAGAGAGTGGCTTCCATTGTTGAAGAAAAAGTGGAGATACAGAGGGGGGAGGGAGTAAGCGCTTATCGGCCTGCCTTATCTTATCTGTGTCATTTTTGGGAAGGGGTAGGAAGGGAATTGAGTATGATAAGGCGGAAATTTCAGAAAGCCCCATTGCATTTCAGATAATTTTACTTTTTTTTTTGGGGGGGCAATTCAGATAATTTTACTTTTACCCCAGTTAGAATGGAAGAAGTGACATTAAACACCTAATACACTGTCCACTTTCCTTAATTTTCCGTTAACTGTATATGTTCGCACAAGTGAAGTACGACATCGATGTGCCAAGTAAATTTCGAGAACATTATACACCATTTGTTGAGACTTTCCTGTTATCTAGACGAATACTTAGGGAAATGGTATATGCAATTTATCTTGAAAACACAACACATCAAGGGAAAATACGATAAGTTGGGAGTCAAATTTGGTTTAGTTTTTTTTTTCTTTTTCTTCAGGTGATGAGAATGGATCAACAAGTTATAGCGTGACAAGGAAATTACAAACCAATTTGATCCTTCAACTAGTGCACTGATATTAAGCTACAAAGATACTGAATTTGACATATTTCCCCTAGGATGAAAATTCTCTAAGAAAACAAAAGCGATCAATCCCATCGTGGTGAGACCATCCTCCCATAAAAAAAGAACCTCTAAAACCCCAAAAACAAAGCTAGACATACCCTCAGATCTCCACAAGGATTTGAAGAACTGACCATAAAAGGGTAAAATAGAGCTCGAACAGAAAGCCCCAAAAAATGGAAAGAAAAAAAAATTGCAAACTATATTAAAATGTCAGTTCGATCTCATGCATTGTGAATCAAACTGAGCTCCCATTTAGCAACTCCACAAGCTCAGCCTTCTTCATCTTTGAAAACCCTTTTATGCCTCGGGACTTTGCAAGTGCCCTCAATTCTGGTAGTTTTAATGTATTCAAATCCGCAGGTTCAACATCTTGTTCGCTGTCATCATCTTCAATAAGAGTTTCTTCGGGACCTGAACTGTCATCCTCTAACAACTGAACAACCTCTTGCTCAGGCTCAGCCTCAGGCTCAAATTCATACTTGGTATCTTGCTCTGGCTCAAGCTGAAGTTCTGCCTCCAACTCAAGCTCCAGTTCGGGAACTCTATCGTCTTGATTCTTCTTTCTCTTCCCAATGGAATTCACATGTGGCACAGAATTGGCTGTATGATCATGCTCTGAATAAATGGGCTGGAATGTCAACCGAGGGATGGGAGACTTGCGTTGAAAATTCGATGCAGGCCTGCTAAAAGTGGCAGTAGGTTCTTCAGGCTCATCCTTCAAACTGTTGTTTGAATCTTCTAAAGAAGCTGCGTTTTTTCTTTCACTATATCGAACATTCTTTTCTGGCTGGTCCAATGTGAAGTCCTTGCTGCTGCCACTGCTACTGGTTCTCTTTGCTTGCTCCACTGAGTGTTTCCTTAATAGCTTAAGGAGAGAATCCACAGTTTCATTCTCTTTTCCCTGGACTTGCAAGGATTCAATCTTCTTTTCTTCTTTAACTGCACTTCTCTCCCGAAGTTGAGCCTGGACCTTCCTGAACAGCTCAACAATCTCTTTTTCTCTAGGTCCAGGGGCTGCAGTAGCCCCAAACTTTGTGTTACTCGAGAAGGAGACCAATGGCCCATTTTTAGAAGACAGCACATCAGATTCTTCAAGGTTTTCAATGCCATCTCTCTCTTCATTTTTCCTATTCCTGCCCCGGGAGTACCCTTGTCTGTTATTGTTCTGCCTTGGGAAGTCTGGATTTCTGTTCCGACCACTAGAACTTGCTCTACAAGTAAAAGATGCCCCCTTGTAAGCACCTTTCGCTGATGCAATCCTAACCCGAGACTTACATTTATGGTTGAATCGGGAAGTGTAGGGATATGCAGGGGCTACTCTTCCAGCAATTCCAGAACACGGAAGGCATTTTCCATCTGCCGGTCCAGAACCTAGAAGAAAACCATAATCATCCAAAAAGCACAATGCAAGAAGCATATTCACTAAAATGAAATCTGAGCAATATGCACAACTAGCATTGACAGGTTCATACTTGGAATCATTTTCATAGGAAACAATTTAATCATAACACCTCATCACAAAATAGCATAGATATCGCAATTCACAATCCAACAAAGGAAATTAAATCCAAAACCCAATGACTATGTTCTTCCTTAGCACTCAAATTCAGCTAAATATTTGAAAAGCATAGATATCACTAAAAACGTGGCAACAAACAAGCAAGTTCCAGGAAACCAAATACATGACTCAATTCCCACCAAACGCTAACTCCCTCTATACCAGTTGTTATATGCAATTGTTATTCCCAGAAAATCATTTCATCGAACACATGGTGGGCAACTCTAAAATTTCAAAAACAAAACAAAAAGACAGAACTTCAATACTTCAATTTCTACGCCAAACACAAACGATACTTGCCACGATCCCAATGACCGATATCTTAAAATTTAATAAACGCGGAAAAAGTCCAGAAATTTCACGGAAGTATGATACCAGTTAAATTAAAAAGAGGAAGAAAATTCAAGAACTGGGAACCGAAAAGTACAAATTTTCGAATATTGATGCATAAAATCCTCCATAGCCAAAACACCTATTTGATTAGCTGAAGAAAACGAACGGTAGAAAATGGATGGCAGAGAGGCGTATTGACCATATTCTAAAGGAGTAATCTTTGGTAAGAAACTTACCGATGATATGAACGCCTTGTAACATTTCTAGGCAGGTAAAAGACAGAGGAGGAGTGCGCTCAGCTCAGTCTTCAATGGCGGTTACCATTTCCTGGTGCGTTTGGTAAATTGCCAACGCTACTCACTCCGCCTGCTACACCCTATAGCCACTGATAAGGGACTCGTTGGGTATTTTGATTTCGAGGTTTTGAGTCGGTTTAGTCTTGGATCGGGCCAGGTTCTATGACCCGGTTGCCCTTTCTTTTTCTTCGGCCCAGGTTGGTAAATCGGTGTTGCCCGACCCGGAGCTGCAATAAGGTGGGGATTATAACAAGGTGTTATGTTGAGTTGAAGGGTTCATTATCCTCAAAAATTTTCAACGGTAAAAATTGAATGCAACCTTATAACAAAGTGCGAAGATAACCTAACATACTCATCGAGGTTTGTAGAAAGTGAGAAGAGAACCAGTTAGGCGTCAATATTATTGGAAAAGAAATGCACCGTTGATGTGACATCATAAGTGATAATCGATAATCAGGAATTTAACTCCGTTTTTATCATAATGTTAGTATTCAATTCAAGTCGTTTGATGAGTGAATTTGAAAATTAGTAGATGACCCTCTCAACTTAACCACTCATTCTAACATCTCATATTCCCATCCATTATTGGGTAAACTTGCCGCATTCCATTGCAGACGATTGATTGTTTAACACGGTGAAGTCGACAAAGCTCATTTTCACGAAATGGAATTTGTTAGTGGGAACTTGTAGTACGCCGTAAAGGCAAATAGCACGACATCTTCCAACCTAAGAAACCCAAGATAACAACTTGGTCTGTCTTCTACACAAGTTTCTGGGCATAAATGGAGTTTGTAGAAGCACATCCAAGTATATTATCTGACGGGTCAACCAAACAACGCAAAAGACATGCCGAGGATATAAATACAAGTCCAAGAACTTAACATGTAGATTTTCTTCTTCTTTCTGGTAGTTTTTTCAGATGACAGTGCTGTTCTAAACTTTTCAAAAGAAAATTAAACTCAAATTCGTACAGGCCGCTTCATATTCTTCAGCTAAAAACAAAAGGTACCTGAACAACCGTCCCATGACTGAGAACAACTTGAAATTCTATCTTTATTTTTCTTCTTGCACTTGAAACAAGGGAAAGAAAAGAAAGAAGAAAACCAATCTAATAAGCAATTGGGAGGAAAATTGATACAAACCAAATGAGTAGTCATTGCTTTTATAAGGGCATACTTCAGGCTTTGTGATTTTTGGCCATCTCATCAACGTCCAATTCAACTTCCAGCACCGGTGTATCCTTTCGCATGCTAGAATGACTGGCAATTAACATAAGAAACACAAATATTAATCACCAAATAACAACTCCCTGTAATACAAAGATGAGTCAAGTAGATTCAGTTTTGAGTAACTTGCCTATTCTGCACGGGGCCATGATCCACAGCTGTTCGTAGGCAATATATGACTCTACCAACTATGTCTGTCATGGACACTGGACCAAACTTTCGGCTGTCATTGGCTTCCTGCTAGAAAAAAGAATGAAGGTTTATCCAATGATGCCCAAATATTCAAGTGATTCGATATGGAAAAAGTCATCGTTGATCCTAGCCACAGTGAACAAATTTCAAAGCTAAAATATGTCAAATATGAATGGTAAGTTGGGTCTAAATTCTAAAAATGAGGAAGGACAAAAGGGGAAGAGAGAGAAACATGCATACCATATAAATTCAGTTTTGACAAGACCATAAAGAAGAGATTATGGAACTAAAACTTTCTATTTGATGTATGTCTAGCATGTTAAAGACTCTTGGTTCATGTGATATATCATATATCTCTACCCAGTTCATAAAACAACCTCCTCAAACCAAAAGTTTACGTATTCCCCATGAAAGAGTATTGTTACAAGCTTGATTGGTGTTATGACCACTAGATGCCAATCAAAATAACCTACATTTTTCAGAGCCTTACAGATTGAGTAAAAATGACAATACACTGGGTGTTGTGCAATAAAATCGGATAGACTCATTAAGGATTGTGCAGTAACCCAGAATATATGAGTGTGTATATATAATATATATATATATATAAACATAATTATCAACGTTCCGAATATGGGATGTACCTTGGGTTTCAAACTCTCATTATCAGCCAACACCCAGCATTCATCCTTTTCAAGAGTAAAAGGCTCGTCTTTTTCATCTTTAGACAACATTTCATAACCTTCAATTGCAGCCAATCTTCTCACCAGATAATTATCTGGTGTCTCAGGGTCCTTCAAGACCACTACATCCCCAACAAAAACACGCCTGTCAGATAAATAAGAGATGTCAATGAGCTGTTAGGGAACCAAAAAATGTCATATATCAAAATGAAAAGGAATACGAAAAGGTTTCACATTGGTACAAGTATCTAAAATAACATCGGTAGTGATTAAGTAGGATGGACCTCTGCTGGGATTCTTTGAAAGAATGACAAACAATACCCAGCATTAAGCACCATAAAGCTTATCACTAAAACCAATTGAGAATTTAAAACATGTGTTGAATAAAAACTTTTGATCTAATAGAAGCACATGGGACTGCTTCAACAATATAGAGAGGCTTAATAAGAGCAACCAAGCCATGAGCATACATATTCATGTGTATCAAGTTCAAGCTCTTCTGTGCCCAAAATGTTTCACAACAGTTTACCAAGAAAAGTTAAAGTTCCGTAATTTTCCTAAAATTAACCTAAACTGAAAGTATCACTCTTAAATAAATATGCCCTAACTGCTCAGTAATCCATAAGAATCCTTAGAAAAGTACTAGAATTGTTATAGTCCTCAAGTTTCTGAAGTCATTTATCAAATCATAGGTCCTCAAATCATAAGGCCACTACCATTTGCAGTCCCTCACAATAAGCTGATCTTGAGTCAACAACTCAACAACAATAATTTTATTCTCGGAGAGTAACATCTTAGATCATTACTTTAAAATGCTAACTGGTCTTCAGAGTAACTTTCGGAAGAATAATATTTCCACTCAAGCACAAAATTCACAGATAAAGGAAATCTACCTCACGAAAACAAGAGAGGTGCTAACTACCTTGGGTCTGCAGCTGGTATCTTCCGAACAAGAAGAGTACCCCCTTCCGCGCCGATGCTAGGTACCATCTCCTCCCCTTTATTCCAATGCATATAGGTCAACTTTCCCTGGAATAGGTTTTTCCAAACAGCATCACCTAGTTCTCTGTCCGTGATATGACCTCTTTGATAGTTCTGTATCACATGCAAATTTCTGTCATAAGACTTAAAGGAACAAGAGAGAAACAAAAATCATTTATAGAGCTTTAATGGCCTTAACCATAAACCTGCATAAAAGTGCAGGAATAAGTTGTCTGTTCATGAACCATTCTGATAAGTCAACCAATTCTGCCACTAAATGCTAATAAAGACTTGTGAAAACACTGGGGGAGACAAATGATTCCCAAGTTTCACACTTGAGCTTTCACTTTCAAGTGAGACACATCAAAAGAGCAAAGCTCTAGTAATAGCACATAACTCATGTTTCCTTTGTTCCCAATTTGTTAGCATAGCTAAGAAGCTCACTTGAGCTTCTTCTACTTTGAGAATTTGTTCCAACAAACAATAGTGACTATCACATACTTCTCAATGGTAGCAATCTGAAGTCGAAGTAAGCTTGTCAAGAACATTCATCTCATAAATTAACACCATAATTATAAATTGCATCAATTCAAATAGAGACAGCATTGAAACTGAGAACAACAGCAATGGCACTGAGAAAACCCATAAATAATCAACAAAACGCAACAACAAAAAAACCTATTCACACAAACATTTTAAAACAAAGGCCTAAAACAAATAACCCGCCATAAAAAATTCCAAATATAACCCAATATCCAAAACACCCCAATATACAAGTTCACAGCTTTAGCCTTTCATCGCAACAATCTTAAATGGGTCTCAAAAAACAAAACCTACCAGCGGAAAAATCGAAGCGAAAAAATAAAATATTGGCCAACGGGTAGGACTTAAAAGTAAGAGTGAAGGACCTGACCTTCCAGCTGAGAGTGGCTGAGTATTCGAGCTTGTGGGCTATATATCGGAACCAGGTTGAGAGGGAAACCATCGCCAGGGAGTAAGAGACCACCTACAGCTTATGTTGATGGCCTTCCAGATGTGCGTCGAGCTGCAATTTTAGGCATCCCCCCCTTCCTTCCTTCGCCTTTCTCTTAAACCCTTAAAAAAAATTTACCTTTTTGTTATTTTGCTCTCGTGGGCTTTCGCAAATCGCAATTTTGCCGATGATGCATTTGGTGTTGAATGTTCATCATGAATTAATGTTCGCGAATTGTGATGGTGATGTTGGGATTTGAGAATTAAAAATAAACGACACGTAGGATTGTAGATTGAGATGTTGCACGACATGCCGTTTACAAGTAATGGAGAAGGTGAACATCGTCACGTCAAAAATGTGTAAGTAGAAAACGAGTGAGAAAATGAATTAGATTAGAATTAAAGTGTAAGATTCGATCCAATTTTTTAACAAGAATTAGTGTTGGGTGACAAGCTTGAGAAAATGAGATAATGCTAGGTGATAATAAAAGCGTAATTAAACTCAAATTATTTGAGCTCAATTCAAAATTTGAGAACATATAATGAATTTGAAATACTTAAAATAAGCATAAATTGATATATATTTAAGAGAAATTTGCATTAAGGACACAATTATAACTAAATTAAGATAGAATACAATCGATTTTTCTTAACAAAATACTTTCTTTTTAGGAAATCAAGAGTGTTAACTAACTAAGTACAATTCAATTCTCTGGAATTATGATTTTGCTTATTTTCTCTTAACAAAATCAAGGATGTTATTTGAAGGTTACTGATTTAAGATTTAGGTTGCGTTTGGCTTCAGGATATAAACAGGTCATTTGGCGTAAATGAAGCATTTGGTGAGTGAAAAATTAATTTTCCTTCGTTTGGGAAACAGATTAGGATTTGGTAAATTTCTAGAGGAAAATCTAGGGGATATTGAGAATATCAAATGATGAGTTGAAATTATATCTCAAGTGAAAAAAAATCAAATAATGAGTTGAAACAAGCGACATTGTAATTTCCATGATTTTTAAAATTGATATCCAAATACTATAATTTACAAATTAAGAAATTGTAAATATGAAATTGCAAATTATGAAATTTGTAAATTCTCATTAAATTATAAATCCTTCATCCAAACATATTTTTAGGGTTTTATAAAGTTTTGAAGAAGGGGGAGTGTTGTTTAGGTATGAGTGGTAGTGAGAGAGTTTATGATTTACGATTTAACTCTCGAATTCGGTGAATACGATATTTTATATTATTTATTGAATTTTGTTGTCTTTTTAAATATAATTTTTTTTTCTTTTTTTCTTCCTCAAATTTTGGACTAATTATATTGATAAAGTTTTATCTAGTATGTTATTTATTGAATCTTATGACATGTTTAATAAATAGATAGATTTCAAGATAATATGTGTAATGACTTATTAGTTTGTTTAATAAACGCATCGATCATTAACCCATATTTTTAACAATTTTATCTATATATCTATTAATAATTATAATTTGAGATTATTTAGGGATGAACTCATGATACAGTGATGGTACTTGGTAGTGTATATTGAATTTTAAAGGTATAATATAAATTCATAAAATTAGAAAGACAAATAATTTAAATAGGTTAAACAAGTTATAGATTAATCGGGTTTCGAATACGACCTATTTATTAAATGAGTTACACGAGTTACTTAGTTCATTAACTAATACACGGTTACTAAATGAGTCGAATTTATGTTAGACATATTTAGGCAAAATAGAATTCATAACACACCGCCACCCGAATCATTGTCAACTTTAGTCATAAATTTATATAATTCTTTCACGAATAAATAAATGAATTGTGGAAAAATAGAAGATTTATACGACATTATAATAGTTTATGTTCGAATTTAAATCTATTTAATTACTAAAATTAAAAAGTAATTATAATTTTTATCGATTCATAAATGGGATACCTCAAAATGGATAAGTTTTTTATCAATTTATAAACGGGATACCTGAAAAGGAGTTGGTAGTTATCATACACGTTTGTAGATTTGTATAAACATTTTCTTCATTAAGCTTAGAAGTAGAACGAGCATAAGTTTTTTTCATTATTGGATAAATCAACGAATTGTGACAAAATAGATCTACCCAAAATTTACAACGGCGAAAGCGATACACACGTGAATTCGGTGAAGTTGTATGAAATTAGTAATAACTGCCTTGACTGCTTGGCCCACTAGAATCCACGCGGCCGCGAACCAAAAGCATCTGCAAAATCCTTTGTTTTTTATTATTCTATTGTATTTGCGCCACGCATTATATCTCTGTTTTCAGTTTTTGACCATCTCCATCGCTCTCTCTCTCTCTCTCTCTCTCTCTCTCTCTCTCCTTCTCAAAGGTTAGAGCTTTAAGCTTAAGGCCAATTCAACTCAAAAGCATTAGCCTTCGATTCTCTTTCTCCAAAAGTTCATCGTTACCACCCAGAAAATTTATCAGCTTTTTGCCAGCAGCTCCAACGCGCATCAGGTTTGCCAGATTATTCAGCTGCTAATCAATTTCAATGTTTTATCTGTTTTAATTTCATCGATTTATTCCATGGTTGCTGTTAAATACCTTAAATTTGAGCTACAGTATTATAAAGACTGTCTTTGTGTAATTTATTGAAATTAGGGTTGTGAAACTGTGAATTTGTGATTGGACAATGGATAAGTTTAAGCTAGCTGAGTTGGGAGAGAGGTTAAAGACGGGTGGAGCTCAAATGGGTCGAATGTTTAGTGGGAAAGTGAAGGAAATGAAGGAGATTCTGCAAACCCCGACCCCAGAATCGAAAATGATCGATGAGGCCACGTTGGAGACCATGGAGGAGCCAAATTGGGGGATGAATTTGAGGATATGTGCAATGATTAATAGTGAGGAGTTTAGTGGGACTGAAGTTGTTAAGGCTATAAAGAAGAAGATTTCGGGTAAAAGTGTGGTGAGCCAGAGGCTGAGTCTTGACTTGTTGGAGGCTTGTACTATGAATTGTGAGAAGGTGTTTTCGGAGGTGGCTTCGGAGAAGGTGTTGGATGAGATGGTAAGGGTGATTGAAAATCCACAGATGGATCCTGAAAATAGGCAAAGGGCTATGCAATTGATCAGGGCTTGGGGTGAGTCTGAGGATCTTGCATATCTGCCTGTATTTCATCAGACTTATATGGTGAGCCCCTCTTTATTTAATCAAAGCATTTTGTTTCTTTTATTATGATTTTTGAACTTTCAGGTGTTTTTTCATGCATCAATTACGTTTTTCTTTATTAGCATTTGATGGGCTATTGTGTATTTATAATAATCGTCTTGGTTTGGTAAGCCAGCAGCTTCTGTGCATTTGCCCTGTTACAGATTTTCCAGTTATGTTCAAGTCCAACTACCTGTCCCATTCAGTTTGTTATTTTTGGCCTGACTGGGGACGTTGTTTTCATGCACTTGAGACACATTAATGTGCAACCTCTTTTGCGGGTGTTATGCAGAGCCTGAGAGATAGAAACACCGACCCTCTAGCACAAGAAGGAACTTCACCTGCATTGCAATCTACCTTGGAATCATATGCTCATGAGCCGCTGTCTCCGTCTGAAAGATACCCTGTACCTGACACAGGATTGCGTGGGGCAAATCGTGGTGCTTTCCCCTTCAATTATCAGAGCCTTGCAGTTGAAGGAAAAAAAGAGTTTCTTGTTGTAGCTCGCAATAGCCTTGAACTGCTGTCTAGTATTCTGAACACCGAAACAGATCCAAAACCTTTGAAGGTACGTCTCTGGATTCCAAAAACTTTGAGCATGCTCGCTTTGTTAACTTATTTTTCCTAAACCAGATTGCCATTATTATGATGCTTTGTTAGAGTTATTATGTCTGTATTTTAAATGGAGATACTTGCATCCCACCATTGGGGAACCTCCTTGTTCCACACTTTTATAGTGAACAATCTATATACATAGGTCATGTTCGGAGCCATTAATTCTCAGTATCATCATTTCAATATCATCTTTGTAAACATCAACTATATTGACAGTTTACCATGAGTTCTCTCAATTGTTCCCAAAACCGTTGATTTGCTTGATACACATAAATGACTAAATGATTTGCAATCTTGTTGATTTTTTGCTTAGATAATCTTGAAATGATGATATTGAGAATGAATGGTTCCAATCCTGACATATGTATCAAGGGAATTCGTCAAATGGAAAAGTGTAGATAGAACAAGGAGGTTCCCCAAGGGGTGACGTACAAGTATTTTCCATTTAAATAGAAAAAGTTTAACTACTAACCTCCTGAAAACTTGATTATGTGTATTTTGATTGGCTGTATGATTATACTGACGCACGATACTACTTCGTCATATTCATGATTATAGTTCTTCTAGTAAGTGTACGAATTCTTTTTGTATTTATTTTTTCTTTCATTTTTTATCCAATGCAAATATCAACTTACAGGCAGAATAAGGCATGAATGCTGATGAAAATACTTGTTTGATTGCAGGAAGAACTAACCATGAACATGCTGGACAAGTGCAAGGAGTCTCAGCCAATTATTAAGACGATTATAGAAACCACCACTGATGATGAAGGGATGCTCTTTGAAGCTCTTTTTATTCACGAAGAACTTCAACAAGTAATTTTCAAGTATGAAGAGTTGGAAGCTTCTCAAAAGTCTGGAATCCTAGAGCTTGCAAACCCTGAAACGTCCACGCACAAGCAGCCTGAAGCTGCTCAAAATCCCGGAGATCTCTCTGGAAACTCCAACACTACTGAGTGCAGCGAGGATTCTGCAGACACCCAAAAACGCGAAGGAAAACTGCCTGAGAACTCCATTGCTTCTGAAGGCAGTTCATCGTATGCTCAAGCCGAAACCCGTACTGAAACCAAAACAGCAGATTCTCCGAAGGAAGTAGCCAAGTCCAGTGGCGAAAAAGTTGCCGAATGAAGCAGATCTTGTATTGCTGCGTTTATGCTGATGACCTATAATTAGCAGACTAAACCCTAGCTGGTTAGGAGTTTTAATCATTTCTGTAAACATGGTTGCTAGTATCTTCATAAGGCTGTATCGTGGACTCGTCTCCAAAACTAGATGCCCTTGTGAACTCTCCCTTACATCGCTCATTGATGCTCAGCTTGTTTTTCTTTTACGATGAATTGCTTTTTTGGTGGCTTCATGTTTACCACCGAGTCAACGACACGGTGACACAAAATCATGTCACTTCTAATTCCAATTCAGATTTTGGAGGCTGGCCACTTAAGAACACTGTGATTCATCAAATTTGAAAATCATGTAACGTCGGGAGGCATTTCTTCTGAACAAAATCATGTCACGGTTGTTTGTGATATGGAAGTTGAAAATCATGTCACTTCTGTGAAAGGTTCATCAAATTTTCATGATTATTTTGTCGCAAAAAAAAAAAACAGAGCAAACTCCACGCAAAAAAAAAAAAAAAAAACCAACAACAACAACAAAGAACGAGAAAACTCCACTAAAACCGCCTTAGCTTATTTTTTGAAACCCCGAAACAAACAAGTGAAACAACTGTAATTATTCTTTGAAAACTAATTTCCATACAAACAACTGTAATTATTCTTTGAAAACCAACTTCCATACAAACAACGGTAATTATTCTTTGATAATATAAAGTCAAGATGCTCAAAAGGCTTCACCAAAAAATTCTGACAAAAATACCCTTTAAATTATTAAATAGTTAAGGATAAAATAGTAAAATTAAATATCAAATTCAAAATTTAAAAAAATAATAAAGGTTAATGGAAGGAGTGGGGGAAAAAAAATAAAATTAAAAAAAGGGTGGTGGGCTAAGGTAGTTACTCTTCTTATTTTTATTTTAAAAATTAAAAAATTAATATTATTTATCCTTTTTTAATTTTTTTAACAAAACTAAAAAATTAACTAGCACCTGCATTAGCGGGTGCCAGGAGTTTAGTTCTTAGATAAAGGGAACTCGTCACTAATGACTCCTCCTCGGCAAAAAAAAAAACTAATAACCATTTCCTTGCCCTCAAAAAATATAGTATTTATTTTTTGCTATTTACACTTTTTTCCAAACTCATATATATAAGGACTAATTTGTAATATCTCTTTTTTTCTCTCTCAAGAAACCCGAATGAAGATGAAAATGAATGGGAAGGTTGTGTCTTCTCCTCTTTCTCTTCATCATATTCCTCTGCCTTTGCATCCTTTTTTTTCTCTTCTCTCTTCATCTTCATGTTCCTCTAGAAAATCCATAAATTATTATATAATTAAGTGATTACCATTTGGTATATAAGTATGGACTAATGAGTAACTAACTCTGAAACTTATAAACTCATATAAGCAGAATATCTCTAGATGAAGGGGGAGGTTGCGTCCTCTTGCTCTTCATCTTCTTTCTCTTCCTTTGCATCATCTTTTTTTTTTAGCCTCTCTTAATCTTCACCTTCATGCTCATCTAAAAAACCTATAAATGATTATATAACTAAGTGGTAACCAACTAGCATATAAGTAATAACTAATCGGTAACCAACTGCGAATCTTCATCTTCATGCTCATCTAGAAAACCTATAAATTATTATGTAACTAAGTGGCAACCAACTAGTATATAAGTGATAACTAATCGATAACTAACTGCGAAATACAAGAACTCAGAAACCCAGATGAAGATGAAAGGGAGATTGTGTCCTCTTCATCTTCACCTTGTGTCCTCATCATCCACATTTTTCTCCTCTCTCTTCTTCTTCGTGTTCATCTAGAAAACCCATAGATGGTGATGTAATTAAGCAGTTACCAACTAGTATATAAATAAAAACTAATAGGTAATTAATTGCGAAACTCATAAACCCAGATAAAGATGAAGGGGGAAGCCACATCCTCTTTGTCTCCGTCTTCTCCCTCTTCCACTTTTGATGACGTGAATGAAGGTGGTTTTTTGGTTTTTTTTTTCTCTATGTTGAAGACGCATGTGGGATGAAGGTTGGATGGAGGTGGGATGAGAAGATCAAGGAAAAGGAATGGGAAGTAACCAAGTGTGAGCTAACTTAATTTTTTGGTTTATATATTTGAGGCAAACGTACAAATCCAAAAAACTATATTTTGTTGAGTATATAGGAAGTGGTTATTAATATTATTTTTTGTAACCAAAATATATTAATGACAATTTTCCTTAAATAAACATCCTTTTATAAAAAAAAAATAACTATAAATTAGAAAGAGGAAAATTAAATACTCAAAAATTGGAAAGAAAAAAAAAACCAGAAAATGGAAAAAAGTGCCTCAATAAGTAAAATTTTAGAACAAATTATACTTTAGTACTCTGTGTTTTACACTTAATTTAACTTTTTAATTTTTTTTTTGCATTGACGTACCCTAAATTCTTAACATTATAACAATTTAGCTCCACTGTTAATTATTCTATTGAATATTATGTAAAGTGCTGACATGTCACATGTGGAACCCACTATTTAATTTATTTTTCTTTTTCTTTTTCTTCTTCTCCTTTTCTCATTCGCTACTTCTTCTCCTTTTAGGGTTCGCAAACTCTATTGACATCTGATCTTCACTTTCAAACCTTATATTAACAAGAAACGCACAGAGCTTCATTTTTAGTGCCCGTCTTCTTTATTCTTCACCCAAAAAGAAGAAGTCCAAGGTCCATTTCCTTACGTTGTGTCCATGATTTTGGTGAAAATTCAAGAAAATCTTGTTCATTTGTGGGAAACAGGGCACTAAAAATGAAGCCTCTTTTGTTGGGAAAAGTAGTTAAATGAAAATAACAACTCAAACTATACAAATGATAATATGCAAGGAAATAAAAAAGTAAGTAATAGAGAATACTAGATATAACGTGATTCGGTAAGGTGCCTACGTCCACGGGGCAACAATAACAAGAACCTCAATTAATGAAATTAGGGGTACGAAGAGATGCACAACTTCAAGAACACCACTTGAAGGAAACCTTCTCTCACATACTTGTTTTGCTACCTACATTACAACACTCAATACTCTCAACTTTGAGTGGGCACTCGTCACTCTCAAATTGGAGGAAAATGTTTCTCCTTGATGAGATTGATGGAATGAGCAAATGACCTTTCTTTATATAGGCCAAAAAGGAACCATCTAGATGTTTTCATTAATACTTCATCCACCTACCTACTTCATTCATGAATCTTTCATCTACTTCCTTCATGAATCTTCCACATATTTCTTTCATAAATCTTCTACATATGTCTTGGGTTCATGCACTTTAATATTAATCTAGAACCACAAATATGTTATAAATAAACTCAATAATTATGGAAGCCCATAATGTCTTTTGTAAATATACTTTAATGTTAGGCCTGAATATTTTACAATTTCCCATCTAGGACAACCGAGTCAAAATGGAGTGGCTTCTACTTGAAGTCCATTCCAGCGCACTTACTGCAATACTCCAACTTCTGTTGCGGGACAACTTTTGTCAACAGCTCATTCTCGTCCCTCTTCAACTTGAACACCCACTTATTTTTTAATGCTTTTATGCTTTTAGGAAGCTCCACCAATTCATAGGTGTAACTCTTCAGTAAAGACTTCACCTCATACTTCATTACTTACATCTACTTGTCATTGTTTGTATGAGTCTTTGGCTCCTCAAAATTTGTAGGCTCTCTATCTCTAGGCAACAGAATGTATGTGCAATACGGGTTATCCTCATCACTGGTCACGAGAGTATACGGTGAAGAAAGATACTTGGTATTCGACTTTGACATTCTGTTTGATTTACGAACTGGTACTTGGGTAATTTTTGGCTGCTCCCTCTAGCTTGGCTTCCCTTGATTAGGCTCACTCTAATTATGATCCTCCTAATCATCATATTTAGATTTATACATTATCTCAACACCCCATGCTTCAGCCATATCAGAAATATTTTCATGTATAACCTTTTGAGCTCTGTCACTGGGTTTTTGTTGCAACGATGATAAATCATAGGTGAGGTGGCATGTATTATCAACTATCTCCTTATCAAAATCCATCATGGCCTGATCTTCAAAGAAGTATACATTTATGTTCCTGAATCGCTTGTTGGTCTTTGGATCCTATATGATGTAGCCCATTTCTTTATTACCATACCCGAGAAAGATACACGGTGTGCCTTTATTATCTATCTTCTGTCTTTTCCCGTCGGATACATGTGCATATGCTTTGCACCAAAACACTATCATGTGTGAATATGAAGTGCTTCTACCAGTCCATACCCTTTTGGGAGTCTCAGAGTTCAACGATACACTTGGTGATCGGTTGATGAGGTAACAAGCAACTGGCATAGCTTCAGCTCAAAAAACGCTTTGATAGATTGATCGTCTTCAACATGCACATGACCTTCACTAGAATGGTGCAGTTAATCCTCTCAGCTAAACCATTATGCTGTGGGGTGCCAGGAATTTTCTTCTGATGCCTAATGTCATACTTTGAACAATAATCTCTAAACTCGTTTGAAGTGTACTCTTCACCATTGTCACTACGGATACTTTTGAGGGCTCTCCCAATCGCTCTCTCCACCATGGCATGGAACTGCTTGAAGGTTTGGAACACCTGGCTTTTCAAGTTCAACAAGTAAACTCAAACCTTTTGTGAAGCTTCATCAATAGAAGTGAAAAAATATCTATTATCACTGAGTGATTCAACTTCCATAGGGCCACAAACATCATAATTAGCTCGAATACATTTTGTTTTCTTTTAAAGGTACCAAAAAAACTAACTTGTTGTTGCTTGTCATATAAACAATAATCACAAGAGTCTAGTAAGGTACCTTTGGTAAAGGGAATGAGAGACTTCTTTGCCAAAACTTGCAATCCATTCTCACTCGTGTGGCCTAACCTTTTGTGTCATAGATTTGGAGAAGAATCGTCCATGACATTAAACTCTTCTTTGCAAATCTTGCATATGTCTTATAGAGGATGCAACACAACTTATCTCTAGCAACTACTAGCGATCATTTAGTAAGCCTCCATTTTTTATCACCTCCATGATGGTGGAACCCTTATTGATCAAGTATGCTGGTTGACATTAGATTAAGACGTAAACCATAAACATGTCCCACATCTTTCAATAACATCTTGTTGCCCAAATCGATCTCGAATCAAATATCATTGATGCTAAAATCTTGGAGTAGCTATCATTGCCCATCGTCACTTCCCCAGAGTCTCTGGATTTGTATGTGGTGAAGAACTCTGAGTGTACCGTGGCATGGAAAGATGCTCAAGAATCAACTACCTACGAAATGCCTTTATCTTCATCGGTATATAGGCATTCACCATCAAGAAACAACTACTCACATACTTGACTGGACACAGTAGCAACGGTATTGATTGTGTCTTTCTTTTGGTAAGTAGAGCTATCTTTCCCATCATTCTTGTTATTATTCAGTCTGTTACAATTATTCATCATGTGGCCATAGAGATTACAATTGTGACACATTCCATTGAATCGTGTCCTCGAACGACTTGCACTCCTTCCACGATCTCGAGTAAGGGTGACAATTGTTTGCATGATTTGAAACCCCCACGAGATTTATCCGGGTCAACCCGCACAATTAAAATTTCAGGTCATTTTTTGGTCAACCCGCACGATTAAAATTTCGGATCATTTTCAGGTCAACATTTTATGACCCGTTTAATAAACGGGTGGGTTTCATGTCAACTTATTAACCCATATAATAACTTTTTAACCCGTTTAATAAATGAGTAGATTTCGAGTTAGCAGGTTAACCCGTATATTAGTTTATATATTGACCCATTTAATAAACATGTCATTACTAACTCATATATCTACCCATTTACCTACCTAAATACCTATTAAATCTTATAATTTAAATAGATTAAACATGTTAAACGATTCATAGGTTAATTGGGTTTTGAGTACGACCTATTTAGTATATGGGTTACACGGGTTACGCGGGTCATTAATAGGTCGGGTTCGAGTTGGACATTCTTGACACGATTATTAAATGGTTCGAGTTCGAGTTGGACATAAATGGGTAAAACAGAGTTCATAACACGACACGACCCATTGCCACCCCTAATCTCGAGTGAGACCTTTACTCTTACTCTTTCCTCTATTCTCCGCCACAAATACTTGGCTACAATCAGAACTTGAGGACTTCCTTCCAGTCTCTTCATTCAATATGTTATCTTTAACATTATCTGTCAGCACCCACCCCGGTTCCACCCCGAAAACCAAAATCCTGCTCCCGTCTGACACCCCGACCCGCAACTAAAGTAAACTCACGAAAAATCACCAAATTACATGCCAGACGCAGGAGAAACATTAAACATCCCGAAGTCAAAGTTTTACAGAGCATAGTACAAATACAAAGGAAAGAAAACCGATAAACAAGGTACACGCACAACGGAAAATTTAAAGCACTCCGGGGTCACTCTCGAGTATTCTATGCCTCCGACGCTGCCTCAACGTCAACCCCCACGCTAGCTGTAACGACCCGTCTCGAATATCGGGATTTAATAATATTTATTTATGATTTAGAGTGACTAATCTGGGATTAGTTGAGCGAAATCGGACGAATTGTGCAAAATGACCGTTTTGCCCCTAAGCGTGGGCAAAACGTTTACTTTTAATTCAGAAGGTCAAATCGACTTTGACCAATGATCGTGACATAATTTGAGACGTCACGAGTTCATAGACAGGTGGCACGTTCGATTCCGACGTTCGTGGTGAAAGTTATGACGTTCGGAAGTTTAGAGGCATTTTGGTAAATTGGTCAAAATGGGCAAATTGTTGACTTTTTGACCAGGATGTCTGATGGCCGAGGGCCAAGGACCGTTATATAGAGCGGGTCGATACGAATCAATAGACAGGCGGCACGCCAAAATCGGACTTCGTACGAGGAAGTTATGGTCTGAAACGTGAAATCGGGGAAGTTTACGTCTCAGTAACCGTGTCGATTATGTTATTCTGAAATGGTGGTTGGAGGACACTTGATGAGTGACAAGTGTCACTCACCCATTGGCTAGATTGGATCATGTTCCATTAATTATAAATTATGAGCTAAAGTTTCCATTATGAAATTAATTAGGATTAAATCTCTTCTTTTAATCTGGGCCATCCATTTCACTCCCCAGATTGCATCTCATCCGTTCATCTCATCTCCTCCCTTTTATTTCTGATCAGCCTTCATCACTTCCTTACCCATGAACAAGCAAAGCAGGGAGGTGAGAGTTTGATTTCTGGCCATCATAAATCGTCCTTCCACAACTGATCTTGTGAATGGAAATTGAGTGAGTTGGGGAAGGAATTGGCTGAGGAAGAACACGAGGGACTGAGAGGGGCGAACTAAACAGAAAATCGAAATTTGGAGCAATGGAGGGAAATTCAAAATTCTGAGCTATGAGCTCTGAGGACCGAATTTGAGTTCAATTTGAGCCTTCTGGGATTGCCTCGATCACAACCAACTCAAGAACGATGAATTTTGGCAACCATTTGGCTCTGAACTGACTTGGTGACAGAGAAGGAGCTTGAAGATTGAGTCGTGATTCTAGGGGGATTAAACAGTGAAATTGGATTAGGAAATGAGTTTATCTTGGTCCAACGAAGCTTCTTAGTGGATCAATTTAAGGAAATCCAGTGGAATTGATGAAATTCGAATGATGAACAGTGCCCAGATGTTCTTCGATGTTCATCTTCAAATCGTTGGATTTCAGGTAAGAATTGTTGTAATTGAGTTTGCAGACCTCTAATTAGACTTAAAACGAATCTATTTGAATGTTCAATTGAAAGGATTGAGGTTGAATTGACAGTGAATAGATCGGGTCATCTCGCGGGTCAACTGGACCCGTTTACCAGACATACGGGTTGGAACGATGACACTGTAGCAGGCGCGTGGCTTTCATGCGCAGCCACTCACGGTGGCGCGTGACGGCGCGTGGGCACGAATCTCGTGAGGTCAACATGACTTTTGTCCTATGTAATGTAACGAACATTTTAGGATTGGTTTCGTGTCAATCGGACCCCGTTTCGATATTGTTCGGGATGTCCGAAGGTTTTAAATCCAGTTTAAAAATTCGGGAAAATCACGGGACTTGAATAGGATGGTAATGAAGAGGTTAGTAACCCTCTAATGTGATTTGGACAGGATTGGGAGTCCTGGTGATAGTGGTGTGGCCAGGGAAGACCTATGACACGTGTATCGAGGCGCTCGGTTAAACGGTCTGTGAGTGGACATTGGTTTTATAAATTCGATGCATGCATAACTGTTTCATGATTGTTATAATTGCTTTTATATGCTTTGATTTTGATATCGGTGAATTTATGTGATTTCAAGCATTTCTAGGCGATTTACGGGTTGCGCGTAAATCGAGGTTTTCCAGATTTGCACTGATTTCCATAATTGTGGTTCGGATATGATTTTATGAAACAGTTACGGATTTGATAAAGTAAATTCGGGCCAGGGGCCCATTTGATTTAAGAAATCGGGCCAGGGGCCCAGTTGACTTATGAAATCGGGCCAAGGGCCCAGTTGACTTATGAAATCGGGCTAGGGGCCCAGTTGATTTATATATGTGATTTCGGGTCGGGGACCCTAAAATGGAATTGAATAAATGATTTCGGATTTGATAATCAACTATTTGGACGTATGACGGTTTTATGGAGATTCGGGCCAGGGCCTTTGTGATATTTTGGAAATGAGTAATAAAATGTGTTCCATAAAACCATCTTGATACAAGGATATATATTGGTCTCCTCTAGGTGTCGGGGACACTGGGGAAGTCACGGTGCATTGTCTGCGAGGGGTCATTGTACGGAGCAGCTGGACTGTAACAACCCGTCCCGGAAATTAGGGTTAAGACGGTGATTAATGAAGGATTAGTGAGTGTAATCGGTTACTCATGGGTAAATGACAATTTTGCCCTTAGTTCGGGCAAAAAGTTAACTTTTAGCTGAGGTGGTCAAATGGACTTTGACCGGTGACCAGGACGTAGGTTAGGACGTCACAAATCCGTAGACAGGTGGCACGCCCGATTCCGACATCCGAGGAGGAAGTTATGATGTTCGAAAGGTTGAGGGCATAACCGTAATTTGGTTAAACTATGGGGAAAAGTTGACTTTTCGTACGAACGGGATTCTGACACGTTGACCTTGGATCGTTAGATAGATCTCGTCATCCTGAGTTCGATGACAGACGGCACGTACTTATCGGACTTACGATGAGTACGTTACGGGTCTAAAACGGTAAGGGCAAAATTGTAATTTTGGGTTCAAAGAGGGGTATTTTGGTCTTTTGGCTGTTTGGGGATTTGTGCAACAGGACAGGGACAGGTGTACAGCTGAGATTGGGACATTTGTGAGAGGGGCTTTGGGATGGTGTGTAACAACCCGTTCCGAGAATTGGGATTAGTAGAGTGATTAAGGTGTGATTAGTAAGGTTAATCAGGGGTTAGGTGGTCCCGAGGGGTCCGGGAACTTAGAATGACGATTTTGCCCCTGGGTTGGGCAGAAATGTTGACTTTTATTTCGGGTGGTCAATTGGGGATTTACCAGTGACCAGGACGTAGTTTAGGACGTCATGAACCTGTAGACATGTGGTATGGTTGGTTCCGACATCCGAGGAGGAAGTTGTGATGGTCGGAAGGTCGAGGGTATTATCGTAATTTTGATAAAGTAGGGGGAATAGTTGACTTTTTGATTAATCGGGTTTTGGTAGGTTGACCTAGGATGGTTAGATAGTTCTTGTCGTCCTGAGTTCGATGACAGGCGGCACGTGTTCATCGGACTTACGAGGTGAGAGTTACGGGTCTAGGAAGTTTCGGTAAAACCGTAAAATGAGTAAAACAGGAGGGTATTTTGGTCATTGTGGCACCTTGGGATTTGTGCACAGAGGAAAGGAATGGACGGCTGGGATTAGGCCAGGTGGGAGTGTGCGGAGTGGATGGTGACACATGGCATGTGTGTAGAGGATTCTGGTGGAATCCTGTGCATTCACGGCCCAATTAATTGGGGTGCACCCGTGTTATGCATTCTGGTCCTTCGATACACAGAGAAACAGAGTGAGAGCTTGAGGGGAAATCGACCGATCTGGGTGCAAGGGTGAGTGACTGGTGAGTTGTGAGAGTGACAGTGAAGCAAGGAGGAGCTGCTGGTCGTGTTTTGGCAGTGCAATTGTGCATGGCGGCACGGCGGAGGTGATGAGAAGAATTGGGGGAAACAGGGAGGCCGTGAACGTTTGGTGGTGGCTACGCCGTGAGGCGGTTCAAATCAAGACAAGGAGAGGCTGAGGAGGTTGCAGGGAGTCCAACGACCACCGTGGTAGGCGGCAGTGCGCACGGCGGAGCTGCAATCGAAGGGTAAGTCTTCCTGCTCTGTTTTCCCGTGGAATTTCATTTGGGAAGTCGTGACTCTGGGCTGAGAGTCGAGAGGATTGGAGGTTAGGGTAGTGATCAGGGAGGTCCTAGGTGTCGATTTAGGTGGTCGCCGTGACGGGGCCGTACGCGGCGGAGCTCAGTCGAAGAGGGGTTTCTTTTACCCTGTTTCTGCAGTGAACTTCGAACGGTAAGTCGACGAGTTTGGGGGTGAGTCTACGGTATAGGAAGGTTGGTCTGGGTTCAGTGAGGTTCAGGGAAGCGTCTGGTGTCGCCACCGTGAAGGGTGGTGAGCTGGGTGGTCGGATCGTGAAACAGAGTTTTGGGGAGGTTTGATTTCGAGCTTGAGACGACGGGTAGGAGGCTGTGTCGAGGTGATTGGAGGATGGGGATGCTTAGAGTAAGGTTGGACGAAGCTTTAGGTGAGGAAAGGGAAGGAAATCGTGCAGGCACGGCGGAGAACCGTTGACGCCGGTTCAGGCTGTAGCCTACTGTGTTGAACCGGGTCGACGTGAGGTTGAAGGTGCACTGTAGCTGGCGTGTGGGGCCACGCGCAGCCACTTTGGGCGGCGCGTGGAGGCGCGTGCGGCGGTTCTGGGAGAAACGGTCAACATCGTTTTTGGTCTAGGAGTTGTTGTGAGTTCAATGGAATTGGTTTCGAGTCAATCGGAAGTCGTTTGAGCGTAGTTCCGCGAGGGTGAATGTGTAGGGTCCCGGGGTTTTAAGTCTTTGGTCCGGGGATTTTTGAGGGCATTTAGGTGAGTGTTCGTAGACGTACTAGTAACGTATTTTGACGGTGTTTGACAGGATCGGGATTTCCCGAGGAAGCCGAGGAACGGGCTGGACGTTCGGGACGCGAGTAGGGCTCAGTACTGTGAGTGGACCTCTTCTCTAAACTCGAGCATGCATAACTGTTTTCTATAATTGTCTTATGGTTTTTAATCATAATTTTATGTTTATCGAATGTGTTTGGTTGGTTTTGCATTATTACACGTTTTTCGAGGAAAGTGGTTTTTAGCACGTTTTACGAGGAATGGTTGGTTTCTGGAATATATGTTATGGTTTTGGGATTTCAATTGATAAGTGATTTCTAATGGTTATAAGTGGATTTTGGGAACATGATTTCGATGATCAAAGTTTTCGATTTTAGAATCGGATTTCACTAATCGGAATTTGGTTTTAAGATTGGAAAGTGGACTCCGGATTTGGGTTCGGAATGACGGTTCTGGATGCCGGGAAAGCATCGGACCAGTGATTTCGGATTCGGGTTTGGATATGGATTTGGTAAATGGTTTTCAAATGGTTTTGGGATTGGATTTGCTGGATCTGGATATTGGGTTTAAAGACCCGGATATATGTGACGGGGGACCGGCCGGATTGGGTTTAAAGACCCGGATTGAGTTTAAAGACTCGGGAGTTTAAAGACTCGGATATGATTAAGGCCTGGATTGAGTTTAAAGACTCGGGAGTTTAAAGACTCGGATAGGTCCAGCAGGTTTGATCGGGAAAATGGTGATTTGATGTTTATGGTTTTTAATACGGTTTCTGATACTCATGCTGTGGTTTCTTAAGATATTTTATAGTGTTTCTGTTTCTTATGATGTTTATAATGATTATTTTATAACTGTGTTCATAACTGTTGGTTATGCATGTGGTTTCAAAACGGAGGGTTTAACTCGGTTTTCTTATAAAATGGTTTTTTGAACTTTTGTACTTTCTGGTCCACTCACATTTTCTGTTTTAAATTGCCCTCCAGGTTGTGGAGCTAGCGCGGGGTCTTGACGTCGAGGCAGTGTCCAAGGCATAGAAGTGACGTGAGGGATCCTAGAAGAGTTTTAAGGCTTCTGTGTGCGTGTAGTTTCTCGGTTTTTATTTTCCTTGTAATGTAGTGCTATGCTCTGTAAACGATAAGGATTTTGGGATAATACGTAATTACTCATGCGTTTGACTGGGTTCGAGTAAGTGTTCCTTAGGTGTTGAGTCGGGGAGTCAGACGGGAGCGGGATTTACCTCGGGTTTCGGGGTGAAACCGGGGTGGGTCCTGACATGGTGACACGTGCTAAGGGTCTAGTGGGTTCTAGTGTGCACGGCTCAAACTATTTTGGCCGTGTGGTCGTGTATGTGTGTTCGAAGAAGAGAGAAACAGAGGGTGTGGCTGAGAGGGAAAATCGATCCGGTGAGGGAAGTGTGTGTGTGTGTGTGTGTGTGTGTGTGTGTGTGCTGGTGAGTGAAGAAGTGAGAGTAGAGATTCAGTGAGGATTGATGAGTGAATTGAGAGTAATTTGGTGTGAGGAACCCGATGATGTGCAGGGTGAGTTCACGGGGAAAACCAGAAAAACAGGGAGAACCGAGGGAGTTGGCGGTGGTGTGGTTGTGTGTTGAACCAATTGGGCTCGAGAGAAGACTGGAATGGCTCTGTGGACTCCAGGGAGTGCGACGGTGTGCACGGTGGCGATCGACAGCAGGTAATCCCTCACCCCCGTTCAGTTACTCTGTTTTTCCGTTAAGTTCAAACCGTGAGTCGTGGGTTTAGAGGACGATTCGAGAGTTATGGGGAGTTGGGTGAGACTCAGTGAGGTCCTAGGAACCGTCTACGGTGGTTGCCGTGACGGGGGCATGGCTGGTTGGCCGGGATGAAGAACAGGGGATTGATCGGGTTTTCCTTTGAGTTAGGGATGATGATATAGGGGTTTTGTTGAGGTGTCTGAGTAAGGGGAATGGATTGTGGAGGACTGGACGAAGTGGATGGTGGAGAGAGGAGCAGAATTGGTGGTGGGACGAAGGAGAACCGGCCACACCGGTTCAAGTTGCAGGGACCGGTCTGAACCGGGTCAACTAGAGGTTGCTGGTGACACTGTTCATGCACGTGAGTTTCACGCGCAGAAGCTTCTGGACGCGCGTGGGGGCGTGTAACGACCCGTCCCGAATTCCGGGATTAGTTTAGTGACTAATCTTGATTAGCGAGGTTGAACGGTGGTTAGTAGGGCGGAATCGGACAAAATGTGCAAAATGACCGTTTTGCCCCTGGTCGTGGGCAAAATGTTGACTTTTTGATCGGGCGGTCAAACGGACTTTGACCGATGACCGTGACGTAGTTCGGGACGTCACGAGTTCATAGACAGGTGGCACGTTCGATTCCGACATTCGTAGAGGAAGTTATGGTGTTCGGAAGTTGAGGGGTATTTTGGTAATTTGGCTTATTAGGGGCCAAATGTTGACTTTTTGATCGGGAGGTCCGATGGACGAGGGCCAAGGACCGTTACGTAGGTATCGTCGATACGAATCCAACGACAGGCGGCATGCCGAAATCGGAGATCCGACGACGACGTTATGGTCAAGGAAACGAACTAACGAACCGAGGCCGGGATTAAAATAATAATATAATAATGAATAGTGACCGTTGACCCTACACACCTGGATGAGTGACAAGTGTCACTCATCCCTTGAAACCAGAATCCTTGTCTTAGGGGAAACATCATTATGATGTTTTAATATTTATTAATTAATTAATTAATCATTTTAATTTCCATTAATTCCATTTGTGTTTTCTTAACCGTGTACAACCAAATCCAGTTTTCTCCCACCCTTGATTCCTCTTCCATTGCTGAACCTGAGAGTGCGAATTGTGAGTGAGTTGAGTGTGATTTCAACTGGGTAAACACGAGAGAGTGGCAGTGAGGAAGAACTGAGAATTCGAAAAATTGAGTTTTGGGAGGGAAAATCAAATTGAAGGAATTGGGCTGTGATGATCGAATTGGAGGTTACAAACATCTTCCTGAGGTTGAGACGAGTCGATCCACATCAAAAACGAGAAGGAATGGTGCCGTTTTGGCTCTGATCGAGCTTGGTGACAGAGGAAGAAATCGAAGCTGAGTCGTGGAATTGGAGGCTTCGTTGGATGCAATTGAGGTGGGGAAACTACTTCTCATGATCCCACGATGCTTCTGGGTTCATCAATTGAAGGAAACTGATCGAGATCGATGGACCTCCATTGATGAACAGTGACGGTGCTCGAGTTTGTGTCGTGACGATTGAACACTGGATTGAAGCAATTGGGTTGGGGGAAATGATCTACGGAGTCCATGGAAGCTTCTGGTTGAATCAATTTCAGGATATCGATTGAAATGGATGGGGTTCGAAGGATGAACAACGGACGGGTGTTCTTGGTGTTCATCATCGAATCGTGGAGTTGTAGGTACGGTCTTGTGTAATCAATGTTACAGAACTTAAATTAAACTTAAAACGAAGCTAATGGAATGATCAATTGTTGTAATTAAGGCTGAATTGATAGGATTGGAACCGGGTTGTGTCGCGGGTGAATTGGACCCGTTTACCAGACAAACGGGTTGGGCTGGTGACACTGTAGCAGGCGCGTGAGTTTCACGCGCAGCCACTCACGGCGGCGCGTGACGGCGCGTGGGCGCGAATCTCGAGGTGAGGTCAACATGACTTTTAATCCATTCGATGTAACGGACATTTTGGAATTGGTTTCGTGTCGATCGGACACCGTCTCGATATTGTTCGGGATGTCCGAAGGTTTTTAATTAAATTTAAAAATAAGTAAAAATTCGGGAAAATTACGGGACTTTGATAGGATGTTAATGTTGAGGTTAGTGACCCCCTAATGTGATTTGGACAGGATTGGGAGTCCCGGTGATAGTGGTGTGGCCCGGGAGGGCCGGTGGCACGCGTATCGAGGCACACGGTTAAAACGGTCTGTGAGTGGACTTTGGTTTTATAAATCCTATGCATGCTTAAATGTGTTATATGGTTTATATACATGATTCCTATAATGGTATTGGTGAGCATTGATTTTGGATATGTTGCACGTATTTCGAGGTGTTTTCCGTATTTCACGTATATCGGGATTAACGGTGTATTTGTGGTTTTGTGTGCTTGTGGTTAAATAAATAATATAATGAAATGGTTTTGAAATTGGAAATATGAACTCGGGCTTGAGGCCCCCTTGTTTTGGAAATTTCGGACTTGGAGTCCATTTGAGAATCGGGCCGGGGGCCCAGTTGGTTAATGAAATCGGGCCAGGGGCCCAGTTGGTATGAAATCGGGCTGAGACCCATTTGAGTTATATTATCGGGCCAAGGGCCCAGTTGATTTGTGAATTCGGGCCGTGGGCCCAGTTGGTTTACCAATCGGGTCGTGGGCCCAGTGGTTTATAAAATCAGGGCATGAGGCCCAGTTGGATAATAAATGTGATTTCGGGTCAGGGACCCTATATTTTATAATGGTGATTTTGGGTCAAGGACCCTAAATGGAATTACATGGTTTTATGGAAATTTCGGGCAGGGCCCAATGGTAATAATGTGATAAAAGGATTAAATAAAACTGTTTTCCATATACCATCTGGATACAAGGTTATATGATGGTCTCCTCCAGATGTCTGGGACACTGGGGAAGTCACGGTGCATTGCCTGCGAGGGGTCATTATACGGAGCAGCCGGACCGTATGATGACTCAGGAGCAGGATTGCTATGATTGACGTCAGGGACGTCAGACATCAGGGATGTCAGATATATGGACCCGGAGAGACCCCGGGCAGCACGCGTAGCTTATGAAACCGTGAGATATGACGTCAGGGACGTCTAGCGTCTGGGACGCTAAGCATCTGGGATGCAGGTGATGGTAATGGTAAAATATGGATTAGTGAATAAAATGGATTATTGGTTATGAAATGGTATGTCGGGTCAGGGACCCTAAATGGTTTCGGATTTTGAATTAATGTTCATTTATGGTAGTGGGTGGTGACCCACATGGTTTTAATATGTATGGTGGTGGTATTCCACGGTTTTGGGCTGAGTTCCCACACTTGGTTTTTGGTTAACGGTTTTTGGGCTAAGGCCCTAATGGCTCGGTTGAGCAAACGTTTTGGTTACTGGTTTTGGTGGCATGCATACGTTTTTATTGGAAGGCATAAATGTCTTATAAATGTATTTGATGAACTTATTGGTTTTGTCCACTCACAGCTTTTGGTTTTAATGCCCTTCAGGTTGATCACGGATGCGGTTGCAGCAGGGACTGGGACATTGCACACCTCCTCCATCGATCCTTGCGCACTCTGGATGCCCCGTTTGGGCAGTGACTCTTGGTTATCCCTGGTCCGACACCCCTTGTTGGACGGGAGCAGGGCACATTCCACGGTAATCCCGGGGGGATTGGGATGGGTCCTGTCAACTTGGTATCAGAGCATGGTTGCTCTATTTGTGCGCGCAGGTCGAGGGTGTGATGTCTCATTGGGCTGCAATTCGTTATCAACCTGATAGATAGTTTTTGGGTTTGGATAGGGGATGGAGTGTGATTGGCCCGATACGCCGTGCGTTAATGTGATTCGACCCAAGTGGGGTTGATTGTGGTGAACTGGTATAGTGGGACCGTCGGTTCGGTCATGTGATATTGGATTGTTGTGCTGCTAGGTGCAGCCAGGTTCGGGGAACCTCACGTGAGTAATGGTCTAAAATGTGAACCCTTGTGGTGGTTTCTAGTGTGAGGGATGTTGGTTCATCGGAGTTGGCCGATGACCTAGTGGTGGAACCCACGTTGATGGGATGGTAGGATTGGATTTGACGTCTATTCGATGTCTAGACCGCGGGGTCGGTCAGGTTGTGAATTTTATATTACGGAAAGTGGTTGGGTTCGGGGGAACCATAGGGTGTGATTGTGGAACCCTAGTATTAAAAAGGTAAACCTTAATTGTGATTAGCGGGTGAGAACTTGTGCTGCGAGGAGTGGCTGAGGTCATGAATGACCATGTGGATGGCTCTGGTGAGTCTAGGCAGAACTATGAGATTCGATTTACGGATACGGTTCTGAGATAAATTATGGAATCCCGTGTTGGATCGGGTATTAGTGTGAGGCATGGATGCGGATCTCGATAGCAAGGACAGTTAGTCGGAAGTCATATGGAGATGACTGGCTATCGAGGGTAATTAGTGTGGTTCTGATACTTGGGGATCAGGGGACGTTCGGGGAACGTTCATTTTCCTGATAAGGATTGTCAGAATAGTGGTACCCATAGTCGTGAGGTACGGGATCGTCGTTCGGTATGAACGGAGATCCAGGGTTGTCGTATTTGCACACGGTGTGCAAGTATGAATGTTTGTGGGTTAGTACTTTTGTGCTGATGCTAGTATGGATGCATGTGTGCTGATACTAGTGTTGTTGATAGTGTGTTGGTGCTGGTACTAGCGCAGGTGCTAGTGTCGGTAATGGTGTTGACGATGAGCCACAAGTTGGGGTGTGACTCCGTCATGATGAACATATGTTCGGTCTTTGAGATTCGGTAGTGGTTGAGGGATGGACTGGATGGGATCCAGTTAAGATTGTGCTGTGTTGGGATAAGTTCCAATAGTGGTAAGATAACCAGTAAGGAGTGGATTAAAAAGGGTGTAATTGAGACTTGAGTAATCTTGGGATGACGTCCCCTATGTCATGTTAATTGGGGGATTTGGGGGAGTTGTTGGCAACTCCAAACTTTGTCCGATTCTATGTTTTAAATATCCCTAAAATGTACATGGAAAAGATTAAAACTGGAAAAGACGAGGAAAACCATTAGTGGTATAAAGGTAGGAATTTGTAATTGAGAACTTGGAAAACCGAGTGTTGAACCTGTAAAGGTCGGGATGTGCGAACGGGACAATAACGGATCGATTGTGGACACGTTGTCCAAGTGAGTTGAGGAGGTAGGAAGTCTAGTGGTTAGACTTGACGTCTTGTTGGGAGCATGTCTGTTTCCAACGTGGTTGGAACCTTGAATTCGAGAAGCGTTGTGATTGGGGAACGAGAGTGGTGTTCGTTCTTGGTGATTGGTATTCCGAAGTCATTGGGGTTGACTTCTTGCTTTCTGCCCTGGCAGACGTTGAGTGTAGTTACCAGTACGTTGAGCGTGTATTGGTTGGTGAGCCCGTGTGTGTTGTGAGGTCCTTAGGAGGAACTACGTGTTCGAAATTAGGTAAACGAGATGTTTCATTTTCTGCTTGGTGGCAGACGATGTTGGGGTACATGGCGTGGTGAGTGCATCGAGTTTTGGTTGCATCCACGTAGGATGAGTTTTGACGTCATCATTTTGGATCATCCTTGGTTTTTCCTAGGTGGAATGACAAGGATTGATACAAGGTAATCCGTGAGAATCCGCAGTCTCGACGTGTCTCGTCGTTGACTGATCTGTCTAGTTGTCGGAGACGGTTGTCGATCGTTGTGACGATCTAGGATGTTGATGTTATTGTCAGGGACACCGTGTCTACCTGGGTCGTGATCTTGATGATTCAGATAGGGGGAGAGTATATCACTCTTACCTTGGGTATGTGAGTCGTAATGACGGGATTGAACTTCTTTTCGAAGTGGGGCCCGTATGGTATTCTACTCGGGTGAGTAGGTTTTCAAGGTAGTTGAATTTTGTCAACCTTAGACGTGTGGAGGTTGGATTGGCTTCCCTATGAAGTCAATCAAGTGTTTTGAGCGGGTAACCGATAGGTTCGGTTTTGGTGTGTCTTGGTAAATGTGAACGAGATTTCGGGATTTGGAATCGAATATCTAGGTGACGATTCAGGATTCGATTTTGGAACTTGAAAGTATATTTCCGGATTTGGGTACGGAATGGTTATTCCAAATGCTAGCTTACGGAATAATGATTTCGGATTCGGATTTGGAAATGAGTTCAACTGTGATGTCTGGGTTTGGATCCGGGATTTCTTACGAAATTGCGGATTTGGATTCGGAATTGGAACTAGATGTTGGGTGGAGTTTCGTTTTGTCTCATGCTGGATTGGGCAAACGTACTCCATTGTTGGAACGCGTTCGGCTATGACCTAGGCGGTTGTAGTCTGGTTATTAGGTAGATGTGTGTACTTCGTACATGGTTCGAGGTACAATACTTGTAGACTTGTGATGTCTAGTTACGGTATACGGGATATACCCGAGGTGTGTTGGTGAACGTGTTGGTAGTCGGATTGGTTCCGATACCATGGGATTGGTTGTGGACCGGACATTACTATGCAATGGGTCATGGTAATTCCGATGTGTTTAATTACACACAGGTCGTGTGAAATGTCGGTAAGGGTATTGGTGAGTCGAGTACGTTGGTGGCATGTGTAGCCACGAGTGAGTCTAGTGTCAGTTTTCGACTGACAACAACTGTGTGGTGACAGATTGTCAGGATGTGTCAACATAGATTGTTGAGTGGGGTCAGCTGACTCCTAGTGGGAGTGGGAAAGGAACCGTCGAGTTGTTGCGTCAACGAGAGGGTGGATTTGACAAGTGGTGTCAAATTCGAAACAAGTAGTTTCAGTCATTCGACGGGGTCGAATGTAATCGTTGCGTTTTGAGTACTAGTGGTACGTTTGGGTGTAGACAAGTTTTGTCTAAGTAGTTGGTGTGCGGGTGTACACGTGTTGCGTGGTCGATTCCACTTTCCACGGGGTGTTCGTGGAATCAGGGTAATCGAGTTTCGAGAGCGAAACTTTTTAAGGAGGGAAGTACGTTGAGTTTAGAGCGGTTGGAATTTCGAGGACGAAATTTATTAAGGAGGGAAGATTGTAACGACCCGTCCCGAATTCCGGGATTAGTTTAGTGACTAATCTTGATTAGCGAGGTTGAACGGTGGTTAGTAGGGCGGAATCGGACAAAATGTGCAAAATGACCGTTTTGCCCCTGGTCGTGGGCAAAATGTTGACTTTTTGATCGGGCGGTCAAACGGACTTTGACCGATGACCGTGACGTAGTTCGGGACGTCACGAGTTCATAGACAGGTGGCACGTTCGATTCCGACATTCGTAGAGGAAGTTATGGTGTTCGGAAGTTGAGGGGTATTTTGGTAATTTGGCTTATTAGGGGCCAAATGTTGACTTTTTGATCGGGAGGTCCGATGGACGAGGGCCAAGGACCGTTACGTAGGTATCGTCGATACGAATCCAACGACAGGCGGCATGCCGAAATCGGAGATCCGACGACGACGTTATGGTCAAGGAAACGAACTAACGAACCGAGGCCGGGATTAAAATAATAATATAATAATGAATAGTGACCGTTGACCCTACACACCTGGATGAGTGACAAGTGTCACTCATCCCTTGAAACCAGAATCCTTGTCTTAGGGGAAACATCATTATGATGTTTTAATATTTATTAATTAATTAATTAATCATTTTAATTTCCATTAATTCCATTTGTGTTTTCTTAACCGTGTACAACCAAATCCAGTTTTCTCCCACCCTTGATTCCTCTTCCATTGCTGAACCTGAGAGTGCGAATTGTGAGTGAGTTGAGTGTGATTTCAACTGGGTAAACACGAGAGAGTGGCAGTGAGGAAGAACTGAGAATTCGAAAAATTGAGTTTTGGGAGGGAAAATCAAATTGAAGGAATTGGGCTGTGATGATCGAATTGGAGGTTACAAACATCTTCCTGAGGTTGAGACGAGTCGATCCACATCAAAAACGAGAAGGAATGGTGCCGTTTTGGCTCTGATCGAGCTTGGTGACAGAGGAAGAAATCGAAGCTGAGTCGTGGAATTGGAGGCTTCGTTGGATGCAATTGAGGTGGGGAAACTACTTCTCATGATCCCACGATGCTTCTGGGTTCATCAATTGAAGGAAACTGATCGAGATCGATGGACCTCCATTGATGAACAGTGACGGTGCTCGAGTTTGTGTCGTGACGATTGAACACTGGATTGAAGCAATTGGGTTGGGGGAAATGATCTACGGAGTCCATGGAAGCTTCTGGTTGAATCAATTTCAGGATATCGATTGAAATGGATGGGGTTCGAAGGATGAACAACGGACGGGTGTTCTTGGTGTTCATCATCGAATCGTGGAGTTGTAGGTACGGTCTTGTGTAATCAATGTTACAGAACTTAAATTAAACTTAAAACGAAGCTAATGGAATGATCAATTGTTGTAATTAAGGCTGAATTGATAGGATTGGAACCGGGTTGTGTCGCGGGTGAATTGGACCCGTTTACCAGACAAACGGGTTGGGCTGGTGACACTGTAGCAGGCGCGTGAGTTTCACGCGCAGCCACTCACGGCGGCGCGTGACGGCGCGTGGGCGCGAATCTCGAGGTGAGGTCAACATGACTTTTAATCCATTCGATGTAACGGACATTTTGGAATTGGTTTCGTGTCGATCGGACACCGTCTCGATATTGTTCGGGATGTCCGAAGGTTTTTAATTAAATTTAAAAATAAGTAAAAATTCGGGAAAATTACGGGACTTTGATAGGATGTTAATGTTGAGGTTAGTGACCCCCTAATGTGATTTGGACAGGATTGGGAGTCCCGGTGATAGTGGTGTGGCCCGGGAGGGCCGGTGGCACGCGTATCGAGGCACACGGTTAAAACGGTCTGTGAGTGGACTTTGGTTTTATAAATCCTATGCATGCTTAAATGTGTTATATGGTTTATATACATGATTCCTATAATGGTATTGGTGAGCATTGATTTTGGATATGTTGCACGTATTTCGAGGTGTTTTCCGTATTTCACGTATATCGGGATTAACGGTGTATTTGTGGTTTTGTGTGCTTGTGGTTAAATAAATAATATAATGAAATGGTTTTGAAATTGGAAATATGAACTCGGGCTTGAGGCCCCCTTGTTTTGGAAATTTCGGACTTGGAGTCCATTTGAGAATCGGGCCGGGGGCCCAGTTGGTTAATGAAATCGGGCCAGGGGCCCAGTTGGTATGAAATCGGGCTGAGACCCATTTGAGTTATATTATCGGGCCAAGGGCCCAGTTGATTTGTGAATTCGGGCCGTGGGCCCAGTTGGTTTACCAATCGGGTCGTGGGCCCAGTGGTTTATAAAATCAGGGCATGAGGCCCAGTTGGATAATAAATGTGATTTCGGGTCAGGGACCCTATATTTTATAATGGTGATTTTGGGTCAAGGACCCTAAATGGAATTACATGGTTTTATGGAAATTTCGGGCAGGGCCCAATGGTAATAATGTGATAAAAGGATTAAATAAAACTGTTTTCCATATACCATCTGGATACAAGGTTATATGATGGTCTCCTCCAGATGTCTGGGACACTGGGGAAGTCACGGTGCATTGCCTGCGAGGGGTCATTATACGGAGCAGCCGGACCGTATGATGACTCAGGAGCAGGATTGCTATGATTGACGTCAGGGACGTCAGACATCAGGGATGTCAGATATATGGACCCGGAGAGACCCCGGGCAGCACGCGTAGCTTATGAAACCGTGAGATATGACGTCAGGGACGTCTAGCGTCTGGGACGCTAAGCATCTGGGATGCAGGTGATGGTAATGGTAAAATATGGATTAGTGAATAAAATGGATTATTGGTTATGAAATGGTATGTCGGGTCAGGGACCCTAAATGGTTTCGGATTTTGAATTAATGTTCATTTATGGTAGTGGGTGGTGACCCACATGGTTTTAATATGTATGGTGGTGGTATTCCACGGTTTTGGGCTGAGTTCCCACACTTGGTTTTTGGTTAACGGTTTTTGGGCTAAGGCCCTAATGGCTCGGTTGAGCAAACGTTTTGGTTACTGGTTTTGGTGGCATGCATACGTTTTTATTGGAAGGCATAAATGTCTTATAAATGTATTTGATGAACTTATTGGTTTTGTCCACTCACAGCTTTTGGTTTTAATGCCCTTCAGGTTGATCACGGATGCGGTTGCAGCAGGGACTGGGACATTGCACACCTCCTCCATCGATCCTTGCGCACTCTGGATGCCCCGTTTGGGCAGTGACTCTTGGTTATCCCTGGTCCGACACCCCTTGTTGGACGGGAGCAGGGCACATTCCACGGTAATCCCGGGGGGATTGGGATGGGTCCTGTCAGGGCGCGTGAAGGGTAGTGTGGGGAAGTGTCCAACATGACTTTGAAAGTATACGATGTAACAAACATTTTGGCGTTGGTTTCGAGTCAATCGGATATCGGCTCGAGATGTTTCGGACTGTCCGAAGGTGTTAAGCCTCGGTTAAAAATAGTTAAAAATACGGAAAAATTATGGGGCTTGAGTATGAGTATCGTGAAGTAGTTAGTGACCTTATATTGGGATTTGAACAGGTTCGGGAAAGCCGAGGATAGCGAATGGCCGGGGACGGCATAAGTGCGTGCGTATCGAGGCGACGCTGAAATGGTCTGTGAGTGGACTTTGCTTTCTAACTCTTGATGCATGCATATATGTTTTTATATGATTTCTATACTTGATTCTATGATTTGATTTATGATTGTGATGGTTTACGGTTTGTGCACGTTTTTCGAGGAAATGACAGTTTTCACGTTTTACGAGGTTTTTGATAACTATCGTGATTTGAACCTGGTTTTAACGGTTGATTTCGGGATTTTAAATACGGTTGAATTTCAAGGAAAATAAAAGTAATTTCGGGCTTGAGGCCCAGTTCAAGGTGTTTTCGGAAATGTGATTTCGGGTTTCGGAATCGGAATTCCGGGAGACGATTCGGAATTCGATTCGGGACTTGAAGTGGATTTCAGGTTTGGGTTTGGAATGATTATTCCGGATGCTAGCTTACGGAATGATGGTTACAGACTCGGATCTGGAAAGGAAACAGATATGAGTTCTGGATTTGGATATGGAAATGGCAAATGGTTTTCAAATGGTTGTGGATTGGATTTGCTGGATCTGGTTATTGGGTTTAAAGACCCGGATATTGATTGACGGGGGACGGGCCCGGATTGAGTTTAAAGACTCGGATATTGATATTTCCCTCGTAGGCCTGTTGAGTTTAAAGACTCGGAAGTTTAAAGACTCGGATTATTGAGGTCTGGTTATTGAGTTTAAAGACTCGGGAGTTTAAAGACTCGGATAGATCCAGCAGGTTCGATGGATGAGAATGTGGCTTTAAATGTGTTTTGGGTTTTCACTAAGACTTGATAATGATGTTTTGGGCAGTGGCCCAGATGAAATGATTTTCGCTGGTTTGGGCTGAGGCCCGGGATTTGGAAAAAAAAAAAAAAAAAAAAAAGGTGTTTGGTTTCGTATATGATTTTATGACATGAAATTGATATGCATGCATTGGTTTTTACACGGAGGGTATAAATGTATGTGTTTTCTGAAATTGTTTTTGAACTTTAACTTTATTTTTGTCCACTCACAGTCTTTTCGTGTTTTCGATACCCTGCAGGTTGTTGCGGTGCGGGCTGTTGGGTGAGAGAGAAGGAGACATCACACGTACGATCCACAGTAGACTCTGCGCACTCTGGGAAGTTCGGAAGTTTCTGGACGGTCGGGTCGAAACTCCCTTGTCCGATTTACGTGTCACACGGAGGTTAGACGTTAGTTTGGCCCTTGTGTTATACGCAAGTCAGACGGGAGCGGGGTTTAACCCTTAATCCCGGGGGATTAGGGGTGGGCCCTGGCACAGACCGTATAGTGACTCAGGAGCAGGATTGCTATGATTGACGTCAGGGACGTCAGACATCGGGGATGTCAGAAATATGGACCCGGTGAGACCCCGGGCAGCACGCGTTGCTTAATACCGTGAGATATGACGTCGGGGACGCTAGGCATCGGGGATGCCGGAGATGGAAAAATAATAAATGTATATTACTGGATTTATGAAATAACTCTTGGTTTGACTTTTGGGATTTGAAACTATGCTTATGGTTCCGGGGCGAAGGCCCTAATGGTTATTTCTAAATAAATATGTGATCATTGGTTTTTGACGCATGCATATGTTTTTACTGAGGGGCATAAATTTCTTTATAAATGTTTTAAACAAACTTGTTTATTTTCGTCCACTCACAGCTTTTGTTTTTAATGCCCTTCAGGTTGATTACGGATGAGACTGCAGCAGAGACTAGGACATCGCACACCTCCTCCATCGATCCTTGCGCACTTTGGAAGCCCGGTTGGGCAGTGGCAACAAGTTATCCCTTGTCTGACACCTCTTGTCAGACGGGAGCATGACACATTCCATGGTAATCCCGGGGGGATTGAGATGGGTCTTGTCACTAGCTCCACGACCTGGAGGGCAATTTAAAAACAGAAAAGTGTGAGTGGACCAAAATTAAAGAAGAGTTTCCAAAAACATTTTATAAGAAAACCAGGGATTTGGCCCTCCGTTTTGAAATCATACATGCATAACCCATTTACTGAAACCAGTTATAGATCCCGTCAAAATCAATATGAAAACAGTATTATAAAACAGTATAATCATCATTCTCAAAATCATATCATAAACCAAAATATACCAAAATCATCATCCGATCAAACTTGCTGGATCTATCCGAGTCTTTAAACTCCCGAGTCTTTAAACTCAATCCAGGCCTCAATAATATCCGAGTCTTTAAGCTCCCGAGTCTTTAAACTCAACAGGCCTACGGGGGAAATATCAATATATCCGAGTCTTTAAACTCAATCCGGGTCTTTAAACCCAATCCGGGCCCGTCCCTCGTCAATCACAATATCCGGGTCTTTAAACCCAATATCCAGATCCAGCAAATCCAATCAAAACCATTTGAAAAAAAAAACCATTTCTAAATCCACATCCAAACCCGAATCCGAAATCACCGGTCTGAAGCCCTTCCGGCGTTCAGAACCGTCATTCCGAACCCAAATCCGGAATTCCACATTTCAACTTTAAAACCAAATTTCGATTTCCGAAATTCGATTCTAAAACCGAAAACCTCGATTATCAAATCACGTCTCAAAATCCATTTAATATCATTGAAAACCACTCATCGTTTGAAACCCCCAATTCATGGCATCAAAATCAGAATCCAAACTTTTCTCGTAAAACATGCTGAAAATCGAATTTTCTCGAAAAACGTGCAATTATGTAAAACCAACATAGCATATTCAACAATCATGAAATCACATGTAAAGCCATAAAAAATGATAGAAAAACAGTTATGCATGCTCGAGTTTAAAGAAGGGGTCCACTCACAGTCACCGGCACGTCACTCGCGCCTCGTACGTCTCGTACGTTCCTCAGCTTCCTCAGGAAGTCCCGATCCTGTCACAAGTCACCAAAGAACGTCACTAACACGTCTACTAAGACTCTCCTAATTTTCCCCAAAAATCCCCGGATCCTAAACGTAACGAACCGGAACCCTAAACCTTCAACCTCGCGGAACTAACCTCAAACGACGTCCGAATAACCCGAAACTTAATTCACTAGACTCGTTACAACCTCTAGACCAAAAACGTAGTTGACACTTTCCCCAAAAGCCGCCGCATGCACCCCCACGCGCCTCCCAAAGTGGCTGCGCGTGGGCCTCACGCGCCTGCACACAGTTACTGTTCATCATCGTCTTCAACGGGTGAACCGGTCTGAACCGGCGTACCCGGTTCTCTGCCAGACCTTCACCGTTTTCCTCCATTTCTTCATCATTCTCACCGTCCAGTCCTAAACAACCTATTCCCTTCACTCTAACACTTCGACACAGCCTCTAGATCATCGTCCCAAACTCGAAACCATAACCCGTTCTGTCCCCTGTTTCACAATCCGGCCACCCAAGTCCTCCCCCGTCACGGTGGCTACACTAAACAAATCCTAGGACCTCACTAAGTCACACACAACTCACCAAAACCCTCGACTCGTACTCAAAACCCACGACTAGTGGTTTGAACCTAAACAGCAAAACATAGAATTTGAAAGGGAACTAGAAATTACCTGTGCTCAGGCCGCCGCCGTGAGCTCCGCTGGGTCTGTTCGACTCTCCTCCGTCCTCCCAACACCACCACGGGTCCAAGTTGAGGATTTGGGCAACACACAGTTGCACCACCACCAAACTTCTTCTCTGTTTCTCCCTGAGAACTCACACCGTACACACTCAAATTCCTCACGACACTCTTACTCAAAATCACTCCTCAACTCCCTCTAAATCTCTTCTCTCACTCAGCAATTCACCACTACTCACATCACTCTTCACCTGATCGATTTTTCCTTCTCAGCCTCACTCTGTTTCTCACTTGTTCGAACACACACGAGCACACACGACACAACCGTTTAATTGAACCGTGAAAAATCCTAGAAACCTCTAGCCCAACCCCACGTGTCACAGCCCTATGGTCCCAAGCCAAAATATCCCCATCTCCACTGTACACTTGTCCTGATCCCATTTGCACAAATCCCAATGTGCAAATGACCAAAATACCCCTCATTTGAGTCAAAATTACAATTATGCCCTTACCGTTTTAGACCCGTATCTTACTCACCCTAGGTCCGATGAACACGTGCCGCCTGTCGTTGAACTCAGGACGAAGAGATCTACTTAACGCTCCTTGGTCAACGTGTCAAAACCCGATCGTACGAAAAGTCAACTTTCCCCTTATTTTAGCCAAATTACGGTAATGCCCTCAACCTTCCGAATATCATAACTTCCTCCTTGGATGTCGGAATCGGGCGTGCCACCTGTCTACGGATTCGTGACGTCCCGAACTACGTCACGGTCACCGGTCAATACCTAATTGACCGTCCGAACTAAAAGTCAACTATTTACCCAAACTAGGGGCAAAATCGTCATTCGACGCTAATGGACATTTCGTAACCAACTAATCACCGATTAAGCTCACTAATCCTTTACTAAACACCGTCTTAACCCTAATTTCCGGGACGGGTCCTTACATTATCCATAGATAACACACCATTAAGAGTAGAGTTACTTACAGTGATGACAAAAGTCTCACAATTGTCGGGTAACAATCCAAGAAGCAACAAAGCTCGTCCGCGATCTTTATGTCCATCATGGCCAATTGATTGATGATGCTTTGAAAGTTGTTGAGATGCTCGGTCACCCTTACACCTTCCTTATGCTTCATACTGACAAGCTCCTTGATTAGAAACACTTTATTAGAGGCGGTCTTTTGCTCAAACAACGACTTCAACTTCAACTTCAACCAAAGAGCATGGTCATTTATCTCGCTGGATACATGTTGGAACACACTATCATCCACCCATTCACGAATGTGACCAATAGCCTTGCAGTTCAATTTATTCCATTGGACATCTCCCATATTCTCCGGTTTGCCTTCCTCTTTTTCTATGGGCTCATACAAATTCTTACAATAGAGAATATCCTCTATTCACCGCTTCCATGTAATCCAATTGAAGTGGTTAAGTTGAACCATGGTACTCCTTGAGCTTTCCATTTTAACTCTCCACGGATCTGGAGCTCTGATACTACTGTTGGGAAAAGTAGTAAAATGAAAATAATAACTCAAACTATAAAAAAGATAAATATGTACGGAAATAAAAGAGTAAAGAATAGATAACACTAGATATAATGTGGTTTGGCAAAGTGCCTACGTCCACGAGGCAGCAACAATAAGAATCTCCACTAATGACATTAGGGGTATAAAGAGATGCACAATTTCAAGAACACCATTTGTAGGAAACCCTCACTCACACACTTGTTTTACTACTTACACTACAATACTCAACACTCTCAACTTGGAGTGGACACTCTTCACTCTCTACTTGGAGAAAGATGTTTCTCTTGGAGAAAGATGTTTCTCTTGGATGAAATTGGTGGAATGAGCAAATGACCTCTCCTTATATAGGCAAAGGAGGAACCATCTAGATGTTTTCATTAATACTCAACTCACATACCTACTTCATTCATGAATCTTCCACGTACTTCATTCATGAATCTTCTATATGTTTTGGTTTCATGCCCTTCAAGATTAATTTAGAACCACAAATATATTCAAGATATACCCAATAATTATGGAAACCCAAAATACTTTTTGTGAATATACTCTAATGTAACGACCCGTCTCAAATTTCATGATTAGATTAGTGACTAATCACAATTAGTAAGGTTAATCGGTGATTAGTTAGGCTAAATCGGACGAAAGATGCGGAATGACCATTTTGCCCCTAGTGGTGGCAAAAAGTTGACTTTTCGATCGGGTGGTCAAATGGACTTTGACCGATGACCGTGACGTAGTTCGTGACGTCACGAGTTCATAGACAGGTGGCACGTTCAATTCCGACATTCGAGGAGGAAGTTATGACGTTCGGAAGTTTAGGGGCATTTTGGTAATTTTGGTTAAATGGGGTCAAATGTTGACTTTTTGACCAAAAGGTCCGATGGCCGAGGGCTGAAGACCGTTACATAGATAAGGACGATACGAATCCATAGGCAGGCGGCACTCTGAAATCGGACTTCAAACGGGAGAGTTATGGGTCACGGAAGTTCGATTTCATTATGCACGAACTTCGAGACGGGGACGTTTTGGCGAAATCTGATTGGGTGGATATTTTGGTGGGCCCCATGGATGAGTGACAAGTGTCACTCATCCCATTGACTTGATCCTCCAAAATGTGGATCTAAATAATTAAATATTATTATTTTAATTATTTTATAATTAAACCTAACAACCATTAATCCTAACCATCCATTCCAAATTCATTTTAAATCCACACCCTCCATCCCATCTCCCTCACATTCGATCATCCTTCATCCTTCATCCTTCATCACTTCATCATCCTTCTTCATTTTCCATTTTCTTCATTTTCTTCATTTTCTTTCAAAAACCGAAACAACCACACGCCATCACCATTCCTTGCTTGGATGAGCTGAACATGATCGTGAGGTGGTGGAAAGAGGTTTAGGATGGCAAGCCACGGCCAGCCACGGCGGAGGACACGGCGGGGAGAGAGAACCCGTGAGGTAAAAATATTCAAAAATTCAAAACTCAGTTTTGTTGCTTTTTATTCGATTCTAAGGTTTAGGTTAGGTTGCTGGTAGCCCTAGGAGTCGAATAGGATTAGTTTTGGGGATGGGGAAGGCCTGGAACGGCCGTGAACGGCGGAGGAATGCACGGCCGCCATGGCCAAACTCGAAGGTATGGTTTTCGGTGTTTTCCTTCCATTTTAATGTCATAGAACCCTAGGTTAGGATTAGAGGATGAAAATGGGACAAACGGGAACGGTTTTGGTGGCCGGACGGCGGAGAACCGGCCGGGTCAAGCCGCGGGTCACGGCGACCCGGTTGCAGTCATTCGGGTCGACCCGCGAGGAGGCAGGGATGACTGATGACGTCATCCTGATGACGTCATCATGTCAGGGATGACGTCATCATGTCAGGGATGACGTCATCATGTCAGATCTGACAATGTCAGACTGACATGTCAGACAGTGGGCCAATGGGAGTGTGACACGTGTCACTGTCAGGGGCTGTCAGTGATGACGTCAGCGATGACGTCAGCAGGTACTGTAGCGGCGCGTGAAGCCTACGCGCAGCCACTTCAGGCGGCGCGTGAGGGCGCGTGGCAGGGAATCTGGGGAAGGTTCCAACATACGAAATCTTCTATTCGATGTAACGAACATTTTGGGACTGGTTTCGTGTCGATCGGACACCGTCTGGATATGTTTTGGGGTATCAGAAGGTTTAGGTTCGGGATTAAAGATAGTTAAAAATACGGGAAAATTACGGGGTCTTTAGTGGGAGGTTAATTAAGTAGTTAGTAACCTTCTATTACGATTTGGACAGGTTTGGGAGTCCCGGTGACGGTGATCGGCTCGGGGAGCCGTATGGCACGCAAATCGAGGCGGCAGCTCGGACGGTCTGTGAGTGGACCTTGTTTTCTAAATTGGTGCATGCATAAATGTTTATTATATGTTTTAAATGCTTATTTGTAATGCCATGGGTGCATTTGTATGTGGTTACGTATAAGCACGTATTTCGAGGTTTCGGCCTTATACGGTGCTTATACGGGTCTGTATTTCTTTATTGGTTTTAATGAAATGGTTTTGGTTTTATAAAAGGATAAACTCGGGTATGAGACCCATTTGGTTTTGTCTCGGGCATACGACCTCAGATTTCGGGCACGGTGCCCAGCTGATGTCCTATGTTCGGGCACGAGACCCAGTCACTTTACGGCTTTGATTTCAGGTCGGGGAACCTTAAATGGATTCCCAGGTTCATGACGGTTTATGGGAATCGGCATGAACCCTTGTTGGTCATTGCGGTACATGACAGTTTATGGGAACCGGCATGTTACCTAGTTATGTTATTACGGTACATGACGGTTTATGGGATTAGTTTAGTGACTAATCTTGATTAGCGAGGTTGAACGGTGGTTAGTAGGGCGGAATCGGACAAAATGTGCAAAATGACCGTTTTGCCCCTGGTCGTGGGTAAAATGTTGACTTTTTGTTCGGGCGGTCAAATGGACTTTGACCGATGACCGTGACGTAGTTCGGGACGTCACGAGTTCATAGACAGGTGGCACGTTCGATTCCGACATTCGTAGAGAAAGTTATGGTGTTCGGAAGTTGAGGGGTATTTTGGTAATTTGGCTTATTAGGGGCCAAATGTTGACTTTCTGACCGGGAGGTCCGATGGGCGAGGGCCAAGGACCGTTACGTAGGTATCGTCGATACGAATCCAACGACAGGCGGCATGCCGAAATCGGAGATCCGACGACGACGTTATGGTCAAGGAAACGAACTAACGAACCGAGGCCGGGATTAAAATAATAATATAATAATGAATAGTGACCGTTGACCCTACACACCTGGATGAGTGACAAGTGTCACTCATCCCTTGAAATCAGAATCCATGTTTTTGGGGGAGACCTCATGATGATGTTTAATTAGTTTTTAATTAATTAATTAATCTTTTAATTTCCATTAATCTCCATATTTTCCTTAACCGTGTACAACCAAATCCAATACTCTCCCAACCAATTCCTCTTCCATTGCTGAACCTGAGAGTGTGATTTTGTGAGCGTTTTGGGTGTGATTTCAACTGGGTAAACACGAGAGAGTGACAGTGAGGAGGAACTGAGAATTCGAAAGATTAAGTTTTGGGAGGGAAAATCAAATTGGACGAATTGAGCTGCGACGGTCGAATTGGAGCTTGGAAACATCTTACTGAGGTTGTGACGAGTCGATCCACGTCAAAAACGAGAAGAATTGGTGCCGTTTTGGCTCTGATCGAGCTTGGTGACAGAGGAAGAAATCGAGGATGAGTCGTGGAGTTTGGAGCTGCGATTGACTCAATTGTTGTGGGGAAATGACTCCTCATGATCCCACGATGCTTCTGGGTTCATCAATTGAAGGAAACCGATCGAGATCGATGGAACTCCATTGTTGAACAGTGACGGTGCTCGAGCTTGAGTCGTGACGATTGAGCACAGGTTTGATGCAATTGATGTGGGGGAATTGTTCCTCAGGGTCCGTTGATGCTTCTGGAATCATCAATTGGATGAAACCTGCATCAATTGAGGGAGTTCCATGATTGCACAGTAACCGGGTGTTCTTCGTGGATCATCATCGAATCGTGGGAATCTGGGTAAGGATTTGTGTAATTGAGTTTACAGACTTGTAATTGGACTTAAAACGAAACTAATGGAATGATCAATTGAAGGAATTAGGATCGAATTGACAGGATTGGAACCGGGTTGTGTCGCGGGTGAATTGGACCCGTTTACCAGACAAACGGGTTGGGCTGGTGACACTGTAGCAGGCGCGTGGGTTTCACGCGCAGCCACTCACGGCGGCGCGTGGCGGCGCGTGGGCACGGATCTCGAGGTGAGGTCAACATGACTTCTGTCCTATTTAATGTAACGAACATTTTGGGATTAGTTTCGGGTCGATCGGACACCGTCTCGATAGTGTTCGGGATGTCCGAAGGTTTTAAATTAAGTTTAAAAATAAGTAAAAATGCGGGAAAATTACGGGACTTTGATAGGATGTTAATAATGAGGTTAGTGACCCTCTAATGTGATTTGGACAGGATTGGGAGTCCCGGTGATAGTGGTGTGGCCCGGGAGGGCCGGTGGCACACGTATCGAGGCACACGGTTAAAACGGTCTGTGAGTGGACTTTGGTTTTATAAATTCTTTGCATGCTTAAATGTTTTACATGGATTATGATTGTGATTGTATGATGTTGGTTTGGTTGTTGGTAAATTGTACGGTTTCACGTATTTCGAGGCGATTTACGTGTTTGCACGTAAATCGAGGTTTTCCGGTTTTACATGGATTTTCCATATTTATGACTTGGATATAATGTGATGAAATGGTTTTGAAATTGGAAATATGAACTCGGGCTTGAGGCCCAATTATGTTGGAAATTTCGGACTTGGAGTCCATTTGAGAATCGGGCCGGGGGCCCAGTTGGTTAATGAAATCGGGCCAGAGGCCCAGTTGGTATGAAATCGGGCTGAGACCCATTTGAGTTATGTTCTCGGGCCAGGGGCCCAGTTGATTTACGAATTCGGGCCGTGGGCCCAGTTGGTTTACAAATCGGGCCGTGGGCCCAGTGGTTCATAAAATCGGGCAGGAGGCCCAGTTGGATAATAAATGTGATTTCGGGTCAGGGACCCTATATTTAATAATTGTGATTTTGGGTCAGGGACCCTAAATGGAACTGTGTGGTTTTATGGAAAGTTCGGGCAGGGCCCAATGGTAATAATGTGATAAAAGGATTTAATAAAACTGTTTTCCATATACCATCTGGACACAAGGATATATGATGGTCTCCTCCAGATGTCTGGGACACTGGGGAAGTCACGGTGCATTGCCTGCGAGGGGTCATTATACGGAGCAGCCGGACCGTATGATGACTCAGGAGCAGGATTGCTATGATTGACGTCAGGGACGTCAGACATCAGGGATGTCAGATATATGGACCCGGAGAGACCCCAGGCAGCACACGTAGCTTATGAAACCGTGAGATAGACGTCAGGGACGTCTAGCGTCTGGGACGCTAAGCATCTGGGATGCTGGTGATGGTAATGGTAAAATATGGTTTAATGAATAAAATGGCTTATTGATTGGATATGTGTTATGTGGTAAAAATGGATTATTGGTTATGAAATGGTATGTAGGGTCGAGGACCCTAAATGGTTTTGGATTTTGAGTTGATGTTCATTTATGGTCGTGGGTGGTGACCCACATGGTTTTAATATGTATGGTGGTGATATTCCACAGTTTTGGGCTGAGTTCCCACACTTGGTTTTTGGGCTAAGACCCTAAGGGCTCGGTTGAGCAAACGTTTTGGTTACTGGTTTTTGTGGCATGCATACGTTTTTATTGGAGGGCATAAATGTCTTATAAATGTATTTGGTAAACTTATTGGTTTTTGTCCACTCACAGCTTTTGGTTTTAATGCCCTTCAGGTTGATCACGGATGCGTTTGCAGCAGGGACTGGGACATTGCACACCTCCTCCATCGATCCTTGCGCACTCTGGATGCCCCGTTTGGGCAGTAGCTCTTGGTCATCCCTTGTCTGACACCCCTGGTTGGACGGGAGCAGGGCACATTCCATGGTAATCCCGGGGGGATTGGGATGGGTCCTGACAGGCATGGATATTATGTTATGTATATATATGTTCATCTACCTTCCTTTACTTCTATTATCTCCTTCGGGGAGGGTCGTTGGCCTGGGTGGACCCCGGAGTAGTCACGGAGCACCGACCGAGTGGAGTCACCCCCCAGTTGGGTTCCTTACTCTCAGGAAGGCTATGGTTACTATTACCTCGGGTAGGGTCAGTGATCTGCGGACATTGACCTTGACTTTGAGATGACTCAGATTGAGACCCGGGTAGCACGCGCGTAGCTTTGGATACCGTGACAGGATTGGTTGTGTGACTTATATATATGTATGTGATGTATATATGATAATTGATATGTGGTGTGCACAGGTGTGCACAGGATTTGAGCAGTGGCTCGTGTACTTGGTTTCTTTATGGTTTGGGGCCGAGTCCCGTATTGATTTGGGCAGTGGCCCGTATGGTCGTTTTCATTGTGGTCCTTTCGACCTTGGTTTATATCTGCTTTGGGCTTAGTCCTACATATGGTTTGTTTTGGATAAATGGTTTTCGAATGCATGCATGTTTTTTAGTGGAGGGTACAAATGTCTTCTTATTAAATGTTTTTATAAACTCTTGTTTTGTCCACTCACAATTTTTAATGTTTTGACTGCCCTTCAGGTTGACATCGGATGTGGACTGTAGCAGAGACCGAGATATCACATGCCTCATCCGGATCCTGGCGTACTCTGATAGCTCGGGAGGGCAAAGGTCGGAAATATCCCTTGTCTGACACTTCGTGTCAGACGGGAGCAGGGTCATCCCGCACTAATCCCGGGGGGATTGGGATGGGTCCTGTCACTAATGTTGAGCCTAAATATTTTACACCTTTTGTTTCCTTTTGAGCTAAAAATGAACAAAATCTTGCAGAAATTTACGGACCAGAAAAAAGAATTAAAGAAAAGCAGAAGATATTTGGGTCTTAGAGAGAGACATGAGATGAAAAAAATCATATATATATATGCTAAGATTTTCAGAGAAAAGATTATGAATTCCTATCCTGAATGGCAACTATGTCCATGAAATTCTTCATTCTTAAACACATCGAATTCAACCCCGAAATCACGGTTGTCTCAATTCCCGTCGTTGGTCAAGTTGAAGAGCCCAAGATTCTAGTTTGAGCTCGTGCCTTTGATGCTGATGACCGGAGAATATGAAAACCATGCCGATGACGATGGCGTTTCTATAGAGAAGGAGGTCGTCGGAGAAGTTGAAGCCATTAAAGACGAAGTCCACGTCAGAAAATGGGTGGAGAGAGGATTGTTGGGGATTAAGAGGAGGCGAAGAAGCTTGGGATATGAGTTTGATTATTTTCGTTGCTGAAAAACAAAGGAAAATTGATTCATGGGATTTGGGAAGTGAAATAGATAGAAACAGTGGTTTAAATAGAGATGCATCACAAGGCAGAATAAGAAAAAAGAAGTAAAGAAGGAGAAAGGAGAAGAGAATAAGGAAAAAAAAAAGAAAAACGTTATTTAAATTAAATAGTGGACTTTACATGTGACATGTCAACACTTAATAGAATCTTTAATGGAATAATTAACAGTAGAGTTAAATTGTTATATTTTTAAAAATTCAAGGTATGTAAATATAAAATTTGAAAAATTAAATATAACATTGAAACTCAATATTGGATATTAAAGTATAATTTACTTAATTTTTTTTTGAAAATAAAACCAGAATTTGATCCAAGAAAGCCAAAGCGGACCCAAACTGCAAACAATGTAAGGGTGGCAATTTTTGACACGACCCGATACACGACTCGAAATCCACACGAAATTTATGCGGGTCAACCCGCACGATTAAAATTTCGGGTCATTTTCGGGTCAACCCGTTATGACCCGTTTATTAAACGGATGGGTTTCGGGTCAACCTGTTAACCCGTTTAATAACATGTTAACCCGTTTAATAAATGGGTAGATTTCGGGTTAACAGGTTAAGCCGTATATTAGCTTATATATTGACCCATTTAATAAACGTGTCATTACTAACCCATATATCTACCCATTTACTACCTAAATATCTATTAAATTTTATAATTTAAATAGGTTAAACATGTTAAACGGGTTAAACGGGTCAAACGGGTCATAGGTTAATTGGGTTTTGAGTATGACCTGTTTATTAAATGGGTTAAACGGGTTAAACGGGTTACACGGGTCATTAACAGGTCGGGTTCGGGTTGGACATTCTTGACACGATTATTAAACGGGTCGGATTCGGGTTGGGCATAAATAGGTAAAACAGAATTCATGACACGACACGAACCCGACACGACACGACCCATTGCCACTCCTAAAACAATGTACTTGACATTAAAAAAATGACCGAAAATAGAGTGAAAAAGAGGAAACGCAACGTCCATCTGCGTTTTAATGCTGCGAGCGAAGTAGCACTTGCCGAGTATGGTTTTGGTTAGCTTACTAAAACACACACCCCATCATCTCCCCAATTCTGCAAAAGCAAAACTCACCCTCTCCCGCCATTTCCCTCAAATCCCCAAAACCCAACTTTTCCCTCTTTCAATTTCCCTCCAATTTCCTATTTCTCGGAGAATCTCAGCTTCCGAATCTCGACTCTACTTTCCACTAGCAGATCAGGAGGCCCTAGGATTTGATTTTCGCAAAATTCAGACCTAAACCCTAGTTTGTTTCATCCAGCTATGCCCTCCCTGATCTCTCAGGGCAAAATACACCGCTTGGAGCTCGAGAACTTCAAGTCCTACAAGGGCTTCCAGTCAATCGGCCCCTTCCATGACTTCACGGCGATCATCGGGCCCAACGGAGCCGGCAAGTCCAACCTCATGGACGCTATAAGCTTCGTGCTCGGCCTTCGGACCGGTCACCTCCGTGGGGCCCAGTTGAAGGACTTGATCTATGCCTTCGACGACAGTGAGAAGGACGAGAAGGGCCGCAAGGCCTTTGTTCGCTTGGTTTACCAGATTCCAAACGGGTCGGAGCTCCAGTTCACTCGGGCCATCTCCAGCACTGGCGGCAGTGACTATCGTGTTGACGGGATATCTGTATCGTTGGAAACGTACACTGCCAAGCTCAAGTCCCTTGGAATCCTTGTCAAGGCCCGTAATTTCCTCGTCTTTCAGGTTAATTTCGAAGCCCCAATAGTTTTTAATCTCACGGTAGTTGATGTGAATGTGAGCTTAGGATATTTAATTTTGCTGCTCAATCTAATATTTTTTTCTTTTCTGGTGAGAAAAAAATTCAACTGTTCATTCAAATTTTAGTTGACTGGACTATTTTTTTATCTTCTCTTTCGGGGTGCTGTTATGTTTTTTTCAAGCGAGTATTGGCTACTTGTGTTAGTGGAGATATAAAAGTTAATCTATCAATTTTTACTTTTCTAAACTTTATTCAAATTTATTGCTATTTTATTTAGACTTTCATTTTTTAAAATTAAAGTGATATAAGTTTTAGGTCGCCTGCTGGGTATCTAACTATCAAGAAATTTATAAACATGCTAAACTGTTGCTTATTCACTACTTTGCATTAAGCTTTCAAGTACTCTTAAGGCATATTGCAGCTTTTGAAGGTAGCTTTCATATTTGCATGGTATGAAAGTTAAGGGTGACTTCTAACTCCAGATTATCCTTTTCTTTTAGGGTGATGTGGAGTCCATTGCCTCTAAAAATCCCAAGGAACTCACTGTACTTCTTGAGCAAATCTCTGGCTCTGATGACCTCAAGCGAGACTATGAAAAATATGAAGCAGAAAAATCCGTAGCTGAAGAGAAATCAGCTCTTGTTTATCAGCGAAAAAGAACAATCGTTTTGGAGAGGAAGCAAAAGAAAGAACAAAAGGAAGAAGCTGAGAAACACATCCGCTTGCAAGAGCAACTGGTGCGCATCTCAAGGTTTCTTTGCTTGTTTCGTACACATCACCACGTGTGCTGCTGATGTGTATATGCATGCATGAGTTGCATATGTCTGCATTCACCCATGCAGATGCATGTTTTGTATTAATACCTCATGTCTCTTTGTTGGGGTGATTTAATTTAATTATATTTTATTATTGATTTGGGTTTTCTCTATCGTTTCTAGCTTTGCATCCCTCAACCAATGTTGGTTTGTAAATATGTTTCGCAAACTGAATGCAAATGTGATAGAATACATAATTTAGGGTCCAAATGCATGCATGCTGCATATTATCAGAAAGTGCAGAATCCACAGTAGGCAGGAGCCTTCTGTATGCCCTTAGGGGATTCGTTAACTCAGGAAAGTGCAAACTCGAACGGCCTTGCAAAGAATTAATTCTTTAGCTTATGCTAATTATAACAGTTTTCTTGTGCTAGTTATATGATCAAAGCTATTTTTTCTTGCAGAAATCTTTGAAGAGAGAACATTCCTTATGGCAGTTGTTCAACATAGAAAAAGATATTACAAAATTAACTGAGGAGCTTGAAGCTGAGAAGAAAGCCCGTGAACAAGTTATGCAGGAACTAGTTGAGTTTCAGCAAGAAGCAAGCAAAAAGAAGAAAGAACAAGCGAAATATATGAAAGAGATTGCACAATGTGAAAAGAAGATGGCTGAGAGAAGTAGTAAGCTTGACAAAAGTGTGAGTTTCTTTGAATTCAGTGGGTTATTGAAAATTCACTTGAGATCTGTGTCCATTATAATGAGTTTGACTATGGTATTTGAGCTGAATTGCCTTTGGTGGACGTTTGAAAAAATTGAGGCTCAAGACTGGTGATGACTGAATAGGGCATAGTAGTTGAAATGGGAACCTTCTTAGTTTTACATTTAACTTCATGCTGAGAAACAGTTTAATCCAACCTAAATGTCCAGTATGAATGTATTTGTTTTATTATAACACTGGAAAAATTATGGCTTGCATATACTATATTTTACAGTTGATGGAATGTAGCTAATCATTCGATTTGTGATATATTGTTGTTTTTTTGCCAAGTTAATACATTGACTTATGCTCTTCAGTTGTTAAGTATCCTCTCTATGGTCAAGAGTACAAATTTATGGATGATTTGGACTTTTTATCTGTTTGCAGCAACCGGAGCTTCTGAAACTGAAAGAGGAAATGTCTCGTATAAATGCCAAAATCAAGAAAAGTGAGAAGGAGCTTGCTAGAAAAGAGCAAGAAAGGAAAAAGCATAAAGCAGAAATGAAGGGGCTTCAGAAGGACATACAGGATCTGACTGCAAAGCTAGAGGATTTACATGAAAAAGGCAGAGAGACTGGTGGAAAACTGCAGCTAGACGACAATGAATTGAGGGAATATTTTCGAATGTAAGGGTTTGGTAATTCATGCTTTATCATATTATGGCTAGTATATCTTATTGTAATACTAGTGTTAGGTTCTTTACATTTTTTCAATTAAAGTATACTCTTTTTTCTTCATGGACTTGCTAAATTACATTCACAACCATTGTAAAGGCATATGGAATTTCTATTCTGGATATGGATTTGTAACCTGTAATTGGGATGTTGATCTTACAGCAAGGAGGATGCTGGGATGAAAACTGCGAAGCTAAGAGATGAGAAAGAGGTTCTGGACAGGCAACAACATGCTGATCTCGAAGCTCATAAGAATTTGGAAGAAAATCTTCAACAGTTGAGAAGTCGTGAGAGTGAACTGGAGTCACAAGAGGAACAAATGCAAACAAGGCAGAGAAAAATTAAAGAAAATTCTACTAAGCATAGGGATGAAGCTAAAAATCTGAATAAGGAACTGCATGGGATGCAAGAGAAACATTTACATGCCAGGTTATTTACCTCGCTTGTATGCTTCTTTATTGGTGCTTCTATAAAGTCAAAAGGATTTTCCTGCATTAATATTTACAGATGTATTATTTTTATGTATACATAGGCTCTGCCGCCTCATTATTTTTTCAGTTGTTTATATGTTCTCTATTGTTGTTTTCATCATTGTTGCTACTTTATCAGACATCAAGAAAAAATATGCATTGATTTCTGTGCTTACCATTATCTTTTGTTGGGTGCATGCAGACAGAAATATGAAAACCTGAGGTCAAAAATTGACGAGATAGAAAAGCAACTTCGTGAATTGAAGGCTGACAGATATGAGAATGAAAGGGATTCCAGATTATCCCAGGCAGTCGAGACTCTTAAACGCCTTTTTCATGGTGTCCATGGTCGAATGACTGATCTTTGTAGGCCAACACAAAAGAAGTATAACCTTGCAGTTACTGTTTCCATGGGTAAATTTATGGATGCAGTCGTAGTTGAGGACGAACAAACAGGAAAGGAATGCATCAAGGTGCTATATGATCTTATAATTTTTCATCTTGCATAGTGTGTTTGTGTTTGTCTATTCTCGACTGTTGGCACTTTACGTCAAGAGTCCAATCATTGTTTAGATATTGATTGGTGGAATATACATTTAGTGCTTAAAACTCACTGAAACATATGTGAATCTAAGCATGGATGAGGCTTGCTGAAACTGTCAACTAGCTTACTGTGGTAAGATCTGTTTGCATACTGAAGACTTGGGGGTTCTAAATCTTCTGGGCTTGGAAACAGTCCTTACATTCTGTTACCATCCCTTCAATATAGATTCTAGTGAGATTCTTTAAATAATCACTGAAAAGAAAAGAACATATACTTTTGTAAATAGTAGATGTATTTTTATTAATTGGTTTAAATGTTAGCCATTGCTGAATTCATAGGACTTATTGAATTTAGTATTGCATTCACCATTCTGTTACTAATCCTGTTGTGTTCCTGCAGTATTTGAAAGAACAAAGGCTTCCTCCTCAGACATTTATACCTATCCAGTCTGTCCGTGTAAAGCCGGTAATGGAGAGATTGCGCAACTTAGGTGGTACTGCAAAGTTGATCTTTGATGTAGTCCAATATCCTTTATCAATACTTGATTACACATCATTCCTGATTACAAAGAGTGTATAATCTGTGTTCTGGTTTTATGATCTTACACTATAGTAGTCTGGGAGTTTTGTTCACTGCCAGTATCCTTGATTGCTTGCATTGGGATATTAGATCTCCATTCTGATCATCTCACAATTCTCCCTATGCATGCTTTCATGTGCTCATTTTTCTCTGCTTTCATCTCACAATTCTCCCCTGCCTCTCACCCTTTCAGAAGGAATTTGACTTCCTTACTCATGAATAAGCCTTCTGGCTATCATCCACATTTCTCTCACTTCTGCATTTATTCTGGTGATTGTTAAACCATCAGATTCATGCTGTTCACCATTTCCTTAATAGCTGTTGCAGTTTTTTGTCATGATAATCATGCCATGTTTTTCTCTGCTGTATGCGGTCTCTGTTCCAATCTCTCCATATATGTTTCCATTTATGAGTTATACTGTGAGTTTTCTAATGGAGTTCCAAAAGGCTGCTATTAGTTTGTGTACTTAACAACCACACATTTGATCCTGCCTTGGAGAAGGCAATTATATTTGCGGTTGGAAATACTCTGGTTTGCGATGAACTTGATGAGGCTAAGCGTCTCAGCTGGACTGGCGAGAGGTTTAAAGGTAATAGATCTCTATATTTGTTGCTTTTATATTCTATGTTAGAGAATCACATTTATATTGGTTCGCGTTTTAACCTTTTATCTTCCCAACATCAATTAGTTGTAACTGTTGATGGAATTCTTCTTTCGAAATCTGGCACAATGACTGGTGGTACCAGTGGTGGAATGGAAGCAAGGTCAAACAAGTGGGATGATAAAAAAGTTGAAGGTTGGTTTTGACTTTATATTTTCCAAATTAGAATTTAAGATTTTTTTGGGTTATGTTATACATGGTTTTTAACTGCTTTTATTCTGTAGGACTGAAGAAGAAGAAAGAACAGTTTGAGTCAGAGTTGGAAGAGCTTGGGTCAATTCGAGAGATGCAGATAAAAGAGTCGGAAACAACTGGTAAAATTAGTGGGCTTGAAAAGAAGATCCAGTATGCAGATATTGAGAAGGTAACTTCAGGGAATTCTCTTCCATTTTATAGATGAAGGTTTGTCTGAATGGTTAACAGCTTTCAGTATAGTTGCAATAGGTTAATTCTTCTGTATCCATACCCACTTTCCCATGTCTTGTTATGATCTCTGCTGGATTTCCTCTTGCTCTTTTCATGAAAGTCAGTTTAGGGGTTAGTGTAGAATTATTTTATATAACATATTCTGAAAATGGGCTAGATTCTGCCATACTTGAGAGGCACATAGATTCTGTTGAAGTACATACTTGTTGGCATGAAGTAATGTGGTCTATACTCTATATCCAGTGGACAATGAAGGTCAAATTTTTTGAGCTTTGGTACATGTGTTATGGTGTATTGTATGATTTTTTTTAACCTTAGACGCCAAATGATAGAAAGTTATGTGTTGGCAGTTTCAAATATATAAAATAAGTACAGGTATTTTATTTTCCTATAAATTGATATTGTTGTTCTTGACTTTGCCTTGTATAATGATGCTTTGTGGTGGATTGAAAAATTAGACGAGTTTTGTTGCAGAAAAGCATTAAGGACAAACTTGCAAACTTGGCGCGGGAGAAGCAGAATATAAAAGAAGAGATAAATCGTAGCAGTCCTGAACTTTTGAAGGTTGTTTTTTTTATTTTTTATTTTACTTTTTATGATGATAATTAGGTTGTTCATCTAGTTTGTTGCAGTATTTTATTTCAATTTGTAGTTCAAGCAGTTTTAAAATTTTCTTGTAGTTAAAGCAAGCTATAGATAAGCGGAGCACTGAAATCAATAAGCTTGAGAAGAGGATAAATGAAATTGTTGACAGAATCTACAAAGATTTTAGTAAATCTGTTGGGGTGGCAAACATTCGTGAGTACGAGGAAAATCAACTCAAGACTTCCCAATATATGGCTGAAGAGAGGCTTAGTTTGAGTGGCCAGCTGTCAAAGTTAAAATACCAGTATGTCCTTACCTCCCTCTCCATTTATTTTTCCATCAATACATGCAAAAATCAACAAAAATGTCAGCTAAATCTTTTAAGAGTTTTATTTTTCTTCATTCCTGTAACTTTCAGATTCAAAACAAGATTCATGCTCAGATTTTGTACTCAAACAATCTGCTTTTCCCCCAGTTGTATGGAGGCTGTGGCATACCCTCAAATTATATGATGCAATACTTTTATTTTTGTTGTTCTTAACTTTCAGGTTAGAGTATGAGCAAAAGCGGGACATGGAATCACGAATTGAAGAACTCCAACACTCTATTAGTAATTTACAGAAGGATCTAGAACGGGTTCAGAAGAAAGAGGCTGAAGCCAAGTCAGCAGCAGAAAAAGCTTCTGATGAGATTCTTCGATGGAAGGAAGAGATACAAGGTATGAAATAGTTGGGATGGTACCATGTTATTTTATGAGAATCTAAATTCTGAGTTTCAGTTTGTAAGTTATTTAAATGGTTGATTAGCCAATTTTGGCTTTGTAAATGTTATTTTATTTTCTTTTCCTATTCATCTAGAATGGAAGTCCAAGTCAGAAGCATGTGAAAAGGAAATCCAAGAATGGAACAAGCGAGGTTCTACCGCTACATCAAGTGTATCCAAACTTAATCGACAAATAAACTCTAAGGTGTGAACTTCTGGTCATGCCTTTTCCTTTTTACTTTCTGTATTCACATATGTAATGATGGAGATGGAGTACTTGGGATCAGCAGAATTTAATTTTGTTTTCTCCAATTGTTTATCTTGTTCTAGGTAAATTAGAAGGCTTACATATGTTTTTGTCGCTTCACAGGAGACACAGATTGAGCAGCTGATGTCAAGGAAGCAGGAAATAATGGAGAAATGTGAACTAGAACAAATAAGCCTTCCCATCGTCCAAGACCCCATGGAGACTGAATCCTCCACAGTGGGCCCAGTACTTGATTTTAGCGAGTTAAATAGGGCATATTTACAGGATAGAAGGTCCTCTGAACGTGATAAACTTGAGGTCGAATTCAAGCAAAAGATGGATGCTCTAATATCAGAAATTGAGAGAACAGCTCCAAATTTGAAGTCCCTGGAGCAATATGAAGCTCTAAAAGAAAAGGAAAGAGCTGTAAGTGAAGAGTTTGAAGTGGCTAGAAAAGAGGAAAAGGAAAAAGCTGATCTGTTCAACTCAGTTAAGGAGAGGAGGTATTAATCGATTCTACACTACTACCATATGCTTTGATGACTTATAATTTAGTTGATTAAATGTGATTGCGACACTATTCTGTTTTGGTAGCATATGTTTTTATTTTGCGATAAAAATAGACTAAAGCAATGATAGACGCTATTCTGTTTTGGTAGCATATGTTTTTATTTTGCGATAAAAATAGACTAAAGCAATGATATCACGAGTCAATGCAGGTATAAGTTGTTTATGGATGCCTTCAACCACATCTCTAGTGTTATTGATAAGATATACAAACAACTCACGAAGAGCAGCACACATCAACTGGGTGGAACCGCATACTTGAATTTAGAAAATGAAGATGATCCATTTTTACACGGCATAAAGTTCACTGCTATGCCCCCAACAAAGCGCTTTCGTGATATGGAACAATTATCTGGAGGAGAAAAATCGGTTGCAGCATTGGCATTACTCTTTTCCATACACAGGTGGGTCCCAAATTTTAACTAATTTTGTACATATTACATGGCCCCCCCCTCCCCAAAAAAAAAAAGAACGTGGATGGAAATTGCTACATATATGGAGGTCACATGTTCTCAATACCTACGCTTATTAATAGTTCTTCTCTTCCGTCTTGTAAATGTGTGCAGTTTTAAGCCTTCACCATTTTTCATACTGGATGAAGTCGATGCTGCACTAGATAACTTAAATGTTGCTAAGGTTGCTGGGTTCATCCGTTCAAAGTCGCGCGAAGGTGCCAGGGATAGCCAGGATGAAGATGGAAGCTGTGGTTTCCAGAGCATTGTCATTTCTCTGAAAGATAGCTTCTATGACAAGGCTGATAGTTTAGTTGGGGTTTACAGGGACTGCGAAAAGAGGTGAGAGTTTTGCTCACCGACAGAATATGTCTATAAATTTTCTTTCATTTTATTGACGTTTTAGTAACACGAAACCGTGCTTGGCTCTATTGCAGCTGTTCGCAAACTCTGACATTTGACCTGACTAAATACCGGGAGTCGTAATAGAGCTACTGCCGGCAATTGCATCGGTTAGTTAACGATTTGTTATGTAGATACAGATCAATTTGATCAGATTCCTGGAATCATCAGTGTACATAAGATTATTAGATTTGCGTGGCTGTTGTTGGGATTTGTTGCTTTTACTAGGTATAATATGGAAATAGGCAGTTTGATTCTTCTGATTACGACTTACTAAGTTACTGGGCATGTAAAAATCACTGATCTGGGCTTATGTAATCTTTTGTTTAGAGTCTGGGGACACACAGGATAATGTCTTTAATAAGCACTAACCTTTCCAGAATATATTAGACAAACCAAACACGGTGTTAATGCGCTCTGCTTATATTAGACAAACCAAACACGGTGTTAATGCCCTCAGCTTTTACTCTCTTTCCTTTAACATTTCTTGATATTAGTTTTTGTTTCTTTCTATATTTTATTAAGATTAAGATTTGTTTTGTCGCATGATTAGCATTGTGATAATTATATACTTGGTCATTCGATATAGACAGATTGGATTATTAAATGAATCTGGGAAGTATTTTCGCTCATTTTTTTCTGTGTACTTTTTATTTTATAAGTGATGATATTTAGACACTAAATTGATCACTTTTAGATAATATTATTTTAATAAATTAATCATTTTTTATTTATTTTTTGTAGTCAATAAATTGTTATATTAACGGGATCAATTTAATGTGTTTACAAAAGCGTTACTCTTATTTTATTGGCCGTTAGATTGAATTTCTTCCTTTTACATTTATGTCTTGTATTTCTTTTCCTCCTAGAATTCTTGTGTCCTATATTCTACTTGCAACTAGTATTGTTATTGATTTTTTTTTTTATGGATAACATTGTATACTATTTTGGTGACATTTCATCATACCATCTTTTAATTTATCAAATTATATATATATATATATTATAATCGGATCATTCATTTGTGTATTATTACGCCAACATTATCTCCGTAAAAATCAATAAGATTGAAAGTTGTTTAATTATTCATATATATATTAGTTAAATAGACGGTTTATCATAAGGATCATACTTTTTGCTAATTTATTTGATTTATATAAATAACTAAATCACATCTAGTCTTATTGATTTTTTTTTATAGAAATAATCTTAATATAAAGATTTAGAGAAGGAATAGTCCTAATTATTGCACAAAGATAATTGGATAAATCGAAAATGTGGCATATTGAGGTGTTATTAGGTGAGATGCAAATTTTGTTTAGTTTTTTTTTTCTGTTTAAAATGATTTTGGATTTGATTTTTATTGATAATTAATGTGTATATCGTCCTAAATTCCTAATTGCTGGTTCTCCAATCTCCCTGAGATGTTTAGGGTTGGGGGTGCCTGATCAAGTTAATGTGAACAGTCAACTTTATTTACCAAGAAAACAAGAAAAACAGAGCTAACTTTACCACTATGATCCCACGGAGGAACTCAAAACTAAATTGGGTTTCAAAAATTAAAAATCTAGATCATTCTCCGGACACATAATCGATTTGGCATCCATTAACAGCCACTAATTCCATGCCAACCTTTCACATCAATTAACGCTAATACCCTTGTCGACAGCAATCAAAACAATTTAATAACCAAACAAAACGAAAAAAAAATGTCCAAACAATTTTGGACCATTCTGACCCTTAACTGCCACCAGGCCTAAATTTGGTGCCGGGGAGAGCCTTTGAGCCAACAGAAAAAGAAAAGGAATTAAAAAAAAAAAAAACAAAAGCTTTGTGTTTTTATTTTTCGTGTCTGTATGAATCTCAATTCTCAGCCACTGAAGTCCGAGCACCACCAATAATAGAGCCGTGAAGGAGGAGCTCCGGCTACCTGGAGTCCAAAAACAATGACAGAGAAGAAAAATAAGCAGAGCCACAATGACAATGAAAGCAACAGAAGCAGCAGCAGCAGCCAAAGCCAAGAAGATGATCAAGAGGAACCCAAACAGAGCTCTGCAAATGAGGGCTTTCTTGAAGATCAAGAAACCGACCTGGAATTTCTGGAATCCGCAACAAATTTTCACGTGGGCAGAAATGAAATCACATGCTCTGTTGCATTGAAGACGAAGAAGAAGAAAAAGACGAAAGCTTTGATGGAGTTCAGATCCAAAATTGAAGATGCAATTGTTGGGAATTATATTTTGGGAAAACCCAAGAATACGAGCCCAATTGAGAGTTCAAGTCAGGCAGAGGAGGTTAAAAAAATCAGCCTTTGGGGGGTGCCTTTGTTGCCAAGCAAAGGCCACCAAGGCACCGACATTGTGCTGCTCAAATTCCTCAGAGCCAGAGATTTTAAGGTCAATGATGCATTCGAAATGCTGCGGCGGACTCTAAAATGGCGAAAAGAATTCAAAGCTGATGAGATTGTTGATGAAAATTTGGGGTCTGATGATCTTGAAAATGTTGTGTTTTTAGGTAGTGTTGACAAACAAGGACACCCTTTGTGTTTTACAGTTTACGGGCCTTTGAAAGACAGAGAATTGTACGACAAGACGTTTGGGTCTGAAGAAAAACGACAAGCTTTTTTGAGACGGAGAGTTCAGTTTCTGGAGAAGGGGATTAAAAAGCTGAGCTTTGAGAATGGAGGAGTGGACTCCCTAGTTCATATTACAGATTTGAAGAACTCGCCTGGACCTGATATGAAGGAGCTTCGGTCTCTTAGCACCAGAACCCTAGTTTTGTTACAAGACAATTATCCAGAGATCATTGAAAAGAATGTACGTATATATCCTTAGTTACTGTCAAATTCAGTAACTTCTATTTTATTTTTTAGTTTGAAGTGAATCATACTTCCAATCACATTGGAAGTGAATCATACTTCTAATTACATATGCGTTTAATTAAAATTTAGTACATCGTTGTGATTTTTCATACCGAGGGACAGGTTGCACTTTTGCCCACTTTTGTCATGCTCTCTGAAATTGTTTGATCAATTCAGATGTAAACTCGAGCATTCACTTCCAATTTTTTTTTCTACGATATCAAAACTCATAATCGAAGAAAAAAAAAAATATAAGGTGGTTAGATTAATGGCAACACATCCCCTTTGAATCTTTATTTTTTTATTTTACATTCTAGTTTTAATTTTTTTTTCCTTGGGTTATTATGATTCTTGATTCTTGATTCATTGGCAGATTGTTATAAATGCTCCACTTTGGTACTATGTGGTTCATGTGCTTAGAAGAAGGATGTTAAGTCAGAGAACTAAAAAAAAGTTTGTGTTTTCAAGGCCTTCAAATGTTACAAAAACCCTTCTCAAGTAAGATTCATAATCTAATTTTTAACATTAATTAATGTCTGGTAAATGATTCATTTCTCTCTCTCTCTCTCGCTCTCTCTCTCTAATATGCTGCTTATTCTTTGGAAATTGACCAACAAAGGTTCATAGCACCGGAGGAACTTCCAATTCAATATGGTGGCTTGAAAAGAGACGAAGATTGTGAGTTTACACCACAAGACAGAGCATCACGGCTCACAGTCAAAGCAAGCACAACGACCTACATTGAAATCTCAGTTTCTGAGGTACTAAAACAAGTGATTCTTATACACAAATTTCATTTATGAATTCATGTACTAATTGCGAGAAGTGACAAACAACTAATCAGATAGTGTATTAAACTGTTCATTGATGCTAGTTATTACAACACTTCATATCAACATAATAATCTAATAAATGTGATATTTTAAGATGTTTATACGGAGTACGAGATGTGGTTTGATAGACTGATTAGGGCTTTTCTTGTTTGGTTTGATGAATTAGGGTGGATTGACAATGGTGTGGGACGTGACAGTAGTGGGATGGGATGTGCACTACAAAGAGGAGTTTATACCTAATGATGAAGGTTCATACAAGATTTTGCTCCAAGAAAAGAAGAGATTGTGTCAAAGTGTCAGAAATTCTTTCTATATTAGTGAGCCTGGGAAGATTGTCATCACCATTGACAATTGGACTTTCAAGAACAAGAAGGTTCTGTATAGATCCAAAGCCAAACCCACTCTTCCTTTGTACTTGTACTTCAACAGATAACCTATAGCTGGCTTGCTAGCTATTTCAATCTGTATAGATCAGCGCAGATCATAGATCATGATGTGGTAGTTTAATTTAGAGCTATCTATCGATCTGTTATTGACAATATTCAAAACTTCATTAACCATACTTTTGAAACTTCGCAATCTCTATCCACCATAATAATTACTCAAACACTCTTTAAAGTTTTTAATCGCTATTTAGTAACTTTTTATTTACTTTCTATTTTATAAAAACATTACTCCCTCTTATAATCTTATTTTTTTTCTTCACATTGTTCATTTTAAGGAGTAATATATATAAGGATCCAATCCAACTTAAAATAAAATAACTAAGAGCAAAAATTCTTCAAAAATACGTTTAAACTTCAAATTTAATTTTTTTTTATCATCTGCTATTAAAAAATTAGGTTAATGGCTTATGATTGAGGATTCAGTTCTTGGATTTTGTGCCCAAAATTAAAGAATTAAACCTTAAACCCTATTTTATACGCTCTTCAACCACCACTCCACTCCCCTCCCAAAAACTTTCTATACCCTACCCTTAAACCCCACACAACATGGATTTAATTCTTGATTAAAAATAATCAATTGTGATTATATATAATATAGAAATAATTATAAATTAGTCCAATTATTAAGTATAACATATAAAATAGTCCATTTATTGTGTTATTAAGATTTTTACTGAGTTTTTTATTTGATTGTTTTTTTTTAAATTTTCTAATACCATTTATACCTTTTCAGATATGGATTCGTAACTTTCAAAATTTAGATATTAATATTTTATATTTATTTTTTAAAATTATTTGATATGATAATTCTAACTAAATTTCATTATTTTCAATTTTATTTTAAGAATGAAAATCATTTCAATCCACCAAACTTCACATATATTAGGTGATACTTTTGAATAATTACAGACTCACATGTACTTTATTTATTTTATAAAGTTTTTTTTGGTTTTATTCCTTCATAGGTAAATTTTTAATTATCCGCTTGTTTTATTTTTTCGTAGATAAATTAATAATTATTGGAATATTTCTGATTTTTTTTTATTTCATTTGAGAGAGGTACATTGCGTATAATACACCTTTATTATACAATTAAGAGACTAGCTAGTTATAATGCTGTAACAACAAAAAAATTAAATTATTTTTTATTTACAGTTTCTATTTATTATAATGGATTAACTTATAATTTGGACTTTAATTTAAAAAGGACCTATATATAATTGCCCCTATAATATAATTACAAGTAATATATAATATAATTATATGTATATATAATTATATAATACACATATATATATGTGTATATTTATATATCTATACAAGCACCAAACCACCCAGAGGGCCAAAGAAGCCAACAAACTCACACAGGGAGCAATGTTCGCTCAGGGAACAACATCTCCACTTCTTGTTTGAAGGACCTTCTATTAAAAATGAATTAATAGAAAGTTTTTTTTTCTTTCAATAAAAATAAAAATTATTAAAGATCACCAATAAAATAATAACAAATGAAGCAAATGAAATCATCATTCGAGTTATATAGCTCATAGTTTTCCTCTAAGACATTTCTTATTACCATGTCTTGAGCAATAAGCATTTATTTTCAATTTTAAGTTGAAAAGTAGCAAACTCAATAAGAATTATACTAGCTAGTGGGATTCAGAAATGATTTTAAAAATAAATAAAAAATATCATAATGTCATGTTTGAACTTTAAGAAGTTTATAATGAAATGAGAATAACACTAGAATAAGTTTTATTATGTATTTAATTATGAGCAATATTATTATAACTCAAAGAAAAAAAATCATTAATATGTGACTGCTAAGATTTTTTAAAATATTAAGGCTACATTTGGTATATCATATAAGAGACTATATAGAATAATATAATACAAAACCAGTGTTTGGTACTACTCGTATTAATTAGTCATCGTATAAATTAATACAATTGAGTGCTTTTATACAGTACATACACGTTAAAATAATACCCTCGAAATTGTCCGTATTAAATAATCGGATGACTAGCAATCTTATAACGTGTAATAATAATAATAATAATAATAATAATAAATAAATAATAGTAATAATAATATAATACATCTAAATAATTAATTATTATTAATAATATTAATGTACATGATTAATATTTATGATATAAATGTTTCATCACCTACTATAATATAATCCAGTTGAGCACCAAACGCCCGATTAAATAGTGAGTCTATCCGGTGGATAGATTAGTTTATCTACTGAAAAAATCAGTATAATATGGTGTATCAAACGAGGTCTAAGTATACATTAATTATGGACTTTCTAAAAAAGATTTCTTATGATTTATTGTGCTCAAGAATGGCGTTCGTATATCCCTAAACGTCGGTCCGTACCTTCCTCAATAAGTCATTTATTTCTAATGTTCTAAGTTAAAAATGAAATGATCAAAAGTAAAGAGCAGGAGAATATTCTCTCATTAAAGCAATGACTGGCCCAAATTGTGGTAAAGAGATGATCCTTGATGAAGAAAAATGACCTGGTAATTCCTTTGGCCCCTTAAAACTTGAAGAAGAGATTGGTGGACCATAAATATTTCTGGGAGAATTTATATATATGAACACCACCATTAAATATAATTTGACATAAAGAAATTAAAAGATAAAAGGGCTATTCGCTCATAATAGACATTAATTAAATGTCAGGCCGGTTTTAGAACTCAAATAACTATTGATTAAGGAGAATAATATAAAAATTACCAATACGACACATGCATCGATGTGGTCCAAGCACAGAAGAACGTTTGTATTTACTTTTTGGACAATTTGGATCAAAGTGTATGCATATCCATTGTTTTAATAATCTTCCCAGATACTGATCCAGGTTCAAATCAGTCAAAATTTTGATTTCCAAATGCAGACAACATGTCAACAATAATGCACAATTCCCTTTTCTCAGAAATAGGTGAACTTCAAATGTTACCCATACTACCAACACCATTCACCCCCAGAAAAATCACAAAATCATAAATCACATCCAACGGCTCTACACTGATCATCATCATCATCGAAGATTCAAAATCTGCAAACCCCTGCAGAAATGACGGCCCCACCGCACAATGCCAAAACAATCCATGCGGCGCCCTGATCGCTTCATTTTGTGTCCTCTCCCGAGGACAAGAGCCACCTGCCCTTCAAACCAAAATGAGGTGTAAACAATTCAAAGCGCACACCCATGCATGCAGAAAAATGGCAAAGCATTTCTTACGCAGTAATTCATACGTGTCAACCCCTCATCTCCCTCTCCTCCTATAAATACCAGCGTCTCCTCCTCGCCGCTTCACCATCTCAAAACAACAACAATCAGTCTCATCTAACTCCAATACTCTGTTTTCTGATGGCTAAGGGTTTTATTTTTTCTCTATGCTTTCTTCTAGTTGTCAATGGGTGCTTAGCAGCACGCCAGGGGAGGACAAGCCAGCAGAACCAGTGCCAGCTCAACCAGCTCCGGGCCCGAGAACCCGACAACCGCGTTCAGGCGGAGGCCGGGCAGATTGAGACCTGGAACTATAACGAGGATGACTTCCAGTGTGCTGGTGTCGCTGCTTCTCGAATCACCATTGAGCAGAACGGCCTTCACTTGCCTTCCTACGCCAATTCCCCTCAACTCGTTTACATCGTCCAAGGTCAGGCCCACATATATAATTTGCAAAATTTAATTACTAAATTATATTTGGTGATTAGATTATGGGTTTAGCTATTATTTAATTTGGATTTAAGTACTTTTGGTGTTGAAATGCATGTTCTTGGTTACAGGACGCGGCCTTTTGGGACTTGTATTGTCCGGGTGTCCTGAGACATACGAAGAGTCTCAGGAGGATCAATCCCAGCAACAATACCAACGAGGAGGTCGAGGACAACGCGAACAACAAGAAGAGCAGGAAGAGAGAGAGAGGGAGCAAGAACGGACGCGCCGCCAGGAACAACAACAAGAGCAGGGTGGTCGACGTGAACGACAAGAAGGGCAGGAGGAAGAAAGACAGAGAGAGCAAGAACGGAGGCGCCGCCAGCAGCAACAACAACAAGGCCAAAGAGGACAAGAGAAACAGCTAGACCGCCATCAGAAGGTTCGCCGCGTTCGAGAGGGAGATGTTGTCGCTATCCCCGCGGGAGTTGCTTACTGGTCCTACAACGACGGAGAACAGAACCTTGTTGCAGTCAGCCTTCTCGATCTCAGTAACAAGAACAACCAGCTCGACCAAAACCCAAGGGTACGTTAAATACTTAATTATATATATTTATGATTAATGAATAATTAATTGGCTAACTAATTAAAACTTGCTTTTGTACATTACTAGAGATTCTATCTCGCTGGGAACCCAGAAGATGAGTTCGAGCAACAAGGCCGAAGCCAGCAGTACCGTCGCCAACGTGGTCAATCTGATCAGCGCGGGCAGAGAAAGCAGGAGGACGAGGAGGAGCGACGGAGAGAACAACAGGAAAGCCAAAGAGAGAGGGAGAGGAGACAAGAGCAACAACAACAAAGCAGGAGGAGCCAACAACAAGGAGGAAACGGCAACAATGTCTTCTCCGGGTTTAGCACTCGGCTCCTGGCCAAGGCCCTCAATGTTGACGAAGAGACCGCCAGAAACCTCCAGGGACAAAACGACAACAGGAACCAGATCGTGAGAGTGAAGGGTCAGCTCGACTTGGTCCAGCCACCAAGAGGACAACAACAGCGCCAACATGAGAAGAGACAGGAGGAGCAGCTCGAGAGAGAGAGGCAACATGCACAACAAGGAGGCCGAAATGATTTGGTCATGGTCAACGGAATTGAGGAGACTCTCTGCTCTGCTAGGTTGACTGAGAACCTTCAGAATCCTGAGCGCGCCGATGTTTACACTCCTCAGGCCGGTAGGGTCAGCACCCTCAATAGCCACAACCTCCCGATCCTCAGGCTCCTCCGCCTCAGCGCTGAAAGAGGCTTTTTCTACAACGTAAGTATTTCAAATAATGCAAATATATAATCAATAGTGAACTATTAATTGGATGCGCGCATTCTAGAATCTCTAATTATAAAACAAAATACATGCATGCATGCAGAATGCTATCTACAGCCCACACTGGAACTTGAATGCACATTCAGTGGTGTACGTGCTCAGAGGAGACGCTAAAGTCCAAGTGGTGAACGACAACGGTGACCTGATCCTGGACGATCAGGTGCAAGAGGGCCAGCTGTTTATTGTCCCACAGAACCACGCCGTGCTCAAGCAAGCCGGCAACCGAGGATTCGAGTACATTGCGTTCAAGACCGAGGACAATGCCATGATCAACACTTTGGTTGGCCGCACCTCGGTTCTCCGGGCACTGCCCCAGGAGGTCGTGGCGAACGCCTACCAAGTTTCTCGACAAGAGGCAAGGCAACTCAAGTACAACAGGCAAGAGACCACTGCTTTGAGCAGCCAGCAGCAGAGGTCTTCCGGCGAGAGGAGGGCAATTGCGTAAATAATCTAAAACTAAGAAGATGCGGCACGTAGTAAGCTATGAATAAGATGAGTTAAAATCAATAAGAAAAAAAATTGGCCTTATATAGGGCTTTACTTATAATGTATGAGGACGATCTAGCGAGTATAGTCTGGCTAGCTACTGAGTAATTAAATAAGTACTACGTGTATCTTATGCATGTAATAATCCTTCCATCTAATGAAATTTTCTTCCTTTTTCCTTATTTGCATCAATAATGGCTTTTAGCTCTATTTTCAAAGTAATAAAGTCTAATACTATTAATTTAGACACACTAATTTGTCATTGAAAAACTTTAATAAAATTATTATAAATTGAATTGAATATATAATACAAGCTTAAGGTTTTTTTAGTTAAAAAAAAAAGTGTTTGAATGTAAGTTGTGTTCTGGCAATTGATTTGGCAGTGATCCTGCTGTCAACTCGAAGAGGACAGATGGCAAATCAAGAAGAAAAGAAGAGTAAATGAGAGATGAGTGTGTGAGAATTCTGTTAAACTAGGTGTGTGACGTGTACGTGTGGTGAGCAAGTAAAGAAAGTGTCACTGTCATCATTTAACCGTCATGTTGATTGTGTGTGATTGTGAGTGAGTGAGTGTGTAAGACCCATGTCCTGGAGAGAACGGTGAACAATCCCATATTCTTATAAGGGGAATGGTCTGTGAGGGTAATTGTGGTGTGCCTTAAAGGTGTAGGCATACACCTATCTAGCAAGAGACCTTTTGGGAGCTCAGTTGCTTTGGGTTCGGTTGGAACTTCAATGTTAAGTGAGCTGAGACTAGTGCAATTCCATGATGGGTGACCCCTTGAGAAGTTGCACCATGAACTCCAAAAAACAAAACCGTGAGGGCGAGAAGGCCCAAAGCGGACAATATCGTGTTAGAGTCGGATCCTAACCAAAGAGGGTCGGGTCCTGACAGAATGGTAGGGGTGGCAATGGGTCGTGTCATGTCGGGTTCGTGTCGTGTCATGAATTCTGTTTTACCCATTTTTGCCCAACCCGAATCCGACCCGTTTAATAATCGTGTCAAGAATGTCCAACCCGAACCCGGCCTGTTAATGACCCGTGTAACCCGTTTAACCCATTTAATAAACATGCCATACTCAAAACCCAATTAACCTATGACCCGTTTGATCAATTTAACCCGTTTAACATGTTTAACCTATTTAAATTATAAAATTTAATAGATATTTAGGTAGATAAATGAGTAGATATATGAGTTAGTAATGACACGTTTATTAAATGGGTCAATATATAAGCCAATATACGGGTTAACCTGTTAACCCGAAATATACCCATTTATTAAACGGGTTAACATGTCATTATACGGGTTGTTCATACCATATCGGCCCAGACCGAGCTTGAAGTCTATACTGACTACTGGTCCAGCCCATTGCCGAAATAGCACCCGTCCGGACCAGTCTTGGAGGCCCAGCCCTCTACCTGGCTCCGCGTGTCGGCCCAGACCGACCTAGAGGTCCAGCCCTCTTCCAGACACCATGCTACCGGCCGACTCCAGAGGACCAGCTCCTGTCGGTCGGTGCGTCGGCCCAGTGCCACCGCCTAGCACAAGCCCAAGGGGCCCAGGCCCACTCACACGGACAAGTCCCACTCGGTCCGGATGGCACCTCCACGTGTCAGTCCCACATCGGAAAAATACAAATATTATATTCGCCGCACCCATACAAAAGGGGTCCACTTGTAGTACAAAGGTAACTAAGTAATTTACTGTTTACTATTACTTTTACAGTATACTTTCTGCTACCCCCTAAACCTTATACCGACCACTAACTTGGGCGTCGGAGTACCTTTGGGCCGGACCACATCGGTGCCTATACTCTCACCGACCGACCAGTTTCCTTCCTTTTCAGGTTCACACAGGGTGCGTGGCAGAACATCATTTGCTCCCTAAGTTGGCGCCATTTCGTGCATCAACACGGGTTAACAAGTTGACCTGAAACCCACCCGTTTAATAAACGGGTCATAACGGGTTGACCCGAAAATGACCCGAAATTTTAATCGTGCGGGTTGACCTGGATAAATTTCGTGCGGGTTTTGAGTCGTGTAAAAAATTTCCACCATTACAGAATGGTATCAGAGCCAGACCCCGACCGGGAAGTGTGCCAGCGAGGACGCTGGGCCCTAAGGGGGGTGGATTGTAAGACCCGTGTCCTGGAGGGAACGGTGAACAATCACACATTCCTGCGAGGGGAATGGTCTGAGAAGGGAATTGTGGTGTACCTTAAAGGTGTAGGCACACACCTATTTAGGAAGAGGACTTTTGGGAGTTCAGTGGCTTTGGATTCGGTTGAAACTCCAAAATTAAGCGAGTTGAGGCTGGTGAAATTCCATGGTGGGTGACCCACTGGGAAGTTGCACCATGAGCTCCTAAAAACAAAATCGTGAGGGCGATTGTCAGGACCCGTCCCCAATCCCCCTGGGATTAACGAGGAGACGACCCTGATCCCGTCTGACACAGAGTGTCAGACAAGGGAAATTTCCGACCTTGGCCCTCTCGGGCCATCAGAGTACGCAAGGATCGAGAGGAGGTATGTGATATCTCGGTCTCTGCTACAGTCCACATTCGCTGTCAACCTGAAGGACAGTCAAAACATTAAAAGCTGTAAGTGGACAAAACAACCATTTGTAAAAACATTTAATTGAAGACATTTGTACCCTTCACTAAAAAACATGCATGCATTCGAAAACCATTTAACCATGATAGGACCCATCCCAATCCTCCCGGGATTACCGTGGGATGTGCCATGCTCCCGTCCAACACGAGGTGTCAGACAAGGGATAACCAAGAGTCAATGCCGAAACGGGGCTTCCAGAGTGCGCAAGGATCGATGGAGGAGGCGTACGATGTCCCAGTCTCTGCTGTAGTCGCATCCGTGATCAACCTGAAGGGCATCAAAACCAATAAAAGCTGTGAGTGGACGAAAATCAGTAAGTTCATTAAACAAATTTCATTAAGACATTTATGCCATTCATTAAAACGTATGCATGCATCGAAAACCAGTAACCAAAACATTTGTTCAACCAAGCCATTAGGGCCTTAGCCCAAAAACCGTAACTCAAAACCAAGTGTGGGAACTCAGCCCAAAACTGTGGAATACCACATCTATACATACAAAACCATATGGGCCACCGCCCAAATCTAAAAACATAAATCCATAATTCCAAAACCATTAGGGTCCCCGACCCGAAATACCATTTCATAAACCAATAATCCATTTTTACCACATAACCATCTCCGGAATCCCAGATGCCTAGCGTCCCAGACGCTTGACGTCCTAGACGTCATATCTCATGGTATAATAAGCGACGCGTGCTGTCCGGGGTCTCTCCGGGTCAATATCTTTGACATCACAGATGTCTATCGTCCCAGACGTCTAATCATAACAATCATTTTCCTGAGTCACTATACGGTCCGGTAGCTCCGTACAATGACCCCTCGCAGGCAATGCACCGTGACTTCCCCAGTGTCCCAGACACCTGGAGGAGACCATCATATATCCTCGTATCAAGATGGTATAGGGAAAACAGTTTTATTAAATCATTTCACAACATCTCAATGGGCATAGCCTGAAATCTCCATAAAACATCACAATTCCATTTAGGGTCCCCGACCCGAAATCACATTTATTAAACATAGGGTCCCAGACCCGAAATCACAATTATAACCCAACAGGGCCTCATGCCCGATTTTGTAAACCACTGAGCCCATGGCCCGATTTTGTAAACCACTGGGCCCACGACCCTAATTCGTAAATCAACTATCCTGATTCCACAAACACCTCGTGGAAAGTACAATCGACTTCGCGACACGTGTACACTCGTACACCAAATAATCAGAACAAAACATGTCTACACCCAAACGTACCACTGGTATTCATGTCGCATCGACTACATTCGACCCCGTCGAATGACTGAAACCACTCGTTTCGAAATGACACCACTTGTCAAATCTACCCTTTCGTTGACGCAACAACTCGACGGTTCCTTTCTCACTCACCAATCTATCCTGGTATCTACTCCCGCTGGAAGTCATCAGACCTCACTCAACAATCCACGTTGACACATCTCGACAATCTGTCACCATTCGGCAGTTGTCAGTCGAAAACTGACACTATACTCACTCGTGGCTACACAATCCACCAACTTACTCGACTCAAAAACACACTTACCAACATTTCACTCGACCCGTGTGTAATTTGACCCATCAGAAATACCATGACCCATTGCATAGTATCCAATGTCCGGTCCTCGACCTCGACCAATCCAATGGTATCGGAAACAATTCGACTACCAACACGCTCACCGACATACCTCGGGTATAACCCATTGACCAGACTACAACCACTTAGGTCATAGCCAAACACGTTCTAATAATGAAGTCTATTTGCCTAATCCAGCATTAGACAACTCGACACTCCACCTAGCATCCAGTTCCAAATCCGAATATGCAATTTCGTAAGAAATCCCGAATCCAAACCCGGACATCACATTTTTAATCCATTTCCAAATCCGAATCCGAAATCATTATTCCGTAAGGTAGCATTTGGAATAATCATTCCGCACCCAAATCCAGAAATCCACTTCCAAGTTCCAAAATCGAATCCTGAATCGTCACCTAGAAATTTGATTCCAAAACCCGAAATCTCGTTCACGTCTACCCAGACACACCAAAACCGAACCTATTGGTTACTTGCTCAATATATTCGATTGACTTCATAGGGAAGCCAATCCCAACATCCACACGTCTAAGGTTGACAAAATCCGACCACATCGGAAACCTACTCATCCGAGTAATATACTATACGGGATCCACTTCGAAAAGAAGTTAAGTCCCGTCATTTACGACTCACATACCAAAGTAAGAGTGATAAGCTCTCTCCCTATCTGGATCATCAAGATCACGACCCAGATTCGACACTGCGTCCCTGAATATAAGCGTCACGATCCTGCTCCACCTAGGATCCACACAGTTAACTACTAGATTCTAGACCACAGGGTCATACACCCTCATCCAATTCGCATACGGTCACACCGTTCGACCACCAATTCCCACAACTAAATAGATCAGTCAACGACGAGACACACCGAGACTGTGGGTTCTCACTGCTTACCTCGTATCGATCCTTGCTATCCTACCTAGGAAAAACCAAGGATGATCCAAAATGATGACGCCAACACTCATCCTACGTGGATGCAAACAAAACTCGCTGCACTCACCATGCCATGTAACCCAACATCGTCTGCCACCAAGCAGAAAATAAGAAATCTCGTTTACTTAACTTCGAAATACGCAAATCCTCCTGATGACCCCAAAACACACATGGACCCACCAACCAATACACGCTCAACATACTGGTAACTATAATCAACGTCTGCCAGGGCGAAAAATAAGAAGTCAACCCCTATGACTCCCGAATACCTATCACCAATGCGGAAACGAGCACTCCTCGCGTCCCTCAATCACAACTCTCCTCGAAACTAAGGTTCCAACCGTGTTGGAAACAGACATGCTCCCAAGGAGATGTCAAGTCCAGCCACTGGACTTCCCACAACCTCAACTCACTTGGACAACCACGTGTCCGCAATCAATCCATTACTCAGACCTCAATCCTGTTAATAACCATTTACGCACATCCAAAATGATGTAATTCATTACTATTCCATTCCCATATCTCAACCTTTATAGGTTTAACACTCGGTTCTCCATGTTATCCACAATCACAAATCCCACATGTATACCACCAATGATTTCCTCGCCTTTTTCCAATTCCAATCATTTCCTTGTACTTTCTGGGGATATTAGAAATAGACAATTACACCAATCTCGGAGTAGACAACAACTCCCCAAATCCATTAATTCTTATGACGTAAGAGACGTCATCTCAAGATTCCTCAAGTCTCAATCATACCTTTTTATCCACTCATCACTTGTCATCTCATCACTGTTGGGACTGATCCCAACACATTACAAGCTCAACTGGATCCCGCCCAGTCCATCATGCAACCACTACCAAATCTCAAATACCGATCATATGTCCATCATGACGGAGTCACACCCCAACTCATGGCTCGTCGTCATCACAATCACCAACACTAGCACCAACGCTAGTACCCGCACCAAGACACTATCATCAACACTAGTATCAGCACACATGAATCCATACTAGCATCAGCACAAAAGTACCAACATACAAACATCTACACTTGCACACTGTGTGCAAATCGGACAACCCTGGATCTCTGCTCATACCGAGCGAGGATCCCGTACCTCTACTCCACATCTATGGGTACCACCATCTTGACAATCCACATCAGGATAATGAACGTTCCCTGAACGACCCCTGATCCACACCAAACACCCTCGATAGCCAGTCATCTCCACACGACTACCGACCAACAGTTATCGCTATCGAGATCTGTATCCACCCATCACACTAATACCTGGTCTAACTCGGGATTCCATAATTTATTTCATAACCGTATCCGTGGATCGAATCACATAGTTCTGACTAGACTCACTAGAGTCATCCACATGGTCATCCCTGATCTCAGTCGCTCTTCGCAACACGAGTTCTCAGCCACTAGTCACAATTAAGGTTCACCTTTTTCAATCCATCATCCACTAGGGTTCCACAATCACACCCTATGGTTCCACCGAACCCAACTGCTTTCTATAATATAATCCACAACCTGACCGACCCCGCGGTCCTGACATCTTATAAACGTCAAATCCAATCTTACCATCAACTTAATGTAGGTTCTGTCAGGGCCCACCCCTAATCCCCCGGGATTAAGGGCTAAACCCCGCTCCCGTCTAACTTACGCATGACACAAGGGTCAAACTAACGTCTAACCTCCGTGTGACACGTAAATCAGACAAGGGAGTTTCGAACCGACCGTCCAAAAATCTTCTGAACTTCCCAGAGTGATATTGTGGATCGTACGCGTGATGTCTCCATCTTTCTCGCCCAACAGCCCGCACCGCAACAACCTGGAGGGTATCGAAAACACGAAAAGACTGTGAGTGGACAAAAATAAAGTTAAGTTCAAAACAGTTATCAGAAAACACAAACATCTATACCCTCCGTGTAAAAACCAATGCATGCATATCAATTTACGTCATAAAACAATATACGAAAATCAAACACATTTTCTTTTTTCCAATCCCGGGCCTCAGCCCAAAACCACCGAAAACCATTGCATCCGGGCCACTGCCCAAAACATCAGCATCAAGTCTTAGTGAAACCCAAAACACATTTAAAGCCACATTCTCATCCATCGAACCTGCTGGATCTATCCGAGTCTTTAAACTCCCGAGTCTTTAAACTCAATCCAGGCCTCAATCATATCCGAGTCTTTAAACTCCCGAGTCTTTAAACTCAATAGGCCTACGGGGGAAATATCAATATATCCGAGTCTTTAAACTCCCGAGTCTTTAAACTCAATCCGGGCCCGTCCCCCGTCAATCAATATCTGGGTCTTTAAACCCAATATCCAGATCCAGCAAATCCAATCCCAAAACCATTTGAAAACCATTTTCCATTTCCATATCCAAACCCGAATTCGAAATCACTGGTCCGATGCCCTTCCGGCATCCAGAACCGTCATTCCGAATCCAGACCCAGAACTCATTCCCTTCTCATTTCCCGGTCCGAGTCCGCAACCATCATTCCGTAAGCTAGCATCCGGAATAACCATTCCGAACCTAAACCCGAAATCCACTTCAAGCCCCGAATCGAATCCCGAATCGTCACTCGGAATTCTGATTCCGAAACCCAAAATCTCATTTCCGAAAACACCTTTGAACTGGGCCTCAAGCCCGAAAATACTTTCCAAAATCTTTTTACTTTCCTTGAAATCCAACCGTATTTCAAATCCCGAAATCAGCCATTAAAACCAGGTTCAAATCACGAGAGTTATCAAAATCTCGTAAAACGTGAAAACCGTCATTTTCCTCGAAAAACGTGCAAAAACCATAAACCATCACAATCACAATCAAATCATAGCATCAAATATAGAAAACATATAAAACATATATGCATGCATCAAGAGTTAGAAAGCAAAGTCCACTCACAGACCATTCCGACGTCGCCTCGATACGCGCACTTACGCCGTTCCCGGCCAGTCCGTTATCCTCGACTTCCCGAACCTGTTCAAAACCCATAACGAGGTTACTAACTATTTCACAAGAGTCCCACTCAATTCCCTTACCTTTCCCGAACTTCTACAAATACTTTTTAACGGAACCCTAGACCTTCGACCCTGCAAAACTAACCCGAAACAACGTTCGAAGAACCCGAAACTTAGTCCATTGGCTTCGTCATGACATTTAGAACAAAAACTTAGTTGGACGCTTCACCGGAAACCGCCGCACGCGCCCCCACGCGCCGCCCAAAGTGGCTGCGCGTGGGCCTCACGCGCCAGCTACAGTACCATCTTCAACCTGTGCTGAACCGGCCGTCGCAGGCTGAACCGGCGAGAATTGATCTCCGCCGTCCGGCCACCAATTCAACCCCTCTTTTCACCCACAGTTTCGTCTAGACCTGCCCTACCTATTCCCGTACTCCGTTCACCTCGACACGGCCCCATCATCGTCGACCCAAGCTTGAAACCAGACGGCCCAATTCCCCTGTTTTCCTTCCCGGCCACCCAGCTCACCCCCCTTCACGGTGGCTACACCAAACTCGTCCGAAGACCATCCTTAACCTCACCCAACTCACCTGGACCTTCGACTCTACTCCAATCTTCACGACTAGCCGTTTGAAACTCACGGCCAAAACAGAGCACACAAGCACACTCCGTCGTGTTAACCTCCACCGTGCACCTCCCGTCACGGCAGCTCAACCAAACGACGCCCTGGACTCAACTGAACTCCTTAGACTCCCCTAGACTCTTCGATTCACTCCCTAGACTCACGACTTGCGATTTGAAGCTCAACGGAAAAACAGAGCACATACATGGAGATTAGAATTTACCTGCAACCATCCACCGCCGTGCTCGCCGCCGCATTCACTGGAGTCCGCAGAGCCGCCTCAGCCTCCTCTCGAGTCCCCTTGCACCGTACACGGCCACCGCACCATCACAAGCTCACACCTCCTCCCTGTTTTCTCTGAAATCCCCGTGGCTCCCAACTGCACAACCACACGACCTCCGCACCTCCCAACCTTCTTACCGTCTCCCTTCCACTCTCTGGACACCCACACACACTCACAACTCACCAGCACCCTCGATCAACCTTCAATTTTTCCTCACCGCCTCACTCTGTTTCACTCTGGTTGAAACACACACACGATCACACACGGGCTCACCTAAGTAATTGGAACCGTGCTCACACCAGATCCACCCAGAACCCTCTAGTCCTCCAACACGTGTCACCATCCAATCCATGCACTCCCACATGGTCCAATCCCAGCCGTCCATCTGTTATCTCTCTGCACAAATTCCAGAACACAAAAGACCAAACTGCCCTTCCTTTTTACTCAATTTTACGGTTATGCCACTACCTTTCTAGACCCATATCTCACACATCGTAAGTCCGATGAATACGTGCCGCCTGTCATCGAACTCAGGACGATGAGAACTATCTAACCATCCTAGGTCAACGTACCAAAACCCGATTCTACAAAAAGTCAACTATTCCCCCTAATTTACCCAAATTACGATTAAGCCCTCAACCTTCCGAACATCACAACTTCCTCCTCGGATGTCGAAATCGGGCGTGCCACCTGTCTATGGATTCGTGACGTCCTAAACTACGTCCAGGTCACTGGTCAATACCCAATTGACCATCCGAACGAGAAGTCAACTCTTTGCCCGAACTAGGGGCAAAATCGTCATCTTACCCTATCGATCCAAAATCTCCAACTAAGTACTACTTAAGCTCGCTCTTCCCATCTTAATCACTCTCCTAATCCCGATTCTCAGGACGGGTTGTTACAGGTTCCACCACTAAGGTCATCAGTTAACTCTGATGTACCAACATACCTCACCCTAGCAATCACCACTAGGGTTCACAATTTAGACCATTACTCAAATGAGGTTCCTCGAACCTAGCTGCACAATAATCTAATATCACATGACTGAACTGACGGTCCCACAATACCAGTTCATCACAAACAACCCCACTTGGGTCGAATAACATTAACGCACGGCGTATCGGGCCAAACATACTCTATCCACCATTCAAACCCAAAAACTATCTAACAGGTTGATAATGAACTGCAGTCCAAAGAGACATCACACCCTCGACCTGCGCGCACAAAAGAGCAACCCTGCTCTGATACCAAGTTGATAGGACCCATCCCAATCCCCCTGGGATTACCGTGGGATGTGCCATGCTCCCGTCCAACACGAGGTGTCAGATAAGGGATAACCAAGAGTCAATGCCCAAATGGGGCTTCTAGAGTGTGCAAGGATCGATGGAGGAGGCGTGCGATGTCCCAGTCTCTGCTGCAGTCGCATCCATGATCAACCTGAAGGGCATCAAAACCAATAAAAGCTGTGAGTGGACGAAAATCAGTAAGTTCATTAAACACATTTCATTAAGACATTTATGCCCTTCATTAAAACGTATGCATGCATCGAAAACCAGTAACCAAAACATTTGTTCAACCAAGCCATTAGGGCCATAGCCCAAAAACCGTAACTCAAAACCAAGTATGGGAACTCAGTCCAAAACTGTGGAATACCACATCCATACATACAAAACCATGTGGGCCACCACCCAAATCTAAAAACATAAATCCATAATTCCAAAACCATTTAGGGTCCCCGACCAGAAATACCATTTCATAAACCAATAATCCATTTTTACCACATAACCATCTCCGGCATCCCAGATGCCTAGCGTCCCAGACACTTGACGTCCTAGACGTCATATCTCACGGTATAATAAGCGACGCGTGCTGCCCGGGGTCTCTCCGGGTCAATATCTTTGACATCACAGATGTCTGACGTCCGAGATGTCTAATCATAGCAATCTTGCTCCTGAGTCACTATACGGTTCGGTAGCTCCGTACAATGACCCCTCGCAGGCAATGCACCGTGACTTCCCCAGTGTCCCAGACTGACACGACCCATCCCAATCCCCCCGGGATTACCATGGAATGTGTCATGCTCCCGTCCGACAAGAGGTGTCAGACAAGGGATAACCTGTTGCCACTGCCCAAACGAGCTTCCAGAGTGCGCAAGGATCGATGGAGGAGGTGTACGATGTCCCAGACTCTGCTGCAGTCACTTCCGGAATCAACCTGAAGGGCATTAAAAACAAAAGCTGTGAGTGGACGAAAATAACCAAGTCTGTTTAAAACATTTATAAAGACATTTATGCCCCTCAATAAAAACATATGCATGCACCAAAAACCAATAATCACAAATTTATTTAGAAATAACCATTAGGGCCTTAGCCCGGAAACCAAAGCATAGTTTCAAATCCCAAAAGTCAATCCAAGAGTTATTTCGTAAATCCAGTAATATTCATTTATTATTTTTCCATCTCCGGCATCCCCGATGCCTAGCGTCCCAGACGTTTGACGTCCCCGACGTCATATTTCACGGTATTAAGCAACGCGTGCTGCCCGGGGTCTCACCGGGTCCATATCTCGGACATCCCCGATGTCTGACGTTCTTGACGTCTAATGATAGCAATCCTGCTCCTGGATCACTATACGGTCCGGCTGCTCCGTACAATGACCCCTCGCAGACAATACACCGTGACTTCTCCAGTGTCCCCGACACTTGGAGGAGACCAATATATATCCTCGTATCGAGATGGTTTTATGAAACACATTTTATTATTCATTTCTAAAATATCACAAGGGCCTTGCCCCGAATTTCCATAAAATGTCATAAGTCTAAATAGTTGATTATCAAATCCGAAATCATTTATTCAATTTCATTTTAGGGTCCCCGACCCGAAATCACATATATAAATCAACTGGGCCCCTGGCCCGAATTTACTTTATCAAATCCGTAACTGTTTCATAAAATCATATCCGAACCACAATTATGTAAATCAGTGCAAATCCGGAAAACCTCGATTTACGCGCAACCCGTAAATCGCCTCGAAATGCGTGAAATCACACAAATTCACCGACATCCAAATCAAAGCATATAAAACCAATTATAACAATCATGAAACAGTTATGCATGCATCGAATTTATAAAACCAATGTCCACTCACAGACCGTTTAACCGAGCGCCTCGATACGCGTGCCATAGGCCTTCCTGGGCCACACCACTATCACCGGGACTCCCAATCCTGTCCAAATCACATTAGAGGGTTACTAACCTCCTCATTAACATCCTATTCAAGTCCCGAAATTTTCCTGAATCTTTAAGTATTTTTAAACTGGATTTAAAACCTTCGGACATCCCGAACAATATCGAAACGGGGTCCGATTGATACGAAACCAACGCTAAAATGTTCGTTACATTGTGTAGGACAAAAGTCATGTTGACCTCACCTCGAGATTCGTGCCCATGCGCCGTCACGCGCCACTGTGAGTGGCTGCGCGTGAAAGCCACGCGCCTGCTACAGTGACTGCTACAGTCACCGTCTTCGCCCGTATGACTGGTAAACGGGTCTGATTACCCGCGATCTAACCCGACCAGAAACCTGTCAATTCCCACTTAATTTTATTAATTCAATCAGCCAAAAGGATCGTCTTTCTCTAGTTATGGTTCTGTAAACTTAATTACACCCATAAATCCTTAATCCAACAATTTCTCTCGAATTCAAACTCACGGTCATAACATTCGAAACTCACACAAATCATCCTAGTTTTCAAATTAAAAGATACAGAAGCTTCGTATGACCTAACCAATCATTAATCCGTAACTAATTTCAGGAATTCTTACCCGTAGATGGTCGCCCTCAAGCTCCAAATTTCCCAGAAACTGGAACCTGCGTTCATGGCCAAACAGTGATCGGTACCCTTGCCAATCGATACGGTTGAGTTCGTAATGAACCTAGAAGAGTAATACAGCCCTTGGTTTCATCCAAAACGCCACACATTTTAAATTCTGATTTTCGCCCATTTTTTCCAGATTTCTCCAATCCCTGTTTCTCTCCAATTCGACAGTCTTTACTTGCCCAGAATGAATCCTCACGACTCACTCACAATTCTTTTAATCCAATTCAGCCGTTTAAATCACCCCAAATCATTCCTCAACCCTCTGTGTAAAGTCCCCTGCACTGACCCGAAAACAATAGGAAAACAGTACCCATGTGTGTGCAATCAGTTGCTAGCACAATTACATGTGCAACCACAACCCAAAGCTGCCCCAAACAGTCATCAATTGTTAAACAATCCATGGGACAGATCGCACAAAACGTCCAATATCATGGCTGCTCGATCAAACAGTGCCCATGTGAAATTACCATTCTGCCCCTGTGCAGAAAATTACCAAAATGCCCTTCACGCATCCAGACCCGTAACTCGGTCATTCGGACTCCGATTGATGCGTGCTGCCTGTCTACGGATTCAGGGCATCGAGACCTTCCTAGCGGTCCTCGGTCCTCGGCCATCGGACCTCCCGATCAAAAAATCAACATTTCCCCTTATTTTGTTCAAATTACGAAAATGCCCTTGAACTTCCGTACATCATAACTTTCACCACGAACATCAGAATCGAACGTGCCACCTGTCTATGAACTCGTGACGTCCCAAACTACGTCACGGTCATCGGTTAAAGTCCATTTGACCGTCCGAATTAAAAGTCAACGTTTTTCCCACGCCTAGGGGCAAAACGGTCATTTTGCACAATTCGTCCGAAATCACTCAACTAATCCCAGATTAGTCATTCTAAATCATAATTAAATAATATTAAATCTCGATACGCGGGACGGGGCGTTACAACCTTCCCTCCTTAAATAATTTCATCCTCGAAATTACCAATATCCTTATTCCACAACCACCTCGTGGAAAATCAATTTGGTCTCACATCTGTGTACACTTGTACACCCACTAACCAACACAAAGCTCGTCTGATCTTAGACGTCCCATCACGGTCTCTCATCGTACCGACCATACTCGATACCGCGAGTGAAATTGATCACCAGATTCTTGTCAATTTACCATTTAGCTGACTCCTTCAGCTTGTCGGTTTCATTCAATCATCAACCTATAAGATGTCTGCTCCCCCCTGGGAGTCACCAAAACACACCTGTCAGTCCATGCTGACACCATCAGCCACACTGTCACCACCAAGCTTTACCACCCGAGTAAAGCTCCAACCATCAGCTAATCAGTGACAACACCCCATACTGCCACTCGCTCAAAGTAGCGTAAGATAAACCACATGATCTCAATTCGCAGGGCATGCCCAATCCTGGGACATATACTAATCTCAATGTCCATAACCGCCGACTCCGTCAGCGAACCATGACGCTGGAAAAACACAGCGTAATAACATCACACAAGGCTACTCGTAGTTTCACTGACCACCAACTCACTCATCCTGAGTGTACGTATACCGTCAACTTACTCCATCAAGTGGTGTAACTGACACACATTGAATACTAGCCAAAACAGTGATCACACATCTCCACACTGGGGTTCCAAGCCGATTACCAACACATCACTGGTACATCCCATGTACCGTCACCAGGCACCACTCAGCCTATCCACTATCGATCCTCGTACAACGTACCCTGTACATACATCTATCCATCAATCCGCCTACAACCACCTAGGTTGTGGCCAAACACGTTTTAATTACTCTAGAGTCCATCTGTCAGATACTATACCAGACAGATCAAAACTCCAACTCGATACCATTTCCAAATCCGAATCCGAAATCATTATTCCGTAAGCTAGCATTGGAATAATCATTCCGCACCCAAATCTGGTAACTCATTTTCGAGCTTCGAAATCGAATCCTGAATCGTCACCCAGAAATTCGATTCCAAAACCCAAAATCTCGTTTACGTCCACCGAGACGTACCAAAACCGAACCTATCGGTTACCTGCTCAAAACACTCGATTGACTCCATAGGGAAGCCAATCCCAATATCCACACGTCAAAGGTTGACAAAATCCGACCACTTCAGAAACCTACTCACCCGAGTAACAAACCATATGGACTCCACTCCGAAAAGAAGTTCAGTCCCGTCATTTACGACTCACATAAACCAAGGTAAGAGTGATAAACTCTCCAACTATCTGGATCATCAAGATCACGATCCAGATCCATCACTACGTCATCCGACAAGTAACATCACGATCCTAGATCGTCACCATGCCCAAAGTCCATAACATCGCAATTCAGATCCACCTAGGATCCACACACGCTCACGTAGCTAACAATCCATATGAAAACTGATCGTAGGGTCTTGCACCCTCATTGAATCCTTCGTCCGATTTCCCCTTGGTAGAAATGACGACCTCGATTTTCACCACCAATTTCAGAATCATACACAACTCTTTGTGTCCAATGACCCAAAGCCACTCATGGGTCCGTTTACCAATACACCCTCAACGTACCGGTAGCAATAATCAATGTCCGCCAGGGCAAAAAATAAGAAGTCAACCCCAATGACTTCAGAATACCAATCACCGATGCGGAAATGAGCACTCCTCTCGTCTCTCAATCACAACTCTCCCCGAATCGGGAGTTCCAACCATGTTGGAAATAGACATGCTCCCAATGAGATGTCAAGTCCAACCACTGGGCTGCCCACATCCTCACCTTACTTGGACAACCACGTGTCCAAAATCAATCCATTACTCGTACCTCACGTCTGTTAATAATCATTTATGCACACACCCCGGTTCCGAACGGGAATTTCTCAACTCTTCCTGGATGTGCATACCTTACTGCCTTCGTCTCACATCTCAACCTTTACAGGTTAAATCCTCAGGTTCCACGTGATTCACAATCAAAAAATCCCACATCAATACCACAAGTGGTTTCCCTCGCATTTTCCATTCCCAGTAATTTCCTTGTACTTCCTAGGGATATTAGAGATAAACAATCTTACCAATCACGGAGTTGACAACAACTCCCCAAATCCATTGAGTCTCATGACGTAGGGAACATCGTCCCTAGATTCCTTAAGTCTCAAACATACCTTTTTATCCATTCGTCACTTGTTATCTCATAACTGTTGGGACTCATCCCAACACGTCACAACCTCCACTGGATCCTATCCAGTCCATGACTCAACCACCACTGAGTCGCAGATACCAATCATATGTCCCTCAGGACAGAGTCACATCCCAACTCGTGGCTCATCACAACCTCATTCACCGACACCGGCACCAACACCAGTGCTAGTATCACTGACACTTGCCTCAACACACAGACATCCATACACCCACACTAGCACACGAACGTCCACACTAGCACATGAACATCCACGCTAGCACACTGTGTGCAAAGTTGATACCCTGGATCTCCGTTCACACCAAACGACGATCCCGTATCACCACTCGTACTCCACGACTATGGGTACCTCCAATTTGACCATCCACACATCAGGATAATAAACGTCCCCTGAACGTCCTCTAATCCTCAAGTGTTAAAACCACACTAAATACCCTCGATAACCAGTCATCTCGACACAACTGTCGACCAACAGTCATCGCTTGTCAAGATCCGTATCCACACATCACACTACCATTCGATCCCACACGGAAATCCACATCATATCTCGTAACCGCATCCGTGGATCGAATCCCATAATCCTGACTAGACTCACATGAGTCATCCACATGATCATCCACGACCTCAGCCGCTCGTCGCAGCACACGTTCCCATTTAAAGTTCATTTTCCTGTCCATCAATTATAAATTAGGGTTCCAAAATCACACCCAAGGGTTCCACCGAGCCCACTGCCTTCCGCAGTAAAACCCACAACCTGACTGACCCTGCGGTCCTGACATCGTATAGACGTCAATTCCTATCCAATCATCAACTCAACGTGGGTTCCACCACGAAGGTCATCGGCTAACTCCGATGCACCAACATCCCTTACCCTAGCCATCACCACCAGGGTCCACATTTTAGGCCATTACTCAACTGAGTTTCGCATATCCATATCATTATTCAAATTGGGTTCCCTGCACCCAGCCGTGCCCAGTAGCACAACAATCCATCATCACAAGACCGAACCGACGGTCCCACATTACCAGTTAAACACAAACAACCCCACTTGGGTCGAATCACGTTAACGCACGGCGTATCGGGCCAAACACACTATATCCATTATTCAAACCCAAAACTATCTATCAGGTTGACAACGGAACTGCATCCCAAAGAAACATCACACCCTCTTCATTCGCGCACAAAAGAGCAAAACCTGCTCTGATACCACTTGACACGACCCATTGCAATCCCCCCGGGATTACCATGGAATGTGTCATGCTCCCGTCCGACAAGAGGTGTCAGACAAGGGATAACCTGTTGCCACTGCCCAAACGGGCTTCCAGAGTGCGCAAGGATCGATGAAGGAGGTGTGCGATGTCCCAGACTCTGCTGCAGTCACTTCCGGAATCAACCTGAAGGGCATTAAAAACAAAAGCTGCGAGTGGACGAAAATAACCAAGTCTGTTTAAAACATTTATAAAGACATTTATGCCCCTCAGTAAAAACATATGCATGCACCAAAAACCAATAATCACAAATTTATTTAGAAATAACCATTAGGGCCTTAGCCCGGAAACCAAAGCATAGTTTCAAATCCCAAAAGTCAATCCAAGAGTTATTTCATAAATCCAGTAATATTCATTTATTATTTTTCCATCTCCGGCATCCCCGATGCCTAGCGTCCAGACCCTTGACGTCCCCGACGTCATATTTCACGGTATTAAGCAAAGCGTGCTGCCCGGGGTCTCACCGGGTCCATATCTCGGACATCCCCGATGTCTGACGTTCTTGACGTCTAATGATAGCAATCCTGCTCCTGGATCACTATACGGTCCGGCTGCTCCGTACAATGACCCCTCGCAGATAATGCACCGTGACTTCTCCAGTGTCCCCGACACTTGGAGGAGACCAATATATATCCTCGTATCGAGATGGTTTTATGGAACACATTTTATTATTCATTTCCAAAATATCACAAGGGCCCTGCCCCGAATTTCCATAAAACCGTCATAAGTCTAAATAGTTGATTATCAAATCCGAAATCATTTATTCAATTTCATTTTAGGGTCCCCGACCCGAAATCACATATATAAATCAACTGGGCCCCTGGCCCGATTTCATAAGTCAACTGGGCCCCTGGCCCGAATTTACTTTATCAAATCCGTAACTGTTTCATAAAATCATATCCGAACCACAATTATGGAAATCAGTGCAAATCCAGACAATCTCAATTTACGCGCAACCCGTAAATCGCCTCGAAATGCGTGAAATCACATAAATTCACCGACATCCAAATCAAAGCATATAAAAGTAATTATAACAATCATGAAACAGTTATGCATGCATCGAATTTATAAAACCAATGTCCACTCACATACCGTTTAACCGAGCGCCTCGATACGCGTGCCATAGGCCTTCCTGGGCCACACCACTATCACCGGGACTCCCAATCATGTCCAAATCACATTAGAGGATTACTAACCTCCTCATTAACATCCTATTCAAGTCCCAAAATTTTCCCGAATCTTTAAGTATTTTTAAACTGGATTTAAAACCTTCGGACATCCCGAACAATATCGAAACGGGGTCCGATTGATACGAAACCAACGCTAAAATGTTCGTTACATTGTGTAGGACAAAAGTCATGTTAACCTCACCTCGAGATTCGTGCCCACGCGCCGTCACGAGCCGTCGTGAGTGGCTGCGCTTGAAAGCCACGCGCCTCCTACAGTGACTGCTACAGTCACCGTCTTCGCTCATATGACTGGTAAACGGGTCTGATTACCCGCGATCTAACCCAGCCAGAAACCTGTCAATTCCCACTTAATTTCATTAATTCAATCAGCCAAAAGGATCGTCTTGTCTCTAATTATGGTTCTGTAAACTTAATTACACCCATAAATCCTTAATCCAACAATTCTCTCGAATTCAAACTCACGGTCATAATATTCGAAACTCACACAAATCATCCTGGTTTTCAAATTAAAAGATACAGAAGCTTCGTATGACCTAACCAATCATTAATCCGTAACTAATTTCAGGAATTCTTACCCGTAGATGGTCGCCCTCAAGCTCCAAATTTCCCAGAAACTGGAACCTGCGTTCATGGCCAAACCGTGATCGGTACCCTTGCCAATCGATACTGTTGAGTTCGTAATGAACCCAGAAGAGTAATACAGCCCTTGGTTTCATCCAAAACGCCACACATTTTAAATTATGATTTTCCCTCATTTTTTCCAGATTTCTCCAATCGCTGTTTTCTCTCCAATTCGACAGTCCTCACTTGCCCAGAATGAATCCTCACGACTCACTCACAATTCTTTTAATCCAATTCAGCCGTTTAAAGCACCCCAAATCATTCCTCAATCCTCTGTGTAAAGTCCCCTGCACTGACCCGAAAACAATAGGAAAACAGTACCCATGTGTGTGCAATCAGTTGCCAGCACAATTACATGTGCAACCACAACCCAAAGCTGCCCCAAACAGTCATCAATTGTTAAACAATCCATGGGACAGATCGCACAAAACGTCCAATATCACGGCTGCTCGATCAAACAGTGCCCATGTGAAATTACCATTATGCCCCTGTGCAGAAAATTACCAAAATTCCCCTCACGCATCCAGACCCGTAACTCGGTCATTCGGACTCCGATTGATATGTGCCGCCTATCTACGGATTCAGGGCATCGAGACCTTCCTAACGGTTCTCGGCCATCGGACCTCCCGATCAAAAAGTCAACATTTCCCCTTATTTCGTTCAAATTACGAAACTGCCCTTGAACTTCCGTACATCATAACTTTCACCACGAACATCGGAATCGAACGTTCCACCTGTCTATGAACTCGTGACGTCCCAAACTACATCACGGTCATCGGTCAAAGTCCATTTGACCGTCCGAATTAAAAGTCAACGGTTTGCCCACGCCTAGGGGCAAAACGGTCATTTTGCACAATTCGTCCGAAATCTCTCAACTAATCCCAGATTAGTCATTCTAAATCATAATTAAATAATATTAAATCCCGATACTCGGGACGGGTCATTACACAGACACCTGGAGGAGACCATCATATATCCTCGTATCAAGATGGTATAGGGAAAACAGTTTTATGAAATCATTTCACAACATCTCAATGGGCATAGCCCGAAATCTCCATAAAACATCACAATTCCAGTTAGGGTCCCCGACCCGAAATCACATTTATTAAACATAGGGTCCCAGACCTGAAATCACAATTATAACCCAATAGGGCCTCATGCCCGATTTTGTAAACCACTGAGCCCACAACCCGATTTTGTAAACCACTGGGCCCATGACCCTAATTCGTAAATCAACTGGGCCCCTGGCCCGATAATATAACTCAAATGGGTCTCAGCCCGATTTCGTAACAACTGGGCCCCTGACCCGATTTCATAAAGCAATTGGGCCCCCATCCCGATTACGTAACTCAAATGGACTCCAAGTCCGAGGTTTCCAAATCAATTGGGCCTCAAGCCCCAGTTCATCTCTCCAATTTCAAAACCATTTCATCATATTATATCCAAGGTCATAAGTATGAAAAATCCGTGTAAAACCAAAAAACCTCGATTTATGTGCAAGCACGTAAATCGCCTCGAAATGCGTGAAACCGTATAATTCACCAATATCCAAATCAACATCATATAATCACAATCATAATTCATATAAAACAGTTGTGCATTGCATAGAATTTATAAAACCAAAGTCCACTCACAGACCGTTTAACGATAAGCCTCGATACGCGTGCCATAGGCCTTCCCGGGCCACACCACTATCACCGGGACTCCCAATCCTGTCCAAATCACATTAGAGGGCCACTAACCTCATTATTAACCTCCTATTAAAGTCCCGTAATTTTTAACTATTTTTAAACTCGATTTAAAACCTTCAGACGTCCCGAACAATATCGAAACGGTGTCCCGATCGACACGAAACCAATCCCAAAATGTTCGTTACATTAAATAGGACAGAAGTCATGTTGACCTCACCTCGAGATTCGTGTCCACGTGCTGTCACGTGCCGCCATGAGTGGCTGCACGTGAAACCCACGCGCCTGCTACAGTGTCGTCGTCCTCACCCGTTTCACTGCGAAACGGGTCCTGCAACCCGCGTGATGACCCGATTCAATGTCCATCAAATCAACCTTAATTACTTCAATTGATCATTCAAATAGATTTGTCTTAATTCTAATTAAAGGTCTGTAACCTTAAATACATCAATCCTTACCTGAAATCCCACAATTCGAAGACGAACGTCAAAGAACACATGTCACTGTTCCTTCTTCGAAATTCGTCAATCCCTTCTGATTTCTTTCAATTGATTCGCCCAGAAGTATCAATGGACCATGAGAAACTGTTTCCCCACATCAATTGCATCGTTTGATTACTCAATGATCACGACTTAGCTTCAACACAGGCTTACTATCATTTTGTCCGTTCATAGTCAATTGGGCACCAATTTGCTTCCTTCTTTCCATGATTCTGATCGTGGCACTCCCAGGAAGCTGAAAGTGAGCTCCATTTTGATCCTCAGAGCCCAAGGCTTGAATTTCGAATTTCCATCCCAAATTTCCAAAACTCGATTCTGATTCCAGTTTCCTTCTCTTAGTCCCCCGTGTTTCCCTTGTTAACTTGGTCTCCCTAATCCCTCAATTTTCTCCTCAAACCAGTTGTAGAAGGGAGTTCAATTCTCTCATCACTCAAGCTCAGTTGCTCACGGTTTGAAGAACACAGAGAAGGCATAATGGTGATTAATTAAGGTTAGAGTTGATTAATGGTGATGATGATGTAGGAATGATGGTGGAGGATTAACGGGAAACATGGGGCAGAATTTAGGCCTCAAATCAAGGGATGGGTGACACTTGTCACTCATCCAGGTGTGCTCAATCATCGGTCACTATTCACAATTAAATAATATTTTAATCGAAATCTCGGTTCGTTCGGTTAATCGATTTCGTTCCCGTGACCATAACTTCGTCGTCGAAACTCCGATTTCGGCATGCCTCTTATCTACGAATTCGTATCGACACGCTCTACGTAACGGTCCTTGGCCCTCGTCCATTGGACCTCCCGGGCTAAAAGTCAACATTTGACCACTTTTAACCAAAATTACCAAAATGCCCCTAAACTTCTGAACGTCATAATTTCTTCCTCGAATGTCGGAATCGAACGTGGCACATGTCTATGAACTCGTGACGTTCTGAACTACGTCATGGTCGTCGGTCAAAGTCCGTTTGACCGCCCGATCAAAAAGTCAACATTTCGCCCACGATCAGGAGAAAAAACGATCATTTTGCACATTTCGTCCGATTTCGTCCAACTAATTACCGATTACCCTCACTAAACATGATTAGTTACTAATCTAATCCCGGAATTCGGGACAGGTCGTTACAAACCAAATGGACCAAAGGTGGGAACTAAGTCCAAAACCATAACTGAAAGAACCATAAAGATTCAACCATACGGGCCACTGTCCAAAACCATGTGGGACTCAGCCCAAACCATAATAAAACCACGTACACGGGCCACTGCCCAAATCCTGTGCACATCACATATCACATTCCATATCTCATATAGCATATATCATATATACATATAATTCACACAACCAATCCTGTCACCGTTTCCAAAGCTACGCGCGTGCTACTCGGGGTCTCACACCCAAGTCTTTCAAGGTTATAGTACAAGCCTTCTTGAGAGTAAGAAACCCAACTGGGGGGGTGACTCCCACTCAGTTAGTGCTCAGTGACTACTCCGGGGTCCACCCAGGCCAACAACCCTCCCCAAAGGAGATAATAGAAGTAAAGGAAGGTATATGAACATATATGTACATAACATAAACATTCATGCCCGGTTCCCCTGAACCGTCATGATCCATAACATCCATTTAAGAGTTCATGCCCAGTCCCCTGAACCGTCATGATCCATAACATCCATTCCATTCATGTATATATAGAAAACATCCTCCATGCCCGGTTCCCATAAACTGTCATGTACCACAATAACCTTTCCAGGGTCCATGCCGGTTCCCATAAATCGTCATGAACTTGGAAATCCATCTAGGGTCCCCGACCTGAAATCATCAATATAAAGTAACTGGGTCTCGTGCCTGAACATATGACATCAACTGGTCATCCTGCCCGATATCTCAGGGTCAGTCACGACTCCGATCGTAGTGATGTGTGCAACCATCCATCCAGGACCGCCCTCAATCCTGGTATGTCACCGTGAACGAATCAACCGTTGCGACCACCACAAGATCATGGTGCACTCATCATCGATCGCTATCCTGAACCGTCACCACTCCGAATTCGAGCCTCCATTGGCTACCCAAAAACAGATCGTGCATCGTGACCTCTCCGGAAGGAACACATCTCAATCCGGAGGCGAGCGTCATGTCGTCCGTCGCCGTGCACCAAGTACCTGCCGCAACCACGACTCGGACCCGTAGGTCATCAATAGGGTCATATGCCCGAGACAAAACCAAATGGGTCTCATACCCGAGTTTATCCTTTTGGAAATCCAAATCCATTTCATTTAAACCAATAAAGAAATACAGACTCGTATAGGGCCGAAACCTCGAAATACATGCCTATACGTAACCACACATCCAAATGCACTCATGGCATCACAAACAAGTATTTAAAACATATTAATCATTTCTGCATGCACCAATTTAGAAAAAAAGGTCCACTCACAGACTGTCCGAGCTGCCGCCTCGATTTGCGTGCCATACGGCTTTCCTGACCCAATCACCGTCACCGGGACTCCTAAACCTGTCCAAATCGTAATAGAAGGTTACCAACTAGTTAATTAACCTCCCACTAAAGTCCCGTAATTTTCCGAAATTTTAAACTATTTTTAATCCCGAACCTAAACCTTCTGATGCCTCGAACATTATCGAGACGGTGTCCGATCGACACGAAACCAGTCCCAAAATGTTCGTTACATTGAATAGAAGATTTCACATGTTGAACACATTCCCAAAAGGTGAGGCACGCACCCCCACGCACCCTAGATAGTCCCTGCAAGTGAGCCCACGCGTCGGGCACTGTAGCATCGTCATCAAGCTCCATCCAGTTCAGACCGGCCGGCTCGGTTCGCCTTCTGCAACTGGACCGGCGTGACCGGTCCAGGCCTCTACAATCCTTTTTTTGGTCCGTTTTCAACCAAATTCGATCCTAACCTTCCTAACTTGGTCCTAGGTGTAACGCCCCGAAAATTCGGAAAATGAAATTTTGTAAAATAATGAATGAAATGACGTTTTTACCCTTGTGAATAGTGTGGTCAATTTGTTGACTTTTTGATTCGAACGTCGAACGGACGTTGACCGATGACCGTGACGTAGTTCGGGACGTCACGAGTCCATAGACAGGTGGCACGTTCGAGGTGAAAGTTATGACGTTCGGAAGTCCAAGGGCATTTTCGTAATTTGGACGAAATGGGGGGAAAAGTTGACTTTTGAAATACAATGGATTTTCACACGATTCGAAGACCGTTAGGTAGGTCTCGATGCCCCGAGTACAACGACAGGCGGCACGCTGAAAACGGACGTCGGACAACCAAGTTATGGGTCACGGAAGATGAGGGGCATTTTGGTAATTTGGCAACTGAGGGCATTTTGGTCATTTTGTACATCTGTGTAACGACCCGTCCCGAATGCCGGGATTAGATTAGTGACTAATCTTGATTAGTGAGGTTGATCGGTGGTTAGTAGGGCGAAATCGGGCAAAAGGTGCAAAATGACCGTTTTACCCCTGGTCGTGGGCAAAATGTTGACTTTTTGATTGGGCTGTCAAACGGACTTTGACCGATGACCGTGACGTAGTTCAAGACGTCACGAGTTCATAGACAGGTGGCACGTTCGATTCCGACATTCGAGGAGAAAGTTGTGATGTTCGGAAGTCGAGGGGCATTTTGGTAATTTGGCATAGTAGGGGTAAAATGTTGACTTTTTGACCGGGAGGTCCGATGGATGAGGGCCAAGGACCGTCACGTAGGTCTCGTCGATACGAATTCAATGACAGGCGACATGCCGAAATCGGAGTTCTGACGACGAAGTTATGGTCACTGGAACTAATTAACGAACCGAGACTCCGATTAAAATAATAATAAAATAATGAATAGTGATCGATGACAGTGCACACCTGGATGAGTGACAAGTGTCACCCATCCCTTTTTTTATGCCCAAACATCTGATCCATGTTTTAGGGAAACATGATCATTGTGTTCCATTAATTATTAATTATATTTAATTACCCTTAATCCTCCATTAATCACCTTCTTTGTCTTCAAACCGTGGGCATTGAGCAGCAGAAATTGGGACGATTGAGCTCCCTTCCATAACCAACTTTGAGAAGAAAATTGAGAGGCTTAAGGATCAAATTCAACTGAGAGAAACACGAGGGACTGTGAGGGAGAGCTGGAACCGGAATTCAAAATTGAAGGAATTGGGGGGAAATTCGAATACTGAGAGATAGGCCCTGAGGATCGAAATGGAGCTCAATTCGAGCCTTCTGAGATCACTACAATCATAACCATCGAAAGAACGAAGGGAATTGGCCACCAATTCACTCTGAACGGGCCTGGTAACAGAAGAAGAAAATCGAGGTTGAGTCGTGATCATTGAGTGATCAAACGACGAAATTGATGAAGGGAAAATGTTTCTCATGGTCCAGTGATGCTTCTGGGTGCATCAATTGGAAGAAATTAGTAGCCATTGTGGAAATTCAAAGATTGAACAGTGACTGGTGTTCTTCGTTGATCATCGTCGAATCGTGGAATTTTAGGTAAGGTTTTGTGTAATCAATGTTACAGACCTTAAATTGAATTTAAAACCAAGCTAACTGAATGATCAATTGAAGTAATTAAGGCTGAATTGATAGGAAACCAACCGGGTCATCTCGCGGGCAAAAGGACCCGTTTATCAGTTAAACGGGTGAGGACGATGGCACTGTAGCAGGCGCGTGGGTTTCACGCGTAGCCACTCACGGCGGCGCGTTACGACACGTGGGCACGAATCTCGAGGTGAGGTCAACATGACTTATGTCCTATTTAATGTAACGAACATTTTGGGATTGGTTTCATGTCGATCGGACACCGTCTCGATATTGTTTCTGGACGTCCGAAGGTTTTAAATCGAGTTTAAAAATAATTAAAAATTCGGGAAAATTACGGGACTTTAATAGGATGTTAATGAAGAGGTTAGTGACCCTCTAATGTGATTTGGACAGGATTGGGAGTCCCGGTGATAGTGGTGTGGCCCGGGAGGGCCTATGGCACGCGTATCGAGGCGTATCGTTAAACGGTCTGTGAGTGGACTTTGGTTTTATAAATTCTATGCATGCCTAAATGTTTTATATGGATTATGATTGTGATTGTATGATGTTGATTTGGATATTGGTAAATTATACGGTTTAACATATTTCGAGGCGATTTACGTGCTTGCACATAAGTCGAGGTTTTCCGATTTTGCACGGATTTTCCATACTTATGACTTGGATATAATATGATGAAATGGTTTTGAAATTGGAAAGATGAACCCGGGCTTGCGGCCCAATTATTTTGGAAACCTCTGACTTGGAGTCCAATTGAGTTATGAAATTGGGCCGGGGGCCCAGTTGTTTATGAAATTGGGCCAGGGGCCCAGTTGTTACGAAATCGGGCTGAGACCCATTTGAGTGATATTATCGGGCCAGGGGCCCAGTTGATTTACGAATCGGGCCGTGGGCCCAGTGGTTTATAAAATAGGGTCGTGGGCCTAACAATTTATAAAATCGGGCATGAGGCCCAGTTGGGGTATAAATGTGATGTCGGGTCTGGGACCCTATGTGAATAAATGTGATTTCGGGTCTGGGACCCTATGTTTAATAAATGTGATTTCGGGTCAGGGACCCTAAATGGAATTGTGACGTTTTATGGAGATTTCGGGCAGGGCTCATTGAGATGTTGTGAAATGATTTAATAAAACTGTTTTCCATATACCATCTTGATACGAGGATATATGATGGTCTCCTCCATGTGTCTGGGACACTGGGGAATTCACGGTGCATTGCCTGCGAGGGGTCATTGTACGGAGCTACCAGACCGTATAGTGACTCAGGAGCAGGATTGCTATGATTAAACGTATGGGACGCCAGACATCTGGTATGTCGGAGATATTGACCCGGAGAGACCCCGGGCAGCACGCGTTGCTTATTATACTGTGAGATATGACGTCTGGGACGTCAAGCGTCTGGGACGCTAAGCATCTGGGATGCTGGAGATGGTAATGGTAAATATGGATTAATGAATCTATGAAATGGCTTTTCGGTTGGATTGGTGTTTGTGTGGTAAAAATGGATTATTGGTTATTGAAATGGTATTTCGGGTCGGAGACCCTAAATGGTTTTGGAATTATAGATTTATGTTTATGGCTTTGGGCGGTGGCCCACATGGTTTTGTATGTCTGGATGTGGTATTCCACAGTTTTGGGCTGAGTTCCCACACTTGGTTTTAAGTTAACGGTTTTTGGGCTAAGGCCCTAATGGTTTGGTTGAACAAACGTTTTGGTTACTGGTTTTCGTGGCATGCATACGTTTTTATTGGAGGGCATAAATGTCTTATAACTGTGTTTACTAAACTTAATGATTTTCGTCCACTCACAACTTTTGGTTTTTAATGCCCTTCAGGTTGATCACGGATGCGACTGCAGCAGAGACTGGGACATTGCACGCCTCCTCCATCGATCCTTGCGCACTTTGGAAGCCCCGTTTGGGCAGTGACTGTTGGTTATCCCTTGTCTGACACCCCTTGTTGGACGGGAGCAGGGCACATTCCACGGTAATCCCGGGGGGATTGGGATGGGTCCTGTCATCGATCACTGTTCACCACCGTGCAACAGATTCTATACCGCCATGCCGTGAGTGCCTTGAGCAATTCCATTGTTTAATTGTTGTAATGGCTGTGTGGGGTGATTTGTTTAAGGATTTTGAGGCAGTGGGTAGCACCATTGAGGTCTGAACAGAGCATCAGTCCACGGGTAGAGTTTAAAAATTGGTTGGGGGTCTGTTTGCGGGAAACAAATTTCACAGGGGAATTCAGATGGTTTCCCACGAGTTGCCGTCCATTTTGATCGATTAACTGAGTGCTGGAGGATAAAAGTTTCATTTGGAACCAGAGTGAGGGCTGAGAGTTGAGAGGAACTGAGTCGGGAAAGAAAAACCAGAAAAATGGAGGGAAATTCGAAGATTAATTTGTGAGGAGAGTTGAGCCAAACTGACAATGGGATTAGTCTCCTGGGTTCACTACGAACTCAACCACGAAAGAATTAAAGGAGGTTGATCACGGTTTGTCTAGGAACTCAAGTTCCAGTTTCTGGAAAATCGCAGAGTTGAGGATGACGACTTCCAGGTGAGTTCTTGTTCAATTGGTTGTGCATTTGGGTTCGTTTGGGTCCTAGTATACTCCCTGTGATGTTAATTTGAAAATGGGGCTAAGTTGGGTGAGTTACAGACGTCGACCCATTCGACTGTTCGAGTTTGGATTGATCGATTTAGTCCATGTCGAGGTTAATCAATGACATAGAACTGAAATTAAATGGTTAGAGAAGATGTTAGGATAAAAAACGAAGGGAATCGAATAGGAATCGAAGGGTAATTAGCCGGGTCGAGTCGCGGGTTGAAGGCCCGTTTAGCAGGCCAGTCGGGTGAAGGAGACGACATTGTAGCAGGCGCGTGGCCTTCACGCGCAGCCACTTTGGACGGTGCGTGACGGCTCGTGTGACCTCATCTCCGGTCACGGTCAACTGGAATTTTCATCCTTTTAATATTTTGAACATTTTTGATTTAGAGTTCGAGTTGATCGGGTGTCGTTCGTGATAGTTTCGAGGGTTCTGTAGATTAGGGCCTTAAGTTTAATTGCGTCGAAAAATCCGGAAAAATTAGGGAAATTAATACGAGCTTTCTGGGAATGTTAGTAACCCTTCTTGCACCTTTTTACAGGCCCGGACGTTTCCGAAGCTACCGAGGAACACACGGGGCGCGATTGACGCGTCCGAAAACCGTGAGTGGACTTTTGATTTTCAACTGTGCATGCATGACTATTTTTACTCCTTTGTTTATGTTTTCATATATGATTTTATGTTGATAATCATGATATTTCAGTTTTACGTAATTTCACGCTTTTCGAGGTAATTATCGTATTTTACGCATTTCGAGGTTACAGTTTTCTCCTATGCATGAATGATGATTTGATGAAGTAATTTGAGATGATTATGCATGTTACGTATTTATGATGTTTTGATTATAATTGTAAAGTAATTTTCGGAAATTGCATGTGAAATTCGGACATAAGTCCTATTATGACGATATATGCTTTCATAATGATTTTTGGAAAACGGATCACGAGGGATCCTTTTATTGTGCTTTATAAAATGGTTTTGGGTTTAAAGACCCGGTATGATTGTTGGATCTGGTTTTGGGTTTAAAGACCTGGTTAATTGATGGCGAGGGCGGGCCCGAATTGGGTTTAAAGACCCGGATTGAGTTTAAAGACTCGTGAGTTTAAAGACTCGGTTAATGTGATACCCCCGAGGCCTATTAATTATGTTTTGAGTTTAAAGACTCGTTGATATCCCGGGAAGGCCTGATATTGAGTTTAAAGACTCGGATGGATCCAACGGTTTGATTGTGATTATTATTTCAGTTTTACATGACTTGGTTTGATTAATGTTTTGAAAAGACGATTTCTGGTTTTTGTGATGATATTATATTATTTTATACGAATTTATAACTGTTTGCTGTAATGTCTTCCATATGGAAAAAGGGATTTTGAATCTTTAGTGTACAGTTTTTCGAATATCTGGTTATGCATGCGTATTATAAAACTGGAGGGCGAACCCCGATTTCCTTAAGCTGTTTTCTGTAAACTTTTGTTTTAGTCCACTCACACTTTGCTGTTTTAAATACCCTCCAGGTCGTGGCACAAGTTCGGGGGCCAGCGCCGAGACAGAGGTAGAGGCATAAAGTTTTCCGTTGCGGAGTAGTTAGTGCGCAGAGTAGGATTTGAACTTTATCTTGTTTTGTAGTATTATGGCTCTGTGAAGCTATGGACTTAGTGTCTAGTCGGTTGTATTATTTAATCTCCCTGGTCTGACAGTGGGTGTGGTGTAATTTTATTTGGTTATCTAGTCTTTTGTGTTTGATTGTCAGACGGGAGCAGGATGCTTCCCGATTATCCAGGCGATAATCGGGGTGGGTCCTGTCACTAGGAATCTAACCCAATGAACCAAAGCCCCTAAAACCCTCTAAAACCCGTGAACCTGAAAGCCTCTCACGGTTTGATTTTCCCAGAAATCCACCCAGGCTTTCTCAGCCTCCAACCAACCTCAAAATCCTCTTAAAACTATCCTAGCAACCTAACAAACTCATCCTAATCATTCAAATGTATCCATAATGTAAAAATCGAAGTAAAGAGAAAAAATGGTCTAACCGTGCAATCAGTTTCCCCTTGGCCTTCACGGCCTTGTGTGGTGGTCTAGACACTCCTAGCCACCATCCTCAGCTCCCCCAGCCTCTCTCTCACTCTCTGGGTCTCACAGATGATCATATGGGGTGTAGGTTTGTATGAGGGTGGATGTGAGATCGGGTTGTGTTTTGGTGAGGAAGAAAATGAATGATCGATGTAATGGGGAGATGCATGAATGTATAAGGGTGGCCTGTGGATGGGTGACACTTGTCACTCATCCATTGGGCAGAAGCTAAATATCTGGGGCCCATTAGAATCCAAAAGTTAACTCGCTTCGTAAAACGTGCAATAGTTCCCCGAAACTTCCTTGAACCGTAACTTCGCCGTCGAACGTTCGAATTCGACGTGCCGCCTGTCTACGAATTCGTATCGTCCTGATCAATGTAACGGTCCTCGGCTCTCGGCCATTGGACCTCCCGGTCCAAAAGTCAACATTTGACCCTTTTGCTAAAAGGGTCAAAAATTACCAAATTCCAAAAGTCTTCCTCGAACGTCGGAATTGAACGTGCCACCTGTCTATGAACTTGTGACGTCACGGTCATCGGTCAAACTCCGTTTGACTGTCCGAATGAAAAGTCAACGTTTTGCCCATTCCAAGGGCAAAACGGTCATTTTGCATTCGTCCGATTTCGCTCAACTAATCACGGATTAACCTCACTAATCGTGATTAGTCACTAATCTAATCCTGGAATTTGGGACGGGTTGTTACAACGATGAGGTCCAAAGCGGACAATATCCTGCTAGAGTCGGGTCCTGACCGAAGAAGGTCGGGTCTTGACAGAGTGAGTGCTTGATATACATTGTATTCATTCATTCAATCTAATGAGATGTGAAGAAATATAGTGAGATCAGAGAGAGATATCCGATCACTGTTATGCAAAACAAACTTTACACATTTAAATTAGCATTTCATCGAACACTTAGAGTGCACACTGCAATTATGTGAATCTTAACAGAATTGCTTGATCAATCAATCTAGAAATAATCAAAGAGAAGAGAAGAAGAAACTATCCTAACCACACGAGCTAATCTTGTTCATTTCCAGCTAAGAAGATTGAGTTTGGAAGTTTACCTCGAGCAATGGAACAGTGTTGTGCGGTGCAGCTGTGATCACGATCATCATCTGACTTGATCTGACACCACCCATCTCAAATCCCCTCGGGATTAACGCGGGATGTGCCATGCTTCCGTCTGACATGAAGTGTCAGACAAGGAATAACTGAAACTTTAGCCCAAACTGGGCTTCCAGAGTGCGCCAGGATCAGTGGAGGAGTGTGATGTCTCGGTCTCTGTTACAATCCGCATCCGCAATCAACCTGAAGGGCATTAGAAACCCTTAAAAGCTGTGAGTGGACGAAAAATAAATATTCAAATAAAACACATTTTTGAAAAGATATTTATGCCCTTCAGTAAAAATTATGCATGCATTCGAAAACCAGTAATCAAACCATTTGCTTTAAAATCAAGCAACTTAATAAGACGGTTAAACAATCAAAGCCATTTCCTTTCTTAAATCATTAGGGCCTTAGCCCAAAACCGTAAAGTCCAACCAAGTGGGAACTCAGCCCCAAACCAATCATGTGCGAATTCAGCCCAAAACCAAGTATATGGGAACTCAGCCTATTGATACCATATCGACCGACCACCCTCTAGGCACAGGGCTCGCTAGGATAGGATGGATGCCGACCGATACCCCGATCGGAACCCCCACAGACGTGGCCCGCCGATCGGCATAGCCTGCAGGCCTATCATTCGGCACCTGACAAAGCACAGGCCCTAGCTGGCTACAACAGTCACCTGACACCAACTATGCCACAACCACTCCCTGACGGAGGCAGGTTGAACACCAGCTGGCACCTCCCCCGGATGTCCAGGGCTCGTCAAGCGACTCTCAGCCACAAAGCAGAACCTGCTCCCAAACAGTGGTTCAACTACCGCAGTTGTGGCTACTATAAATACCTTGAAACCCTTCACAAAGGTAACACATAGAGACCCTATTCAGATTACTGTATTTCCTTTCCCTTCGGCGTGCAGATACTAACTTAAGCATCGGAGCCCCTTCGGCGGACACCACACTAGTGTCAAGCCTTTGCAGGATCCCTGCTGAGTGGCAGCGCCCCCAACGGGCCCAAGGCACCACGTAGCTGGCCCTAGATCCCCCAGCGGGTCTCATCAAGTTGGTCCATTTCTAGATCAAACAATTGACGTCGTCTGTGGGAAGCGACTCTCCGTCCCACTAACTCACATACCTTCGCTCAGCCCTCTGCTGACGCACAATGTTTGCCGAACGGGATGACGGTGAGCTCAATAACACCCCCCAAGGAGACCGCAACTGAGCTCGAACCAACCTGCCTTCCGAGGACATGCTCGAGATGCTGAGAACCCTTCGATCGGAGGTCGCCAAACTCAGAAAAAGCAATGCTGCCATCGAGAGCAGGAACCATGTGTGGGGAGAACAGCATGGGAGCACTCTGGCCATCATGCAATCCACACGCGAGGAACTGGAAGAACAGCGGGAGGCAACCAAACGGGCCTTGGCCGCCGCAGCCTGTCGGCAGGAGTTCGACGCCTGCCGAGTTGAGATTGGTTACACCTGTTGACCAGAGGCGTCCGGTCGCTTTCTCTTCCACTAGACCGACCTGTCTAGTCCCTCGGGTACGCAGATCTACCGCGACGCCCGCGAACTACTCGACAAGAGACAAACACAGGCCCATACCAACCGTCTGAGTTACCCCACTCATGACCCTCGTATCCAGGCACAACTACCTTTGCCACTACTATCCCAGGGCTCCCGGTCACGGTCCGGATCGGCACATCGGCCGGCACAGCATCTGCAGCTCTCCGCCCAGCCGCCCAGTAGCCCTCCCTCGCCAGTTGGAAGGCACCAACTGGAGGACAATGCCAGCTCAACCACAGCCTCGTCTGGGCGACAGTCGTCACAAGCCAGGAAGCCAAGGGGCGGTGGCGGTACGAATCATCCACTGTCCAAGGACCGGCCAACCGGTGACCGGCCGACCGGGTCAAGTAGACCCAACCGATTGGAAGAGGTGGTCCAGGAACTCCTCTAACGCGTTCGGGAGTTGGAGGCCAACAGACCAAAGGCCGGGACGCTGCCCAGGCCCCGGACCAACATCAGTCCCTTCACAGACAGCATCATGCGATACCGTCACGAGACGGATGTTAAACCCCTAAAGATCACCTTATACGATGGATATGGAGACCCATACACTCATATCAACAATTATAACTCCGCACCAGCCTTCAGAAATCTCTCCGACAAAGCGCAATGCCTGATTTTCAGCTCCACCCTCACTGGGGCCGCGCTCAACTGGTTCTATTGGCTGGAACTGCAATCGATCGACTCATTTGGCCGACTACATACGGTCTTTCTAAGCCAGTTCATGATCCAGACGGATCGATTACTCACAACTGAGGACCTAGGTACTCTTCGACAAGGAGATGGCGAGCCCCTGCGCCAATACGCCGCTCGATTCATCTTGGAGTACTCCAAGTGCCATGAGACAGATGATAAGGCCGCATATCGGGCTTTCCGTAATGGGCTGCGGGAGTTCACCTTCAAGTACCAAGCCTTCACCCAGGGATGAGACGATTACAATGAACTCATGAGGCAAGCAGCAATACACGCCAAGGCAGAGCACTTCAACTCTCCCCAGGCGGTACCCCGACCCGACCCAACCAATGCACATCCTTTACCTCAGAGCATCCGGCAGGCGCAATCGCCAACACCAATCAATAACACACGTACGGACCACCAGTCTGACTCGCACTCCGATAAGCGGAAGGGGACGTATGTCAATGATCATAAGGGGAGAGACACGTACCACAACAAGGGGTGGAGACCGAATCACCACCAGTCGGGCAAAACCAAGTTGGTCCATTTCTAGATAAAACACAGCCGACAACCAATCATGTGGGAACTCAGTCCAAAATCAAGTATATGGGAACTCAGTCCAAAACCAATCAATATTAAATAACCAGTTTATCAAAATACAATATAACCAATCCTCGGCATCCCTGATACCTGACATCCCAAATGTCATAATGATGTCACGGTCCTAAGCTATGCGTGCTACTCAGGGTCTCAATCCCGAGTCTCCCTAGGGTCCACCCAGGTCAATGACCCGCAGATCAATGATGTCAGGACCCGACCCTCATCGGCCAGGATCCGACTCATCTAGCACCATATTGTCCGCTTTGGGCCTCGCCCTCACGGTTTTGTTTTCGGGAGCTCATGGTGCAACTTCCCAGGGGGTCACCCATCATGAAATTGCACCAGCCTCAACTTGCTTAACTTTGTGGTTCCAATCCCCCCCAAAGCCACTTGAGCTTCCAAAAGGCCTAGTGCTAGATAGGTGTGTGCCTACACCTTTAAGGCACACCACCATCCTCTCCCAGACCATTCTCCCCTCGCAGGAATGTGGGACTGTTCACCGTTCCCTCTAGAACACGGGTCTTACAATCCACCCCCCTTAGGGCCCAGCGTCCTCGCTGGCACACTTCCCGGTCGGGGTCTGGCTCTGATACCAAATTTTCAGGACCCGACCCTCCTCGGTCAGGACTCGACTCATCTAGCACTATATTGTCCGCTTTGGGCCTCACCCTCACGGTTTTGTTTTCGGGAGTTCATGGTGCAATTTCCCAGAGGGTCACCCATCATGGAATTGCACCAGCCTCAACTCGCTTAACTTTGGGGTTCCAATCCCCCCCAAAGCCACTTGAGCTCCCAAAAGGTCTAGTGCTAGATAGGTGCGTGCCTACACCTTTAAGGCACACCACCATCCTCTCCCAGACCATTCCCCCCTCGCAGGAATGTGGGACCATTCACCATTCCCTCCAGGACACGGATCTTACAACCTTTTTTAAGGGTTCGACGATACGAATCCAATAGTGGTGGTTTCGTGTCAATCGAAGATCGTTTGGTTGGTCAAAATGGGGTTTAATGCCTCAGGAAGTGTGTTCAGGCGGCATTCTCGGGCCAGTACTGTTCTAAGGTTTCATGTTTGGACTTGTAGGACCCATTAGTGACCTTTGGATGTGTTTGGACAGGTTTAGGCGGTTCGTTGAGCATCGAGGACCATGTATGAGTGGGTTTTTTTATTTCAAAATGATTACATGCATAACCGTTTTCACTGTTTTACTTCACGATTGAGATTGGATGATTCTTAATACTATATGATGGTGTTCTATACGTATTATGATGTTTTGGGTAAGGGTGGCAATTTTTGACACGACTCGATACACGACTCGAAACCCGCACGAAATTTATCTGGGTCAACCCGCAAGATTAAAATTTCGGGTTATTTTCGGGTCAACCCGTTATGACCCGTTTATTAAATAGGTGGGTTTCGGGTCAACTTGTAAACCCGTATAATGACATGTTAACCCGTTTAATAAATGGGTAGATTTCGAGTTAACAAGTTAACCCGTATATGTTAACCCATATATTAGTTTATATATTGACCCATTTAATAAAAGTGTCATTACTAACTCATATATCTACCTATTTACCTACCTAAATATCTATTAAATCTTATAATTTAAATAGGTTAAATATGTTAAACGGGTTAAACGGGTCATATGTTAATTGGGTTTTGAGCATGACCTGTTTATTAAATGGGTGAAACGGGTTACACGGGTCATTAACAGGTCGAGTTCGGGTTGGAAATTCTTGACACAATTATTAAACGGGTCGGATTCGGGTTGGGTATAAATGGGTAAAACAGAATTCATGACACGACACGAACCCGACACGACACGACCCATTGCCACCCCTGGTTTTGGGCATGAGACCCATCTGGATATATATATTTTTTTGGTTTCTGAGGTTAATAGGGATTTCTGTGGAATTTAATACTATTGCACTGTGTATACCTACCTTATGATTACTGTCTCCTCCAGACGTCTCGTAATATCCTGGAGTAGTCACAGACACTGCCTGAGAGGGGTTGACCCGAGGGATAGCTCTGGATTAGGAGTGCAATTATGGATGATACCACCAGGGAGGGTCATTGATCTGTAGGTCATTAACCTGGGTGGACCCCGAGGAGACTTGAGATTGAGACCCTGAGTGGCATGTGTAGCCTTAGGACCGTGACACTATTGGGCATCAGGGATGCTAGACATCAGGGATGTCGGGGTTTGGTTTACAGTGCACTATTATTATTATTATTGTTTTCCCCATTGGTTATACATGATTTTATGATTCTATGATACTACTATGCTTATCTATGTTTAGACTCAATGCATGTAAGTTTGAAAACGGAGGGGTAAAACTTTATGATTATTATATTGTTATTAAACTAATTTTGGAAACATTGTTTATTTTCGGCCCACTCACCCTTTATTGTTTTACTGACCCCTCCAAGACGTGCGCACGAGGTAGAGGAGGAGGACCCAGAGTCCGAGGCATAGATTTCATTGTTGCGCACCTATACACCCGGTTGGGTAGGTTAAGCACCGTTTCGTAACCTGACATTGTGCTCGTATTTTGTATTTGTACTATCCCTGGTCTGACAATGTTGTACTATAGATTTTCATGTTTAACTTATCTATTTTAATTTGAAAAACTTTAAGCCCATTAAGGGTAATTTCGGTATTTTAGAGTTATTGTCAGACGGGAGCAGGGCACATCCCCAGGTGGTCCTAAGGGGATTGGGATGGGTCCTGTCACTTATGTATGGATTGTCTCCTCCGGACGTCTCGTAGTATCCTGGAGTAGTCATAACGCACTACCTGAGGGGGGCTGCCCCGACGGGTAGCTCTTGATCAGGAGTGCAATTATGGATAATACCCCCCAGGAAGGATCATTTGTAACGACCTGTCCTGAATTAGCAGGATTAATTAAGAATTAATGACGAATTAGCGAGACTAATTGGGGATTAGACGAGGATCAACGGATGTTGAGTGTGAAATGACGATTTTACCCTTGGAATGGGCGAATCGTTGACTTTTTGTTTAGGCGGTCAAATGGACTTTGGCCGATGACTGTGACGTAGTTCGTGACGTCACAAATTCATAGACAGGTGGCACGCTCAATTCCGACGTTCGAGGAAGAAGTTATGATATTCGAAAGTTTGAGGGCATTTTGGTAATTTAGTTGAAAATGGAGTTAATAGTTGACTTTTGACCCGGGAGGTCCGATGACCTAGGGCCAAGGACCGTTACGTAGATCGGGACGATAAGAATCCGTAGACAGGCAGCACGTCGAATTCGGACGTTCGACGGAGAAGTTAAGGTTCACGGAAATACGAAAGTACTATTGCGCGTTTTACGAGATGAGGGCCTTTTGGAATTAAGTGGGGCCCAGATATTTGTCACTGGACCAATGGATGAGTGACAAATGTCACTTATCCACTGGCCAACAGTTCCCATTCATGCATATCCTCCCCTTTTCTTCATCGATCATTTTTCATCCAAGTAACTCGATCTCACCATTTCAAACCAACCCAACCCAATCCCAAAATCCATTTCCATCTGTGCTGTTGGACTGAGAGGGAGAGACAGAGGAGGAAGATGGTGGCTGGGGGCTATCTGGACTGCCGTGCACGGCGGTGATGGCCAAGGAAAACTGATTGCTCTGTAAGGCCCAATTTCCTTTTTATTTTGATTTTGACGTTATGGTCGATTTTAGAGGATTAGGATAACCTTATGGGGATGTTATGAAGGTTTTAGGATGAGTTTTGGTGGTGGTTGGTGGCTGAGACGTCCTGGGAAGCGACGGGAAAAACAGGGTCGTGAACCTTTATTTACATAGTCGGGTTTAAGGTTCTTCTTTAGGGTTTTAGGATAGGAAAAGGTAGAAAATGATGAGACAAAGAGAATGGGATCAAAAAGGAAGAAAAAGAAGGAAAAATAGGAGAGAAATGACGCCGGACCGGTCACGCCGGTCCAGCCAGATCGGGTTGCAGAGCCGAACTGGACCAGCCGGTTCGCGGGAGGTTGAAGGTGACTGCACAGTAGGCGCGTGAGGCCCACGCGCAGTGCACTCTTAGGGCGCGTGAGCCTTCCTTTGGGGAAGTGTCCAACATGTAATTTCATCTATTCGATGTAACGAATATTTTGGGACTGGTTTCGAGTCGATCAGACATCGTCTCGATATAGTTCGAGTTGTCCGAAGGTTTAGGTTCGCTTTTAAAAATAGTTAGAAATTCCAAAAAATTACGGGACTTTAGTGAGGGGTTATATAAGTAGTTAGTAACCCTCTAAATTAATTTGGACAGGTTCGAGAATTTCGGAGGCGACGTTTGGCCTAGGAGAGGCTTATGGCACGCGTATCGAGGTGCGACTTCGGACGGTCTGTGAGTGGACCTTTCTTTCAAAATTGATGCATGCATAAATGTTTATAAATGTTTTAATTATATGTTTTGTGATGCCATGAGTGCATTTGTTTGTGGTAGCCTAGGATTTACGTATTTGTACGCATTTTGAGATTTTCGGTTTTATACGATGCTTATACGTGCTAGGTTTTCAACGAGGGTTTAATAAATGGATTTTGGATTTGGAAATAAGAACTCGGGCATGAGGCCCATTTGATTGAAAACTCTCGGACTTGGAGTCCATTTGATTTGACTAGGAATCGGACCGAGGGTCCATTTGAGTATACGATCGGGCCGACGACCCTGTTGGTTTATGAATCCGGGCTTGAGGCCCATTTGGTTGTAATATCGGGCTTGAGGCCCCTTTGACTATAGTATCGGGCTTGAGGCCCTATTGGTTGGGAAATCGGGTTTGAGGCCCCGTTAAGTTATGGTTTCGGGCTTAGGGCCCAGTTAGCTATGGTATCGGGCTTGAGGCCCTGTTGATTGTGAAATCGGGCTTGAGTCCCAGTTTGGTTTATGAAATGAGAATTCGGGCATGAGACCCTGTTGTACTGAGGATTTAGGCCGAGGTCTGTGAAATGGATTTGAATCGGATTCGAGGAATCCTATTGAGATGAATCGGGTAGGAGACCCAGTTGAGAAATGTTTTGAGAAAGAAAGAAAGAGTTTTGAAAATGATTATGAACCCTCCATATGATTATATGGTCTCCTCCAGACGTCGACCTGGAGAGTCACGATCCATAGATCAGAATAGGTATCGCCATAGGGATCCCGTTCCAGAAGTGGGAGTTATGAGTTATGTTGTGGTCCCGGACCAGATTCTGGAGAGATGTGTGGACTAGATCCGGAGTTAGAGCTCGGACTAGATCCAGAGATTGAGCCTCCCAAATGGAGAATTCCTGAGGGAAGACTCGGAGTGAGACCCCGAGTAGTGTGCACACTAGTATAGAGATGATATCGTGACATTTATCACGGATGTGTTCCCTAGAGGTTGTGTGCCCCGAGTTGGCATCATCTCGGAATTGCCGCGGATGGGTTATACGTATGAGTACGTATGTGGTTCTTACAGAAAGTGATTTGGGGACGGAGACCCCGTGTTTCATGTTTTAGAAAGTGGTTTGGGGCGGAGACTCTGTATTCTATGTTTTGGTATTTCACTGAGAACGGTTTTGGGCTTAGACCCACGTACGTTGATTTGGGATGAGTTCCCACATGTATTGATTTATGGATTTACTTGTTTTTAAGTTGTGATTTCGGGTCGAGGACCCAAATGGATTTATGGGTCATGACGGTTTATGGGACCTGGCATGAACCCTTGAAAGGTTTTGAGAATGTTTTCAAATGGTTTTAAGAATGTTTGATAAATGGTTTTTGAATGCATGCGTATGTATTTATGAAGGGCATAAATGTCTTTTGTTGAAATGTGTTTTAATAAAATATTGTTTTGTCCACTCACAGCTTTTAATGTTTTAATGCCCTTCAGGTTGATCGCGGATGCGGGTTGTAGCAGAGACGAGACATCACTCCCCTCCTCCTATGATCCTGACGTACTCTGATAGCCTCGGCGAGGGCTAAAGAAGGAATTTTCCCTTGTCTGACACGTGGTGTCAGACGGGATCAAGCACATCCCACGTTAATCCCGAGGGATTTAGGACGGGTCCTGACAATGGTGCTGGTCCCACCTCGAGATTCCCCCTCAAGTGCCCCCACGCGCTGGTCAAAGGAGAAGTCAACGCTGGTCAATGCTTGATAACGTCAGTAGTGACGTCATGGTGACGTCACCTGACAGCTATTAGGTCTGACACATCGCAATGCCACGTCACTCCAGGATTGGTCCACATCACTGACATGTTTCAGACCTTGACAGTGCCACGTGTTAGCTGTTGGTTGGTCCACATCACTGACATGTTAGTGACACGTGGCAGCCCCTGATTGGGCCACGTCACTGACATGTCAGTGCACAATCAGCACTGACATGTGACACGTGTTATGTCCCTATTGGCCCACGTGTCTGATAGGTGGATGATGTCATCAGCTGACGTTATCGTCCCTATCCTCTCGATGGGTCTGCAATTCGGGTGGCATAGACCCGCGACCTGACCCAGTTCCCATTCCTTTATTTCTCAACCAATCTCGACGAGGTTTCTTCCTATAGGTTCGTCTACTTATAACTAAGAGATCCATGTGACTAAAAACACTAAAAACAGACTAGATCTTACTTACGAATTGGATGAACAATAGCCCGTAAACTTTCCCCATTGATATCTCTCAAATCCGGTCGCCTCCTTCCTTGAAACCACACCCAATGAACTTCTCTGAACCCCTAGAACATTTTAGGACCAACCCAAACGATTAACACACGTCCAAAACTTAGTTTCCATTTTTGGGGTCAAAACGAGTCGTTTGGGTTTCAGGTTTTTCTCACCTCCGCTGTGTCTCCGTCGTGCTCAGCCTCTCTGTCACGTCGTCCTCGCCTCTGGTCTCACCCTTACTCAGTCACACTCTCACGGTCTCAAAATGCAGAGGGATGAAGGTATGGTTAGGGTGTTTGTAGTAGAAGGGGGGGGGGGGTGGGGGTGCACGGGGTAAAGAAATAAAAGAAGATGAAGATGATAATTGATACACGGTGAGAGATGTGGGATGTGGGAATTAATTAATACAAAAGCAACCAATCAAACCAAGATCCACATTTTGGGGAAAAGTCACCAATGGGATGAGTGACACTTGTCACTCATCCAAGGGTCCACATCAATTCTCTCAACCAATCAGATTTAATCATTTAATTAATGTGAATTCCGAGATATTAAATTTCCCAATTTTGATCCCTTGACCATATCTTTTCCGTTCGATGTCCGATTTCGGCGTGCCACCTGTTTACGGACCCGTGATGTCCCGATCTACGTCATGGTCATAGGTCAAAGTCCAAAAGAATCCCAGTTTATAAGTAAACTTTTTCTCTTCTAAATGCTCATTTTGCATTAATTAATAGAAAACTACAATAAAATCAGGTTCGGGTCGTTACGTAAGGATGGTATATGGAAATCATTTTGTAAATCATCTCAAAACCTCTCAAAGGGCTATGTCCGGGATTTTCATAAAACCATCATAAATCCACAAATGGGTCTCGTGCCCGAAGTATAACTTTAATAAACCGTTTCCACAATTCTAATTTCCAAATTCAAGGGACTTAGCCCAAAATTTCATAACCCAACTGGGTCTCAAGCCCGATATCATAACCAACTAGGCCTTAAGCCCGATAGTATAAATCAAATGGGTCTCTGGCCTGATGCCTCATTAAATCAAATGGACATCAAGTCCGATAGTTTACAAATCAAATGGGTCTCATGTCTGGTTCCATATTTCCGAATTTGAAAATATACCATTGAACCATAATTGGAAACACAAGCAAGTACAACGTTGTATAAAACTGTAAACCTCGAAATACGTGCAAATACATGAATACAAAATACCACAATCATGTTCATCATAAATCACAAATTTAAAACATATAAAACAGTTATGCATGCATCATATTTAGAAACTAATGTTCACTCATAGACCATCCTACATGCCGCCTCGATACATGTGCCATAAGCCTTTCAGGCTAAATCACAATCTCTGGAACTTCCGGACCTCTCCAAATCACACCAATGGTCACTAGCGGACTCAATAAGGTCATACCAAAGACCTATGAACAGTAGTAGCCTGGGAACGCGTCACGAGGCTAAAAACCTTGATTTAACCAACCTAACGATTTCCGATCGACCTGAAATTACCACCATTGGATCCGAATCATTGAAACTTTTTAAATGACACTGGTCCTACCTTGAAATTCGTGCCCACGCGCCTCCATGTGTGTGGTCAAAGAGAAAGTCAACTCTAGAAAAAGTCAACGGGTCAACGAGTCAACTCGCTAGTTAACGGGTCAACTCGCTAGTCAACGAGTCAACTCACCAGCTGACTCGCTGGAAAACTCTATTGTTGCCCCAAACTTCAAACTTAGATATCTCACTAATTTCTCAACCAAATTCGACGTTCTACCTATGTAAATTCATCTACTCGAGCAAGGATTGTAACGACCCGTCCCGAATATCGGGATTTAATAATATTTAATTGTGATTTACTAATCTGGGATTAGTTGGGCGATTTCGGACGAATTGTGCAAAATGACCGTTTTGCCCCTGGGTGTGGGCAAAACGTTGACTTTTAATTCGGATGGTCAAATGGACTTTGACTGATGACCGTGACGTAGTTCGGGACGTCACGAGTTCATAGACAGGTGGCACGTTCGATTTCGACGTTCGTGGTGAAAGTTATGATGTACGGAAGTCCAGGGGCATTTTCGTAATTTGGACGATATATGGGCAAATGTTGACTTTTTGACCGGGATGTCCGATGGCCGAGGGCCAAGGACCGTTACGGAGGTTTCGTCGATGCGAATCCAACGACAGGCGGCACGCCGAAATCGGACTTCGTACGAGGAAGTTATGGTCTGGAACGTGAAATCGGGGAAGTTACGTCTCGGTAACTGTGTGGATTATTTTATTCTGAAATGGTGGTTGGAGGACACTTGGATGAGTGACAAGTGTCACTCATCCGACGGCTAGATTGGATCTTGATCCACTAATCATAAACTATATACTAAAAGCTTCCACTACATAATATTCTAGAATTTAATCCCTGCTTTTGATCTGAGCCATCCATTCCACCCCCAGATTGCATCACAGCCGTCCATCTCATTTTCCCCCCTTCTATTTCTGATCATTCCTCCCTCACCGTGAACAAGCAAAAATGAGAGTTGGGTTCTGGCCATTGCCAATCTCTCTTCCACAATTGATTGCACAAATGGTTAATTGGTGATTTGGGGAAGGTTCTGGCTGAGGGAGAGCACGGGGGACTGAGTGGGGTGGTGTAATTCGGGAATCAAAGTTTCGGGGAATTGGAGGGAATTTAGAATTGGAGTAATTGGGCCGTGTCGATCAAAATGGGGTTTAGCTGGAGTCTTCTGGGATCAAAACGAACTGTCTTGCAGCAAGAACGACAGGAAACCGTGTCGGATTGAAGGAGAACGAAGCTTCCATGGCAGCTTCATTTCGAGCTTGAGTTCAACAGGTTAGAGGTATGAATTCATCAAATTGATTGTGCAGAAACATCCCTTACACTCTCACGATGCTTACTATATGAATTAATTTGGAAATCAGGGACGGAATCGGTGAACCCGAATTGGAAACCCGTCAAGAAACGATCGAGAGTCGTGAGGATTTGGACCCTAAATTGTGTAATTCAATCTACAGAACTTAATTGGTGATTGATTACAAGGGATCAGTTGAAAGAACGGATGGATTTGATGTCGAATTGGGTGTAATTGGACTGGGTCTGTTCGCGGGTTTTTCAACCCATTTTACAGACAAACGGGTGAGAGGGATGACTGTGCGGGTACTGTAGCTGGCGCGTGGCTTCCACGCGCAGCCGCTTGCGGTGGCGCGTGGGGGCGCGTGAGTGCGAATCCCGAGGTATGATCAACATGACTTTTGTCCTATACAATGTAACGAACATTTTGGGATTGGTTTCGTGTCGATCGGATCCCGTTTCGTTATTGTTCGGGATGTCCGAAGGTTTTAAATCCAGTTTAAAAATACTTAAAAATTCGGGAAAATTACGGGACTTGAATAGGATGTTAATGATGAGGTTAGTGATCCTCTAAATTGATTTGAACAGGATTGGGAGTCCCGGTGATAGTGATGTGGCCCAGGAAGGCCTATGGCATGCGTATCGAGGCGCTCGGTTAAACGGTCTGTGAGTGGACATTGGTCTCATAAATTCGATGCATGCATAACTGTTTTATGATTGTTATAATTATGATTAAATGATTTACTTTGGATATCGGTGAATTTAAAATGATTTCACGTATTTCGAGGTGAATTACGTATTTGCACGTAAACCGAGGTTTTCTGGATTTGCACCGATTTCCATAAATGTGGTTGGATATGATTTCATGAAACGGTTACGAACTTGAATAATGTAAAATCGGGCCAGGGGCCCAGTTGAACTATGAAATCGGGCCAGGGGCCCAGTTAACTTGTGGATCGGGCTAGGGGCCCAGTTAACTTGTGAAATCGGGTCAGGGGCCCAGTTGATTTCTACATACGATTGCGGGTCGGGGACCCTAAAATGGAATTGAATAAATGTTTCCTGGTTTACATTTTATATATGTTCACATGCTGGAATCTATAAATGGTTTTGATGATGTTTCGGTCATGGCACGTTTTATGATTTTGGGCATGAGACCCGTTTGATGAAACGTAACGAATGGTTCGGATTTTACCTATGTATACCTATATGTTTTGCATGTGGATATCTATAAAATGTATTTAGTACTGCACTGTATAGATCCTTCCATCTTATATTGTCTCCTCCGGCGAGGTACCCCGGAGAGGTCACGGGCGTCTAGTACGTCCAGCGTCTATGACGCTAAGCATCAGGTGATGCTGTACCCGAACGAGGTTCGGGGATTTAACTCGGAAAATTGAGACCCGAGTGGCACGCGTAGCCTTGTGATTGTGACCTTATTGACGTCAGGGACGTCAGACATCAGGGATGTCGGATTGGAGTGTATAGTGCAGTGGCTAAAATAATGGTTATGGTTTATATTATATGCCTTATGGTTCATATTACTGGATTTATGAAATAACTCTTGGATTTACTTTTGAAAATTGAAACTAGGCTTTGGTTTCCGGGCTAAGGCCCTAATGGTTATTTCTAAATAAATATGGGATTATTGGTTTTGGTGCATGCATATGATTTTACTGAGGGGCATAAATGTCTTATAAATGTTTTAAACAGACTTGTTTATTTTCGTCCACTCACAGCTTTTGTTTTCAATGCCCTTCAGGTTGATTCCGGATACGACTGCAGCAGAGACTTGAGCATCGCACACCTCCTCCATCGATCCTTACGCACTCTGGAAGCCCGTTTGGGCAATGGCAATCGGTTATCCCTTGTCTGGCGCCTCTTGTCAGACGGGAGCACGTCACATTCCATGGTAATCCCGGGGGGATTGGGATGGGTCGTGTCAAGGATTCCAAATCTAAACCTGGAAATTGAAGAAAGTTTCTGGTTTGAAAATTATGGCTTCCCAAAGTTTCGACCAAAGTTTCGATCATCATTCTGGCCACCTTTGACGTCCAAAACTTCCCAACTTGGCTCAACAAACTCCTCTCACCTTAAGGAACATGAATATGAGCTTAGATTCATTCCAAAACATCAAAAATCAAAAACCCAAATTTGAATCACATGATTTACCATTTTTGAACTCCGGCCACCGTGCACGACAGTCCTCGCCGTGGCCACCATTTGGTTCGTCTCAACATCCTCTCTCACTTTCATTCACAGCCCAGACGCGATGGAAGATGAATGAATGGTGTTTGTATGGGTTGTTTGTGTGTTTAGTTATTAGGAAGAAATGACGATGATAAATGTTGAAGATGATACACGGGTGGGAGAGAGAGAGATGAGAGGACAAATGAATTAAATAAACGCTTAACCAATGAAACATAGATCCAAAAATTAGGGAAAGCCACCAATGGGATGAGTGACACTTATCACTCATCCAAGGGCCCCATATTAATTTTTCACCAATCAGAATTAAGTATTAATTTCAAATCCTGATATTGTAAAAATAAACCGATTTCGATCCCATGACCATAACTTCCCCGTCCGACGTCCGATTTTGAAGTGCCGCCTATTTACGGACTCGTGACATCCCAATCTACGTCACGGTCATAGGTCAAAGTATAAAAAGAATTCTGGGTGAAAAGTCAACTTTTCCACCCACTAAGGGTAAAATCGTCATTTTACACCACTTGTCCGTAATTACTCGACTAATCCCCGATTAGTCACAATAATCCTTAATTTTCATTAATTAATCATAATTAATCCCGAAATTCGTGACGGGTCGTTACATGATCTGATTGCTAATATGGTATTAGAGTAGGAGGATCTGCTTGTTTGGGGCGTCTAACTGTGTTGCTGCTTCTGTGAATTGAAGATTGAACGTGTGCTTGAAGATCCTTTGTAGAATTCTAGTTTCCTTCACGAGCAAGATACTGATGGCGGGTACTGGAGGAGATCCAAAGCTACATGTGTTCAAAGGATAGAATTATGACTTTTGGAGCATCAAAATGAGGACATCATTGAAGGCTTGCGATCTATGGACTATTGTTACTCAAGGGCTACCTGAGCTTGAGTATGATAATGAAGATGAAGAAGTAGAACAAGATGTGAGTCATGCTGATTTGATCATGAATGCAAAAGCACTGAACCTGATTCAGAATTCAATCTCAGAAGAGATCTTCCCAAGAATCTCAAATATTGAGATTGCAAAACAGGCATGGGATGTTCTGAAGAAGGAATTCAGAGGAGATCCTAACGTACGGGCTGTGAAACTTCAATCTCTAAGAAGGAACTTTGAATATACCTGTATGAAACAGGATGAAAGTTTTCCTGCTTATCTCTCTAGACTGTTAGTCATTGTTAATCAAATGAAGACATATGGAGAGGAAATATCTGAGAAAAGACTTACTCAGAAGATACTGATTAGTCTAACTAAGACTTATGATTCCATAGTTTCAATCCTAAAGGAGACCAGGGATCTGGATCTAGTCAGTGTTGAGAGTATTACTATTTTAATCAGGGCATTTGTTGAGAGTATTACTGTTTCAATCAGGGCATTTGACCAAAGGCTGGAAATGCACAATGAAAGTGAGGTTGAGAAAGCTTTTGCAAGCATGAATGTGTGCAACAAGTCACAAGAATATTCCAGGGCTAGTTCTTGGAAGGCTAAGAGTTTTCAAAGTAAATCAGGATCTAGGAATTGGAATCATGACAAACCTAAAGAGAATGTGAAACAGGAAAGACCAGAAACTTAGAGAGATGTCATGAGACTCTTATGCAAGGATTGTAACAAGCATCACTGGGGAGATTGTTGGCTGAAAGGAGGCAAAGTGATACTCTCAACATGGCAAAAGATTGCCCAAGATTGCCCAAGAAAACAACCTGTTGCTACTGTTTTTGCTCAGAAAGCAGAAGGAAACATGTTTTATGCCTGTCACTCAGCATCAATAGAAAGAAATGAGGTTGTTTGGTACTTGGAAAATAGATGCAATAACCATATGACTGGCCATGAGTCTCTGTTAACCAACATTGATCGAAATCTCAATATGAAGGTGAAAATGGGTACTGGGGACCTTGTTCAAGTAGCAGGGAAGGGTTCTTTGCTGGTACATACTGATCAAGGGAAAAGTACATCAGAGAAGTCATGCTTGTACCTGAACTAGATGAAAACCTACTGAGTGTAGGGCAAATGGTTGAGCATGGTTATAGTTTGGTGTTTGGAAATAGATTTGCAGAAATATATGAAGATGGGACTTTGAGGCAAAGGATTGCTAAAGTACCTATGACAAGAAGCATATGCTTTAAACTTTCACTGGACTATATGAATTTCAGGACCAAGAAACCTGAAAATGTTGAGGCTCTGAAGGCTAGCACTGAAGGGAGTTCAAAATTGTGGCACTTGAGGTTTGGACACTTGAACTTGTCATGTCTCAAACAGCTCAAGCAAAAAGATATGGTGATAGGGTTGCCTAGCCTACAAGGAGAAAAAGGAGTGTGTGAAGGAAGCATTGCAGGGAAGCATCTTATCAGCTCTTTTGATACTAAAGGAACTTGGAGAGCATCATCACCACTAAAGCTCATACACACAAATGTGTGTGGCCCAATGCAGACAAAAGCAATGAGAGGAAATCTTTATTTCCTTACATTCATTGATGATCATTCAAAGATGTGCTGGGTATAATTTTTAAGACACAAATCAGGGGTCTTGAATGTGTTCAAAAAGTTCAAGGCTATGATAGAACTACAAAGTAGGTTCACGATAAAGAGGCTGAGAAGTGATAGAGGAGGAGAGCATCTGTCCTATGAGTTCTAGGGAGAAGCAGTTAACACTACTGTGTATCTCTTGAATAAATTTCCTACTAGGGCTGTACTGAACAAGACTCCATTTGAAAAGTTTTCAGGAAGAAGGCCAGGGGTGACTCATCTAATAATATTTGGATCATTATGTTATATGCATGTTCCAAAGTAAACCAGACAGAAGCTGGATGATTCCAACAACAAAGGAATCTTTGTTGGCTATGGAAGCTATGAGAAAGGCTAAAGAGTATATAGTTTGGAAAGCAAAAAGGTAGTGGTGTTTAGGAGTGTGATTTTCAATGAGAAAAGTCACTGGAATTGGGAGAAACTTGAGGAAGTCTCAAGTTATGTTCCCTTGAGGTTCATTTCTGAAGATGCTCAATTTGAACCAGAAGCACCACCTCAAATTTCTGAGATGACAAGTTCTAATTCAAATGCTGAAGATCATCCTATTCTCAGTTCTGGTTCATCATCCAGCACTACCTCAAGTAGTTCCACAGAATAGAATAGCAATACTCCAGTGAAGCTAAGAAGACTAAGTAACATCTATGCTAGGTGTCACATGAGTATGATTGAACTAGAGAGTTTCAAAGAAGCAGTTAAGGAATCAGCCTGGAGAAAGGCAATGGAGGCTGAAATAGAGATGATTGAGAAGAATGAGACCCGGGAGCTCATAGAAAGGCCTATAGCTAAACCAGTGATTGGAGTAAAAACAAAGCTTAACCTGGATGGCTCAGTACAGAAACACAAAGCCAGGTTGGTTACAAAAGGGTATGCATGTAACACCCCAGAAATTCGAGGATTTTAGTGTTGTAATTTAATGTGTGAATTGACGTTTTTACCCTTGTGATTGGTATGGCCAAATTATTGACTTTTGATTGGTGAATTAAATGGACTTTGACCTATGACCGTGACGTATTTCGGGAAGTCACGAGTTCATAGACAGGTGGCACGTCCAATTAGGACGATCAGGGAAAAAGTTATGACTATTGGAAGTTCAGGGGCATTACCGTAATTTTGACGGTTAGGGCAAAAATGTTGACTTTTAATTTGACAATTAATTTTCACATGACTCAAGGATCGTTAGGTAGGTCTCGATGTCCTGAGTCCGTAGACAGGCGGCACGCCGAAATCGGACTTCGTACGAGGAAGTTATGGTCAGAAACGTGAAATCGGGAGGTTCATGTCTCGGTTTTCGTGTTGAATATTTTATTCTGGAAATCTGATTGGAAGACACCTGGATGAGTGACAAGTGTCACTCACCCATTGGTTAGATTGGATCAGATCCACTATGGGATTAAATAGCATTAAAATCCACTTTTGATCTCAGCCATTGATTTGAGGTACCCCAGATCTAATCTGAACCATTGATCTCATCCTTGAGATCAAATCTGGACCGTCCGTTTCCTTTCCCTCCATTCTTTATATTTCCTACCCGAAATGCACATTCTGTCCATTTTGAACAAACACCCCAGCTCATCACCCATTCTCTGTGTCTGCGTGTGGGGGACTCACTGGTGAGGCTGAGAGACGGCGGTGAACGGCGGCAGGCGGCGGCAAGGTAGGTGGTTCCTAACCCGAAACTGCTTAAAAACTCAGAAAATGGAAGCCTGTTTTCCAACGTGTTTTGTCGTGTTCTATTGATCCTATTGGATTCTATGGACTGGTAGGAAACTTTAGGACGTGATTTCGTGGTCTGAGGTGACCTGAACGGTGGTTAAACATCGACGGGAACCCGGGTCTGTTCATCGAGGTAAGTCTTCGATTCAGCCCTTGTTTATTGATTTTAATTAGCTAGAACTGTTTCTGGGATTAAGACGAGTAGTTAGGAACAAACCTGAACAAAAATGATTGAGAAATGATGAAATGGTGACCGGGTCATGATCGCGGGTCTGATCGACCCGAGTTGCAGAGATATGGGTCAACCCATCTGAGGACAGAGGTGATGATGTGGCACCTTGTCAGACTGCTTGTCAGACTGTCAGGTGACGTGGACCAACCGTGAGTCGACACGTGTCACATGTCAGTGCACAGTCAGCACTGACATGTCAGTGACGTGGCCCAATCAGGGACTGCCACGTGTCACTGACATGTCAGTGACGTGGACCAGTGCCGTGCTGACACGTGGCACATGTCAGATCTGACACGTGGCCTGACAGATCAGTGAGGTTGACCAATCGGGTGTTGACACGTGGCACTGTCAGAGTCTGACATGTCAGACCTGACAGCTGTCAGATGACGTCAGCAGTGACGTCAGCGATGACGTCAGCAGGGACTGTTCCTGCGTTGACCGACGCGTTGACTGGCATGTGTGGGCGTGTGTGAACAGTACTTTTGGTGGGACCACCACCATTCTTTAGGTTTCGACGATCCGGATCCAATGGCGGTGGTTTCGGGTCGATCGGAGATCATTAAGTTGGTCAAAATGAGGTTTATTTCCTTGGGAAGCGCGTTCGGACAGCTTTTCCGGGCCGGTTTCGGTCTAGGGTTTCATGGTTAAATGTTTGGGGTTTGTATGGACCCTTACGTATACTTTGGATATGACAGGGATTGTATAATTGTACCAGATCGAGGGTATACGCTCGGTTTTCAGCAGGATTGTACTGTGAGTGGGCCATTTTCTTAAACCCTTGCGTGCATAAATGTTTTCTGGTTTATTATACTTATTCACATGCTAAAAACAATAATGGTTTTGATGATATGGAAAAATGGTTATGGCACGTTTCACGGTATTTGGGCTTGAGACCCGTCTGTTGAAACTTAATGATTGGTTCAGATTTTATCTATGTATATATATGCTTTGCATATGGATATCAATAAAATGTATTTAGTACTGCACTGTATAGATCCTTTCATATTATATTGTCTCCTCCGGATGAGGTACCCCGGAGAGGTCACGTACGTCTAGTACGTCCAGCGTCTATGACGCTAAGCATCGGGGATGCAGTACCCGAACGGGGTTCGGGGATTGAACTCGGAAATTGAGACCCGAGTGGCACGCGTAGCCTTGTGATTGTGACCTTATTGGACGTCAGGGACGTCAGACATCAGGGATGTCGGGATTGGAGTGTATAGTACAGCAACTAAAATTATACTTATGGTTTTATATTATGCCTTATGGTTCATACTATATGATTGATGGTTTTAAATACGGTTGCATGCATGTTTGGAAAACGGAGGGGTAAATTATATATTTTACTTATCGAATGATTTTATAAACTTGAGTTTCGGTCCACTCACCCTTAATGTTTTTGGTAACCCCTCCAGGTCGTGATACTGAGGTAGAGGAGGAACCTGAGGCTGAGGCATAGATCTACTTCTGCGTACCTGAACCCCTGTTGGGTGGTGTACCCGCAGGTTTACTATAGAGTCGTGCTTGCAACTTGTAATTTTGGATTTCATCCCTTGTCTGACATTCGTTTAATTCGGATTTGATGTATGACTTTAATTTGGTTATTTATGCATTTGATGTTTTGAGGTTAAAATTGGTATGAATTATTGGGTGTCAGACGGGAGCAGGGCACGTCCCCTTGTGGTCCCTGTGCGATCGGGGCGGGTCCTGTCAGCTTGGTATCAGAGCACTAGGTTGTGGTCAGTACTAGGGTATGGTCAGCATGCTAGACTAGCGATTAGTACTAGTTACTTTTCGACTTTTAAGAATATTGTTATCTGATCTATGCCTCTTGACAGTTGGTTATGCCTCCTAGGCGAATTCGTCATACACGAACTGACGAGGATCTGGAAAGGGAGATGGAATGCGCGAGCATTGAAAGGGCTCAACGTTTGGGAGCCACTCCTTTCTGCGGGGGATCAAACCCCGAGGATGCTCATGATTGGATCACCAAGTGGGAGAGGATCTTCTCGGTGATGCACTGCCCTCCGGGCTAACGGGTAACTTTGGCGGCCTTCTTGCTGGAAGGAGGAGCCTACCAGTGGTGGCACGGACTCGAAATGTCGGGATGGTCTGTCCATACCACTACTTGGGAAGCTTTCCGTTCTAGATTTCTAGACCAGTACTACCCGCGATCCTTTCGCGCGGCACGGGAGGCTGAGTTCCTGTGGCTGGAGCAGGGTGATATGTCCGTTGCGGACTACGAGCAAACTTTCGGAAAACTATCCCGGTTCGCTGCATCATTCGTGAACACGGAGGAGGACAAATGCCAAAGGTTTGAGCTTGGACTCCGAGGGGAGATCTGGGCAAGTGTGACTGCTGCTACTTATGCTTCACTGAGAGATTTGGTTGACACTGCGGTGCGTGTCGAGGCCAGTCTGGCGGCACACCAGACACGACAGCCTTCGGGCGAGGGGCGACGTCAGGATCGCCCACATCGTGGCCCATCGGGCCATAAGAACAACAAGGGAGGGGGCTACAGGGGAGCACCCTCATCCTTCAAGGGTCGTGGCTGGTCAGGTCGACGCGGAGGCTCTCAGGGCAGAGGATCTGGATACAACTCTGGGCAACGCTCATCTTGGAGCGGTGCTTCTAGCGGGCATTCGGACAGGCCTAGGCCAGTAACTTGTTTTTCTTGTGGAGAGGAGGGCCACTATGCCTGTGATTGCCCGCAGTTGTCCAAGAACAACGACGCTGGGGGCTCTAGCGTGGTGCAGAGTACGGCTTCCCACACTAATGGAGGTCGCGGTCAGGGAGGTGACCGTGGTGCTGGGCGTGGCGCGCGCGGGCGCAGACGGAACGGAGGGCCAAAGGCCCAAGTGTTTGCCATGACCCAGCAGCAGGTGAGGACTGCCCCAGGCGTGGTCACAGGTACACTACATATCTTTAACCTTCTTGTACGTGTATTGATGGATGCGGGGGCTACACATTCTTTTATTTCGAAAAGTTGTGCTGGTATGCTTGATTGTGTGGTATCAGCTTTAGATTGCGAAATGGGTGTTGGCACCCCGATGGGCATCGTGTACCTTGTGAATCAGGTGATTCGGAGGTACCCGGTAAGAATTGAGGATGTGGATTTACCAGCAGACTTAATTATTCTGGATATCTACGACTTCGATATAATCCTAGGGATGGATTGGCTGACGGAGCACGGATCTCTCATCGACTGCTGTAGCAAGCAAGTGATTCTGCGGAGCCCGGGTTTGCCGGAAGTTATCTTTCAGGGGGAACGTGACGGTTCGCCTCCTGAAGTGATTTCGTCACTTACTGCTACCAAACTTCTACGGAAGGGATGCCAGGCTTATCTAGCGCATGTCGTGTCGGAACAGGTTGATACTCCGGGTATCGACGAGATACCGGTGGTATGTGAGTTTCCGGATGTGTTCCCGGAAGACTTACCTAGATTGCCACCCTTGCGGGAGATCGAGTTTACTATTGAACTACTCCCTGGTACCCGACCTATATCCCAGGCACCATACCGGATGGCGTCGGCCGAGTTACGAGAACTCAAGACTCAATTGCAGGAGTTGGTGGATTTGAGATATGTCCGACCGAGTACTTCACCGTGGGGAGCACCGGTGTTGTTCGTAAAGAAGAAGGAGGGAGGTCTCCGTTTATGTATTGACTATCGACAACTCAACAAGGTGACGCTGAGGAACCAGTATCCTCTACCCAGGATCGATGACCTTTTTGACCAGTTGCGGGGAGCTCAGTGCTTCTCGAAAATTGATTTGCGGTCTGGGTATCACCAACTGAGGATTTCGGAGGAGGATATTCCGAAAACTGCTTTTCGAACCCGTTACGGACACTACGAGTTCCTTGTTATGCCATTTGGTTTGACGAATGCTCCAGCAACATTCATGGATCTGATGAACCGGGTCTTCCGACCCTATCTGGATAAGTTCGTGATTGTGTTCATCGATGATATTTTGGTGTACTCGAGGAGTGCCCGTGCACATGAGGAACATCTACGGTTAGTCTTGGAGAAGCTGAGACAAGAAAAATTGTACGCCAAGCTGAGCAAGTGTCAGTTTTGGCTGAGCAGTATTGGTTTTCTGGGACACGTGATATCGACAGATGGGATTTGCGTGGATCCCCAGAAAACAGAAGCGGTGACCAACTGGGCTAGACCGACAACGGTGACCGAGGTACGGAGTTTCGTCGGATTAGCAGGTTACTACCGGAGATTCGTGGAGGGTTTCTCCAAAATTGCTGCACCATTGACTCGTTTGACTCGGAAGGGAGTGAAGTTTATCTGGGACGAGCAGTGCGATCGGAGTTTTCAAGAGTTGAAAGATCGATTGACCACTGCACCTGTCCTCGCATTGCCGGATGACAGTGGAGAGTTTGTGGTCTTCAGTGATGCATCGCTGCAAGGCCTGGGCTGCGTGTTGATGCAAACTGGCAAGGTTATCGCCTACACATCCCGGCAGCTGAAGACCCATGAGTTGAACTACCCTACCCATGATTTGGAGTTGGCGGCGGTGGTTCATGCTCTAAAGATCTGGAGACATTATCTGTTCGGCGCAACGTGTCGGATATACACCGACCACCAGAGTCTTAAATACTTATTCACTCAGAAGGAGCTTAACATGAGACAACGAAGATGGTTGGAGCTGCTGAAGGACTATGACTGTACGATCGAGTACCATCCGGGTAAGGCCAATATGGTGGCTGATGCACTCAGCAGGAAATCAGCAGGATCGGTTGCACACCTGGGGATGGTGTATCTTCCTTTGCTGGTGGAACTCCGGAAGGCGGGAGTTATTTTAGGTACGGATGAGCATGGAGCTTTGTTGGCCAGCTTCCATGTACGACCTGTACTGATTGATCGGATTATCGAAGCACAACTTCAGGATCCGATATTCTGTATTTACAGAATTCGGGTCGATGCGGATGGGAGACAGGATTTTACCATCCGGGACGATGGAGCACTTGTGAAATTGGGCCGTTTGTGTGTACCTGCAGTGGCAGAGTTACGGGCCGAGATTCTTGAGGAGGCCCATAGTTCGGCCTATGCTATGCATCCAGGGGGTACAAAGATGTACCGTACCCTTCGGAACCATTATTGGTGGCCAGGAATGAAGAAGGATATTGCTGAATTCGTGAGCAAATGCTTAACCTGTCAGCAGGTTAAGGCGGAACGGCAGAGACCTTATGGGGCTATGCAGCCACTTCCGATTCCCGAGTGGAAGTGGGATCACATCACCATGGACTTCGTCTTTAAGTTACCGAGGACTCAGAGTGGGGTGGACGGAGTATGGGTGATCGTGGATCGGTTAACCAAATCAGCCCATTTTCTGCCAGTTCAGGAGACCTATAAACCGAACCGACTGGCTCAATTGTTTGTGAAAGAAATCATACGATTGCATGGTATGCCGGAATCGATCGTGTACGATCGTGATCCGCGTTTCACTTCTAGGTTCTGGCGGAGTTTGCAAGCTACCTTGGGAACAACCCTACGTTTCAGTACTGCTTTCCATCCTCAGACCGATGGACAGTCTGAAAGAACCATTCAGACCCTGGAGGACATGATGAGGTCATGTGTACTACAGTTTCAGGACTCTTGGGATACTCATTTGCCATTGATGGAATTCGCTTACAACAACAGCTATCAGGCAAGCATCGGGATGGCACCTTATGAGGCACTGTATGGTCGACAGTGCAGGACACCTATCTGCTGGACGGAGATAGGAGAACGAGCGGCTGTAGGGCCGGAATTGATGGACTTAACCATGGAAACTATTCGTATTATCAAGGAGAGATTGAAGACGGCATAGGATCGCCAGAAGAGTTATGCCGATCGACGGATTCGAGACTTGGAATTTGAAGTGGGAGATTTTGCCTTCCTGAAGTTATCACCGTGGAAGGGGATTATCCGATTTGGTCGACGGGGGAAACTGAGCCCGCGTTTTATCGGACCATATGAGATCGTGGAGAGAATTGGCAGAGTTGCTTACCGATTGGCACTACCTCCAGAACTATCTAGAGTTCACAATGTTTTCCATATATCGATGCTACGGAAGTACGTACATGATGCTTCTCATGTACTTGGGGAACAACATGTCGAACTACGGGAGGATTTGAGCTTTGATGAACAACCAGTACAGATCTTGGATCGGAAGGACAAGGTACTACGTCGGAAGACGATCCCTCTCGTGAAGATTCTCTAGAGAAACCAGAATGAGGAAGAAGCCACATGGGAGCCTGAGGCTCAAATGCGAGAACAATTTCCTCATTTGTTTCTTTGAAATTTCGGGACGAAATTTCTTAAGGGGGGAAGGTTGTAACACCCCGGAAATTCGAGGATTTTAGTATTGTAATTTAATGTGTGAATTGACGCTTTTACCCTTGTGATTGGTATGGCCAAATTATTGACTTTTGATTGGTGAATTAAATGGACTTTGACCTATGACCGTGACGTAGTTCGGGACGTCACGAGTTCATAGACAGGTGGCACGTCCAATTCGGACGATCAGGGAAAAAGTTATGACTATCGGAAGTTCAGGGGCTTTACCGTAATTTTGACGGTTGGGGCAAAAACGTTGACTTTTCATTTGACAATTAATTTTCACATGAATCAAGGATCGTTAGGTAGGTCTCGATGTCCTGAGTCCGTAGATAGGCGGCACGCCGAAATCGGACTTCGTACGAGGAAGTTATGGTCAGAAACGTGAAATCGGGAGGTTCGTGTCTCGGTTTTCGTGTCAAATATTTTATTCTGGAAATCTGATTGGAAGACACCTGGATGAGTGACAAGTGTCACTCACCCATTGGCTAGATTGGATCAGATCCACTATGGGATTAAATAGCATTAAAATCCACTTTTGATCTCAGCCATTGATTTGAGGTACCCCAGATCTAATCTGAACCATTGATCTCATCCTTGAGATCAAATCTGGACCGTCCGTTTCCTTTCCCTCCATTCTTTATATTTCCTACCCGAAATGCACATTCTGTCCATTTTGAACAAACACCCCAGCTCATCACCCATTCTCTGTGTCTGCGTGTGGGGGACTCACTGGTGAGGCTGAGAGACGGCAGTGAACGGCGGCAGGCGGCGGCAAGGTAGGTGGTTCCTAACCCGAAACTGCTTAAAAACTCAGAAAATGGAAGCCTGTTTTCCAACGTGTTTTTTCGTGTTCTATTGATCCTATTCGATTCTATGGACTAGTAGGAAACTTTAGGACGTGATTTCGTGGTCTGAGGTGACCTGAACGGTGGTTAAACAGCGACGGGAACCCGGGTCTGTTCATCGAGGTAAGTCTTCGATTCAGCCCTTGTTTATTGATTTTAATTAGCTAGAACTGTTTCTGGGATTAAGACGAGTAGTTAGGAGCAAACCTGAACAAAAATGATTGAGAAATGATGAAATGGTGACCGGGTCATGATCGCGGGTCTGATCGACCCGAGTTGCAGAGATACGGGTCAACCCGTCTGAGGACAGAGGTGATGACGTGGCACCCTGTCAGACTGTCAGGTGACGTGGACCAACCGTGAGCCGACACGTGTCAGATGTCAGTGCACAGTCAGCACTGACATGTCAGTGACGTGGCCCAATCAGGGACTGCCACGTGTCACTGACATGTCAGTGACATGGACCAGTGCCGTGCTGACACGTGGCACATGTCAGATCTGACACGTGGCACATGTCAGATCTGACACGTGGCCTGACAGATCAGTGAGGTTGACCAATCGGGTGTTGACACGTGGCACTGTCAGAGTCTGACATGTCAGACCTAACAGCTGTCAGATGACGTCAGTGATGACGTCAGCAGGGATTGTTCCTGCGTTGACCGACGCGTTGACTGGCGCGTGTGGGCGAGTGTGAATAGTACTTTTGGTGGGACCACCACCATTCTTTAGGTTTCGACGATCCAGATCCAATGGCGGTGGTTTCGGGTCGATCGGAGATCATTAAGTTGGTCAAAATGAGGTTTATTGCCTTGGGAAGCGCGTTCGGACAGCTTTTCCGGGCCGATTTCGATCTAGGGTTTCATGGTTAAATGTTTGGGGTTTGTATGGACCCTTACGTATACTTTGGATATGACAGGGATTGTATAATTGTACCAGATCGAGGGTATACGCTCGGTTTTCAGCAGGATTGCACTGTGAGTGGGCCATTTTCTTAAACCCTTGCGTGCATAAATGTTTTCTGGTTTATTATACTTATTCACATGCTAAAAACAATAATGGTTTTGATGATATGGAAAAATGGTTATGGCACGTTTCACGGTATTTGGGCTTGAGACCCGTCTGTTGAAACTTAATGATTGGTTCGGATTTTATCTATGTATATATATGCTTTGCATGTGGATATCAATAAAATGTATTTAGTACTGCACTGTATAGATCCTTTCATATTATATTGTCTCCTCCGGATGAGGTACCCCGGAGAGGTCACGGACGTCTAGTACGTCCAGCGTCTATGACACTAAGCATCGGGGATGCAGTACCCGAACGGGGTTCGGGAATTGAACTCGGAAATTGAGACCCGAGTGGCACGCGTAGTCTTGTGATTGTGACCTTATTGGACGTCAGGGACGTCAGACATCAGGGATGTCGAGATTGGAGTGTATAGTGCAGCAACTAAAATTATACTTATGGTTTTATATTATGCCTTATGGTTCATACTATATGATTGATGGTTTTAAATACGGTTGCATGCATGTTTGGAAAACGGAGGGGTAAATTATATGTTTTACTTATCGAATGATTTTATAAACTTGAGTTTCGGTCCACTCACCCTTAATGTTTTTGGTAACCCCTCCAGGTCGTGATACTGAGGTAGAGGAGGAACCTGAGGCTGAGGCATAGATCTACTTCGGCGTACCTGAACCCCTGTTGGGTGGTGTACCCGCAGGTTTATTATAGAGTCGTGCTCGCAACTTGTAATTTTGGATTTCATCCCTTGTCTGACTTTCGTTTAATTCGGATTTGATGTATGACTTTAATTTGGTTATTTATGCATTTGATGTTTTGAGGTTGAAATTGGTATGAATTATTGGGTGTCAGACGGGAGCAGGGCACGTCCCCTTGTGGTCCTTGTGCGATCGGGGCGGGTCCTGTCAATGCACAGAAACTAGGTGTTGATTTCAATAAGACTTTTGCCCCTAAGGCAAGGCTGGATACAATAAGAGTCCTAGTTGCTTTAGCAGCACAACGAAGATGGGAATTGTTTCAGGTTGATGTGAAATCTGCATTTCTGAATGGTGTACTATAGGAAGAGGTGTATATTGATTAACATGAAGGTTTTGTGGTTCAAGGAAGTAAAACTAAGGGCTACAAGTTACACAGAGCTCTCTATGGCCTGAAACAAGCACCAAGGGCTTGGTATGTAGAGATAGACTCCTACTTGCTGAGTTGTGATTTAGAAAGAAGTACTAGTGAGCCTACATTATATTTGAAGGGTAAAAATGATGAGGGAACCTTGATTGTGTCTATATATGAGGATGACATTGTTTACACAGGGGATAGAACAAGAATGATGACTGAGTTCAAGCAGGATAGATGAGAAAGTATAAGATGACAGACTTGGGGTTACTACATCATTTCCTAGGGATGGGAATACTACAATCTAGTGAGGGAATCTATATACATAAAAGGAAATATGCCTCAACCCTCCTTGAGAAGTTTGGACTCAAGAATTGCAAACCTGTCAGCATTCCAGTTGCTACAAGTGACAGATTGCAGAAAGAAGATGAGAGTAAGGTTGCAGATGAGCAGCTTTATAAACAGATTGTTGGGAGCTTGCTCTATCTCACCGCTACAAGACTAGATTTCATGTATGCAACAAGCTTACTATCAAGATTCATGCATAATCCTACGAAGAAACACTATGGGACAGCTAAAAGGATCCTAAGGTATGCTCAAGGGACTTTGAACTATGGGATTGAATACAAGAAAGGGAAGGTTGCTACTTTGGTGGGATTCTGTGAAAGTGATTGGGGAGGGTCCATTGATGACATGAAGAGCACGACTGGTTATGCTTTCATACTAGGCAGTTGAGTGTTTTCATGGGCTTCTGTGAAGCAAAACAGTGTGGCTCTCTCAACAGCAGAAGCTAAGAATGTGAGTGCCTCTGAGGCAACTACTCAAGCAGTCTGGTTGAGGTTTGTCCTAGGTGATCTAGGAGAAGAACAAGTAGAAGCCTTTCCCCTAATGTGTGACAACATGTTAGCCATTGCCATGGCTAAAAATCCTGTCTTTCATCAGAAGACTAAACATATTCACAGAAGGTGGCACTACATAAGAGATGCAATACATAATGGAGAAGTGTCCATTCAATATTGCAGGTTTGAGGATCAATTGGCAAACATATTTACTAAAGCTCTACCTAAGGAACGGTTCTACTACCTAAGGGATCTACTAGGGGTAGTACCAGTGAACAGCTTAGGAGGGGCTATTGGAATGTAAGCTGTACCCTGGCAGCTGACTTGGCAGTGATCCTGCTGTCAACTCGAAGAGGACATATGGAAAATCAAGAAGAAAAGAAGAGTAAATGAGAGATAAGTGTGTGAGAATTCTGTTAGACTAGGTGTGTGACGTGTAAGTGTGATGAGCAAGTAAAGAAATTGTCACTGTCATCATCTAACCGTCATGCTAGTTGTGTGTGATTGTGAGTGAGTGAGTGCTTGATATACATTGTATTCATTCATTCAATCTAATGCGATGTGAAGAAATACAATGAGATCAGAGAGAGATATCTGATCACTGTGATGCAAAACAAACTATGCACATTCAAATTAGCATTTCATCGAACACTTAGAGTGCACACTGTAATTCTGTGAATCTCAACAGAATTGCTTGATCAATCAATCCAGAAATAAGCAAAGAGAAGAGAAGAAGAAACTATCCTAACCACACGAGCTAATCTCGTTCATTTCCAGCTAAGAAGATTGAGTTTGGAAGTTTACCTCAAGCAATGTAATAGTGCTGTGCGGTGGAGGCGCGATCACAATCATCATTTGACTTGATTTGATTGCCAATAAAACGGCCTAGAAAAAAAAAACAAACACTAATTAGTATGTAGAATGTGCAACACGATTAGAATAACGACCCTAGCTACATCATCTGCAGTTGTCGACAACGTAAAATATGTCTAGGGAGAGTCGATGTAGCAACATCTCATATTCACATAAATAACCATTATCTGCAACTTGATTCTTCTCTCTCTGTATTTATGGTTCACCTTCTCTCTGTATTTATGGTTTATCTCAATTTTCTTCAACTGGTCTAAAAGATGCTTGTAATTCGATCTAGTAATCGTAAATAGGTGCAACTCAAGGTACTTTATTGAAGTTATTTTCATTATGAGAGAGGACTAAATCAGATCGATCAGTGTATATATATTGGTAAATTTTTTCGCATTTAATTAACATTTAATATCAATGAATTTTTTCGTAGTTAAAACAATATCAACCATTTGAATAATTTAATTAGGTGATCAGGAAAAAATAAAAATTAATTGGGTGATATTATTCCACATCAACTCCACCGGGGTTCTCACAACCCACGAGCTCACAAGCCTTGAACCGTGGCACCTCATAGCAACAGGGTAGTGGTACCACACCCTTGGAAGCTCCAGTGACTAAATTTATGTTAATCCTCCCTAAGCTTCTCCCCCATGATCAAATTACCCATCTGTGTCAAATAGTCATATATATCCCTGTTGCATACCTCTGTTATCCCGAGACAGTTGTTGAGGTGTGAGGATAACGTCCTACATCAGAAAAGCACAACTACAATTTGTTCCTTATATGATTTTGGGCTATTCCCCTCATTACGAATTGGTTTTGGGGTGGAACCTCAACTTCTTACATGGTATCAGAACAGGGTTATCCCACGTGATAGGCTTAATCGCCACACGTGTCACACGTACCCATTCAAATCGTCACGTGATAGGCTAGAAAATCCGCCACACGTGAGGGGGCGTGTTGAGATGTGAGAAAATACATCACATTGAAAAACAAAACTACAATTTGTGTCTTATAAGATCTTGGGCTACTCTCCTCATTGCCAATTGATTTTGGGGTAGAACCTCAACTTTTTACAAAAGTAACCTTCGATCCCGTGGGTATGAGAGATCACGAGGAACACCACAAAGTAGCACTTAAGAAGATACTGATACCCTGCTTCACATAACCAAAAGATTCATTCTTTATGAGTCAAGTACCATTCAAAGAGTAAAGGGCAGGGCCCGCGTTAGTCTTTTATCTACTACAACACCGTGTTCCACCCTTTATCTCCGACCTCTTGCAACTATATGGGGAGTTGTTGACTGACCCTACTAGGTTACCTCCTAGTTGCCCCACTGATCACGAATGAAAAAGGCATCCATGCATTTCTTTTGTTATAAATTCTGTGAATTTTTTTTATTTTGAAGTTATTTGTACCCTATGCTTCAGTCAATAAACATACCAGAAATGCACCAAATCAAACACAACTCCTCTTTTTGGTGAGTCATTGATAACGCCCAAACTACGCATTAAATTAAACACATAATTCAGGTGTTATGCAATTTAAACCATTTTTGTGTGGTTGTAGTATTGGTAAATAGAGATCGTTCTTAACCGGGGAAATTAGGGAACATTAATAATATGTGAGTTAAAAAGAATAATGAATAATCAAAGAATAATGAATTAAAGAATTAAAGAATTAAAGAATTAAATAATAAAGAATCAAAGAATAAATGAATTAAAGAATAAAAGAATGAAAGAATTAATGAATTAATGAAATAAAGAATAAAAGAATAAAAGAATAAAAGAATAAAAGAATAAAAGAATAAAAGAATAAAGAAGTAAATGGGGGGTTTGAAAAGATTGTAATCATAAAATAAAGAAAACAAGTAAAAACAATTAAGAACTTAATTCTACTTCTACTTTAACTTTTGTGCAAGTGAACTTTCTTCAAACACATATTTTTACCAACACTCTAACATCATGCTCATATTGAACTAATCACGAAATCCTACCTTAATCATCTCAAATACATGCATACATTTTTCAATATTATAAATGCACCGAACAGCCGTCATAAACACTTATAATACGATTCACCTTATGTTATTGATTTCAATGTGCGTCAAACATTTAAATCTCTTCAACCCTATTCTAAGTGCACCGAACATCGGTCATAAACACTTAGCGTTAAATTGAAGGTTAAGCGCTAAAACATATGAAGTAAATAAAATTCAAAAAGTAAAACACATGGAGATTGTATTCACATTTACAAATGTTAGAAAGAAAATACCAACACATATATTGAATTATAAGTAAACCGAAATAATAACAAGAATTTAAGTAAAGGGAAGAAAGTTACACTTTCGGAATCCAAGAACAGCTTGTGATTCCGAAAGTGGATGGAAACAATGGAATGTTATTCATAAGGAATACCGAACAACGGCTGGAACCTTATAAAGATGGAGGATAAAACATAAGAATTCGGATTTAAATTCTAGAACTATTTCGGAAATACTCGGCCTAGGTATTTCTTAAGGAAAGCGTAAAAATGTGTTTAAGAGATCTCAAAGAAAAATCACAAGAACAAAGTAAAGAAGAAATGAAATTAAGAAATAACATAAATTAAGAACAAGAATTAAAAGAAAGCTAATTAAATAAAATATCTACAAGAAGTTAAAATGGTCCCCAAAAATAAAGAATAAAAAGAAAGAAGATGATCTAAAAGAAGAGAAAAACTAGAGAGAAAATTTTAGAACCTAAACTAAAAAGAGAAACAAAATGGGAAAAAATGGCGACCCTTTTGTTACATGAAATGAACCCCTATTTATAGGGAGAAAAAGCTACCAAAAATAAAATAAAATAAATAAAAATTACAATAAAAATGAAATGATGAACAATGATGAACAATGATGATTTTAGGGATGGTTTGGAGCTGGAAAAATCAGAAAAAGGACTGAAAAACTACTGCAAATGGAGCAGTTGAAGGTTCGGTGAGCTGCTGCTGAAAAAGGGACTCTGAATTCGGTCAGGAGCTGCTGACAGAGGGCAGGTGGGTTGGTGAGGAGCAGCTAAAAAGAAGGGCAACCATTTAGCGCACGCGCGCTGACAGAGGAAGGCTGGTTCGACATGTGTGCGCCAAACAAACGAAGGAACTTTCAATGAAGGGCTGCAGGCGTGAGCCTGGGCTGGAGAGAAGGAAACTGGGCCGCAGCTTGCTGGGTTGGAGGGGAAGACTGACGCGGGCCTGGGCTTTCGCGCATGGGCTTGGGTTGCGCAGGAAAAGGGCTGCAACATAAAAAAATGGGGTCAAATTAAATATAAATTTGGGCTTACAAAATTAATAATAATTAATATATATAATTCAATCGAATTTCGTACATAATTTCTTCGTTATAATTCCAATCGGGACGATTCTTTCGCCAAAAAGCTCCAAATTACAAACTTTATTTATTTAAACAAAAATATCACAAAACTAAATTATTTTATCTAATTATTTATTATTTTAATATTAAAATTCAAGTATAAATGGTATAAAATAATATAAAATAATGCTTATTTGAGGACCTATCAGTCATTCACTCTCTGGAAACTCTAACTTAGATCATTGGAACTACACCAGTTTGATTCCCATGAAGGGATACATAGGCATTTAGCGTATTTCATTTCAGTTTACTTTAAAAAATTTGTCACATGCTTGTTATTGAACTCTCAGACCACTACGGGCATCCATCTCTCTTTCTTATTGATGGAGTATCTCCATATGTGCTCTTGACTTCCGTATTACGTAATTTTATCAAAAATTTTAATTTCTCCTATGTTTTTCCGATTTCTAAGGTTATGTTCCTTTTTGTTTTTTTTTTCCGGGCTTCTTCTTGTTTAGCGAGGAAAGCAATTCCAAGTTTCACAGCCAACTCGATAAACTGCAATTCGTTGCTCAAGTAAGGAGCCTACTGACGCATCACAAGGGGAAGAGAATCTCATTAGTAAGCATCGCATAGTGAATCAAGACGATGTAATTATCATAATTACCTCATGTACTTGGCGAGCGTTGGTTTTCAAGCCCTCATATTTCTGGGTATTGTTGGCACGATTGATAATCAGTGACATGTTTTTTACATGTTTTGAACATAGGTATCTTGAAGAAGCATACACTCCATTGTCATCTTCGGCAGAGCTGGATTAGGGAATAGCAACCCTTCAAAGTTTGCACACATTATGGGAATATTAATTGTAATAGTCGGTGGTGATCTCACGTTTGAAAGAGAGTCTCAATGTACGTTTGGCTTCGATTTCCAAGAAGAAATGAAGATTTCCAAGATCTTTCATGGCGAAGTTCGCGCTGTGATGAGTTAGTTATTTCTTAGCGACCAAGGATTCAAGTGAGATAATTAAGTATAAGGGTCCTGCTAAAGGTCAATCCTTCTTCACCCTCTACTAGTCCTGTTATAATTACCTTTGTGTTTTGACGCTTCTACCCTTATTTTTTTGCTTTCCCTTTGTGTACAGTAACTTTACTCTTATGCCCTTCTTGCTTCTTCGATCTCTTCGTTCTTATTTTCGAACCCGGCCTCCCTTTTTCTCTTTTCTGCGATCTCCTTCAAACACATACTGAATCTCATCTTCATTTTCAATTCTCTTTTCTTTCATTTGCTTTTGTTGTATCAGAATAATACACTCAACGAAGGTTATTGTTTTAATTTTATTTGGCTTGCCTTGCGATCATCTCCTGCACAAGGTTGAGTGTGAGTTGAGGTTTTAATTAGGTTATTGTTTGTGTGAAATCTTTTTCAATTAGGTTATTCTCGTGGATTTTGGGGCTTGATTGTCTTGCATTTTTTAAAGGATTAAGTAAGAAGCTGTTGAAAATTTGAAGAACTTTTGTGGAATTTGCAGGTAAGTTCTAGGTTTGAGTCAATCTATGTTTTAGTAGGTTTTCATCAATTTCTCTATGGGTTTGTGTCAATTGCTTATTAGGTTCATGCATTGAGTAGTAAAATTTTTGGTTGTTACACACTCAACGGAGGTTATTGTTTTTAGTTCTATTTGGCTTCGGCTTGCGATCATCTCTCGCACAAGGTTGAGTGTGAGGTAAAGCTTTAATTAGGTTATTTTTTGTGTGAATTAATTTTTAAATTAGGTTATTGTCATGGATTTTGGGGCTTGATTGTCTTGCATTTTTTTAAAGGATTAAGCAAGGAATTGTTGGAAATTTGAAGAACTTTCGCGGAATTTTCAGGTAAGTTCTAGGTTTTAGTCAATCTATATTTTAATAAGTTTTCATCAATTTCTCTATGAGTTTGTATCAATTGATTATTGGGTTCATGCATTGAGTAGTAAATTTTTTGGTTGTTTGTGTCAATTTATGCTAAATTGCTATTTGATGTTTTGTTTTGCAGCAAAGGTGATGATCAAGTTGTTAATCCACGGTGAGAAGTCCAGAGCCAAAGCTATGAAGCCTGTAGTTGGGGTTGAAGGTAATTAATTAATTAATCAAAGGAGTGAATTTACTTCTGGCTGGATTTTAGAGATTTTCTAGGAGTGAATTTTTATTTACTAATTTATTTTCAATTCGATTGAATTGAATTATTGAAATTCAATGTTTATTTCTGGCTAACGCATAAATATTAGCATGTTTATTTATTCTCTTAGAAAATTTTACATGGTAAAAGATAATTATTACTTATTTGGTTGAACTTTGTTTTATATTCCAGAGTGCGAACCATATTCTGAAGTCGTAGGAGTGCCATCACTAAGTATCCTGATTTAAGACCACTTTATATTTTTCCTCCATTACATAGTATATGTATTTACTTATTCTATAGTCTTACCTTCTTTATTTATTCCCTGTTTTAATTGTTTCTCTTTGTCTCTAATAGTGCAATGTAATGATGAATCCTACCATGCAGATGTGTTCTTGCAGGCTATAACAGGTACTATTTTATTTAAACTTCCTTTTACAACCATATTTGAGTATAACTTTAATTGCAATTTTTTTTTAGAAAAAATGTTGCTCTAACTGTCTCTGTTGCTTTACGTTATGAAGAGCATGAATTTGTTCCTTAATACATGTTAGGATTTTGCTTATGCATTTTAGAGTTTTTGAAGAGCATGAATTGGTTCCTTAAGTTAAATTATATTTCTGACAATACATACATGTTACATTACCCACGTGCGACACGAAGGTTAAATGCTCGTTCAACCCCCGTGGAACACGCAAACCAGACAAGGGATCTCAGGTCAACATACTAAAAACTGACTTGGGTAACCAGAGTTCGCAGCTTTACTGTGGATCGCGTGTGTGATGTCTCCGTCTCTCTCTCAACAGCCCGCACTGCAACAACCTGGAGGGTATCGAAAAACATAAAAGACTGGGAGTGGACAAAAATAAATAATACGTTTAGAAAACAGTTTATAAGAAATTGCATTTATACCCTCCATTTAAAAATCAATGCATGCATTCACAAACCATTTCATTTCTGAAATAATAAAACCGTTTATGAAACTGAAATCATTTCCTTTTTTCAAATCTCGGGCCTCATCCCAAAACCATCAAAATCCATATCATCCGCGTCATAGCCCAAATCATCGGAAAATCATTATTGAAAACCATCATTTTTGAACATAATCAAGTTATCATCGAAATCCAAAACACATTTGAAATCCATTTCAACCAATCGAACCTGCTGGATCTAACAGAGTCTTTAAACTCAATATCAACCCGAGTCTTTAAACTCAATCTAGGCCTCAATATAATCCGAGTCATTAAACTCCCGAGTCTTTAAACTCAATAGGCCTACGGGGGAAATCACAATATCCGAGTCTTTAAACTCCCAAGTCTTTAAACTCAATCCGGGTCTTTAAATCTAATCCGGGCCTGCCCTGGTCACAAGCATATCCGGGTCTTTAAACCCAATAACCAGATACAGCAAATCCAATACAAAACCATTTTAAAACCATTTCCAAATCCATGACCAAATCCGAATTCGAAATCACCATTTCGAATCCCAAGCCGAATCCGAAATCATCATTCCGAATCCAAATCCAGAATCTGGAAATCATATCCATAATCCATTTCCAAATCCGAATCTGAAATCATCATTCCTTAAGCTAGCGTCCAGAACCATCATTTTGAACCCAAATCCAGAAATCCACTTTCAAGCTCCAAAACCGAATCAGGAATCATATTTCCGAAATTCGATTCCAAAATGCGAAATCACATTTATCGAAATCACTTTTATGAACAGGCCTTCAAGCCCGAAATTAACTTTCCAAGATCCATTATAAATCATTGAAATCAAATCATATTTAAAAGCCCAATATCAAATCACAAAAACCAGGATCAAATCACAACATAAATTGTAAGCTCGTAAAACGTGTAAATATGTAATTGTCTCAAAATACGTGCAAAATCGTAAATCATCAAGGTCATATCATAAACATAGAAATCACATATAGAAAACATATAAAAACCTTTATGCATGCATCACAAGTTAGAAAGAAAAGTCCACTCACAGACCGTTTACATCGCTGCCTCGATACGCGTGCAATTACACTTTCCCGGTTAATCCACTATCACCGGCTTTCCCGAACCTGTCCAAATCCCATAATAAGGTTACTAGCTACTTCAAAATGTTTATACTAAAGCCCCGTAATTTTCTCGAATTTTTAACTATTTTTAAACGAGCCCTAAAACTTTCGGATATCCCGAAACCTATCGAGACGATGTCCGATCGACTCGAAACCAGTGCCAAAATATTCGTTACATCGAATACTTTAAAAGTCATGTTGAAACCTTCCACAAATACTGTTCGTGCCCACACGGGCCACCCAAAGGGGCTGCGCGTGGGAGCCACACACATTTACTATTCATTATCTTCAAGCTCTGGTCGTTCGGTCTGAACCGGTTCGGTCGAGTCGAATCAGCGTGGACGGTTCAACATCTTTCCTTGCACAATTTCATTCCGTTTTCAACCATTTGAACCCCTATAGTTTTGTCTAGGTGTTTCTTATTGTTCTATGACCGTAAAAACATGAAAACAGACTGAATTCCTACCTCATTGATTGTTGCAACACAGGTCGACGGTCCTCCGTCGTGTTTTCATGACTCCGGTCACCTATAGCTGTGGTTTTAGGCTCAATCTCTTCCTAGAACCTCTAGGTACCTCATTCAAGCATTCATTTTGATCGTCAAACACCAAAACACGATTGGTCAAATTTAAATTGAAAACAGGATGTACGCGGTTTGATGACCCTACCTTTGCCGTCGTCCTCTGCCGTGATCTCCACCAGCACTCACTCGACCTCCTCTCTATCTTCCCTTCACAACCCATAGGCAAATGATGAGGCCTGCATGTGAGTCGAGTGTCACAGCCTCACGATCTCCTTTGTTTTCCTCACGATATCTCAGTTTTCCCAGGTTACCAGCCACCGTCCACGGCAGCCGTCGTGGTAGTACCACCTCAGTATCTAGTCCCTTATTGCCTTACACATCACTCACAGAGATAAGGAGGATTGGATTATTATTTTTTTTCCCCGGTTCACTCCCTTAAACGGCCACTCTGTTCCTCTGTTTCAAAATCGAGCAAAATATCTCCCATTCCCTTTTAAAATATGTGTGAGGCAGCATGGAGAATTCCACAAGCATCCGAATAGGGCCAAGTGTCCAATTTTCTGTGGGAAACATTTCCAAGAACAGCTAAATGTCTAAATCCAACTGGGCATAGATCCCAATGCATCAAAATGACCAAAATGCCCCTACCTTCACAAATTACCATTTTGCCCCTACCGTACTTAGCCTCGTAACTGAACCGTCTGACGTCCGATGACAGTATGCCGCTTGTCGTTGTACTCAGGAAATTGAGACCTACCTAATGGTCCTCAAAATGCATGACAAATCCATGTCGTATGAAAAGTCAACAATTTACCCTTTTTCAACCAAATTACCGAAATACCTCCAAACTTCTGAACATCATAACTTTTTCCTCGAATGTTGGAATCGGACGTGCCACCTGTCGATGAACTCGTGACGTCCCGAACTACGTCACAATTATTGGCTAGAGTCCATTTGACTGCCTAAACAAAAAGTCAACCGTTCGCCCAATTTTAAGGGCAAAATCGTCATTTCGCACTGTCTGTCCGAAATCACCCAACTAATCACCTATTAATCTCATTAATCCGCCATTAACCACTAATCTAATCCCGAATTTCGGGACGGGTCGTTACATGCGGATTCATGTATCATCTTCATCTTTGTTTTTCCATTAAACCCAAAACCCACCCAAACCTCCATATTCCTTCATCCTTTGCTGTCTGTGTGAAAGAGAGAGTGACAGAGTGTGAAGTGACGAAGCAGATGATAGCAACAGCTTGGAAAACCGTGCACGGTGGGTGAAAAACCAAGAGGTAAGCCTTTTAGGTTTAAAATTTGAAGTCTGAGATTCATGGTTTATTAGACGGTTGTGATGATTAAAACATGTTCCTAAGGACCAGACAAACTCACAGGAACCAACAGGAGAGATTGGGGTGGCTGGAACTGTCCAGAAATCGAGCTGGAAGTTTTCCCGAAAATCATCAAACTCCACATGTACTTTCTAGACCTTTTTAGCTGATTTTGAGTCCATAGATCCCTTCTTGTGATCATTGCAAGTAAATAGGAAGAAAAATGGTGAAAATGGTTGAGTATTTAAGGAGATAGGATCGGGTCGGATCGCGGGTCAAATCGACTCGTTATAGAGAACCAAGTCAACCCAATTGGAGGTTGACGATGATGACGTGGTAGTCCACATCATCATCTGTCAAAGCTATCAGTCCAAGTGACAAATCAGGTGATGCCAAGTGGCAGACTGTCAGTCACAGTTAGCAGCTGATGTGTTAGATTGTTAGACCACGTGGACCAATCAGAGAGTGACACGTGGTAGGTGTCAGACCTGTCAGGCTGACATCAGCATGACGTCATGATGACGTAAGTCGTTAACCATTGATCGATGACGTCAGCATTGACTTTACTGACGTCAGCGTTGACTTTGCTGACGTCAGCGTTGACTGGCCTTTAACCGGCGTGTGAGGGCGCGTGAGACCGAATTTCAAGGTGAAACGGGTCATGTTCGAAAGGTCTCAACATGATGAATCTAATGGTGGTGATTTCAGTTTGATCAGAGACCGTTTGGTTGATCATTTGGAGGTTTTGAACCTCGGAAAACGTGTCGAGGACGCGTTTCCGGTATCGAACTTTGTGAGGGTTTGATGGATGAATTTGTATAGCATGTTAGTGACCCTTGAACATGATTTGGATAGGCCCAGAGATTTTGGACTAACCCGGTGATAAAAATAACGCTGAGGTTTAGCACGCAGCATGGACCGAGTGTGAGTGGACTGTTTGTTTTAGAACTGAAATGCATGCATAACTATTTTGAATGCTTTATTAAATGATTTAAGTTGAAATGTTTTGTTATTTTTATTGAATGATGATGTGGATTGTAATAATCGGTTAGGAATTTTCGTGAAAACGGGGTTTTGGACTTGAGACCCGATGAAATGACGACTTAACTTAGATTTAGAGTCAAAGGGAAATTGAAAGAAAAGAATGCATTTCAACTGGATTTGAATAATGATAAATCGGGATTTATAAATAAGTTCTAGAAACAGTTTTGAGTGGTTTTTGTGGAATAGATTTGTGAGCATTATGTCTCGAGCATAGGCCTAATTGAACAGTGTTTAATCAATTTGAGACATAAGTGATTTTAATATGATTTTTCACCTGATTTGGTTATGATTTTACATATACCATCCTGGGTGAGTTGGTTAATCTCCTTCAGACGTCGAGGATCTTGGAGTAGTCACGGTGCATTACCTGAGATGAGTGACTCCGAAGAGAGACTCAGGATCAGGAGTGCGAGATTATGATATCTTCCCGGACGCGATAGATCCGGGGCAGACACCCCGTGTTGATATCACACCGGACGTCGTTGAGTTGGGTCTTGGGGAAGTACTCGGAGATGAGACCCCGCGTTGCATGTGTAACATTGGAAATCGTGACATCACGGATGTCGAGACATCACGAATGTTTGAGAATGGGGTATATTGTGTTTCACTAATGTATGTGTCCAGATATATGTATATATATATATGTATGTGTCCAGATATATATATATATATATATATATATGTATGTGTGATTTGAACTGTTTTCATACGATTTATCTTAAATGTATGCATGTTTGTAAAACAGAGGGTTAAACTGTATATGTTTTCAAAATGAGTTTATAGCTTATTTATTTTTGGTCCACTCACATTTTGACTGTTTTTATTGACCCTCCAGGCCGTGATACAGAGACAGGGGTAGATTCCGAGGCTGAGACATAGACAGTACTACTTCGTACCTGACACCCTACGGGGTAGGTTTAGTACTTGTATTGTACTGACATATATATATGCTCAATCATGTATATAATATATACGTATCCCTTGTCTGACAATGTGGTAGTGTGTTCTGCATGTTTATATTTGAACCCTTAAAAGGGTATTTTCGGTATTTTGAGTATGATTGTCAGAAGGCAGCAGATCACGTTCCCCTATGATCCCGGAGGATCGGGACGGGTCTTGTCATTGAGTTTAGATAAGTTGCGTGGGTTGGTTACACAAATTAGTAAAGCAATGATCCTTGCTCAGCAATGAATTGATTGAGTGAAAGTCAGAAAAAAAAAAAAGGAATTAGAAAGGAGTTTTGAAGCAATAATGGGTTCTATTTTTTTTTTTTGACATGTTACCTCCGGTGATCTCTCTTTTCATCCTATCTTATGAACTTTGAGGTGTATGAAGTTTCATATTTGAAAGTAGTATTATTCCTAAATAGTTTCATGTTTTCAGTTTTTTTAGAGCATTGCTGATTGTAGTTAAAAGAAAAGTAATTTAATTTCAATGGAAAGCAAGGATAGCATCAACACCTATATGTTTACCTAATTTTTCTTTTGAAACCACTTTAATTCCTAAATATTTTTGTCAATGTAGATATTTAATATTGAGAGCTTCATGAATTGTTTTACCGTTCATAAGAAAACAATATGCAATGTGTACATGACTTACAAAGAGTATAAGAAAACTAAGATATGTGAAATCCAAGATCTACGTTCAATTGTGCTCCAAATTTCGAATACAAATGTAGAATTGATTGGATATGTTTGGTTTAGATTAATGATGCTTCCAGTGTGATCTTTATATCATGAATTGAGGAATTGATGCTCTTACTAAATATAACAGCAATAAATGAAAGGATATAGAGATTAAATTACCTTCTTGGTCCTTGGACAACAAACCTTGACTGAACCGAGGGACAAGATCTACTGCTTAACGGACCATGTGATGCAAAAAAAAAAGTTGGTGCTCTTTGATGAATGGGTGAAATGTCCCAATCTAACTGTGTTTTTGCTAATTAACGTACTTCTTTTGGATTCTGGATGTTTTTCCTATTGGATGAAATGTCTACATCAATTCTTTTCTATTTAATTTTTTTAGTGGACATAATTCTATTGTCACTTTTGACATATTTATATTCATTGTTAACCTGAAATAATGGTGTGTTTATCACAGGTTTTTTTAAGCCCTTTTATTGATTTAGAGATACTATGCCTGAATAATTTGATTCGAACAAACACAGTATATATTTAAATTTCAGTTTATATTCTTAGTCATTTTCAATTTAACTTTTGAAAAATATGTCCTACTATTATTAAGCGTCAGCGTCAGCTTATGATATAATTGTAAGATAGAAAGATAAGACTAATTCGTGGAACAGTAATTGTACTGTAGCAAGATTTTTTTTATTTAAAAATTAGAATAGTGAACACAATAATATATTTGTGTCTATGAGTTTAACAAAGCACGTATTCGATTTTTGATAATTGGTCACGAAAGAAGTTATTTGTGTCCTTTGATCAAAATGCACTTTCATTATAGAACACAAATATTTATATCTATAAAAACAAAAGACACATATAATTATTAATGTACTAACCTTGTTTTTCGTATGGTGAGAATACATCAAAATATAATTTATAATGTACGTGATCTAATTAATAATCTGGTTTCCCTAACATTTTCCATTAAACAGTATTCCAGTCTAACCTAACCTAATCAATCTGCATTCATATATCCTAGACAAAACAAAAAAATCAAAAGACCAATCCAACGGCTCAAGTTCACTAATTAACTTCATAGACCTCATCATCAAAATCTCCAACCCCTTAAAAAAATGAGAAACCCCGGCCAATACCCCCCACACACGTAGGAATGACACGATGCAAGACATGTGAGTCGCTTCATATTGTGTCCTCTCTGAGAGTACCAAAGCCTTAGCCACCTAGCCTTTCAAAACAAAATGAGTTGTAAATAATTGAAAACACGATGCCATGCATGCAGAAGAATGGCAATAGATTCCTTACACAAAAATTCGTAGGTGTCCCTGCCTTACCACCTCTACTCCGTATAAATACCAACGCCTCCTACTCGCCACTTCACCATCTCAACACACAACAACTCAGCCAATATTATCTCCTGCTATGGCTATGAATAAGGCTTTTGTTTTCTCTCTTTGCTTGCTTTTAGTTTTCAATGGGTGCTTAGCAGCACGCCAGGGGAGGACGAGCCAGCAGAACCAGTGCCAGCTCAACCAGCTCCGGGCCCGAGAGCCCGACAATCGCGTTCAGGCGGAGGCCGGGCAGATTGAGACCTGGAACTATAACGAGGATGACTTCCAGTGTGCTGGTGTCGCTGCTTCTCGAATCACCATTGAGCAGAACGGCCTTCACTTACCTTCCTACGTCAATGCCCCTCAACTCGTTTACATCGTCCAAGGTCAGGCCCACATATATAATTTACACAATTTAATTACTAAATTATATTTGGTGATTAGATTATGGGTTTAGTTATTATTTAATTTGGATTTAAGTATTGTTGGTGTTGAAATGCATGTTCTTGGTTACAGGACGCGGCCTTTTGGGACTTGTATTGTCCGGGTGTCCTGAGACATACGAAGAGTCTCAGGAGGATCAATCCCAGCAACAATACCAACGAGGAGGTCGAGGACAACGCGAACAACAAGAAGAGCAGGAAGAGAGAGAGAGGGAGCAAGAACGGAGGCGCCGCCAGGAACAACAACAAGAGCAGGGTGGTCGACGTGAACGACAAGAAGGGCAGGAGGAAGAGAGACAGAGAGAGCAAGAACGGAGGCGCCGCCAGCAGCAACAACAACAAGGCCAAAGAGGACAAGAAGAACAGCTAGACCGCCATCAGAAGGTTCGCCGCGTTCGAGAGGGTGATGTTGTCGCCATCCCCGCGGGAGTTGCTTACTGGTCCTACAACGACGGAGAACAGAACCTTGTTGCAGTCAGCCTTCTCGATCTCAGTAACAAGAACAACCAGCTCGACCAAAACCCAAGGGTACGATAAATACTTAATTATATATATTTATGATTAATGAATAATTAATTGGCTAACTAATTAAAACTTGCTTTTGTACATTACTAGAGATTCTATCTCGCTGGGAACCCAGAAGATGAGTTCGAGCAACAAGGCCGAAGCCAGCAGTACCGTCGCCAACGCGGTCAATCTGGTCAGCGCGGGCAGAGACAGCAGGAGGACGAGGAGGAGCGACGGAGAGAACAACAGGAAAGCCGAAGAGAGAGGGAGAGGAGACAAGAGCAACAACAACAAAGCAGGAGGAGCCAACAACAAGGAGGAAACGCCAACAATGTCTTCTCCGGGTTTAGCACTCGGCTCCTGGCCCAGGCCCTCAATGTTGACGAAGAGACCGCCAGAAACCTCCAGGGACAAGACGACAACAGGAACCAGATCGTGAGAGTGAAGGGTCAGCTCGACTTGGTCCAGCCACCAAGAGGACAACAACAGCGCCAACATGAGCAGAGACAGGAGGAGCAGCTCGAGAGAGAGAGGCAACATGCACAACAAGGAGGTCGAAATGATTTGGTCATGGTCAACGGAATTGAGGAGACTCTCTGCTCTGCTAGGTTGACTGAGAACCTTCAGAATCCTGAGCGCGCCGATGTTTACACTCCTCAGGCCGGTAGGGTCAGCACCCTCAATAGCCACAACCTCCCGATCCTCAGGCTCCTCCGCCTCAGCGCTGAAAGAGGCTTTTTCTACAACGTAAGTATTTCAAATAATACAAATATATAATCAATAGTGAACTATTAATTGGATGCGCGCATTCTGGAATCTCTAAGATTAATTATAAAACAAAATACATGCATGCATGCAGAATGCTATCTACAGCCCACACTGGAACTTGAATGCACACTCAGTGGTGTACGTGCTCAGAGGAGACGCAAGAGTCCAAGTGGTGAACGACAACGGTGAACTGATCCTGGACGACCAGGTGCAAGAGGGCCAGCTGTTTATTGTCCCACAGAACCACGCCGTGCTCAAGCAAGCCGGCAACCGAGGATTCGAGTACATTGCGTTCAAGACCGAGGACAATGCCATGATCAACACTTTGGTTGGCCGCACCTCGGTTCTCCGGGCACTGCCCCAGGAGGTCGTGGCGAACGCCTACCAAGTTTCTCGACAAGAGGCAAGGCAACTCAAGTACAACAGGCAAGAGACCACTGCTTTGAGCAGCCAGCAGCAGAGGTCTTCCAGCGAGAGGAGGGCAATTGCGTAAATAATGAAACTAAGAAGATGCGGCACGTAGTAAGCTATGAATAAGATGAGTTAAAATCAATAAGAAAAAAAATTGGCCTTATATAGGGCTTTACTTATAATGTAAGAGGGGGATCTAGAGAGTCTAGTCTGGCTAGCTACTGAGTAATTAAATAAGTACTACGTGTATCTTAAGCATGTAATAATCCTTCTATCTAATGAAATTTTCTTCCTTTTTCCTTAATTAGCATCAATAATGGCTTTTAGCTCTATTTTCAAATTAATAAAGTCTAATACTATCAATTTAGACACACTAATTTGTCATTGAAAATCTTTAATAAAATTATTATAAATTGAATTGAATATATAATACAAGCTTAAGGTTCTTTTAGTTTTAAAAAAAAAAGTGTTTGAATGTAAGCTGTGCCCTGACAGTTGACTTGGCAGTGATAAAAAAAAAAGGTGTTTGAATGTAAGTTGTGCCCTGACAGTTGACTTGGCAGTGATCCTGATGTCAACTCGAAGAGGACATATGGCAAATCAAGAAGAAAAGAAGAGTAAATTAGAGATGAGTGTGTAAGAATTCTGTTAGACTAGGTGTGTGACGTGTAAGTGTGATGAGCAAGTAAAGAAAGTGTCACGGTCATCATCTAACCGTCATGCTGACTGTGTGTGATTGTGAGTGATCATGCTGATTGTGCGTGATTGTGAGTGAGTGAGTGTGTAAGACCTGTGTCCTGGAGGGAACAGTGAATAACCCCACATTCCTGCGAGAGGAATGGTCTGGGAGCGGAATGGTGGTGTGCCTTAAAGGTGTAGGCATACACCTATCTAGCAAGAGGCATTTTGGGAGTTCAGTGGCTTTGGGTTCGGTTGGGACTCCAAAGTTAAGCGAGTTGAGGCTGGTGCAATTCCATGATGGGTGACCCCCTGAGAAGTTGTATCATGAGCTCCCGAAAACAAAACCGTGAGGGCGAGGAAGCCCAAAGCGGACAATATCGTGCTAGCGTCGGGTACTAGCAGAATGGTATCAGAGCTAGACTCCGACTGAGAAGTATGCCAGCGAGGACGCTGGGCTCTAAGGGGGGTGGATTGTAAGACCTGTGTCCTGGGGGGAATGGTGAACAATATCGTGCTTAAAGTGTTTCCACAGGTGCTCTATATCCCCCAGCAGGTCCACAGATGCATTTTTATGCTGATTCTGTGTTCACTTCTCCTGCTTCTGTGCCCTTGTCTTCTGCACCTGATGATGAACATCCTATTGATCCTTCCCCCATCTCTGCTGATTTTGGACCCAACCTGCTAGTTGATCTCACTGCTTTTTCTCCAGAACACCATACTTCCATATATTTTGGGGAGTCTACAGGTACTGTCACAGTTAGTACCACTCCAGGAGAGGGACTCTCCATTCACCTTGATACGACAGCTGACAAAACCAGTTCCAATCCCATTTATGAGGCTAACATCTTGCATCCCATTGATGGTTTACCTGTTGTCTCTTCAAATACTCACCCTATGCTTACTAGATCCAAACGAGGTATTTTCAAACCCAGATGTCTCCTAGCTATTCACTCTCATCCTTCTCTTGGTCCTAGCCTTACTGAACCTCATTCCTACAAAGCTGCTCTTCAGTGTCCTGAGTGGAGGGCAGCAATGCACAGTGAAATGCAAGCCTTGAAGTCTCAAAATACCTGGACTCTGGTTCCCCCTCCTTCAAATCGAAATATAGTCAGCTGTAAATGGATTTTTAGGTTGAAGAAGAATGCAGATGGCACAGTTGCTAGGCATAAAGCACGTTTGGTGGCTAGAGGTTTCAGTCAAGCTCAGGGAATTGACTATGATGAAACTTTCTCTCCTGTGATCAGTCATACAATTGTTCGATTGGTATTAGGATTGGCAGTTCACTTTGGCTGGAAATTACATCAATTAGACGTCAAAAATGCTTTCTTGCATGGACATCTACTGGAGGAAGTCTACATGTCACAACCTTGGGGATTTCTTGATCCTGATCACCCTAACTTTGTGTGTAAGCTTGAGAAATCCTTGTATGGATTAAAATAGGCCCCTAGAGCTTGGAATGACAGGTTCACAAGTTTTCTCCTTGCACTAGGTTTCTCTACTTCCTATGCTGATCCTAGTTTGTTCATCAAGAGTGAAGTTGGTTCCTTGGTATATTTACTACTTTATGCGGATGACATTATCATCACTGGTAATGATCTTAGTGTGGTTCACAAAGTTAAAACAGCATTGCAGCAGGAATTTGAGATGACTGATCTTGGTGATTTGCATTACTTCTTGGGATTGGAGATCAAGTACTTACTACTTGGTGGTCTGTTTATCTCTCAGTCCAAATATGCCAAAGATGTGGTGATCAAGGCAGGAATGGCAAGCTGTAACACTCATCCTACACCTAGTCAGGTTGGGTTTAAGCTGGTTAAAGAAGGGCAGTGGCTGACAGATGTTGAGATCTCTTATTTCAGAAGCTTGGTGGGATGCTTGCAGTATCTTACTTTTACTCGACCTAACATTGCCTACAGTGTTAACACAGTTTTCCAGTTTCTTCAACAACCTACTCATCAACACTTGATTGCTGCTTAAAGGATTCTGAGGTACATTCAAGGTACCATTGATCATGGTATAGTTCTGCAGGCTGCTTCACCAACAAACACAGGACTTCATCTTCAAGCTTTTGCTGATGCTGATTGGGCAGGAGATCCAAACAACAGGAGATCCACCACAGGTTTTGTCATTCTCCTCAATCAGTCTCCTATTTCCTGGTGCAGTTAAAAACAACACTGTGTTAGTCGATCATCCCCAGAAGCTGAATACAGGAGTATGGCAGACACCACTTCTGAACTTCAATGGCTCAAATATGTGTTCAAAGACTTGCAACTTACCCTTACTGAAAATCCTTCACTTCATTGTGACAATATCTCTGCTCTAGCACTTGCAACCAATCCCGTGCATCACTCAAAACTAAAACATATCGAAGCAGATGTTCATTTCACAAGGGAGAAAGTGAAAGATGGTTCCATCACCCTACGTTTTGTTGCCTCTAAGCTTCAACTAGCAGACTTGTTCACAAAGGCTCTATGCTCACCTCAGCACAACTTCTTTTGTCACAGCTTGCTGTTGTGTTCCCCTCATCAAGCTGAGGGCGGATGTTTGGATGATCAAGCGGCTAAGAAAGTGTTTGGTGATCAAGCAGCCTTGCAAGCTATTTCAAGTAGCTAAGGAGCGGTCACTAGTAAAAAATATGCCTTTGGTGGCAAACAATATTTGTCGCGAAAAGCCAAAATTTGCCGGCTAAAGTCTTCCGCGGCGAAAATATTTGTAGCGACCTTTGTCAGTAAAAGCTCGCCAGCAAAGATCTTTCGCGACAAAGTTTCAACATTTTCCGCCTAAATATTTCTTTCGCGGCAATCTTTTCGTGACAAATTATTTGTCTGCATTTCACGGCGAAATCTGATTTGTCAGGAAAACATTTCTCTCCCGGCAAATGTATTTGTCGCCGTAGTTATTATATCCCGGCAAAATATATTTGCCACTATAACAGATCTATCATGACAAATATGTTTGTCACAATAGGACATGCACGAACATGAAGAAGCCATATACCGACAAACATCTTTGTCGCCATAGGTTGTCTTTCACGACAAATATATTTTGTCTCGCTAGGTTGCCTTTGAAGACAAATCTATTTTGCCGCGATAGGTTGTCTTTGACGACAAATCTATTTTGCCACGATAAAGTATCTATTGTGAGAAATATATTTGTCGTGATAAAACTTCTATGGAAAACAACTTTGTCGCCTAAGATTTATCTCTAAACAAAAATACACCTCAACTATTACAAGATTTCGACTTTTAAATGCAATAATAGTAGCTGATTTATGGAAAGTCACAACAATTATAGAAAACGTAATATTTATATAAATTAATAACATAGCATACAAAATAAGTACGTAGTAGCTAAATTTCTAAATGTCCAAAATAAGTACGTAGTAGCTAATTAAGTTTCTGAATGTCCAACTATGTTCTACATGAGCATGGAAAAAAGACTATCCTAGGGAGCTTTGACCATCATTCTCACCGTGTTCATTAGTCGATGGTACTTCAAAATCAACTGCTGGTGCTTCAAACCCCGGTACTCTTGACATATTTTGTACTAGTTGTTGGAGATACAACCGCATATGTGCAAGTTTCTTGTTAGCGACCTCTTGAGATGCCTTTGCAACTTTCAACTCATCCTTCAAATTGTCAACCTCCGTTTGCAAGTGTTGAGTAGTTGCTGAAGATTGAGAGCCTCCAATCTCACGGACACGTCCATATCCCATACCACGTATCTGTGATCCTGGCTTCTTTCCAAGTACGTCAATCAAAATATTAAGGCCAACATTAGGGTCATCTACAGGTATCTCATCCAATGGAGTATCATCAGGATATTCTTTTGCTGCCTCCTGGAGATAATCATTCTTTTTTACTAACATCTCATCCTTCAAATGAAACCGACATAAAAACACATGTTATATACAATATACAATCATATAACCAAGTTTATATAAGTGAAATAATATTCTAACAAAGCTTATACAATCAAAAAACATGTTGGACATCAAAGTTGTTTTTACAATCCTATTGCTATTCCCATGCTTAGATTCTTCGGTATTAGTTTCCCTAGTTTCTAATAGTGTCCCAATTGTGGTTGAGTCGAAAGACAAAATTTATTCAATTAGCATCAAATATGGTTGGAGAAAGAGTTCGTAATGAATAGGTTTCACACATTTAGCTAGGGTATTGTTATGATACATCAAGTAAGTACTTCTAAACAATGAACGAACGCTACATTTGATTGAAGAAGTTCAAATTAAAAAGTGCATCTCATGCACGTCGTGATGACTGGAGGAGATCTAGACTAAGGCTAAGACCACTTATCAACTAATGCTTAACTAGAAACAGCTAACACTATCCCTTCCAAAACACCACAGCTAACACTTATCACAATTGGCCATTTATCTTTACCAATATATTGATGCATGCTAAGTTCACCTAAGCAAAATCAATTTCAATTATCTTCTTGTTTCATTCATCTTCTAAATATAGTACTAAGTATAACTAGAAGCCAACAAGTGTACTAAACTTTACCCAAAAAGTTATTAAAGGAATACTTACATATTTAGCTTTGGCCTTGTCATTGCTCCATTGCTTGGCTTTCCCGGAATATTCTTTGCCATAAGTGTCTATCTCCACAAATTTTGAACCTTCCTAATGTGATATAGCATCATTTCAAATAAATTAAATGTACCATATAAGTTATAACAAGATAATATGTTTAGTATAAAACTACTATATTACCGCTGCACACTCCATTGCTATCTGTGCGAAAGATTTTGAACCAGCATGATGCTTTATCTGCTTATGACCTCGGTTCGATGTATTGGCCACAGATGCTTTCTGCACAGTTGCATGACTAATGAGTTCATTAGCATTAAGAGAGAACTTTTCAATATAATACATACAATGAAATATGACTACCAAAAACCCCGATGATTGAAAATGGTCACACAGAAATTTCCACTGGTGTTCGCCATCCCTTTGTACCATCTCCAATGGTGGGTTAGCTAATGCTTCCGCCTTTGTTGGAAAAAGCTTAAAGTACTTGTTCAATTCGTGCTTGAAGTCTCTAAACCTCCTAGCCATGAGATCGTTGACATATACAGTTGAATTATATATATTCCTCTTCATTTTTTGAATGAAAATTCTTTAAAATCGGCTCACATAGACAAAGAAAACAATAAATAAGAACTGATCGACTTATATTTATATTTACTTTGAAATTCAATTATGACTGTCGACTTTTAAAAAATATGGAATATTGTTATATACGATTAAAGATTTAATTAATTACTTTTGAATCCGGTTTGATGGTTGCTAGGACGACCTTGTTTCTCCTTTCTAGCTAGGCAGGAAAACTAGAATAAATTAATTATTAAAAAAATATATTAGTTAGGGAATTAGAGTGGCCACACACATAATTAATAGGATGATGACTAGGTAGCATTTGGGTTGGGAATTGCTGGACAAATTAGATCTTAATGTTGGGATAAGGTAGATTTGGTTCTGACATTCATGAACCCCATTGTGAATCAAAGTGCTGATTGATGTCTCAAAGTCTAGCTAACAAAATTTAAGAATTCATCCTAACCCATGTTTGTAACATGTCTGCGCCATATATACTATACTATATATTACCCACACAAAAACTTAAAACCAGCACTCCTCGGAAAGAACATATAAATCCTTTAGGAATTGGAAGAGGTACAAAGTTTGAAATTTGAGTAAAAAACATGACATTGATACGCGAGACAAGCTTACTCCTCGGAAGTTACTTATGAGATTGCCATGGCAAAGGCTAACAAAGTACTTAGAAAACCCAACAAGAGACAACGCAAGCAAAACCTAAAGCATATATGGGAACCAAATCATACTTGTATGGGAACCAAATCATAGACTACTTTAAGATCATAGCATAAACTACTTGTATGGGAACCAAATCATCCCAGCTCATATCTGGAACCAATCCTACTTGTATGGGGTTGTTATCAACAAATCATCCATTTTAAGATCCTCAACTATGCACTGCTCAAATCATCCATATAATATGCATAGATGAAGAAACAAACAAGGAAGAATGAAGCACAAATAACCGAATTATATAAGTACACAAAATTTGATTGGCTAAAAAAATAGGTAGCAATGTGCTTACTAGTAGTAGGAGCTGTGTTGGTTCTCTTGCTGCTTCTTTGCTTATTATTCCCACTAAGCTTATTTTGCATCCAACCAAAAAGCTGCAATATTCAAACAAAACCAAAACCAAACCATCATCAAATAAACAAATAAATTTTGCACTCATCACATCTCTCTCTCTCAAAGAAACAAACACATTCCAAGAGTGGAATAATCTCTGAACAAAACAAGAGAGAAAAAAACACAAAAATTAGAGTACCTGACTTATGGATAAGGTGAAGCAATAGCGTGCACAAATTCAGCGGCAAATTAAGCAAGTGAACTGAAAAGTAAAGAAGTCCCAGATAAGCACAGATATATCTATGATTTTGAGCAGATTTAAAAAATATGAAAAATGAAAAATGATATGAAAAATTAAAAATGATTTTTCCAGAGGGAAAGAATATGAAAAATGATTTTGCCACCTCCATTGAAGACTTTCCCAGAGAGAAAGAATATGAAAAATGATTTTTTAATGCAGATTTAAAAAATTAAAAATATTTTGTTTCAACTCTATTTACTTTTCATCTCCTCTTACCTCTGCTTATTTCATTGACATCTTCTCTTGACTCTTGTTTCTATCTGTCCTCCCTTCTTCTCTTAAGTAAGGAAACATAAAACAAAATTAAAAATCCACCGAAGTGATCAAGAAAAACTACCTTCTCCTCTTGATGGAATCTATTTGCCTGTAATTGTCCATAGAACTAGAGAACTCAAAGCTCCTGCCTGTATTTTGTCCATACTCCATACACACATTGGCTTAAATTGAAATTTCTGTTATGTCTTCTTGTTGCACAGTGCACTGTAGATTTGGAAATTGTTGAATGTAAAGAAAAAGAAGTAATTAAACTGGTTAATTTGTGCTTGAACAAGTCTGGTGTATGTTTGGAGTTGCAGTTGCATTGATATACACGAGAAATGTGACAATTTTGATTAAAGTAGAATGTATGTACTCTGTACAATTTGCATGGATGATTGCATAAGAAATTAACTAACTAACCCGCATGCACCAGGAATTGCATAAAATTCAGCGGCAAATTAAGCAAGTGAACCAAAAAAATAAGCACAGATATATCTATTTGGAACATATCTTCATTATGATCAAGGTAAATTGATTATGACGCATTGGTTACATATATGCTTACACAAATGAAGTAAATTTAATATATAAAAATAATCCATCAAATAAACATGGAGATGACACAAACATGAAAACATAAATGAAACTAAGTTACAAACAAAAAATTAGGAACCATGGATCGATCTATCTTAACTCTGAACCAGGAATATGAATCATCTGATGCCCTTAGTAAAAGTTCTAACAACTCAGACATACAACTAACAGATACATATATTATCAGCGCGCAAGCATAGCCAACAACATGATTCTTCAAGTTTCTGCATCAAAGGTCTAATTAACTATATATAGCAATCTAGTCTAACCCAATCCAAACTAATCACACAGATCAATCATTGCTTTAAACGTTTAAAGTATTGTGTAGTGTTGCAGCTTACCTTTCTTGGAAGATTACTTTGAGCTTTGACCCGAAAACCTTATCCTACCTACCAATCTAGGCCTGCACCTCCTCGAAACCAGCCTTTCTTCTTAAGCTATTGGTACTAGGCCTCTACAAGACAATGTATAAGTAAATCAATTAGTCTAGTATAGCATGTGATAAGCTAAGGCTAAGAGAATACCACAGTAATAAGAGAATACCACAGTAATAAGGTTAAGCGGGGGAATGCAATCAAATCTAAGGCTTTCAAGCTCAAACCCTTGGTAAACTTCACAAGCATAATTCGACTCCAACAAAATTCGGGACCAACAAGAATTTTCGCCAAAATCAAAGTTCCTTGAATAACCCTCTAACCCAACAGTTCTCCTCACACATTACATCTCTCCCAAAGGCAGAAAATAAATACATCAACTATACAGGTGAAAACTTTCATGTTATGGACTATGATTTATCAAATTCCAACCCTAAATCACGAGAACATCATTCTATGAGAAAAATAAAACTCGCACAAAGACCTAATACTTCTAGAACTTCCAAAACATGAAACTAAAGAAAGGGACAAACAAGGAAACAATATGATGACCAAACTTCCTGTGGTCAACAGCCCCACCTTCAAATTTTTACCCCTGCCACTCCGTAGTCAACAAATTTTTACCTTCAAGACACGTATATTTCCCTAAATAGGTGTTTTCTTCACCACTACTTCCACTTCCTATATCTCTTGAAGATGAAGCCCAGTTACCGTCATTCAAAAAATTTCCCTCCATAATTGTGTCCATCACAACAATAATCTGATTATCACTAGACTTATCCTTCACATATATATCTATAAAATCTGTTTTGTGGGCTGATGATAACATGAACATGATTCGCACGACCATATCACATTCAAGCAGAATGTTACATTCATTTAAGATCGAATATCTCAAACTAAAACTTCCAGCTTTCAATGTCTTAAATCTTAGCACTAATGCATCACACATATCAGCATATGAAGAATTTAAACATATAAAAAGGACATAGAGTCGACAAATCATTTGAGAACTGCATATATATGGAGAGGACACCGTGATAACGTACCAATCTCTCATTAATCCTTTCTCTGCAAACATGAAAATATGTAACAATTTAAGATCAGTTGGTTAAAACAAGTTTAAACAAGCCATATAACAGATAACATGATATCACCTTTCCTCAGAAGGTTAAACAATTCTTTAAGCCCAGACAGGTAAACGTATAATGCCACACATGTATAGAGTTCAAATAAATTTCCTGTTAAAATCTATTTCCCAACCATATTCATGCTCACTATCGGCCACAATGTGCAAACAGAGGAAAGCTACTGCACAAAGTTGTTAGTGCAAAACTATTATACAGTTACTTCATCCAAAATATGACCTAACAGTCTAACACTGGACTAAATGCAGAAAGTTGCAACATACCCATCAATCTATAGTAGAAATTGCTTTAGAAAACGTTACCAACATATGCACAACATGTGACCTAAAGAGAATATTGAATCTTATTAGGATGCTGGACTTACTCATTTGTGAAGGCAAAGATTGTTGAGCAGGGCTGGTAATGACTTAAAAGTACGGCCATGGATCCTGTCCTTGAAAAAACAATGATCGGTGTTGTGAGACTATTTGTCATAATCGTAGAGTGGAAAGCAAACATTTCCCCCATATGGCTCTGTGAAAAATAACGACAAGTAATTAGATCCAATGGGTAAACTCAAGTAAACTGCAGCATATACTAAAATTTTCAACTACAGCATATACTCCATAATTCCTGCAATCACAAAATACCTTATAGGCACTTAATTGGATTGGAGGAATAGTGCTAACTGGTAGACTTGACTCAGTTCTTAATGCCACAATGTGCATTACTTTAACAACTTTCAATGGATACTTGGATTCGGTTTCAAAATGTATACAATATAACTTAGACTAGCCCATCAAAGAATGATGAATTTAATAAATTAACAGAGGAATTGGTAGTATAATTATATCACAAGAGGTGATACGGTGATGAAGACCATCATCGATCATCCCAAGATTTACAGATAAATAAACCAGTCAATAATGAGAAAAGCCATAGACCCTTCAAAACCAAATAATCATGGAGCGAACTTCTTTTGCTTACATTGATGGGAATCAAATCTGGGACCTATCCTAATCCTCACCCACGACACTTGAGCTAGCGGTAAGGGATTTAATCACAAGCCAACTTGACCAAATAACGCATATCAGATTATGAAAACCATGAGAAATAATTCCGATGAAATCATGACCCATCCTATGGTTTTTAACCACCCTTGCTTAAACCAATGACCTTAGTATTCACTCTCTTAAGGGGGTTATTCTATAGTCTAGCGATAAAGGAACACAAAATTAGCTTTTATAGTCTATGCCCGTGCGATAAAGAAAACAGATACAGAACATTTCAAAATGAAGTTAAACCTAAATTAATCAAAAAGCTTCGCCCGCTTATGCTCTAATAGGAAGCAAACTACTAATACAACTAGGTTCTTCTGCGAAAACCTTTGAAGTCTAATATTTTTCTAAACAAGTCAATGGATTTCTCAATCAGGTAAACACAACCTGAACCCATAACATGGCAAGGACTAAATACAGGATAAGTAACACCACAGGATAAACCAAATTTCACAATCAGCACCGCAATAAAAAAGTGGAAATCTTAGACTAAGAACAATTTATCAGTATTCAGTTGGCTCTAACAACTTCATTTATTAATGAAAACTGCTACTAGACATTTCATCTCTTGCACAGTCACGATTTAATAACAACATATGAAAAGTTCCCCACATTCATCAATTCATAACACAAGAAAATATAATTCTCAGCAACTTAAAGCAATTGGAAACAACAGCTAGATTAAATATATATCAGTAATTCACAAAAACTAAGCTAAACTCTTGAAATTGGCAAACAAACATGAACCATTGGCTCCGTCAAGCGTTGATCTGAATTCAAACAGTAGCATAGATGGACCATTTTGAGAGATTGACATCAGCCTCCGCACTTAAAAACAAAAAATAAATAAATTGAAACTTAAAGGCAGCAGACTGTTTTCCTACTAATTTGTGTTTTTTTGATTCTCTTATCTTACAATTAAGGTACTATAATTGATTTATAAGTTCTACTTGGAGTTTCTAATTACCAGAAAATAGCTTAACAACGGTTTATCATCTCTGAGACAAAATAAAAACAGGAAAACTGCTAACTTTTACTGCACCAGAAAGCCTAAATGTGCAAACATGAGTTCTATAACTATATCTATACGTATATACATACATACATGGAGCTCGACAAACACAAAGTAAGAAATTTGACAGGAAAAACAAAATTTGGAATGAATCACAAGGAAATGAGAGAGACGTGTGAAGGAGAATACCCATGAAGGCTTCAGATCCGAGTCCAGCGCCGGATCCGATGAAGCGGCGGAGGTTTCGAACCCACAACATGGAGGAGGCAGGTGGGATTTTCCTCTGCGCGGGCTCATGGCCTTCGCCATCACTGGACCCACTGTACATTGCGAAACTCGGATCAACTTAGAGTTCGCGAAGGGTTAAGACTCGGTGAACAAAGCCCTAGCAAGACGCAGGGGCATATACTAAATTTGCAAAGTGTAAAAATGAGGAACATGTATAGGAGGGCACAAGCAAAGACTAAACTTAAATTCCACAAATTTCATTGTCCTTCGTTTTTTTTTTTACAGAATTTAGTACACAGAAGAAACTTACACATAAATTCAAAAAGCTTCGCTGACTTATGCTCTAATTGGAAGCAAACTTCTAATACCTGAAGATAGAGGATGCTCCCGGCCGGTTGTTGGAACGACGCGAGCCGGGCCTCGATTCAGACTTCTCTTTGGAGTACAAAACAGAAGCTGGAGGATGCTCGGCTTTGGAAACTTCTCTCTGGAGTGAGATTGGAATTAAAAGGGTGGGCTTGGGAAAGCTTCTCTCGATCTGGAGTGAAGATGGTGAAAGAGGCACGCAGTGCTACACTTTCAGAGAGATGGATCAGAGATGTTTCGCGCAGAGCAACATTTGTCCCCAATAAAACCCTAAACGACGTCGTTTCACATTTTTTTTAATACATGTGGCGGCAAACTCTAATTTTTCCAGGAGAGGATTAAAATTTTCGGCGGGAACTTATCCCGCTCTGTTTTTCCCGGAATAATTGTGAGCATATAATTAAATCTGAAATTATTTTTTGGGAAAAGACTTGGCGAGGAAATAATTTGCCGCCATAGACCCTTTGTTTATCGCTTAAACTATAGCGTAAAAACTAAAATCACCCGCAGAACCTTTCCTGACAAATTATGATTTTTGTCACGATACAGTCTCTCTAGCGACAAATTTTTGTTTTGCCACGAAATATTTTGCAGCGAAAGCTATCAATTCTTGTAGTGGGTTTAGTTTTGTACAGTATATTAGTGTTTTCTCTCATTTTGTACACTTAATTTTCACACACGAGAAAGATAATCAAGAAGTTGAAACGTTTTTCTCTCTCTCTTTTTCACTCTCTCAATCTCTCCTAAGGTTCTTCAAAGGTTTTCAATAAAAACGTTTTTCTAGTTTTTTAATTTTAAAAGCCGACGTTATTTTTTTTTCTTTTGAAGCGTCAAAGTGATGAAGAAATCAAATAAGAAATAATGTGTGAGTTGATTTAGTAATAACTTTCAAATTAGTCGCCTAAGCAAACAAATCATTTTATGTATCTCAATTGTAGAGATTCTATCTGGCTGGAAACCCAGAAGACGAGTTTGAGCAACAAGGTCGAAGCCAGCAGCACCGTCAGCGACACCGCCAATCTGGTCAACCCGGGCAGAGACAGGAAGAGGAAGAAAGCGAGCAACAAGGAAGACAACAAAAAAAAAAACAACATACCAGGAGTAGCTGCGGCGACCGACAACAACAGCAAGGAAACGGTAACAATGTCTTCTCTGGTTCAGCACTCGGCTCTTGGCCCAGGCTCTGAATGTCGACGAAGAGACCGCCAGGAACCTCCAGGGACAAGATGACAACAGGAACCAGATTGTCCAAGTGAGGGGTCAACTCGACTTGTTCCTGCCACCAAGAGGACGACAGTAGAGCCGACACGAGGGGAGGCAAGATGAGCAACTCGAGGAGGAAAGGCAACGGCAAGGAGGCGGAAATGATTCAGTGATGGTTAACGGTATTGAAGAGATTCTTTGCTCAGCCAGGTTGAAGGAGAACCTTCAAGAACCTCAGCGTGCCGATGTTTACACTCCTCAGGCCGGTAGGGTCAGCACCCTCAACAGCCACAACCTTCCCATCCTCAGGCTCCTCCGCCTCAGTGCCAAAAGAGGCTTTTTCTACAACGTAAGTGTCTAATTTTAATTTTTTTTTATCGGTTTTGAATCTTACTTACCATATATAATAATAAAATAATTATGCATGGCTGCGCGCATGAAGAATGCTATGTACAACCCACACTGGAACTTGAATGCACATTGAGTGGTGTACGTGATCAGAGGAGATGCAAGGGTCCAAGTGGTGAATGACAACAATGACCTTATCCTGGACGACCAGGTGCAAGAGGGCCAGCTGTTCATTGTTCCAAAGAACCACGATGTGCTCAAGCAAGCCGGAAACCAAGGATTCGGGTACATTGCCTTCAAGACCGAGGACAACGCCATGATCAAGTATAACAGGCAGGAGACAAGGCAGCTCAAGTACAACAGGCAGGAGACAGCGGCTTTGAGCAGCCAGCAGGAGAGCTTTTCCTACTAGAGGAGGGCAATTGCGTAAATGTAATGTAAACTAAGAGGACGCGGCACATAGTGTTTAGCTATGAATATGAAGAGTACGTAGTGAGACCGCATAAAAATAATAATAAAGCCTTATATATAAGGCTTTACTTATGTAATAATCATGTAATCTTGTGCATGTATGTAATAATAATGAATAGTCCCTATCTAATAAAAAATTCCATCTTTTTTCTACGTGAATGCTAGCTCTTGGCTCTATTTGTTGACATCTATGATGCATATCAATAATATATGACACTATGACAGTCTAGCTAACTCGTGATCTTATAATCGCATTGCCATAGTATCTATGTATTTATACAATAAGAAATGATATTAAAATGATATTAATTTGAACCATATTATATGACCTGACCTTATAAAATGTTTAATTAATGTGGTCAATTAAGATGGTTTAAATAGTAACATTATGGTATTATTAATAAATTATATCCTTTTATATTTAACTTTTGTGATAAATGATAAAATGCCATATCAAATACTATTATAATAGCATCAGGTTATATCACATTACCGTTGTAGTTAATTTAATTTTTACATAGCATAGTCCTAAACAATAGACATCATGTTGCGGCCCAAATTTTGTTGGTTTTATTTGTTGGGTTTCTTTGTTTTTATTGTTGGGTTTCAAATTGATATTTATTAATAATCCTCTCCAATCCACAAAGCTATGATATGGTTTTGTCAAGCTTATTAGAATTTTCTAAGCCAACTTTTTCTCTGTTATTTTTTCACCATAGGTTCTCATTTGATTAACAATCCCATACAACCTAGACATGTACCCATATAGGTTTTCTTCATCCTTTATTATTGCATATTCGAAATCCCATCTTAGAGATTGAAGTTTTACAGCTCTAACCTTTGCATCGCCTCTATACTATCTTTTCAAAACATTCCAAGCATATTGAGCTGTCTCCTCATTCTGGATCCTTGGAAATATGTCCTATGCTACTGCATTTTGAAGCATGCTCAGTGTTTTGGCATCCCTCACAATGTCAGCACAATTAGGTGGCCGTGCAAGATCTTCTTCTCCTTCTGCAGTTGTAGCAACACCAAGTATTCCCTCTTCAATGTATTTCCACATATCATACCCTTTGAGCACTATTTTCATCTTAATGCTTCAGGCATCATAGTTTAATCATGTGAAGATAGGAGTTCGAAGTTCTCCTCCTTTACTGTGTGTTTCTGTCATTTCAGATCACACTTCCTTCTTTTCTTCTGAACTTACTTTTCTTACTTCCTTTCACAGATCACGCCCAGATTCAGATCGAAATCTGCTTTGATATCATATTGGAAATGATACTGCAAGGTCGATCAAGCTTGGAGTCAAGCTTCAGGTATGAACTCTTCCTCTATACCTCCTAGCTAAACTTGGTTGTGAATCGGGATTAGCCTGTGGCTTATGTGTTTATCTTCCTTGCTTACACTTGAACACACACATGAAATGGATTAAAAATCGATCAACACTAGATGAGCCAATCGATAATTGAATTGTGCAATCTAGGTGTTTGTTAAAATGCCAAGAACTTTTCCTTAGGCAACCAGAATCCTTTCTCTGTTTTCTTACTTGATTTTCATTCATCTACTTTAGCTTTAAGAGAATGTGTACATATATATACCCTCACTCTCTCAAAGCACACACGGGAAGGCATGACTTTTTCTAGCCTATCCCAAGCTGCCACCTACTTAGGCCGTTAGAACAAACTTTCTTGAGTGCTAAGCAAACTCACTCACACACTCACACTTTTACAATTATGTTATAATACCTTTCCAACTCATCATAGAGCACACTTACAATTTCTCACACACTTGCACATACCCTACATCACACACTTACACATCTAGCCGTAGGATTTGAAATACTAGCCGTAGAATTCAAATCTTCAACATGCTGTGCTGCTTAATCAACAACACTCCCTCTTAAGCTAGCAGCAAGTTTAACACCTAGCAAGCCTCTTAGATAAATCAGTCTTTCCTTAGGTAGTACTTTTGTGAAAATATCAGCCAATTGATCTGCTTATCCTGCAAAGCATCACGGATGAAATGAAACTTCCTATTGATGTGCTTGGTTTTCTGATGGAAAACTAGGTTCTTGGCCATTTCTATGGCTGACATATTGTGTAAGACCCGTGTCCTAGAGGGAACGGTGAACAATCCCACATTCCTGCGAGGGGGGAATGGTCTGGGAGAGGACGGTGGTGTGCCTTAAAGGTATAGGCACACACCTATCTAGCACTAGGCCTTTTGGGAGCTCAAGTGGCTTTGGGGGGGATTGGAACCCCAATGTTAAGCGAGTTGAGGCTGGTGCAATTCCATGATGGGTGACCCCTTGGGAAGTTGCACCATGAGCTCCCGAAAACAAAACCGTGAGGGTGAGGCCCAAAGCGGACAATATGGTGCTAGATGAGTCGGGTCCTGACCGAGGAGGGTCGGGTCCTGACAATTTGGTATCAGAGCCAGACCCCGACCAGGAAGTGTGCCAGCGAGGACGCTGGGCCCTAAGGGGGTGGATTGTAAGACCCGTGTCCTGGAGGGAACGGTGAACAATCCCACATTCCTGCGAGGGGGGAATGGTCTGGGAGAGGACGGTGGTGTGCCTTAAAGGTATAGGCACACACTTATCTAGCACTAGGCCTTTTGGGAGCTCAAGTGGCTTTGGGGGGGATTGGAACCCCAAAGTTAAGCGAGTTGAGGCTGGTGCAATTTCATGATGGGTGACCCCCTAGGAAGTTGCACCATGAGCTCCCGAAAACAAAACCGTGAGGGCGAATCCCAAAGCGGACAATATGGTTCTAGATGAGTCGGGTCCTGACCGAGGAGGGTCGGGTCCTGACATATTGTCACAGAACGTTGGAGTTGGTTCACCCTGTTCCTCTCCAAAGTCCTTGAGCACAAACCTAAACCAGATTGCTTGTAAAGTTGCTTCAGCAGCACTCACATATTCTGCTTCTGTTATGGACAAAGCTACTGTACTTTGTTTCACAGATGCTGAAGAAAACACACCCCCCCACTGCCTAGTATAAATGCATAGTCAGATGTACTCTTCATGTCATCTTCAGAACCACCCCGATCACTGTCACAAAAGCCAATCAAGGTTGAGGTTTTTCCTTTCTCATATTCAATCCCATAAGACAGAGTCCTTTGAATGTACCTTAGTACTCTCTTAGCAGTTCCCAGATGCTTACTTAGGTCCATGCATGAATCTGGAAAGTAAGCTTGCAGCATACATGATGTAAGGTCTAGTGGCAGTCAGATAGAGAAGACTTCCCACTATTTTCCTGTATAGCTGCTCATCTATAGCCCCACTTCCATCCTCTTTCCTGAGCTTCTCTGTTGGTACCAGTGGAGTACTCACTGGTTTGCAATCTCTGAGCCCAAATTTCTCAAGGAGAGTACCGTCATACTTCCTTTGGTGGATGAAGATGCTTCTCTCTATCTGTATTACCCCCATCCCCAGGAAATGATGCAACAAACCCAAATCTGTCATCTCATACTTACTCATCATCACATGTTTGAACTCTTGAATCAATCCAAGTGAACTTCCAGTGTAGATTATGTCATTCATATATATTGACACGATTAGAACTCCCCCATCCACATCAAACTTGATGTATATAGTTGCTTCACTTGTACTTCTTTTGAAATCGCAACTCAAAAAATAAGAGTCAATTTCACCATACCATGCTCTAGGGGCCTCCTTAAGTCCATATAAGGCTTTCTTCAACTTGTAGACTTTCCCTTTGTCAACTTGGACTTCAAATCCCTCTGGTTGATCAATGCACACTTCATCTTCTAATACTCCATTCAAGAATGTTGACTTAACAGATTTTCCAGCTCTTCTGGGCTGCAAGAGCAATGAGTGACCTGATTGTGTCCAACCTTGCTACTAGTGCAAAGGTTTCATTGAAATTCACACCAGGTTTCTGTGCATAGCCCTTTGCCACCAACCTTGCCTTGTTCTTCTCTATGGAACCATCCAGGTTTAGCTTGGTTTTGTAGATCCATTTAACACCAATGACAGGTTTGTCCATGGGTCTACCTACCAAACACCAAGTCTCATTCTTCTAGATCATATCCATTTCAACCTCCATAGCTTTTCTCCATGCTACATCCTTAGCTGTTTCTTCATAGGATTCAGGTTCAATTATGCACATGTGACATCTTGCATAATTGTCATGAATACTCCTGAGGTTTATAGGAGTACCTGAGGAGGAGTCTTCTCCATCTCCCTCATTCTGGTTCTCATCATCTAACTCAAGGTCTTCCACTAGTTCTTGTGAACTCTGAGCTGCATTCTCAACTATTTCAGATGTCCTGTCAGAACCATAATTGATTCTGAGAAACCTTCCAGAATCTGCCTTGGTAGTTTCACAGCTTCCATACCCCATGAAAATGCACTTCACACTCTTCTCATCTAGTTTCTGTCTCAGCTGATCAGGAATTTGGGAATAGCATATAGAACCAAAGATTCTAAGATGCTTAGCCCATGGTCTTGTTCCACTAAATTGTTCAAATGGAGTCTTCCCATTTAGTGATCTTGTAGGACGTCTATTTAGTAGATATACAACAGTACTCACTGCTTCTCCCCAGAATCTGTGAGGAACATTCTTCCAATGCATCATGGCCCTAGTCATTTCCACCACAGTCCTGTTTTTCCTCTCAGCAACTCCATTTTGTTGAGGTGAATAGGCAACTGTTAACTGCCTCACAATCCCTGTTTCATAACAGAAGTTCTCAAAGTCTTTTGAGAGATACTCCCCTCTCCTGTCACTTCTAAGGCCTTTGATCTTGAGACCACTTTGTAGCTCAACCATAGTCTTAAACTTCTTGAAAACATTAAGGACTCCTGACTTGTGTGATAAGAAATACAACCAACACATCCTTGTATAATCATCAATGAAAGTTAGGAAGTACTTGTTACCTCCAATGGTTTCCACTTGCATAGGACCATAGACATCTAAGTGGATGAGTTCTAAGGGTTGAGTTTCCCTTAGAGCAGGTTCTGTGTCAATCTGTTCCATATGCTGTTTTCCAGCAACACAGCTTGCACACACATGAGTTCCATCTTGTAACTTAGGCATCCCAATCACCATGTCCTTCTGTTGTAGCTTCTTGAGACTTGAGTAGTTCAAATGACCATATCTGCTTTGCCAAAGTTTTGAATCTTCTAAGATAATTGCCCGCATGGTTATTGGTTTCACACAGTCAAATATCATTGGGAAGCATCTGTTTTTTGTTATGGGAATCTTGGCTACCCTGTGAACCAGCTCCTTATCTTCAAAGATATCAACATATTGATCACCAAACACAAGAAAGTATCCATGCTCAATCATCTGCCCAACACTGAGCAGATTTTCCTCCAAACCAGGTAGTAACATGACATCTTTAATATGCCTTTCTCCCTGTTTGGTCTGGATAACCAGTGTTCCCTTTCCCATTGCCTGTACCAGCTCACCATTTCCCATTTTCACTTTGGCCTTGATACTCCTGTCAACGTTTATCAATAGTGACTCTTGAGCAGTCACGTGGTTACTACATGCACTATCAACGTACCACATTGTCACCCTTTACTGAAGCTGTAATACATGCATAGAATAGATTACCAGGTTTTGGTTCTTCAATTACTTCTTTTGCCATGTTCACAGACTTGACACTCATACAATCCTTGGCTACATGGCCAGGTTTGTTACAGCTGTAATACTTAGGTCTTGTCTTAAACCAACATGTTCCTGAGTGTTTCATGCCATAATTCTTGTATTTAAGAACTATGTTTTCTATCTTCTCAGAATTATGGTGATGTACTGACTTCTCACCAGTGCTGGACCTTTGATTCCAGATTCTGCTTTTGAAATTCTTCTTGAACTTCTCATTTGAACTTCCCTGCTGTACCTTAGAGTTTATAGATCAGCCAGCAAAAGCTTTATCTACATTTCCTTCACTGTGCATTTCAATCCTTTGATCAAAGGCTCTAATTGAGGATATGACACTTTCAACATTGATTGTATCCATATCCCTGGTCTCTTCTATGATAGACACAATAAGATCATATGAATTTTTCAAGCTAATTAGAATTTTCTGAGCCATCATTTTCTCTGTTATGTTTTCACCATAGGTTCGTATTTGATTAACAATCCCAAACAACCTAGACATATACACATATAGGTTTTCTTCATCCTTCATTCTTGCATATTCGAAATCCGTCTTAGAGATTGAAGTTTTACAACTCTAACCTTTGCATCACCTCTATTGACAGGACCCGTCCCAAATCCCCCTTAGGATTAACGCGGGACGTGCCTGCTCCCGTATGACATGAAGTGTCAAACAAGGGATAATTCCAACCTTAGCCTAACCGGGGATTTAATTAGAGGCTATTGGGGTAGTTAGTAACCCTCTAGTATGATTTGGACAGGTTTGGGAGTCCCGGTGACGGTGATTAGCCCAGGGAGGCTTATGGCACGCATATCGAGGCAGTAGTTAGGACGGTCTGTGAGTGGACCTTACTTTCTAAATTGTGATGCATGCATAAATGTTTTATATGTTTTATGAACATGATTTGAGATACCTTGAGTGCATTTTATTGTGGTAGTTAGTATTTACGTATTTGCACGTATTTCGAGATTTTCGATTTTATACGGTGCTTCTACGTGCTAGTACTTATATGATGGTTTAATGGGAAGGTTTTGGATTTGAAAATATGGAATCGGGCATGAGACCCATTTGATTTACGAACTATCAGACTTCGAGTCCATTTGATTTAATAAGGCATCGAGCTGGAAGCCCAGTTGGTTTACGAAATCGGGCCAGAGGCCCAGCTGGTTTACGAAATCGGGCTTGAGGCCCAGTTGGTTTACATGATCGGGCTTGAGGCACAATTGGTTATGATATCGGGCATGAGTCTCCTTTATGGTTTACAAATGTGATTTCGTGACAGGACCCGTCCTAACTGGACCCCGATAATTGTGCCCGGTCCTGCTCTCGTCTGACAAGTCGACTGAAATCCCGAAAGTACCCTTCAGCACCTGTCAAACCAGGGATAACTGCACTGATTTCTGCTCATGCCTCCGCCTCGTAATCCGCCCCGAGTATCGTGCCACGGCCTGGAGGGTCATTAAAACAAAGGTGTGAGTGGACAAAAATATATTCGTTAAAATACATTTATAAAAGACATCATTTACCCTCCAGTTTTACAAACCATGCATGCATAGGGAAAAACACATAAATCATTTAAATCATTTTATAAAATCAGTTCACCATAATAATAAAGCATATAACTCGGGAATTACACATCCGAGGATCCTCTGGGAATTACACATCCAGAGTCGTCATCCAATGCTGGGAATTACACATCCAGCCTCACCGGGAATTACACATCCGGTCCCTCCAGGAATTACGCATCTGGAGCCATCAAACATCAACACACAATCAAAAACATTATGTCAAATCAAGCATCAAAACCATGTCAAAACCACTATCACGGGGCCATATGCCCAAATCTCATTTCTCGTCAATCCGTAAAATCATTAAATACTTCAATACACGCAAATCCGTAAAATCATAATCCAAGCCAAAACCAATCACAAATCCTGGGCCTTCGCTCAAAACAGTCATTTCACATTTTTTTCGAAAAACGTGCCCGAAGCACCAATTAAAATAATCATTAAATCTCAAAATAATCATATCAAATCATTGCAATTCAAATCATGCCATAAATCATATAAAACATTTAACTATGCATGCATATCAATGTAGAAAACAAACGTCCACTCACACACCGTCCAACTGCTCGTTTCCCGCGCTGCACGCGTTTCCGTAATTTCCGACACTTGCTCGGAATCTCGAATCCTGTCCACAATCATTATTCAAGGTTACTAACAAGTCAATTTACATCATCTAATTTTCCCTTAATTTTCCGGGAATTTAATATTAATTAAATACGTAACTTAAATCTTCGGACCCTAGAAACATTATCGAGACAGTATCCGATTGATTCGAAACCAAAACGAAAATGATCGTTACACTGTATAGAATAAAACACCTGTTGACCACTTTCCCAGAACAGTCACCACGCGCCCTCACGCGCCGCCGCAAGCGGCTGCGCGTGAGTTCACGCGCCCTGCTACAGTGACATGAACAGTGTCCTTCCTTACCCGTTTATCTGATAAACGGAGCCTACGACCCGCGATCAGACCCGGTTCATTCTCTACTAATTCTGACTCAATTTTATTGTTTCTTTCACTTATTACCATCTATTCCATGTTTATAATCGATATGTGACCTCAATTTAATGAAATTAGGCCCTGAATCCCACGACTCAACATTGAAACCCGACGGGTCTTAACTCGGGTTCTACCCAAACACGACCTGTAACATTCAATTAATCATACCAGAAGCATCTAACAGTCATTCTAAATATGAAATCGAAGTCAATTTCAAGAATCATCACCTCTAAGTAATCGAACCCAAGCTCACATTTCAATGGCGCCGCAGAACCTGTTCTCTGTCGATTCGTCTCCAATTTCTTGTCCAATTGATTTGATTCTCTTTGTTAAGCTCCCAGAAGGCTAAATATCTAATCAATTTCATCCGAAACATTGTACAAAATCAAAATCGACATTTGGTGTTCTTCGGTGATTTTCGGGTTTGTTCTTGGGTTTCCAGCTCAATTTTCTCTCAATTATTCCTTCAATCTTACTCGTTTTCTCTCTGGGTTCCTGTTCCCGTTTCAAAATCTCTCTGTTTCCCCCTTTTCATCGATCAATTTGGTCAATTTTAAACAAATGAAATGGACGGTTGAATTTGTCATGTTAGGCATTCAATAATGCCACTAATTTGCTTAAGCAAGTGACAAATGTCACTTAGTAATTAATCTTAATCTAAATAGGCTGAATCAGCCAAGTTAAACTATTTAAAATCAGCTGTGGCACCGTTTAGGGCTTTGATGACCCAAATTACCATCTTACCCTTCATGTGACAATTTACCGTTTTGCCCCTGAACTTTCCAGACCCTCAACTTTTTCGTCCGGGCTCCGATTGACGCATGCCGCCTGTCTACGGATTTAGCGTCCCGAGACCTATCCAACGGTCTTCCCGGAAAGTCCAAACAAGGTCCCGGTCAAAAAGTCAATTTTCGGCCCCTTTTACCAACTTCTGCACGTCATAACTTTCTCCTCGAATACCGGAATTGGACGTGCCACCTGTCTATGAACTCATGACGTCCCGAACTACGTCACGGTCATCGATCAAAGTCCGTTTGACCGTCCAAATTAAAAGTCAACTTTTCGCCTAATTCCAGGGGTAAAATAGACATTTTTCCTCAAATTTTCCAAATTTTTCGTTTTTTTCGAATTTCCGGGTCGTTACATTTCGGGTTCGAAGACCCTAAATGAATTTGGATTTGGAAACATAGATTTCTGGTTTCATGACGGTTTATGGGAACCGGGCATGAATCCTTTGAAAGGTTTTGAGAATGATTTCGAAATGGTTTTTCATATACCATCCTTGTATTTATGGATTGTCTCATTTGGGGAGGGTCGGTTGCTTGGGTGGGCCCCGGAGTAGTCACGGAGCACTAACTGAGTGGAGCCGCCCCCGTGTGGTACCTTACTCTCAAGAAGGCATATATGGATTATAACCCCTAGGGAGGGTCATTGATCTACGAACATTGACCTGGGTGGACCCTAAGGAGACTTGAGATTTGAGACCCCGGGTAGCATGCACGTAGCTTTGGAAACCGTGACATGATTGGTTATATCATATTTGGTAAACATGATTTATTGGATTTATGACATGGTAATTGGATTGTAGAAATGATATTTCTGTGTTTTATGGATTTGGGCAGTGACCCACATGGATCTTAATTTACGGATTTTCGTATCCTATGGTTTTGGGCCGAGTTCCCACATATGTCGAATTTACGGTTTCGGGCTAAGGCCCTAACGATTTAATCAAAGTAAATGGTTTGATTATTGGTTTTCGAATGCAAGCATGCTTTTTAGTGAAGGGTATAAATGTATTTTCGTGAAATGTGTGATAGGACCCGTTCCAACTGGACTTTGATAACCGCGCCCGGTCCTACTCCCGTCTGACAAGTCAATTGAAGTCCCGAAACTACCCTTCAGCACTTGTCAGACAAGGGATAACTGCACTGATTTCCGCTCATGCCTCCGCCGCTCGATCAGCCCCGAACATTGTGTCACGGCCAGGAGGGTCATCAAAACAGAAAGGTGTGAGTGGACAAAAATAATATCCTTTGAAAACATATTTCAAAATAGACTATTTCCCCCTCGAGTTATCAAACCATGCATGCATATTGTTAATCACCGGCTTTCCAGCCAAATCACACGAATATCATCAAATCCCAGCTCTCAAGCCAAACACATGTGGAAAGCACCAAAACCAGTTATCAAGACCAGAACCCGTACTCATTACCAGTATGCAATGAAATCAAAATCAACATCAAACCGCACGACTCAAGTGGACAATCAATCACACAATCACATCCACACTACGCGTAGGCAATACCCCGAGCCTCAGTCGTTTGGGAAGCCATCCCCTAGCTCTGACTGTCTAGGCACACATATCCCCGAGCATCAGTCATCTGGGAACCACCCCGAGCTCCGACTGCCTGGGCCTCAAGCTCCAGCCGCCTAGGAACGCCCCTAGCTTCGGCTTCCTAGGAAGCAATCACAATCATATTCCCCGAGCTCCGGTCGTCTAGGACATACCCCTAGATCCGACCGTCTGGGAACTCACAATCACAATGAAATCCATCCCGGGATTATATCACAAAACATTTCAATCAAATCCTTGACTTCAAACCGAGCCAAAATCAATCCCGACAGGGTCTCAAGCCCAAAATGTCATTTGCACATAAATCTGTAAAATCTCATTTAAAAACATTAAATTCATCCCGAAATCATCCTTGACTCACCAACTAAGTCAAAATATCCCTTTGAACTCTTTTTGACTCCAGGCCTAGCCCAAAATCATCATTGCACTTTTCTTGTAAAATGTGCCTGAAAAACCGATTAAAATAATCCATAAATCAATAAATAATCATGTCAACTCACCATGACATCATTGCAAATCAAGTCATGCAATCAATCATGTAAAATATTTAACTCAGCATGCATAACATTTTATAAAACAAACGTCCACTCACACACCGTCCAAACCGTTCAATTCCGAGGTGCACGCTTTACTGTAATTTCCAGCACTTTCTAGAAATCCCAAATCTTGTCCAGAATCATCATTAAGGGTCACTAATGACTCAATTAATATCATATTAACTTCCCATAATTTTCTGGGAATTATTACGAATTAAAATATCATATAACGCTTCAGACCCTCTAAACAATATTGAGACAGTGTCCGATCAACTCGAAACCAATTCTAAAATATTCGTTACTTTGAATAGAGTAAAACACATGTTGACCTCACCTTGAAAATCGGTCCCACGTGCCCTCACGCGCCTGTATAGTGATTGCTACAATGCATCGTCCTCACCCGATTTCCATGCAATTGGGTTCTTCGACCCGCGACACAAACCGGTTAATTCTCCTTCAATTCGACCTTGTTTCATTCAATTCCTTCATTGGATCTCATCTAATACATCTTAATTTAAGGTCTGTATGATTTATTTCACAAGATTCAAACTAAAACCTATAAATCTCTAATCCCATGTCGTCGAGTTCAATTTCACAATTCACCAAATTGGACCTCGATTGTTGATTCTAATTAACCAGGAAGTCACAGAGGGGTCCTATAAACAAAATTTTGAAATCAATTACATCAATTCTTACCTCGAATTAATCCAACCAAGCCTCAAATTTTCAGAGACGTCGCAAGGCACGTTCTCAGTCGATTCTCAATCAATTCCCTTTCCTTTCGATTTGGTTCAAGTTGTTTGGCTTCCAGAAGACTTAAACTAAGCTTACTTTCACTTCAATTGATCCAACTTTTGAAAATCGAGATTCAAGTGCCCAAAATCTGGTTTCGGGTTTTCTCTTCGGGTTTATGAGTTTTCTTTCTGTTTTCTCTCCTCTTCCTTCTCGTTTTTCACTATAGAATTCACTTTTATTCTCTCTGTTGCGTCTCTCAACGTCTGGGGTTAAATTGGCCAACTATAGATATGTATGTGTTTGTTTACATTTATCTTCATTTGATTTAAAACGGAAACCAATGCCACCAATCTCATTTTCTAAGTGATAGGTGTCACTCAACACGCAGATGAGTCATCCTATGGCCAACTCATTCATTGGCCATTACAAATGACCGTTTTACCCTTTCTTGCATAATTACGAAAATTCCCCCCATCGTTTTAATTCCGTAATTCATTCATCCAAACTCCAATTTTTGCATGCCGCCTGTCTACGGACTCAGCGTCTCGGGATCTACCTAACAGTCCTTACGGAACGTCCAAAACGTGTCCCAAACAAAAAGTCAACTTTTTCCCCCATAACCAAGGGAAAAATCGTCATTTTACATTCAAACTTTCAAATTTACATTTCTCAAATTTCCGGGGCGTCACATGTGTTTTTCTTAAACTACTGATTTTCGTCCACTCACAGGTTTTAATAATTTTAATGCCCTTCAGGTTGATCACGGATGCAGACTGTAGCAGAGACCGAGACATCACACTTCTCCACCGGATCCTGGCGCGCTTTGAAAGCCGATCGGTCTGAAGGTTTTGAATTATCCCTTGTCTGACACTTCATGTCAAACGGGAGCATGACACATCCCATGCTAATCCCGGGGGGATTGGGATGGACCGTGTCATCTATACTCTTTTTTCAAAACATTCCAAGAAGATTGAGCTGTCTCCTCATTCTGGATCCTTGGAAATATGTCCTATGCTACTGCATTTTGAAGCATGCTCAGTGTTTTGGCATCCCTCACAATGTCAGCACAATTAGGTGGACGTGCAGGACCTTCTTCTCCTTCTGCAGTTGTAGCAACACCAGGTATTCCCTCTTCAATGTATTTCCACATATCATACCCTCTGAGCACTGTTTTCATCTTGATGCTTCAGGCATCATAGTTTGATCCTGTGAAGATAGGAGTTCAAAGTTCTCCTCCTCCATTGTGTGTTTCTGTCATTTTAGATCACACTTCCTTCTTTTCTTCTGAACTTGCTTCTCTTACTTCCTTTCACAGATCATGCCTAGATTCAGATCGAAATCTGCTCTGATACCATATTGGAAATGGTACTGCAAGGTCGATCAAGTTTAGCCCGTGACGTATGTGTTTATCTTCCTTGCTTACACTTGATCACACACACATGAAATGGATTGAAAACCGATCTGTTAGATGATCCAATCGATAATTGAATTGTGCACTCTAGGTGTTAGTTAAAATGCCAAGAACTTTTCCTTAGGCAACCAGAATCCTTTCTTTGGTTTTTACTTGATTTTTATTCATCTACTTTTTCATTAAGAGAATGTGTACATACATATACCCTCACTCTCTCAAAGCACACACGGGAAGGCATGAATTTTTCTAGCTTATCCCAAGCTGCCACCTATGTAGTGAGGAAGTGAGTGTGTGCATTCTATTAAGCAAGCTCACTCACACACTCACACTTTTTACAATTCTGTTACAATACCTTTCCAGCTCATCATAGAGCACACTTATAATCTCACACACACTTGCACATACCCTACATCACACACTTACACAACTAGCCGTAGGATTTGAAATACTAGCTGTATAATTCAAATCTTCAACCTGCTGTGCTGCTTAATCAGCAACAAATAGGATTATATTTTCTGCATAGGTGATAGCCTTAGTTGTGATGTAGGTTGTCAATTGAACTACTAGTTCTCCTTTAGCTGGTGGTTACAGCCAGCTTGGACCCTTGGGAAACAAGTTAAGGTTATTAAACTTTGCCCATAACGCCCTAGCTACAAAATGATCGAAAATAAAAGGTTATTGTTTAGTTCCCGACAAGTTAATTTTTATTCTTCTAGTGGTAACCCTCTTCCAATTTTAATTTCCAATGTTAGGAAATGTTTGAAGTTGAGTTTCCCTCCTCAAAGAAAAAAAAACAACCGAGTCCATCACATTATGTGGGTTGCAAAACTGCGTGAATGGATCAGAGTTAATTGGGTTGCAATTTTCAAAACCATGTGGATCCTTTTTTTCAATGAGTTTGATATCAAGATAGGTAATGATCAATGGCAATTAGCAAGAGATCGATTTACCTATATATGACTTTTTAATGTTCTACGTGTTAGTGTCTAAGTAAATCACTGAGAAGTGACTTGGCACAATGCCAAGTGGATTGCCAAGTGGCAAGTGACAAGTGAGTGAGTGTGAGTGAATTCAATTGTAAACGTGCAAGGGAGTGAGTGTGTGCATTCTGTAATTTGAGTGCAAGTGTGAGTGAGGTGCATTGAATATAAATCAGCAAAGAATGTGTGTGTGTGTGTGTGTGAGCTGTAAAGGTGTTGATGTGTGATGAGGTCATATGCAATCCTAACCGTTTCACAATGAGAGTGTGAGTGAGTGTGAATCGGGTATATGTGTGTATGTGATGCTAAATTCAATCTAATGAGAAAAATCAGAGAAAGGAACTCAGGGGTAGTGCTATTTCTACATTGAGAATTCAGAAACAAATAGTTTTTCATTCACACATTTTTACAAACACTTGGTATGCACATTCATACAATCTGATCATCAAGTTCATCTTCTGCAATTCTAAAACCAGAAATACAGAGAGAAGAAGAACCTATTCTAATCTAGCCTAAACCAATCGAGCTAGCCTCGATACATCAGCTAGGAGATTGAAGGTTCTAAGGATTGTACCTGTTAGTGGTTGAAGCCTCTGTAATCTTCTTCTGTGTTGATCGATCCTCTGTGTTCTTAGTAGCCATTGCTAACACTACGAGATGATTGATTTGCTACCTTAACCTCACTCGATCATGAGTCATGGCAGAAGTCTGTGTATAACATTGTAAGTTAGTTAATTAGTCAAATGTACAAGAAGTCTTCACATGCAAAGTTGTAGCTAGCTAGAATATTCAATCCCATCAAACAACTTGATTTATATCATTTCCATATATCCAATTTTCTAAACCCATCTCCACGGCACAAACAGGAAACAAATTTCGAATCTAAAGTTTTCTTCTGTATGTCAAGACCGACTTCGACGAGTCTTTAAAGTACCTTGTTTCTTGGGTAGGATCCAATGGCAGTCATTTGATTACCAGTCATTTTAGTATATAATATCACCAGCTGGAATATATTGTTGCTACTTGTAAGTGTGCCCAGCGTTCTTAATTTTCCTCTAGCTGTAATCTCGTCTCTTAAAGAACTAAGTGTCTTTATTTCCATGTAAAAGTATTCTTCAACACTTGAGCTCTATTTGATTTGTGGCCTGTCTCAATGGAGTTCCCTGCAGGCACTGTTATAATGAGCATTTGGTTCATTTTCATGCAACTTTTTCTTCACACTGAGTTTAACTCAGCCTCCTCCTCGAGTTTTGCAAGAAATGAGCAAATAGATCGAAATGCCTTGCTTTCCATCAAAGCTGAATTAAATGATACACGGGGTCTCCTTAGCTCATGGAATCAGTCCATCCACTTTTGTGACTGGCAAGGGATTACTTGTGGTCGAAGACACTGGAGAGTCACGGTGCTGAACCTCCGTTCAAGCGAACTGAAGGGTCGCCTATCTCCTCACATTGGAAACTTGAGCTTCCTCGGAGTATTAAGCCTCAGTAACAATAGCTTCAGCCACACCATTCCTCAAGAAATTGGTCGTTTGTCGCGGTTGCAGACTATACCTTTATAGAAATTCCTTCAGTGGTCATATTCCAATCAACATGACACGTTGCTCTAAACTCCAAGCTATTTCCTTATATGGAAACACTCTTAGTGGCAAGCTTCCAATTGAGATAGGCTCATTATCCAAGCTTGAGGGACTTTATTTAGGTAAAAACAATCTAGTTGGGGAAATCCCACCTTCCTTTGGAAATTTTTCTTCTTTTGTGTGGCTATATGTGGAAGAAAATATTCTACATGGAGGTATTTCGAATACCCTTGGGAAATTGAAAAGTTCAAAATTGCTTGGACTGTATAGCAATAGTTTGACAGTTGGTACCATCCCTCCCTCCATATACAACCTCTCTTTAATCCAATATATAAATTTATGTTGGTTACAACCAAATTCATGGAACTCTTCCTCCTGGCCTGGGACACACTGTAACGACCCGAACTTTCGTAAATATTATTTTATTGTAAAATGACCGTTTTACCCCTGAGGGGGGGGGAGTTGACTTTTACCTCGGGAAGTAATTAGGACTTTGACCCATGACCGTGACGTAGTTTAGGATGTCACGAGTTCATAGGCAGGTGGCACGTTCGATTCCGACGTTCGAGGAGGAAGTTGTGACGTTCAGAAGTCGAGGGGTATTTTGGTAATTTGGTCAATTAGGGGGCAAATGTTGACTTTTGACCCGGGAAGTTCAACGGACGAGGGCTAAGGACCGTTACGTAGGTCCCGTCGATACGAATCCGTAGACAGGCGGCACGCCGAAATCGGACGTACGACGAAAAAGTTATGGTCAAGAACGTAAAACTCGATTAACCGAACTAACCGAGAACCGAATCAAAATAATATTAAAATAATGGAATCTGATTACTTTAACCCAATCAATCTAGACCCTTGATGAGTGACACATGTCACTCATCCACTTCATCCCCTAAAACCAAGATCTATGTCTGCCTTTTGATTAATTAATTAATTAATCTCCTTAAATCCTCACCCTCCATCCTTACACTCAGACTTAATCCCAGCCGTTGGTTTCATTTGCCTATTCTGTTTTAAACTCATCAAACCATACTCCCACATTTTCATTCTCTTAACCGTGTACTCTCACCCTTCGAACAATCACACCAGCGACTACACCACCTCTCAGCCTTAACCCACACACCAGACCACCTCTCAGCTACCTCCAGACCACCACCACCACCACCACGGGCGGCGGCGCAACCCAGAAACCCCCCATACCCGAAAGGAACCCGAGCAGCCCAAATCGATCCAACCATCCAAACCATGACTTCTGGGCTCGAGCAAACCTAGGGCTAGGACCACTGAGACCTCTGGACGGCTCAGGACTGGACTGCGCAACCCACGGCGGCGACACAGCGGCGATAAGTCCAGAAACCCGAGAAGACCGATTTTCTTTCCCTGTTTTAAAACGTTCGTTTTTGATGTTAAACTTGTCTGGTTGCTTTTGAGACACACTTAGGGGACCTAGACGATCATTTTGGACCAAGGCTTGCGGCTGGAAGCTGGACGACTCGCCGGAGAAGACGAACCAGAGCCGTCAGCCAGTTTCCCGTCGATTTTCAGGTGGTTCCTTCAACCTAAAAACTTGTTTTAATTACACAGAACCATAGAACATGATTAGACGAGTTCATAGGAACAAATCCCATCGATTATGGTGGTCGGGTTGATGAGAACTGATCGGGTCGAGTCGTGGGTCTGCGGTGACCCAGTTCTCAGACCCGGTTACTGTAGCTGATGACGTCATCATGCTGACATCAGCAATGACGTCATGATGATGTCATCATGTCAGAAAACTATCAGACCAGGGACCAATGGGATGCTGACACGTGTCCTCTAACACTGTCAGTGATGACGTCATCATCACTGTAACACCGTTGACCAGGGTTTGACCAGGCGCGTGGGGGCGCGTGTGAACAGTATTTTGTGTGGGACCAGTGCCATTTTCAAGGTTTCGACGATACAAATCCAATGGCGGTGGTTTTGTGTCGATCGGAGATCGTTAAGTTGGTCAAATTGGGGTTTGAAGCCTTGGGAAGCGTGCTCGGACAGCTTTCCTGGACCGGTTTTAGACTAGGGTTTCTTAGTTGTTTAGTAGGTACTTAAAGTGACCTTTATGTATGCTTTGGACATGACAGGAATTGTACTTCAACCCTTGGACGGGGCTTTACCTTCGGGATTGCAGCTGGATTGTACTGTGAGTGGGCCTTTGATTTCACTAAACTTCGGCATGCATAACTGTTTTACTTTCTATTATATCTATATGTGATTCAAGTAAAAGTATCTATTTATCTTGAGTATGATTTATGGTACGTATTACGATGTTTGGGCATGAGACCCGTCTGGTTGTTTATGAATGGTTTTGAGTCATGTATATGTATAATGGATCTCGATATTATCTGTGGTACTGCACTGTATAGATCTACCCTAGGATTCTATCTCCTCCGGATGTAGGTACTCCGGAGTGGTCACGGCGCATTGCCTGTGAGGAGTCATTCTACGGAGGGGCCGGACCTTAGAGTGACTCAAGAGCAGGATTGCTACTGTTGGACGTCTGGGACGTCAGGCATCTAGAATGCCATGCTCGGACTGGGTTCAGGATTTGGATGCGGGATTGAGACCCCGGGTGGCACGCGTAGCCTTGGGACTGTGACCTTATCGGGCGTCTGGGACGTCGGGCATCTGGGATGTCAGGGTTGGGATGTATAGTGCAGTGACTAAGATTATATTATGTTGATATTATTCTGCTTATGATTATATGATTTTGTGGTTTATGATACTAATGCATGTCTTTTCGGAAAACGGAGGGGGAAATCTATATGTTTTCGGAATGGTAAACTATTTTGTAAACCTTGAGTTTCGGCCCACTCACCCTTGTTGTTTTACTACCCCTCCAGGTAGTGATATTGAGGAGGAGGATCCCGAGGAAGAAGAGGAGGATCCCGAGGAAGAGGCATAGGTTTACGTTGCGCACCTGAACCCTACTGCTGGGTAGGTTGGCACGTAGTGTGTCTAGAGTCGTGCTCAATAAACTGTATTCGGGAACTATCCCTTGTCTGACACTATTTGTATTCGGATATTTGTGTGGTGTGCTATGTATGACTTAACTTTGAGTTTTCTTTATGCATTTTATTTTCGTTAAGGGTGATTTTGGTATTTTAATGTCGGGTGTCAGACGGGAGCAGGGCACGTCCCGGGTGGTCCCAGGGGGATCGGGGCGGGTCCTGTCACACACTATATTTCCAAACCTTGAGGTCTTTTACTTATTTTCTAACCGATTCAGTGGATCGATACCAATTTCAATCTCCAATGTATCCAACCTTTCTATACTTGCAATTGGTGTAAATAATTTTATTGGTAATGTGCCTAGTCTGACACGTTTGTCCAGGCTAGGCATTTTCTCGATTTGTGGTAACAATCTCGGGAATAATGGGGAGGGTGACTTGGATTTTCTCTCATCTCTACTTAATTGCATTGATTTAGTATTTCTATCTATCGATGTCAATAATTTTGGAGTGCTCTCTGAAGCTATGAGCAATCTCTTAGCAAAACTCACCAGACTGTATTTTAATCGGAATCAGATATGTGGAAACATTCCCATCGGGATTGGGAATCTCATAAACTTGGAGGTGATAGGATTTGAGGAGAACCAATTGACAGGCACTATACCAAGTTCAATAGGTAAACTATGGCAATCGTATGAGCTTGCTCTATTTTCAAATGAATTGCCAGGTGCAATCCCCTATTCTCTTGGAAATCGAACATCATTAGGCAGATTAATGTATATATCTCCATTCAAACAACTTACAAGGAAGCATTCCTCAAAGCCTTGACCAATGTAGGAATCTGGAAATTTTGTTTCTTTGTCAAAATCAATTTAGCGGTCTGATTCCAAAACAAGTCATTGGTTTATCATCCTTGCCACAATACTTGGATTTATCTAGCAACCAATTTACTGGATCCATTCCCATGGAAGTAGGCAATTTGGTCAATCTTTTTTCATTGAATGTTGCCCACAACTAGTTTTCTGGTGAGTTTCCATAGAGCTTAGGGAGGTGCACAAGTTGGTAAGCTTGGATCTTAGTGCAAATTTATTACAAGGGAAAATTCCTGACTCCTTGAGTTCGTCGAGGGGGATTGAAAATTTTAACCTCTCCAATAACAATTTTTCTGGAAAATTCCCATTTACTTGGGGTGTTTCAGATTCTTGGAGAGTTTAGACATCTTTTTTAGAGTGTGTTTGGATGAACGATTTCTGGTTTAATGAGAATTTACAAAATTTCATAATTTGCAATTCTTTATTTACAATTTCCATGATTTGCAAATTCTAACGTTTGGATATCAATATTAAAAATTATGGAAATTAAAATTTCACTTGTTTCAACTCATCATTTGGAAAATTCTGTCCCTTAAGACATCATTTCAACTCATCATTTGGGACATCCAAATTTCTTATTTCCATTTTTTTGGAATTTGTAAATTCCAATTTTTATTATCAAAACAAAGAAATTGGTGCATAGGAACTATAAAATTCTAACTTTTTATCAAATCCCTTGTTTTTTTTCCTTTATCCAAACACACTCTTAATGATTTGGAAAGTGAAGTTCCAATGCAAGGAGTTTTCAAGAACACAAGCGCGTTTTCTATCATGGGAAACACATGCCTTTGTGGAGGTATTCCTTAGTTAAGGTTGCTCAAATGTATCTCCAAGGGTTCTAAGGAAGAAATATCTCCCAGAATGAAAATGATTATGCAAATTATTTTTGGGGTTGTTGGGGGTTGATTTTAGTGTTCTTATTTGTATTTCTTCTCCGATCAAGAAAAAAAAAGTACTAAAGTCTGCTTCAGGATTTTCCTTGGGGTTTTTACCTTTAAAAATGTCATATGGAGATCTTCTTAAAGTAACTAATAGGTTCTCTTCTTTTAATTTGATTGGTGATGGTAGCTTTGGGTCTGTCTACAAGGGAGTTCTCAATTATGAGCAAGAAGAAAGAGTGGTTGTAGTGAAAGTATTGAATCATCAAAGTTCAAGAGCTTCTAAAAGCTTTGTAGCTGAATATGAAGCCTTAAGAAATGTTAGGCACCGAAATATAGTAAAGCTACCGAGTGCCTGCTCAAGCATCGATTTTCAGGGAAATGAATTCAAAGCTTTGGTGTATGAGTTCATGATGAATGGAAATCTAGAAGAGTGGCTTCATAATTCAGAACATAGGGCAGCTGGTGGGGCACCTATTAGGAAGGGTTATCATTTGAATCTTATTCGAAGGGTATGCATTGTCATTGAAGTAGCTAGTGTTATGGATTATTTGCACAATCAATGTGAGATGCCAATAGTTCACTGTGACTTGAAGCCCACCACTGTTCTCTTGGATGGTGACATTGTTAGAGTTTAAGCTGCCAGCTGGAAGTAATTCAAAGGCATCACACAAGTGTGTGAGTGCTGAGTGGGATAACAGATTGAAAATGACGTTGGGAGTGTGTGCAACGGTTTCGCGTGCCTCAAGAAGATTTTATGAATCTAGTGTGTGAGGTGGCTTCATGTAATTGGCTGTGTGTAAGTCATGAGAAGTGTGTGTGTGTGTGTGTGTGTGTGTGTGTGTGTGTGTGTGTGTGTGTGTGTGTGTGTGTGCGCGCGCGCGCGTTGTAACCATGAGAGAGTGTGAGTGTGCAATTGTAATCTCTCAATATATTAGATTCAAAGAACTATATGAATTTTTTGATGAAGTTTATGAATGAGAAAGAGGATGAAATCTCAAATTGTTAGTGAGATCGTGTAGGATTGCTCTCAAGGCATTTCATCAAACAACTGGTGTACATTAACCAAGCTGAGTGTATTTTCTCCATTTAATCATCATCGATTTCCAGTTTTCATCATAACAATTAAACATAAACTATCCTAAAACACAACTAGTCACAAGCTAGCCCTGATTCACATCGAGTTCAGTTAAGAGGATCAAGTTGAGGTACTTACTTGGTCGTGAAGAAATCCGCTACATGTTGAGTGATGAACTTCAACATGGTATCAGAGCTTCTACGATCGCTGTGATCTGGGGCGTCTGAAGTAGTGTGTGTAACTACGGGAAGAGGAAACTAGCTGTGATGGCAGGATCAGGTGGTGAGTTGAGGGCTCCAGTGTTTACTGGGACTAACTATGACTTTTGGTGTGTGAAGATGAAGACGATCTTGAAGGCATACAATCTGTGGAGTCTAGTAGCAGATAGTGTACCTAAGAGAGCAGTGAGATGAGAAGGAACTGAGGAGATTGAGATGCAATCCTCGCATCAAGATCTGATCTGTGATGCAAAGGCTTTGAGTATTCTGCAGAATGCAGTAGCTGATGACAATTTTCCAAGGATTCAAAATGAAGAAACCTCAAAGAGTGTGTGGGATCTTCTAACACGAGAAAATATGGGAGATTCTAAGGTGAGATCTGTCAAACTCCAATCTCTTAGACGTGATTTTGAGTACACTAGAATGAAGGATGATGAAACTCTTGCAACCTACATTTCTAGATTGTACGTGTGGTAAATCAAATGAGAACTTATGGTGAGGAGATTGATGAAAAGAGATTAGCTAAGAAGATTCTTGACAGGACCCATCCCAATCCCCCCGGGATTAACGTGGGATGACCCTGCTCCCGTCTGACACGGAGTGTCAGACAAGGGATATTTCCGACCTTTGCCCTCCTGGGCTATCAGAGTACGCCAGGATCCGGAGGAGGTATGTGATCTCTCGGTCTCTGCTATAGTCCACATCCAATGTCAACCTGAAGGGCAGTTAAAACATTAAAAGCTGTGAGTGGACAAAACAAGAGTTTATAAAAACATTTTAACGAGAAGACATTTGTACCCTTCACTAAAAAGCATGCATGCATTCGAAAACCATTTATCCAGAAATCATATGCGGGAACTAAGCCCAAAACCAAGATTGAAAGAACCATAATGAAAATGACCATACGGGCCACTGCCCAAAACCTGTGTAAACGCACATCATACATCATATCATATATCTCATATAGCATACATCATATATACATATAATTCACACAACCAATCCTGTCACGGTTTCCAAAGCTACGCGCGTGCTACCTAGGTCTCAATTCGAGTTTTCTCAAAGTCAAGATCAATGTCCGCAGACCACTGACCCTACCCGAGGTAATAGTAATCATAGCCTTCCTGAGAGTAAGGAACCCAACTAGGGGGTGATCGTGATGATCCAGATGGGTGGAGAGCTTATCACTCTTACCTTGATATGTGAGTCGTAAATGACGGGACTGACTTTTTTTCGGAGTGAGTCCATATGGTTTGTGACTTGGTTGAGTAGGTTTCCGATGTGGTCGGATTTTGTCAACCTTTGACGTATGGATATTGGGATTGGCTTCCCTATGAAGTCAATCGAGTGTTTCGGACAGGCAACCGATAGGTTCGATTATGTTACGTCCTGGTGGACGTAAACGAGATTTTGGGTTTTGGAATCGAATTTCTGGGTGACGATTCAGGATTCGATTGCGAAGCTCGAAAATGGATTACTGGATTTGGGTACGGAATGATTATTCCAATGCTAGCTTACGGAGTAATGATTTCGGATTCTGATTTGGAAATGGATTAAAAATATGATGTTGGGTTCGGAATCGGGATTTCTTACGAAATTGCGGATTCGGATTCGGAATTGGAACTAGATGACGGGTGGAGCTCGTTTTGTCTCATGATGGTTTGGGCAAATGTACTCCATGATTGGAACGTGTTTGGTTACGACCTAGGTGGTTGTAGGCGGATTGATGGATTGATGTACGTACAGGGTACGTTGTGCGAGGATTGTTACGGGTTAGGATTGTTACGGGTTAGGCTGAGTGATGCCTAATGGCGGTACATGGGATGTACCGGTGGTGTATGATTAAACGTGTTGGTAATCGGCTTGGTTCCGATATCATTTGTTTGGTTGTGATTGTGGACTGGACATTGGATACTGTGCGCTGTGCAGAGCGATTTTGTCGGGTTCAGTGATTGTATGAGCAGGTGCTCTTAGCCATGGTTGGCTAGTGGAACCCTGGTATTGGCTAGTGGAACCATCTGCTGGGCTGGTATTCAATGTGTTCCAGTTACACCACTTGTTTGTGTAAGTTGACGGTATACGTACACTCAGGATGAGTGAGTTGGTGGTCTGAGTAACCACGAGTAGCCTTGTGTGACTTGATCACACCGTGATTTCCCAGCGTTTTGGTTCGCTGACGGAGTCGGCAATTATGGACATTGAGAGTATTTTGTGTCGCAGGATTGGGCTTGCCCTGCGAATGGTGATCATGTGGTTGATCTTGCGCTACATCGAGAGTGATGTAGTACGTGGTGTTGTCACCGACGGACAGATGGTTGGAGCCTTACCAGGGTGGTAAGTTTTGTGATGGCAGTTGACTGATGGTGTCAGCATGGACTGACAAATGAGATTTGGTGACTCCCAATGGGAGCAAATGTAAGGATATATTGGCAATGGAAGGGAACGGTTTGGCTGAATAAGTCAGCTAAATGGTTAAGCGATCTTATCGCGGATCAGGTGCTTATGTCCACTCGAGGTGGTCGAGTGTTGTTGTTGTGACGTATGACTGTGATGGGATGTCTGGGTATAGACGAGACTGGTGTTGTCCCAGTAAGTGGGTGTACAGGTGTACACATGATATGAGGTCGAAATGTTTTCCACAAGGTGGTTGTGGAATAAGATTGTTGGTAATTTCGAGGACGAAATTCTTTAAGGAGGAAAGGTTGTAACGACCCGTCCCGAATATCGGGATTTAATAATATTTAATTGTGATTCACTAATCTGGGATTAGTTGGGCGATTTCGAACGAATTGTGCAAAATGACCGTTTTGCCCCTGGGCGTGGGCAAACCGTTGACTTTTATTTCGGATGGTCAAATGGACTTTGACCAATGACCGTGACGTAGTTCGGGACGTCACGAGTTCATAGACAGGTAGCACGTTCGATTCCGACGTTCGTGGTGAAAGTTATGATGTGCGGAAGTTCAAGGGCGTTTTCGTAATTTGGATGAAATAGGGGCAAATGTTGACTTTTTGACCAGGATGTCCGATGGCCGAGGGCCAAGGACCGTTACGTAGGTTTCGTCGATGCGAATCCAACGACAGGCGGCACGCCGAAATCGGAGATTCGACGACGAAGTTATGGGTCACGGAAGTTTGGTTTCGTTATGCACGCATTACGAGGCGGGGACACGTGGCGTTCTCTGATTGGTCTGAAATTCTGAGTGGGACACGTGGACCACTAACCTTTAATTATGGACTCAGATCTGGATTGGTGGGATTGGATTAAATTATTGGAATTAAAAAATATAAAGAATTCCCACTTATTGCATCTTTTGATCTGGACCTTTAATCTCATTGGTGAGATTGAATCTGGACCATCCATTTTTCTTTATCATTTCCCTCCCCATATTATATTTGCTTACCCGAGTGCACAACCATTCGAACCGTGCACCAGAATCTTCACACATCTCCTCTGTGCACAAGTGTGGGTCACTGAGATTGTGAGAACCGGCGGGAGGCGGCAGGACGACGGCGGCGACCGCGGTGGTCCACGGCGGCTGTGTTAACCCGAGGAGGAAGTTATGCCCAGGTTTTTGGAAATCGACAATCCGTTGTGTTTCTGAGCTCCTTCCTGATTCCTTTGGGACTTGGGGTCAGAAACAGACACAGGGGACTGGTTTTTGAAGCTCGAAGTGAGCTGGGCACGGCGGGGACGGCGGTGCTCGTAACCCGGTTCGAAACCAAAAATGGTGATCGGGTTTTGGATGGGTATTGGACGTTGGATTTGATCCTACGGTGTTCTATGAACATAAACGAATCTTGTGGACGTGAATTTGGGACTCGAGGCGGCCGGAATCGGGAGGAAGGACGATCGGAAATTCTGAGCTTCAAGTTTGAGTTCAGAGGTATGATTCGTGACGTTACTTTTGGTTTTTGATTCCACAGAACTGTTGGTTGAACTCAGACGGTCTTGCAGGTGAAAACCCCGTCCAAAATGATCCAGTATCGACGGAGAACCAGTCGGGTTGGCCCGCGGGTCACGGCGACCTGTTTTACAGTCGTTCGGGTTGAACGACGGTGAACAGTACCCGGCGCGTGGGTTTCACGCGCAGGGAGTTCAACCGGCGCGTGGGGGCGCGTGTGAGGTAATTTTGGGAAACTTCCAACATGACTTTTGTCCTATACAATGTAACGAACATTTTAGCGTTGGTTTCGTGTCGATCGGATCCCGTTTCGTTATTGTTCGGGATGTCCGAAGGTTTTAAATCCAGTTTAAAAATACTTAAAAATTCGGGAAAATTACGGGACTTTGATAGAATGTTAATGAAGGGGTTAGTAATCCTCTAATGTGATTTGGACAGGATTGGGAGTCCCGGTGATAGTGGTGTGGCCCGGGAAGGCCTATGGCACGCGTATCGAGGCACTCGGTTAAACGGTCTGTGAGTGGACATTGGTTTCATAAATTCGATGCATGCATAACTGTTTTATGATTGTTATATTTATGATTAAATGATTTACTTTGGATATCGGTGAATTTAAAATGATTTCACGTATTTCGAGGTGAATTACGTATTTGCACGTAAACCGAGGTTTTCTGGATTTGCACCGATTTCCATAAATGTGGTTGGATATGATTTCATGAAACGGTTACGAACTTGAATAATGTAAAATCGGGCCAGGGGCCCAGTTGAACTATGAAATCGGGCCAGGGGCCCAGTTAATATATGGATCGGGCCAGGGGCCCAGTTAACTTGTGAAATCGGGCCAGGGGCCCAGTTGATTTCTACATACGATTGCGGGTCGGGGACCCTAAATTGGAATTGAATAAATGTTTTCTGGTTTACATTTTATATATGTTCACATGCTGGAATCAATAAATGGTTTTGATGATATTTCGGTTATGGCACGTTTCACGGTATTTGGGCATGAGACCCGTTTGATGAAACGTAACGATCGGTTCGGATTTTACCTATGTATACCTATATGTTTTGCATGTGGATATCAATAAAATGTATTTAGTACTGCACTGTATAAATCCTTCCATATTATATTGTCTCCTCCGGATGAGGTACCCCGGAGAGGTCACGGACGTCTAGTACGTCCAGCGTCTATGACGCTAAGCATCGGGGATGCTGTACCCGAACGGGGTTCGGGGATTGAACTCGGAAATTGAGACCCGAGTGGCACGCGTAGCCTTGTGATTGTGACCTTATTGACGTCAGGGACGTCAGACATCAGGGATGTCGGATTGGAGTGTATAGTGCAGTGGCTAAAATTATGGTTATGGTTTATATTATATGCCTTATGGTTCATATTACAGGATTGATGAAATAACTCTTGGATTGACTTTTGGAAATTGAAACTATGCTTTGGTTTCCGGGCTAAGGCCCTAATGGTTATTTCTAAATAAATGTGTGATCATTGGTTTTTGGCGCATGCATATGGTTTTACTGAGGGGCATAAATGTCTTATAAATGTTTTAAACAGACTTGTTTATTTTCGTCCACTCACAGCTTTTGTTTTCAATGCCCTTCAGGTTGATTCCAGATGCGACTGCAGCAGAGACTTGAGCATCGCACACCTCCTCCATCGATCCTTACGCACTCTGGAAGCCCGGTTGGGCAATGGCAACAGGTTATCCCTTGTCCGACACCTCTTGTCAGACGGGAGCAAGTCACATTCCAAGGTAATCCCGGGGGGATTGGGATGGGTCGTGTCAGTCATGAACCACAATGACCTTGCCAGAGTTCATACCGGTTTCCATAAACCGTCATTAACTTGGAAATCCATCTAGGGTCCCTGACCCGAAATCATAAACCGTAAAAATAACTGGATCTCGTGCCCGAACATAGGACATCAACTGGGCACCGTGCCCGATATCTGAGTCATATGCCCGAGACAAAACCAAATGGGTCTCATACCCGATTTTATTCTTTTAGAAATCCAAAACATTTTCATTTACACCAATAAAGAAATACAGACCCGTATAGACACCGTATAGGGCCGAAAACTCGAAATACGTGTCTATATGTAACCACATAAAAATGCACCCATGACATCATCAAACATGTGATAAAACATATAATAAAAATTTATGCATGCACCAATTTAGAAAACAAGGTCCACTCACAGACCGTCCGAGCTGCCGCCTCGATTTGCGTGTCATAAGCTCTCCCGAGCCGATCACCATCACCGGGACTCCCAAACCTGACCAAATTTTAATAGAAGGTTACTAACTACTTAATTAACCTCCCATTAAAGCCCCGTAATTTTTCCGAACTTTTAACTATTTTTAAACCTACCCTAAACCTTCTGATACCCCGTAATCTATTGAAACGATATCCGATTGATACGAGACCAGTCCTAAAATCTTCGTTACATCGAATAGAAGATTTCCCGTGTTGAACACTTTCCCAAATTATGGTCCACGCGCCCTCAAACGCCCCTAGAAGGTCGAAAACACTATTCATCATCTTCAACCTCCAGCTTACTGTTCACGGTACTGTTCACAGTGCTGTTCATCTCAGTTTTCGGACCGATTTTAAGTCCATTTCATCTCCTTTTAATCCTAATATCATCCTAATCCTATTTCCTATCATTTAGACATTAAAAACCGAAGGAAAAACACAAAAGCCATACCTCCTTGATCGGCCATGGTGGTTGCGGCTGCAACCTCCCTCCGCCGTGCTTCCCGGCCGTCCAAGCACTCAAAAACCATCCCATTCTTCCCCCTAGGTCCCCAAAAGCATAACCCAATCAATAGAATTAGCTAGAAACCTCAAAATCTCATTTTCCAATTTTTGAATAAACCTTACCTCACGGGTTGGCTTTCCCTGCCGTGGCCGCCGCCGTGGCTGGCCGTCCAACCCCTCAGTCCTCCCTCACTCACTCACACGGTCACACTCAGCTCACACACTAAAAGGATGGATGTTGGAGGTGTGGTGTTTGTGTGTTTGAAGAAGAATGAAGAATGAAGAACATGGAGGGGGGTTCAGGTTTTTGAGGGAAAATGAAGAAAAATGAACAAAGATGAAGGGATGATGTTTGATCAGATGAGAGATGAGAGAAATAATGGATGGTGAGGATTTAAAGATTAAGTTGAAATGGAAGGCTAGGATTGATTGTTAGAAGAGATTAATTATAAAATAATAAATATAATATTATTTAATTAACATAGATCCACAATTTAGGGGATTGTCCAATGGGATGAGTGACACATGTCACTCATCCATGGGACGCACTCAAAATATCTGGCCAATCAGAATTTGCCAACTCAGCCCCGCCTCGAAGTACGTGCATAGTGAAATCGAACTTCCGTGACCTATAACTCTCCCGTTCGAAGTCCGATTTCAGCTTGCCGCCTGTCTATGGATTCGTATCGTCCCGATCTACGTAAGGGTCCTCGCCCTCGGCCATCGGACCTCTCAGTCAAAAAGTCAACATTTGACCCCTTTTAACCAAAATTACCAAAATGCCCCTAAACTTCTGAACGTCATAACTTCCTCCTCGAACGTCGGAATTGAACGTGTCACCTGTCTATAAATTCGTGACGTCACGAACTGCGTCACGGTCATCGGTCAAAGTCCATTTGACCGCCCGAACAAAAAGTCAACGTTTTGCCCACGCCCAAGGGCAAAACGGTCATTTCGCATCGTTCGTCCGATTTTGCTCAACTAATCACGGATTAGCCTCACTAATCGTGATTAGTCACTAATCTAATCTAGGAATTTGGGACAAGTCATTACAATTCTGATTAGTTTGACAAAACTTTTTGATCCTATATTGTTCATAATTAAAGAAACTAGAGATTTGGACTTAATTAATGTTGAAAATGTGATTGCATCAATCAGAAGGTAGGAATGCATGATGAGACCTCAGTAGAGAAAGCCTTCTCAAGTCTATCTGTTGATATTAAGTAGGACTACTCTTACTCTAAGAATAGAGGTCATTACAAAGGGAACAAGCCCTGGAATAACTGTTCAAACTCACAGAGGACTAATTTCAATCAAAACTCAACATCAGGAAAATATGCTGGTGATAATGTTAGAGAGTTCTGTAAGAAGTGTAAAAAGACTCACTATGGAGACTGCTGATCCATTGCTAAAGCAAGATGTTATAAGTGTCAGAAATTTGGGCATTTTGCAAAGAATTGTCCTACTAAAGCTAGTTGAGGGAGTAGTGGGGAAAAAGGCTGCCATTGTGAATCTAGCAAAAGAGGTTGCTGAATCATCTACTAATCTGTTTCTAGCTTGTAATACTATCACAGGTGCAAAAGACAATCGTGAGTGGTATGTGGACAGTGCTTGTAGTAATCATATGACAGCTCAGGAATCCTTGTTGGTGAATATTGATAGAAGCATCAGGGTGAAAGTCAAAATGGGAAATGGTGAACTAGTTCAAGCAATAGTGTGATGACCCGTCGCGAATTGATGGGATTAATTAAGGATTAATGACAAATTAGAGAGACTAATCAGAGATTAGGCGAGGATTAGCGGACGTTCGGGCGAAATGACGATTTTGCCCCTAGAATGGGTGAATCGTCGACTTTTCATTCAGGCGGTCAAATGGACTTTGGCCGATGACCGTGACGTATTTCGTGACATCACGAGTTCATAGACAGGTGGCACGCTCGATTCCGATGTTCGAGGAGGAAGTTATGACGTTCGAAAGTCCGAGGGTAATTTGGTAATTTGGGTAAAAAGTTTACTTTTGACCCTGGACGTCCGATGGCCGAGGGCCGAAGACCGTTACGTAGATCGGGACGATATGAATTCGTAGACAGGCGGCACATCGAATTCGGACGTTCGACGGAGAAGTTATGGTTCACGGAAGTTCGAGTGCACTATTGCACGTTTTACGAGACGAGGACTTTTGCAGCAAGTGGGCCCAGATATTTGTCCCAAGGCCAATGGATGAGTGACAAGTGTCACTCATCCACTGGACATCATTTTCCTTCATGCATACCCCATTCCCCTTGCATCCATCATTTTCCATTTTTCCCATCCAAAACCAATCCACCATTTTCTTCCAAAACCCAAACCCTTGACCCTGTGATCATCTGTGAGAGGCCTGAGAGTGAGAGGAGGACCAGCAGAACGTGGTGGCTGGCCAGGCCGAACCGCCGTGCACGGCGGAGGAGGAACGGTGCACAGGTATCGGTTTAACCATTTTTCGATCCATTTTCCATTTCGTGTATTATGGGTCGATTTGGATGTTTGTTTTGAATTAATTAGGTTGTTAGGAGGTCAATTGGAAGGTTTTGAGAGGTTTTGGACGTTGAGGGACCCCTGGGATGAGTTTTGGATTTTTAACCATGAGAACCAAAATCGAACCGGTTGGATTTAGGATGTTTTAGATGTCAGGACCCACCTTGGTTCCACCCCGAAATCCGAGGTAAATCCTGCTCCCGTCTGACACCTCGACACAAAGACCAAAGTAACCTCCCGATAAACCACCAAATTACATGCCAGACGCAGGAGAAATTTTTAAACATTCGGAAATCAAAGTTTTACAGAGCATAGTACCAAACAAAGGAAAAGAAAACCGATACAGAAGGTACACGCACAACGGAAAATTAAACCACTCTGGGAAAACTCTCGGGTACTCTATGCCTCCGATACTGCCTCGACGTCGAAACCCCGCGCTAGCTCCACGACCTGGAGGGCAATTTAAAAACAGAAAGTGTGAGTGGACCATAAATAAAAGAAGAGTTTCCAAAACCATTTTATAAGAAAACCAGGGATTTGGCCCTCCGTTTTGAAATCATACATGCATAACCCATTTACTGAAACTAGTTATAAAACACATAAAGATCATCATAAAAACAGAATTGAAAGCAGTTACAGAAATCACGTCATAAACATCATAAAACCATCATAAATACCAAGCAAATCATTATCCGATCAAACCTGCTGGACCTATCCGAGTCTTTAAACTCCCGAGTTTTTAAACTCAATCCAAGCCTCAATAATATCCGAGTCTTTAAACTCAACAGGCCTACGGAGGAAATATCAGTATATCCGAGTCTTTAAACTCAATCCGGGTCTTTAAACCCAATCCGGGCCCGTCCCCCGTCAAACATAATATCCGGGTCTTTAAACCCAATAACCAGATCCAGCAAATCCAATCCAAAACCATTTGAAAACCATTTCTAAATCCACATCCAAACCCGAATCCGAAATCACCGGTCTGAAGCCCTTCCAGCGTCCAGAACCGTCATTCCGAACCCAAATCCGAAAATCCACTTTTCAACTTTAAAACCAAATTCCGCTTTCCGAAATCCGATTCTAAAACCGAAAACCCTGATCATTGCAATCACGTTCCAAAATCCCTTTCTAATCATTGAAAATCACTTATCGTTTGAAAACCCCAAATCATGGCATCGAAATCAAAAATTCAACCTTTCCTCGTAAAACGTGCCAAATACGTACTTTCTCGAACAACGTTCAATTATGTAAAACCATCATCACATATTCAACAATCATGAAATCACATGTAAAACCAAAAAATAATTATAGAAAAACAATTATGCATGCTTGAGTTTAGAGAAGGGGTCCACTCACAGATACCGGACACGTCACTCGCGTCCCGTACGTCCCGTACGTTCCTCAGCTTCCTCGAGAAGTCCCGATCCTATCAACAGTCACCAAAGAACGTCACTAACACGTCTACCAAGACTCTTCTAATTTTCCCCAAAAATCCCCTGGTCCTAAACGTAACGAACCGGAACCCTAAACCTTCTACCTCGCCGAACTAACTCGTCTCGACATTCGATTAACTCGAAACTTATTCCAATAGACTCGTTACAACATCTAGACCAAAAACCTAGTTGGAAGTTTCCCCAAAAGCCACTGCACGCGCCCCCACGCGCCTGCACCCAATACACTGTTCATCGTCTTCCTCAACTCGACCGGTCTGAACCGGCGAGAGAGGTTCTCCGCCGTCCCTTCACCGTTTCGACTCCTCTCTTCACCAGTCTCTTCGTCCAGTCCTAAGAAACCTATTCCCCTACTCCAAACACTTCGACACAGCTTCTAACCCATCGTCCCTAACTCGAAACCGTAACCCGTTCATACCCTTGTTTCACAATCCAGCCACCCAAGTCCTCCCCCGTCACGGTGGCTACACTAAAGAACTCCTAGGACCTCACTGAGTCTCACAAAACTCACCAAAAACCTCGACTCGTACTCAAAACCCACGACTATTGGTTTGAACCTAAACGGCAAAAAAGAGTAATTGAAAGGGAACGAGAAATTACCTGTGCTCAGGCCGCCGCCGTGAGCTCAGCCGTGAGTACACGACTCCTCCAATCCACCTCCATCCTCTGGACACCACCACCAGCCTCAATTGGTCGAACACGGCAGCACCACCACCGAACACCCTCTCTGTTTTCCTGAAACTCAACCTTCACACTCGCAAGGTTTCCTCACACGAGTTGCCCTCACAACTCACTCACTATCTCTCTCTCGATCTCTATTTACTTCCTCAGTCACTAGGATACACCAACACACACAACCCACACTCAATTCTTCTCAATCTCACCATCTGTTTCTCTCTTGTTCGAACACGGTTGCACACACACACCTGCACGATTTGAACACGCACACCGTGCATCCTAGAAACCACTACACACTTGCCACATGTCACAATCCCCTCAGCCCTCTCACAAATATCCCAATTCTCTCCTGTACACTTGTCCCAATCCGGTTGCACAATTCCCAATGTGCAAAAGACCAAAATGCCCTTCTTTTGAGTCAAAATTACAATTATGCCCTTACCGTTTTAGACTCGTATCTTACTCACCCTAGGTCCGATGAACACGTGCCGCCTGTCGTTGAATTCAGGACGACGAGATCTACCTAACGGTCCTAGGTCACCATGTCAAAACCCGATCGTACAAAAAGTCTACTTTTCCACCTTATTTAGCCAAATTACGGTAATGCCCTCAACCTTCCGAACATCATAACTTCCTCCTCGGATGTCGGAATCGGGCGTGCCACCTGTCTACGGATTCGTGACGTCCCGAACTACGTCATGGTCACCGGCCAATACCCAATTGACTGCCCAAACTAAAAGTCAACTATTTGCCCAACCTAGGGGCAAAATCGTCATTCGATACTAACGGACCTATCGTAACCAACTCACCACCGATTAAGCTCACTAATCCCATCTTAATCACTATCTTAACCCTAATTTTTGGGACGGGTCCTTACATTAGAGGTTCTAATCAATTGGGTTAGGTTCCTAGGACAAAAAGAGGAAGAATATAAGTGATTAGGAGTGAAACGGGTGAAAATTGGACCAAAAATGGACCTGGACCAGTCACGCTGGTCCAAGTTCTAGGCGAACCGGACCGGCCGGTCTGAACCAGCCGTCGCGAGGTAGGGGTGATCTACAGTGCCTTGCGTGGGCTCACACGCAGGCAGTTTCTGGTGGCGCGTGTGAGCACGTGGTGAGGCTTTTAAGGGTGGTTCCAACATGTTATTTCATCTATTTGATGTAACGAACATTTTGTGACTGGTTTCGTGTCAATCGGACATCGTTTCGATATAGTTCGGGATGTCCGAAGGTTTAGGATCGGCTTTACAAATAGTTAGAAAATCGGGAAAATTACGGGGCTTTAGTGAGCGGTTATTTAAGTAGTTAATAACCCCCTAAATGAATTTGGACAGGTTCGGGAATCCCAGAGGTGACGTTTGACCCGGGAGACGGTTATGGCGCGCGTATCGAGGCGCGGCTTCGGACAGTCTGTGAGTGGACCTTTCTTTCGAAATTGATGCATGCATAAATGTTTTACAATTGTTTTAGTACATGTTTTGTGATGCCATGAGTGCATTTTTTTATGGTAGCCTAGGATTTACGTATTTGCACGTATTTCAAGATTTCTAGTTTTATACGATGCTTATACGTTCTAGGTTTTCAACGAGCATTTAATAAATGGATTTGGATTTGGAAATATGAAATCGGGCACGAGACCCATTTTATTTACAAACTCTCGGACTTGGAGTCCATTTGATTTGACGAGAAATCGGACCTAGGGTCCTTTTGAGCTATACGATAGGACCGAGGGTCCAGTTGGTTTACGATTCGGGTTTGAGGCTCAGTTAGTGGTACTATCGGGCTTGATGCCCCGTTGATTTATGATATCAGGCCTGAGACCCATTTAGTTGAGATATCGGGCTTAAGGCCCCGTTGGTTGTGAAATCGGACGCGAAGTCCTGTTGGTTTATGGTTTCGGGCTTAGGGCCCAGTTGACTGTAGTATCGGGCTTGAGGCCTTGTTGATTGTGAAATCGGGCTTGAGTCCCAGTTCAGTTTATGAAATGACTATTCGGGCCTGTGACCATATTGAACTGAGGATTTAGGCCGAGGCCTGTGAAATGGATTTGAATCGGATTCATGGAATCCTGTTGAGATGAATCGGATATGAGACCCAGTTGAAATATGTTTTGAGAAAGAGAGAAAGAAAGAGTATTTGAAAATGAATGAACCCTCCATATGATTATATGGTCTCCTCCAGATGTCGACCTGGAGAGTCACGATCCACAGACCAGAGTGGGTATCCCCATAGGGATCTCATTCTAGGAGTGGTGATTACTTATTATGTTGTGGTCCCGGACCAGATTCCGGAGAGATATGTGGACTAGATCCAGAGAGAGAGAGCTCAGACTAGATCCAGAGTTTGAGCCTCCCAGATGGAGATTCCTGGGAGAAGACTCGGAGTGAGACCCCGAGTAGTGTGCACACTAGATATATTGATGTCATCGTGACTATATCGGGGATGTGTTCCCTAGGGGCTGTGTGCCCCGAGTTAGCATCTTCTCGGAAGTGCCACAGATGAGTTATACGTACTTTGATACGTATGTGGTTTATGGAAAGTGAATTGGGGGCAGAGACCCGGTGTTTTATGATTTGGAAAGTGATTTGGGGGCGGAGACCCCGTGTTTTATGAGTTAGAAAGTGATTTGGGGCGGCGACCCCGTAAACGATGTTTTGGAAATGGTTTGGGGCGGAGACCCCATTTGTGATATGTTGAGAATAGTTTTGGGCTGAGTTCCCACATGTTATGATTTGTAAGTTTGTGATTTCGGGTCGAGGATCCAATTGGATTTATGGGTCATGACGGATTATGGGGACCAGGCATGAACCCTCAAAAGGTTTTGAGATACGTTTTTAAATGGTTTTATGAATGATTGATAAACGGGTTTTGAATGCATGCATATGCTTTTAGTGAAGGGCATAAATGTCTTTATGAGAAAATATTTTTAATAAAATATTAAATTGTCCACTCACAGTTTTAATATTTTAATGCCCTTCAGGTTGATAGCGGATGCGGGCTGTAGCAGAGACGAGACATCACTCCCCTCCTCCTACGATCCTGACGCACTCTGATAGCCCCAACGAGGGCTAGAGATGGAATTTTCCCTGGTCTGACACTTTGTGTCAGACGGGATCAGGATGGTCCCACGTTAATCCCGGGGGATTTGGGGCCGGTCCTGACAAATAGGGAAAGGATCTCTGTCAATTCAGACCAATCAAGGACAGAGATACATTAAGGATGTGATGATGTTGCCTGGTCTAGAAGAGAACCTGCTCAGTGTAGGTCAAATGATAAAGCTTGGCTATTACCTAGTTTTTGGTAATAACATTGTTGATATCTTTGAAGACAAAGATCTAAGGGATAAAGTGGCTAGGGTCCCTATGACTGGAAATAGATGCTTTCTTATGACCTTAGACTGTGTTAATCCTATTGCACTGAGATCATCTACTGTTGAGGATTCTGAGTTATGGAACAGAAGGTTTGGACATCTCAAATACACTAATGTGAAGGTCTTACAGCAGAAGGACATGGTTTTTGGTTTGCCTAAGCTCACAGATCAAAAAAATGGTGTTTGTGATGCCTGTGTGATAGGAAAACAACATGTTGAGCCCTTTGATAAATAAAAGGTTTGGAGGATATCCACACCTCTAGAACTTGTTCACTAAGTTGTGTGTGGACCAATGCAGGAAACAACAGTAGGAGGGAATAGATATTTCCTTACTTTCATTGATGATTTTATAAGGATGTGTTGGATATATTTCCTAACTAGCAAGGAAGGTGTACTCAATGTGTTTCAAAAGTTCAAAACCATGGTAGAATTACAAAGTGGTTACATGATCAAGCAGCTGAGGAGTGATAGAGGAGGAGAGTACCTGTCAAATGAGTTTGAGAGGTTCTGTGAAGAGAAAGGCATTGTGAGACAATTGATTGTTTCCTATTCCCCCAGTAGAATGGAGTTGCTGAGAATAAAAATAGAACATTTTTAAAGATGGAAAAGGCAATGATGCATGATAAGGGTGTGCCCTATAAGTACTGCGGAGAGGCAATGTATACAACAGTGTATCTACTGAACAGATGTCCTACCCAAGCTATAAGTGGTAAGACACCATCTGAGCAATTTATTGGAAGGAGACCTGGAGTTAAGCACCTAAGAGTGTTTGGTTCTATTTTCTATTCCCATATTTCTGATCAAATAAGGCAAAAACTTGATGAGAAAAGCATTAAGTGTGTGTTTATGGGATATGGTGGATGTGAGAAGGGATACAAGTTACTTAATCTGCAAACAGAAAAGATTTTGGTTTCTAGAAATGTGATTTTTGATGAGAATGCTCAGTGGAATTGGCAGAAGAACAAGGAGCATGAAGGAGGTTCAAACTCCCTGGGCTATGGAGTTGAGTATAGAGACATGAATACTTGACCTCATAATGAAAATATTGCTTCTACACCCTGTCCTGAACTGGAATCCCCTAGAACACAGACTTCTAAGTCTGAATCACCTAGCAGCACTCTAGTGAGATACAGTAGTATAAGTGATGTCTATGCACGATGTCATATATGCATGGTAGAACCCGAAAACTGCAATGAGGCTGCTAAGGATTACCTGTGGAGATAAGTTATGTAAGCTGAGTTTGAGATGATACACAAAAATGAGACATGGGACTTGGTGCATAGACCTGTGGGAAAACCAGTCATTGGTGTGAAATGGATTTTCAAGACAAAGTTGAATCTTGATGGCTCAGTGTAGAAGCACAAGGCAAGGCTGGTGGCAAAAGGCTATGCACAAAAGCCTGGAGTTGACTACAATGAAACATTTACCCCAGTTGCCCGATTAGACACTATCAGAACACTTCTTGCCCTTACAGGTCGGAAAAGATGGAAGTTGTATCAGCTGGATGTAAAGTCTGCATTCCTAAATGGGACACTAGAGGAGGAAGTCTACATAGAACAACTAGAAGGGTAGATAGTGGGAAATCAGGAAGAAAAGGTGTACAAGCTTAAGAAAGCCTTGTATGGACTGAAACAGACTCCTAGGACATGGTATGGGGAGACAGACACTTTTTTGTCTCATAGTAGGTACAAAAAAGGGTGCCAGTGAAGCTACCCTATATGTGAAGTCAATAGAGGATGGAGGGATTCTGATTGTCTCACTATATGTAGATGACATTATCTGCACCGAATCAAGTGAGGAACTCATGAGGAAGTTCAAGTCTGAGATGATGAGCAAGTATGAGATGTCATATCTTGGTCTACTGCATCACTTTCTAGGAATGGGGGTAATTCAAACAGAAAAGTATGTCTTTATTCATCAAAGAAAGTATGCTACTACTTTACTTGATAAATTTGGCTTAAGGGACTGCAAATCAGTAAGTACACCCCTGGCTCCTAGTGACAAGCTAAGGAGAGTAGATGGGAGTGAGCCAGCAGATGAATCTTTTTACAGGAAGATTGTTGGGAGTTTCCTATACCTAACAGCAACTAGACCTGACATAATGTTTGTTGCTAGTTTACTATCTCGATTCATGCATGGTCCTACAACCATGCACCTAGGGACAGCTAAAAAGGTTCTGAGATCGTTCAAGGGACACTATCCTATGGTATTGAATATGAGAAAGGGAAGTGTTCAAATCTAATAGGGTTTTGTGACAGTGAATGGGGTGGTTCAGAGGATGATATGAGGAGTACATCAAGCTATGAATTTTACTTGAGAAGTGGAGTGTTGCTTTGTCCACTGCAGAAGCCGAGTATATTAGTGCAGCTGATACTACAACTCAAGCAATCTGGTTAAGGTTTGTACTCAAAGATTTTGGGGAAGAACATTGCGATGCTACTACCATATTCTATGACAACATGTCAGCTATTTCCATAGCTAGGAACTCTCTGTTTCACCAGAAAACCAAACACATCAATAAGAAGTATCATTTCATTCGAGAAGCCTTACATGAGGATAAAATCTCACTCTTGTACTGCAGAACTGAAGGTCAGCTTGTAGACATTTTCACTAAGGCTGTATCTAAGGACATCCTAGGAAGACTAAGGATATTAATTGAAATTAAGCCAGCTTCTAGCTTAGGAGGGGTTGTTGAAGTTTAAGCTACCAGCTGGCAACAATTCAAGAGCATCACACAAGTGTGTGAGTGCTGAGTGGGATAACAGATTGAAAATGACGTTGGGAGTGTGTGCATCGGTTTCGTGTGCCTCAAGACTATTCTATGAATCTAGTGTGTGAGGTGGCTTCATGTAATTGGCTGTGTGTAAGCCATGAGAAGTGTGTGTGTGTGTGTGTGTGTGTGTGTGTGTGTGTGTGTGTGTGTGTGTGCGCGCGCGCGCGCGCGTTGTAACCGTGAGAGAGTGTGAGTGTGCAATTGTAATCTCTCAATATATAAGATTCAAAGAACTATATGAATGTTATGATGAAGTTTATGAATGAGAAAAAGGATGAAATCTCAAATTGTTAGTGAGATCGTGTAGGATTGCTCACAAGGCATTTCATCAAACATTTGGTGTGCATTAACCAAGCTGAGTGTATTTTCTCCATTCAATCATCATTGATTTCCAGTTTTCATCATAACAATTAAACAGAAACTATCCTAAAACACAAATAGTCACAAGCTAGCCCTGATTCACATCGAGTTCAACTAGGAGGATCAAGTTGAGGTGTCAGGACCCACCCCGATTATCACCCCGATAACCAAGGTGAACCCTGCTCCCATCTGACAACCCAACACAAAAGATCGAAATAACGTCACGAAGACCACAATTACATTGTCAGACGCAGGAGAATTTAAAACATCCAAAATCAACCGTTATACAGAGCATAGTACCAAAAACAAGGCAAAACAAAACCGATACACAGAGTACACGCACAACGGTAAAATGAAACCACTCCGGGAAAACTCTCGAGTACTCTATACCTCCGACGCTGCCTCAACTTCAACCCCCGCGCTAGCTCCACGACCTGGAGGGCAGTTAAAACCAGAAAAACGTGAGTGGACCAAAAAGAATAAAAGTTTCGAAAATTATTTTATAAACAAGCTAGTGTTTGGCCCTCCGTTTTGAAAACATGCATGCATAACCCATTAAGTAAACACAGCTATAAATCACATAGTAATCATCATAAAAACATTTATAGGTCACAAAAATAGGCATCATGAAAACAGTACGATAAAACATAAATCCAAGTCATCATTATCCGATCAAACCTGCTGGACCTATCCGAGTCTTTAAACTCCCGAGTCTTTAAACTCAATGAAGGCCTCAATAATCCGAGTCTTTAAACTCAACAGGCCTACAGAGGAAATATCAATATATCCGAGTCTTTAAACTCAATCCGGGTCTTTAAACCCAATCCAGGCCCGTCCCCCGTCAATCATAATATCCGGGTCTTTAAACCCAATAATCAGATCCAGTAAATTCAATCCATAACCATTTGAAAACCAATTCTAAATCCGTATCCAAACCCGAATCTGAAATCACTGGTCTGATGCCCTTCTGGCATCCAGAACCGTCATTCTGAACCCAAATCTGGAATTCCACTTTTCAACTTTAAAACCAAATTCCGTTTTCCGAAATCCGATTTCAAAACCGAAAACCTTGATCATCAAATCATGTATCAAAATCCACTTATAATCATTGACAAGCACTTATCGTTTGAAATCCCAAAATCATGGCATCGAAATCAGAAATAAAAGCTTCCTCGTAAAACATGCTGAAAACCGTAGCTTTCTCATAAAACGTGCAATTATATAAAACAGTTATAACATATTCAATAATTATGAAATCACATGTAAAACCATAAAACAATCATAGAAAAACAGGTATGCATGCTCAATTATAAAGAAAGGGGTCCACTCACAGTTACCGGGCACGTCACTCGCGTCCCGTACGTTCCGAACGTTCCTCGTCCGCTTCGGGGTTCCTCGATCCTGTCAACAGTCACCAAACTACGTCACTAACACGTCCACCAAGGTTCTCCTAATTCCCCACGAAATTCCTCGGGTTCTAAACGTAACGAACCGAGACCCTAAACCTTCGATCCCGCAGAACTAACTCTAATTAACGTCCGATTAACCCGAAACTTATCTCAAAAGATTCGTTATAACATCTAAATCAAAAACCTAGTTGGAAATTTCCCCAGAAAACGCCCCACGCGCCCCCACGCGCCGCCCAAAGTGGCTGCGCATGGGCCTCACGTGCCTGAATAGAAACACTGTTCATCTTCAACCTCGAACCCGTGCACTGTTCCGGACCGGCGTGGCCGGTTCTCCGACGTCCGTCCATAATTTTTGTCCTTCTTTCCACCATTCTCTTCGTCCTCAACCCAGCAATCCATCCCCCTCAACCAAACACGTCAATCCCACCTCTAACCCGTCATCCCCAAGCTCGAATGAAAACTGCCCGGAACCTCTGTTACGGTTCCCGGCCAAACAGGCAATCCCCCATCACGACTTCAACCTAAAACGACTCCTAGGGACCTACTGAGTCTCCCAGCACTCACGGAATCCCTCGACTCAGTCCCAAAAGCCACGACTATCGATTTGAAATTAACGGAAAAACAGAGCATCGAAAAGGATTGGGGAAATTACCTGCGCTCAGGCCGCCGCCGTGAGCTCCACCGTGCCTACACGACTCCTCTAAGCCTCCTCCGTCTTCTGGACACCACCACCAGCCTCGATTGATCAAACATGGCAGCACCACCACCAAATTCCCTCTCGGTTTTCCCTGAGAACTCACCCCTCACACTCTCAAGTTTTCCTCACAGTCCCCTGCTCTCACACGCTCCCCACTTTCCCAGAATACTCCCTAACCTTCCAGTTAGCCTCTGCTCACTCACTCGATCAACAGAACACACAAACACACACTGAAATCGATCAATTCCTCTCACGGTCTCACCCTCTGTTTTTCCCTCTTCGAACAACCACGATGCACACACACACAGCCCAAATACTTGAACTGTGCACCCTAGAACCCACTACACACACCCCACGTGTCCTCCATCCCATGGCCCAATTCCAAAATATCCACTTGCACCTGTACACTTGTCCTCATCCTATTTGCACAAATCCCAATGCACCAAAAAGACCAAATTGCCCCTTGTAAGTCAAAATTACCATTTTGCCCTTTGCCGTTCCAGACCCGTATCTCACTTGTCCAATGTCCAATGAAGGCATGCCGCCTGTCGTTGAACTCAGGACGACGAGATCTACCTAACGGTCCTCGGTCTACGTACAAAAACCCTGTCGTACGAAAATTCAACTTTTCGCCCTATTTTAACCAAATTACGAAAGTGCCCTCGACCTTCCGAACATCATAACTTCCTCCTCGGATGTCGGAATCGAGCGTGTCACCTGTCTATGGACTCGTGACGTCCCGAACTACATCACGGTCATCGATCAATGTCCAATTGACCGCCCGAACTCAAAGTCAACATTTTGCCCAAACTAGGGGCAAAATTGTCATTATACGCCCAAAGTCCAAAAGTAACCAAGTAAACACCGATTAGGCTCACTAATCCGTCACTAATCGCTCATCTAATCCAAACTTCCGGGACGGGTCGTTACATGAGGTACTTACTTGGTCGGGAAGAAATCCGATGTGTGTTGAGTGATGTCACCAAATCAACCAAATCAACCAAAACAAGAATAAATAAAAAGAAGGAAAACCCATCAGCCAATCAACCAATGTATCAACCATATATATAACCAGAGAAAGGCCAATGAAACCGAAAACAAAGAGAGGAAAATTAAAAGGGGAAAAATGGAAATACCAAACTTTACCTGAAAATTTCTCCTAAACTCAACAATGTCAGGATCACTTGTAAGAATACTGTAAATAACATAACCCAGACATTACTACACCAACTTACTGCATCTGGATCTTTTACATGCCAAATAGATGATTACTAAACAATATAATACAAAATTTTCATTTTCTGGTGCTTAATGAAAGCAAAGTGGTCATCAGCCCTTCAAAATTTTAAAAAGAAAACAATTTTCATTACATGTGTACATATGAAAATAGGCGACAACATGAGTCACATCAATTGCAATGTCAAACCGTTCTGGAAAATGATGAACATCGCCACGCAAACCTTATGACAATGAAAAAAGAACTTATAACAATGCGAATTTTGTTTTCTCCCTTCGACAGAAACATAAGGCCTTGTCGAAAAACAATGAATTAAAAAAATAAAAAGCAGTACGCAATTCCAAGGAAAATAAATGAACGTTAGGAGGAACCTCCTCGTTTGGAGGCTTCATCTGCTTTTCGGCTACGAAAGTATTCCCCAGCATAAGCTCATCCCTACCGATCCACTACTCTAGAGTAACATAATTTCACCAAATATTATTGAAAATTTTCAATGTTTAGAAACAAACTGAAAAGCATAGAGCAGAAAATGAAAGAAAAATCCGTACTTCCCTAAATTTTTTGAGAACGTTCAGAGAATTGACAAATCTACTAGTTGAAGGTAACCAGAATTTGAGCACCTACCCCATAGACCGTTTGCTGAAGATTTTAAAAGAAAATGAAAAGAAAGAAATAATGAGACAAAGATAGAACAATAACCTCCACAGCTTGGAGATTTCCAGTAGTGTTGAGACTCACGACGTATAGGCGAGATGACTACAAGAGTCGATGAACGGTGAAGTTCCCTTTTTGTGGAGGAGACTACGGCAGATAAGGATGCACACGATGATTTTTGCAGTTAATTTTATGAGAAACGTGGGAGAAAGAAGGGAGAAGAAAAAGAAAAGTGCAGTAGAGTGTTGTGAGGAGAGGTTAGTAGAATAGGGTTTTACTTTTTAGTTTTTTACTACTTTAAAAAAAATTAAAAAAGGTCAAATTTAATTAAAAAATCACAAAATAAATCCGCCCCTAAAGTTTTTTAGTAATCCGCCCCTAATAGTTTGATAAAGGAGTTTTCATCCCCCCCTAAAATTTGTTATTCCGTCCCAATTGTTTTAATTAGGGACCAATATAACTTCTGCCCCTATTAATTATTAGAGGCCTTTTAATGCGCCCCTAATATTAGTATTAGAGGAAAATGCATTTTCTGCCCCTTATTAGATATTAATTGTAACGACCCGGAAATTCAAAAAAGGAAAATTTGGAAAATTCGAAGGAAATGACGATTTTGCCCCTGGTTATAAAAGTTGACTTTTTGATCGGAACACTTTTTGGACTTTCCGAAGAAATCGTTGAGTAGGTCTCGGGATGGTGAATTCGCAGACAGGCGGCATGCGTCAATCGGAGGTCGGATGTGAAAGTTGCAGGTCTGCGAAGGTGAAGGACATTTTGGTAATTTTGAAAGGTCAGGGTAGAATGTTGAATTTTGCCTCGGACGGTCAAACAGACTTTGGCCAATGACTGTGACGTAGTTCGGGACGTCACGAGTCCGTAGACAGGCGTCACGTCGAAATCGGACATTGAACGGGAAAGTTATGGCCATGACTACGCCCAAACTACGCATTAAATTAAACATGTAATTCGAGTGTTATGCAATTTAAACCCTTTTTGTGTAGATGTAGTATTGATAAATAGGGATCGTTCTTAACCGGGGAAATTAGGGAACATTAATAATATGTTAGTGGATTATGAATAAAAGAATAATGAATTAGAGAATTAAATAATAAAAGAATTAAACAATCAAAGAATTAATAAATTAAAGAATAGATGAACAAGATAATAATAAATTAATGAATTACAAAGAATTAATAAGTTAACGAATTAAAGAATGAAATAATAGAAGAATAAAGGACTTAGTTAATCAAAGAATAAAGGAATTAATTAATCAAAGAATCAATAAATTAAATAATAAAGGAATGAAAGAATAAAGGCATCAAAGAATAAAAGAATAAAGAATAAAAGAATAAAGAATAAACAAGGGGGGTTTTGAAGAGGTTTGTAATTATGTAAATAAGTAAAAGCATAGATAAACTCATTCTATTTCTATTCTAACTTATGCACAAAGTAGACTTCCCGTAAACACAAACTTCAACAACATACTACAATTGCAAATATTTGAATTAATCACGAAATTATACCTTCACAAACTCATATTTCCTCATACATTAATCATATTATAAATGCACCGAACAGCGGATTTTTACTTATAATATAATTACTTTAAGTTTGTGATTTAATGCGCCGAACAGCGGTCATACATTAAATCTCTCCAAATCTACTCTAAATGCCCCGAACAGCGGATCAACATTTAGTTTCGAAATGAAGTTTAAGCTCTAAAATGTAAGAAGTAAATGATTTTTAGAAAGTAAAACACATGGAGATTATACTCAATTTTCACAAAAGATAGGAAGGAGAAACCAATACATATATTGCATTATAATTAGAACCAATAACAAATAAGAGAGTTTAAGAGAATGGAGAGCAAATGTTACACTTTTCAGATTGGATGAGAACAATGGATTGTTTTTCACAAGGAACACCGAACAGCGGCTGGAACCTTATGAAGATGGAAGAAGATTAAACAAGGAAATTCGGACTTGAACTCTCAAAATTGTATTGGAACTATTTTGCCAAGATTTCTCCTAAAAGAAGCTCAATTTTGTGCTACTTGGAAGTGATTTCAACAAGTGAAATCAACTCCTATTTATAGGTGGAGAAAGCTACCAAAAATAATATAAAAATACAATAAAAAAAATGGAATAATGGAATGATGAGTAATAAAGATTTGTGATGATGTTTAGAGGTGGTTTGAGTTGTAAAGTTGTAAAATTGGGTTGGAAAGTTGTTGGAAGGTGGCTGGAAATTGAGTGGAGGTCTGCTGGAAAATAGGGCAGGAAATTTCGGTGGCTGCCTGCTGAATTGGTGAGCTGCAGCTCGGCTGGGATGCGCTGAAGAGTGCAGCTGCGGTTCGGCAGGCGCTGGTCGAGCGGGAGGGAAAGTCTTCGGTGTACGCGCTCCGATCGTCTCTGCAGGGCTGAACAGGAAGGCTGACGCGCTGGGCCTTGCGGTTGGATTTGGGGCTGGGCCGGATTTGGGCTAACTCTTCAGTGGGCTGGGCTGCTTGGGCACGGGCTGATGGGCTGCAATTGGGCTGGATTTTCTTAGGAGTGGGTTGGGCTGCACAGAAATAATTAATTAATTAATTAATAACTAAATTAATTATTCCACCGAATTTCGTCCATATTTTATTCGTTATAATTCCGATCGAAACGATTCTTTCGCCAAAAATACTCCAAATTACAACCTTTATTTTTCTAAACATAAAAATCACAAAATAATTTATTTTATCAATTTATTTAATATTTTAATATTAAAAGTCAAGTATAAAGGGTATAAAATAATATAAAATAATGCTTATTTAACGTCCTATCAAATACCCCCACACTTAAACTTTGCTAGTCCCTAGCAAATACTAAAATCAAACTACGAATTTAAAACAAGTAGACCCTTAACCATTTGTCTCAAATTTCATTGTTATAATCATGGCATAAAAGATTTTCACTTAAAACATTTAAGCAAATGGAATTCAAAAGTTAATATATGGTAACAAAATGTTCAACAAGTAAGATAATGAGTAAATATGGTGAAATGGAGTTCTGCACGAATAAGACAAGTATGAATCAACTCACAAGGATATGCACTCATAAATTCACTCAAATTGTGAGGGTTTGTGTTTGCACTCAAAGTATGTGAGAAATACTCACATAATCGAAATGAAGTATTTTTGCAAAATTTCAAACAAACACCTCAAGATAAAAACAAAACATACTTGCACAAATGAACCAAAACCATAAGCTTACTCAAGTGATTGACTCAACTAATCAAAATTTACCATCTTAAGGATCATAAGGTCTTTACGAAGGTTGTAATGGGGCTAAGTTTAGAGGCAAGGAATATATAGGACAAGTGGTGCTCAAATTCGTTCCAAGACTCAATAGACTCCCAAAACGTATCATAACTTCCCAACCTTAGTGCAATGATGTCAGTAATCCATCCCTTCGAACATAGGCCTAATTTCATCTTGTTGGGCCTCAAATTCATTCTTTGTGCCGGATTTACAAATGTAAAGGACTTAACTCAAACATTCATAATCAAACCTTATTACCTTGATAAAAACTTCAATATATCTTTCTTTCTTTTTTTCTTCTCTTTTTTTTTTATTTTTTTTTTCATTTTTTTTTTCATATATCAAGGTAATAACATGTGTCAAAAATACAACAATGTTTGAGTAAGTAGATCCACAAACTACACATAAAAGTCTTTCAATATCATCATTTTCTCTTTACATAATCATTATGTCTTCAACCGAGTCCTTGGAACAAAGGTAAAAGATGTCTATACTAAGCTCAAGTGTTTAGATAATCATGGTGAGGAAAGAAAGGCTTAATGTGGGCTCAAAAGGGGTAAAACTAAGGGGGTCGCAACTTGTGCGCACAAAATAGGGAACATGGATGTTTGAATTTGTGGTGTTAACCCTAATGCCTTAATCATTTCCAAAATCAGAGAATTTATTGACTTAAAAGCTTTGAAAATCACATAGAATAAGTTCTAGTGCTCTAGAGTTCATTAAAAGCTATGGCAAGCAGTTATGAGGCATATGTATATCAATTTAAACAAAGAACTTATGAATCACTCATCAAAGATGTATATAAGTTCTAAAGCTCACATAAGGTTCAAATGATTCATACTTATCATATCATGCTTATTTATGTACCAATTTACATGCATTATCTTTAAGTTATAACACTTAATTACAAAATATTAACAAACAAATTCAAGTTGTAGTGATTATCTTTATGGCCATAACATAATCATTTCCATTCACTTATATCATTGACAAGTTAAAGGGCAACTTGATGACTCGTAAAAACGCTACGTTAAAACAAAAAGACTCAAATTTTTTTTTTATTTTTTTTTTTTTGGAGAAAGAAATAAAACAATTGAAAATTAACACAAATAAGAAAGAAACAATTGAAAATTAACACAAATAAATTTGTAAACCATTCCCCCACACTTAAATTCTACATTGTCCTCAATGTAGGAAAATACGAAGTAATTTAAACATAGAATCAAAGTAAGGAAGATGATTTAAGAAAATGAAATAAGAAAGAAAAACATAAAAGAGAGTGAAGGGTTGAAAGAAAGCAAATCTGTGTTGATGACTCCTTCACACTCGCGAACACATTGGGTTGCCTCCCAACAAGCGCTTGAAGTTTAACGTCCATCCAGCCTAGACCAAATTTAGTTCATCTGATGGGACGTCGTAGCACTCTTTCTGACTCCACATCGTGTTCACCAATTGCCTCGATATAAGGCTTCAATCTATGGCCATTGACCTTGAACTCTTTTCCAGTTCCAACGTGTTTTATCTGTATGGCTCCATGGGCAAAAATATTAGTGATAACAAAAGGTCCCACCCATCTAGAACATAACTTACCAGGAAAGAGTCTGAGTCGAGAGTTGAAAAGCAAAACTTTCTGGCCAATGTCAAATGCTTTACTCCTGATCTGTTTGTCATGAAATGCCTTTGCCTTTTCCTTGTAGATCAGAGTGCTTTCAAATGCATCATTTCTTATTTCCTCAAGCTCACTCAGCTGGAGCTTCCGATGCAGACCGGCGTCATCTAGCTTGATGTTGAACGTTTTGACGGCCCACCATGCTTTATGCTCTAGTTCCACCGGAAGGTGACATGCTTTTCCGTACACCAACCTATAGGGAGACATTCCTATAGGTGATTTGTAGGCCGTCCTGTATGCCCAAAGTGCATCATCCAACCGTTGGCTCCAATCCTTTCGATTAGGACCCACAGTTCGCTCTAGTATCTTCTTGATTTCTCTATTACTGACTTCCGCCATTCCACTCGTTTGAGGATGGTAAGGTGTAGATACTCGATGAGTGACACCATACCGTTTCAGTAAAGCTTCAATGGTCTTGTTGCAGAAATGACTTCCTCCATCACTTATTAGGACCCGCGGGATCCCAAACCTGGAAAGAATGTTAGTTCTGAGGAAATCTGCAACAGTTTTAGAGTCATTAGTCCTGGTGGCCTTAGCTTCCACCCATTTTGATACATAATCAACGGCAAGTAAGATATAGAGATAGCCATTAGATTGAGGAAACGGACCCATAAAATCGATACCCCAAACATCAAATATTTCAACAGTAAGAACATAATGTTGTGGCATTTCATCCCTGCGTCCTAAATTTCCTGATCTCTGACATTTATCACAGGCTAAGCAAAATGAATGTGCATCTTTAAAAAGTGTGGGCCAATATAGTCCAGATTCTAAGATTTTGAGTGCAGTTTTTCTAGATCCAAAGTGGCCTCCACAAGCATGGCTATGGCAGAACTCTAGGACTGACCTATGTTCAATATCAGGGACACATCTCCTAATCAATAAATCTGCACAGTGTTTCCACAAATAAGGTTCATCCCACATATAGTGCCTAGCATGCTTCTTAAGTTTATCTTTTTGTGCACGGGAGAGGGTGGTGGGCAACTGCTTGGTGACTAAATAATTGACAATATCAGCATACCAAGGAGTACCTCCCTCGATTCTGAAGAGTTGTTCGTCTGGAAACATCTCTTGAATCGCCACAGGATCTCGCTCATGTGCAATGCGACTCAAATGATCCGCCACCACGTTCTCTACGCCTTTCTTATCTTTAATCTCGATGTCAAACTCTTGAAGAAGAAGAATCCATCGGATCAGTCTTGGTTTCGCTTCCTTCTTGGCTAGGAGATACTTCAGTGCTGCATGATCAGTGTAAATAATGACTTTAGTTCGAAGTAGATAAGAACGAAATTTATCTAAAGCAAATACAACAGCAAGCAACTCCTTTTCTGTAGTGGTGTAGTTCATCTGGGCATCATTTAAGGTTCTGGATGCATAGTAGATGGCGTAGGGCTTCTTATCCCGCCTTTGTCCGAGTACGGCTCCAACTGCATAATCAGAGGCATCGCACATTAGTTCAAAGGGTAAGGACCAATCAGGGGCACAAAGAATGGGGGCAGTGGTTAAGAGATTTTTAAGCTTCTCAAAAGCTTCCTGACAGTCTGCATCAAAGACGAAGGGTGTCTCTTTCTGAAGCAGTCGGCACAAGGGCCTTGCAATGTGGGAGAAGTCTTGGATAAATCTTCTGTAAAATCCTGCGTGACCAAGAAATGAACGGATTCCTCTCACCGAAGTGGGAGAGGGTAAGTGGCGCACAGTATCAACTTTAGATTTATCGACTTCAATTCCTCTTTCAGAGACAATATGGCCCAAGACTATCCCTTGTCTAACCATGAAATGACATTTCTCCCAGTTAAGTACCAGATTAGTTTCGACACACCTTTGTAAGATAAGTGCTAAGTGTTCTAAGCATGCATCAAAACTATCCCCAAAGACACTAAAATCGTCCATAAATACTTCAATTATTTTTTCGACGTATTCAGAGAAAATAGAAAGCATGCATCTTTGGAAAGTACCTGGGGCGTTACATAAACCGAAAGGCATTCTTCGGTAGGCAAAAGTGCCAAAAGGACAAGTGAAAGTCGTTTTATCTTGGTCATTTTGAGCGATACAGATTTGATTGTACCCGGAATAACCATCAAGAAAGCAATAATAGGAGTGACCTGCTAACCTTTCAAGCATTTGATCAATGAAGGGCAAAGGAAAGTGATCCTTCCTAGTTGCTTTGTTCAAGCGTCGATAGTCGATGCAGACTCTGTATCCGGTCACTGTTCGCTGGGGCACTAGCTCTCCTTCACTGTTCGCAACAACTGTGACTCCACTTTTCTTTGGGACTACTTGGACTGGTGAGACCCATTTGCTGTCTGAGATTGGGTAGATGACACCACAGTCCAAGAGTTTGATGACCTCTTGTTTCACGACTTCCATCATCGGAGGATGGAGGCGACGTTGGGCTTCGCGAGAGGGCTTTGCATCATCTTCTAGTAAGATTCGATGCACACAAGTTGTAGGGCTGATTCCCTTGATATCTGACAGAGTCCATCCAATGGCTGTCTTGTACTTTGTCAAGACCTGTACCAGTCTATCTTCCTGTGACTCGGTTAGTGCAGAAGACACTATGACGGGCAGAGTGTCGTCCGAGCCAAGATAGGCATACTTCAGGTGGTCAGGCAAAACTTTGAGCTCAAGAACTGGGGCCTGAATCACTGAAGGAGGAGTGGCATTAGTACTAATTGGAAATGACGAGGGTACCTGATGATTCACCATTCTGGGGGTCTCATTTAGGGTCATGACTTCATCCCAAATTCGAGGTTCTAGTTCGTAATCTGTATCCTCAACCAAGGCGTCCCCTGATTGCGTTAGGCCAACTCCTTTCTGGATTATCATGTTGAGTGTGTCTTCTCGAATTGAATCAAAATGTTTCTCTGCGAGAGAAGTGCACACGTCAACAGAAAAAGTAGTATGAGTTGCGGAACTAGGGTACCTCATGGCATCAAAAATGTTGAAGCCAATCTCCTCTCCGTCTACTTCCATAGTTAATGTTCCATTGAACACATCAATCTTTGTCTTGGCAGTTCTCATGAATGGTCTTCCCAACAGCATTAGTGGAGCTTGATTCGTAGGGGAATCCTCCATGTCTAGGACATAAAAGTCAGCTGGGAAGATGAGCTGGTTAACCTGCACAAGAACATCTTCTATGTATCCCTTAGGATACACATTAGAGCGATCGGCTAACTGAATGATAATATCGTCATGCTGTAGTTTACCTAGACCTAGGGCAACATATAGTGAATATGGCATAACATTAATGGATGCTCCTAAGTCTAGCATGACTTTATCAAATGACTTGTTACCAATCACGCAGGGAACAGAAAAACTCCCTGGATCCTTCAACTTTGGGGGTAGCCGACGCTGGATTACAGCAGAAACTGTTTCACTCACCATCACAACCTCCTTCTCCCTCGTCTGGCGCCTTGGAGTGCATAACTCTTTCAGAAATTTTGCGTATTTCGGCACTTGTTTGATGCACTCGATCAAGGGCATGTTGATTTGCACCCTTTTGAAGATCTCCAAGATTTCCTCATCGGATTCATTCTTCTTAGATTTGGCAAGCCTACTTGGAAATGGTGCATGCACAAACGGGGAATTAGTAACAACCGAACTTGAAGGGATTGGGTTATTACCTTGTGTGTGGGTAGGTTGAACTGGCGGTTGTGTCGTGGTGGTCTTAGTTGCCACCTTGTGCTTTTCAGCCTCAGAAACGGCTGGATCTGGTTCTATTTCTCCGAGCACTTTACCACTTCGAGTGGTGATTGCATTGGCTTCAGGTCTTACATTTGGGTTGGGCGTAGGTTGAGGTGGAAGCACCCCGCTAGCTTGGATCTTACCCATGAAGTCCACGACTTTGCCCATTTGGTCCTTGAGATCAGCGATGTCTTTTTGTTGATTTTGCTGACCTGTGACAAGAGCCTGAGTTGAAGCCATTAGTGTTTGCTGCCCTTGGGAAAGAGCAGCCAGCATTTTATCATAATCAGGATTAGAAGATGAGGAAGTATGATTATTTGCATGATTATGAGAAAAGTTAGAAAATGGGACTGGGGGCCTTGGTTGCCATGTGGGCCTTGGTTGCCATGTGGGCCTTGGGAACTGGTCTGGGACACGGTTTGGCCCGGTCGACATGTGCTGAGGGTTTAGGACATTGTTCGGATCTCTCCAACTGTAACCTTGGGTCCTTGGCCCTCCTTGATAGCCTCCAATGGCGTGTGCCATTTCAGTTCCGGAGTCTTCCTCCCTTGCAGTGTAGGGACATTGTTCCTCAAGATGGCCTTGAGAGCATATGGAACAAACTGGAGCTACCTGTTTCTTTAGCTCAAGCATATTCGAAAGCATAGAGGTGATTTTATCTAACTTTGAATCATTTATAGCATGGGAACTTACCTCATGTACCTTTCTAGAAATGGGATCGGCACCTTCGTATTGTGCATCATTGAGTGCACGGCTTTCAAGTAGTGCACGACCATCTACTAGGCTCCGAGCTAAGAAACTTCCATTAGCTGCAGCATCGAGCAGTCCTCTATCCCAACTTTTGAGTCCTTCATAAAAGTAGGTTAAAAGATAGCCTTCTGTGATCCCGTGAGTAGGGCATGAAGCACAGAGTTCCTTAAACCTCTCATAGTACTGGCTGAAATTCTCATCATGTTCTTTCTGCTTGATTCCAGTGATCTCTTTTCTTAAGACCGTAATCTTTGAGGCAGGGAAGTACTTGGTAAGAAACTCCTGAACCAACTTCTCCCAAGAGTCAATATGATTGGGTGGGAGACTTAAAAGCCATACCCGTGCTCTTTCTTCCAAGGACAATGGGAAAGCTTTCAGCTTCATGATTTCCAAGTCCGCATCATCCGGACACATACTACTAATGATGAATTGGAACTCCGTTAAGTGTTTGTGTGGATCTTCATTTCTGATTCCACGGAACTTGGGTAGTTGATGAAGAACTCCACTCTTAAGCTCAATATCTTTCTTGTTGGTTCGAGGCTCGGGATACTGGATGCAGAAGTCTGTAGTGCCATTTGTGTTTGCACATGTCTGCTCCCGGATACTCAGGTTTCGTGCCATGGTTATCGGTGTTCCGAAAATCTGTTCTTCTTCTGAATTACTCTTCTCGCTTTTGGACTCACCGAATATTGGGGATGGAGGTTCGAACGAACTGGTTTGCTTAAGTGCGTCTCTGAATGTGGCGTTGCTTGGTGAGATGTCAAGTTGTCTTCTCAGCCGATCAAGCTTAGATTGATGAGCACGCATTCATAAGTTCGTACCTCTATGAAAACAAAACTCTAAGTTAGAAGGCAAGTATACACAAGAAAAGATAATAAGTGTAAGATAGTAGAGATTTGCATAAAATAGCACATAAATAGAAACCAGAATTACCAAAAAGTTACGTTACTGGAAAGAAAATACACAAGTTTCAAATGCAAACTAATAATGCCATAAGTAGAGTTTTAGAGTGTCATGAATAACTTTCCCCTTCCGCTTCTCATAGTACTTTCCTGGGCGTACGGCCTGCGCGTACTGATAACCACCATTCCACCATTCAACATTAATCATGGCCAGTTGAGATAGATGTAACGCGAGAAGCAAGGATAATTTTAAGAGCACCCCGAGGCTAGCTTGGCATATACTCCATTGGTGTTCCCTTTCTTAATCCAAAACTTGTCACCAGTCATAACTCTCCTAGACACCATAATTAATCCAAATGATGACGTAGAGAATTACCAAACCCTAGTGTTTACAAACTCCGCCCCAACCTCATGTCCATAGATTCGAGTCTATGGTATGTGGTGATGAAATCCACACATCATGAAGGGTTAAGGAGAAAGTAAATAAGAGGGGCACTACCTGTTCCCGAAAGTAAGATTTTGAAGAAAAAGGGACTAAGAGATTCATGCAACTCTAAAACAATTAATAGGAAATTTTTTTTTTTTTTTTAATTTTTTTTTTTTTTAATTTTTTTTTTTTAAAAATTTTTTTTTTATTTATTCCGAATTTTCTTTTTTTCATTTCAGATTTAAAGTTTAACAAGACATAAACAAATAATTGATTACATAAAAATAAAATAAGTGTAAACATAAAGTTAGTGGAACATAAATGTTATGTAATAAAATTAAAAGAAAGTTAATGGAATAAAGTTGATGTAATATGATTAAAGTTAAGGGAATAAAGAAAAAGTGTGAATATATAAAATATGCATATATGAACATATAAAATAAAAGTAAAGAAAAGTGAACATATAAAATATGCATTTATGAACAAGTATCAAATTTATTATGAACAAATATATATAAAAAAAAAAATTATGAACATTTATGAACAAGTATAAATTAGAAATTAAGAAAAAGTAAAGTATGAGCATTATAAACAAACATAATAAGAACAATAATAAGATGGATAAATAAAATATAAACAAGTAAGTAAATGTTATAAACAAATATAATATTAACAAAAATAAAATTTATAAACAAGTATAATATGCACAATTTATATACATACACTAACAAATTAAAATGATTTTCAATTTCCCCGGCAACGGCGCCAAAAATTGACTACGCCCAAACTACGCATTAAATTAAACATGTAATTCGAGTGTTATGCAATTTAAACCCTTTTTGTGTAGATGTAGTATTGATAAATAGGGATCGTTCTTAACCGGGGAAATTAGGGAACATTAATAATATGTTAGTGGATTATGAATAAAAGAATAATGAATTAGAGAATTAAATAATAAAAGAATTAAACAATCAAAGAATTAATAAATTAAAGAATAGATGAACAAGATAATAATAAATTAATGAATTACAAAGAATTAATAAGTTAACGAATTAAAGAATGAAATAATAGAAGAATAAAGGACTTAGTTAATCAAAGAATAAAGGAATTAATTAATCAAAGAATCAATAAATTAAATAATAAAGGAATGAAAGAATAAAGGCATCAAAGAATAAAAGAATAAAGAATAAAAGAATAAAGAATAAACAAGGGGGGTTTTGAAGAGGTTTGTAATTATGTAAATAAGTAAAAGCATAGATAAACTCATTCTATTTCTATTCTAACTTATGCACAAAGTAGACTTCCCGTAAACACAAACTTCAACAACATACTACAATTGCAAATATTTGAATTAATCACGAAATTATACCTTCACAAACTCATATTTCCTCATACATTAATCATATTATAAATGCACCGAACAGCGGATTTTTACTTATAATATAATTACTTTAAGTTTGTGATTTAATGCGCCGAACAGCGGTCATACATTAAATCTCTCCAAATCTACTCTAAATGCCCCGAACAGCGGATCAACATTTAGTTTCGAAATGAAGTTTAAGCTCTAAAATGTAAGAAGTAAATGATTTTTAGAAAGTAAAACACATGGAGATTATACTCAATTTTCACAAAAGATAGGAAGGAGAAACCAATACATATATTGCATTATAATTAGAACCAATAACAAATAAGAGAGTTTAAGAGAATGGAGAGCAAATGTTACACTTTTCAGATTGGATGAGAACAATGGATTGTTTTTCACAAGGAACACCGAACAGCGGCTGGAACCTTATGAAGATGGAAGAAGATTAAACAAGGAAATTCGGACTTGAACTCTCAAAATTGTATTGGAACTATTTTGCCAAGATTTCTCCTAAAAGAAGCTCAATTTTGTGCTACTTGGAAGTGATTTCAACAAGTGAAATCAACTCCTATTTATAGGTGGAGAAAGCTACCAAAAATAATATAAAAATACAATAAAAAAAATGGAATAATGGAATGATGAGTAATAAAGATTTGTGATGATGTTTAGAGGTGGTTTGAGTTGTAAAGTTGTAAAATTGGGTTGGAAAGTTGTTGGAAGGTGGCTGGAAATTGAGTGGAGGTCTGCTGGAAAATAGGGCAGGAAATTTCGGTGGCTGCCTGCTGAATTGGTGAGCTGCAGCTCGGCTGGGATGCGCTGAAGAGTGCAGCTGCGGTTCGGCAGGCGCTGGTCGAGCGGGAGGGAAAGTCTTCGGTGTACGCGCTCCGATCGTCTCTGCAGGGCTGAACAGGAAGGCTGACGCGCTGGGCCTTGCGGTTGGATTTGGGGCTGGGCCGGATTTGGGCTAACTCTTCAGTGGGCTGGGCTGCTTGGGCACGGGCTGATGGGCTGCAATTGGGCTGGATTTTCTTAGGAGTGGGTTGGGCTGCACAGAAATAATTAATTAATTAATTAATAACTAAATTAATTATTCCACCGAATTTCGTCCATATTTTATTCGTTATAATTCCGATCGAAACGATTCTTTCGCCAAAAATACTCCAAATTACAACCTTTATTTTTCTAAACATAAAAATCACAAAATAATTTATTTTATCAATTTATTTAATATTTTAATATTAAAAGTCAAGTATAAAGGGTATAAAATAATATAAAATAATGCTTATTTAACGTCCTATCAGGCCACGGGACCGAAATCAGTTAAACTTGCGTCCCTGGAATTTGATTAAAATAATATTAAAATAGTGAACAGTGACCGATGATTGTGAACACTTGGATAAGTGACAAGTGTCACTGATCCCTTGTTTGAGGCCCTAATTTATGGATCATGTTCCCTTTGATTCATTTTTAATCATCATCATCAACCTTAGTCATCATTTTCCTCTTCATTTGTCGATCATCTTCTCTGGTTTTTCTTTGAACCTTGAAAAATAGAGCATGAGAGAAGTGAGCCGTAAGGCCCGTAAGAAACAATCTTTACAAACGCCCTTGATCTTCATCTTTTCCTTATGACCCGTGAATGAAAGATGGGGAGGATGTTGAGACGAACCCAATGGTGGCCACGGTAAGGACCATTGTGCACGGTGGCCGGAATTTTGGAAGGTAAACCGTGAGATTCAAATTTTGGATTTTTGATTTTGATGGTGTTGATCGATTCTAAGCTTAAGATGATGTTCTTTGAGCTCTCACGAGCTTGTAGGTGCAATTTGGGACAGATTTGGACGTTGGAGGTGGCCGGAATGATGATTGGAATTCTGGCCGAAACTTTGAATGGCCATAACCTAAAATCTAGGTACTTTCTGAAATTTCTGGGTTGATATTTGTAGTCCTTGGCTCGAGTAGATGGATTTACATAGGTAGAACGTCAAATTTGATTGAGAAACGAGTGAGATATCAAAGTTTGAAGTTTGGGGCATCAATGGAGTTTTCCGGCGAGTCGCCGCTGAGTTGACTCGTTGACCGGCAAGTTGACTCGTTGACTTTGACTTACTGTTCATGAGGACGTCAGCGTTGACTTTTTGGTCAACGTTTGACTAGAACTTTGACCCGCGCGTGAGGGCGCGTGGGGCGTATTTTTAGGTGGGACCAGGACCATTTTAAAGGTTTCGACAATCCGAATCCAATGGCGGTGCTTTCGGATCGATCAGAGATCGTTAAGTTGGTCAAATTGAGGTTTTTCACCTTGAAAAACGTGTACAGGACACGTTGACCTTTCCAGAAAATTTTAGGGTTCTTAATATGGACTTGTATAGGTTAGTAGTAACCTTTGGATTTGATTTGGACAGATCAGGATGACCCAGAGAGGTCGGCTTAGCCCGGAGAGGCTTATGACACGCATATCGAGGTGGCAGATAGGACAGTGTGTGAGTGGATTTTGTTTTCTAACCGTGATGCATGCATATATGATTTAAATGTTTTATTATATGATTTGATATGCTTTGGCATGATTGATGTTTCAATCCAGTGATTTCTCGATTTTCTGGATTATTATATTATTATTTTTTGGCACGATTTTAGAGAAATTGTGAAATTGATGTTTTGGGCGTAGGCCCAGGATTGAAAATGATGTTTTGACTCGAGTTATGAGTTAGGGTTTAAAAATGATGTTTTGACTCGGGTTATGAGTCAAGGATTGATTTCATGGATTTATATGAAAATGACAACTGAGGTTGCGATCGCACAAATTTGCGTGAAAATGATATTTTGGGCTTGAAACCCAATTGGATAATGATTTTGACTCGGATTTGGAGTCACATGTGAATATGATGAAATTGATGATTTTGATTTATAAAGTAAATCCTGGACACTGTTTTATGATGGATTTGTGGAACTTGCTTTGTGAAAGTTATGTCTCGGGCATAGGCCCTGTTGAAATGTTTTTTATTTGATTTGGGACATAAATGATTTTAAAATGAGATTACTGGATTTGGTGACTGTTCCACATATACCATCCTCTGTGATTTGATAGTCTCCTCCAGACGTCGTAGATCTTGGAGTAGTCACGATCCACTGCCTGGAGATGAGTAGCTCCGAGGGAGGCTCACTCTCAGGAGCGTGGGATTATGATGATATCCTCCAGACGTCGTTGATCCTAGAGTTGATATTCCCCCAGACGTCGTAGATCTTGGGGGATGTACTCGGACGTGAGACACCGAGTTTGCACGCTTTACATTGATATCGTGACGGGGTACTTGGATATTGAGATTGAATATTGAGGATTGGTGGTATGGTGATTTATTGATATTTGTTTTCAGAGGCTTTATAACCAGATGCTTTATAACATGATGCTTTATATCATGAACTGATTTGATGAACATGAGTTTTACGGACCATGGGAAAAACACGTTTTGATTTATCGGTCCACTGTTCATACTTGATTGATTTCACATTATTACTCATGTTTTATGATATGCATGGACGTTCGTGAAAACTGGAGGGTAAGAATGTGTTTTGGTAAATGTATTTATCGAACTTAATTTTTGTCCACTCACACCTTTTATGTTTTTATTGACCCTCCAGGTCGTGGCGCGATGATCGAGACTATTAGAGAGGTGGAGGAATGAGTGGGCACAGGTGTAGTTATCCCTTGTTTGGCAAGTCTTGGAGGATAATTTTGAAACTTCAGTTAACTTGTCAGACGGGAGCAGGACCGGACACAATTATCTATGTCCTTCGGAGACGGGTCCTGTCATTAATAGAGGCGTTTGGCTTCATCCGCCATTGAATGACCGCCCCTAATAATCATTTTTCTAATAGTATATATAATTACCAATAATAACCTCCTTTAGGTTTCTGTATATATGATCCTAATAATCATTTTTCTAATAGTATATATAATTACCAATAATAACCTCCTTTAGGTTTCTGTATATATGATCCATTTTGTTTTATTTTAATTTGTTGTTTGAATAAATTGTACGTAGAGTATGGCATGGGAAACAAGATGTCAACATATGGCGACTTGTATAGCTATGGAATCCTGTTATTGGAGATGTTTACTGGGAAGAGGCCGACGGATGACACGTTTAAGGATGGTTTGAACCTCCGCAACTTTGTCCTGTTGGCATTGCCTGAGCGTGTGGAAGAAATATGTGACCAGCTGCTTCTTCAAAGTCCACACAGCGGCACTAGTATTAATCTCAGAAACAATAGGAATATCATGTCCAAAACGATGAAAGACGGAGAGTTGACAAGGAGTGCTTGTTTTCTTTTGCAAGAATAGGAGTCGCATGTTGTGCAGATTATGCGAATGGAGATTGGCAATGTTGTTGCTGAATTGTGTGTGATACGGGATGTTCTAGCTGGAACCAGGCGGCCTAGAGTGCATGTATGATTGTGGACAAATTGCTTAGTTTAATTGTTGTTTAATTCAACAAATGATTATGTACTTGGATTATCTTTATTATTAATTATTATCTAAGTTTCTAATGAATATATTGCTGAAATAAATATGTGATCATGTTTATGAAACTAGCAATAACAATGTGTGATCATGATTAGGAAAAGGAAAATTCATTATTATTATTAGCTACAAGACAGTAAATTATTAGATGCACAAAGCCTGGATACATACACAGCCATATGTAGGCAAGGCCATTTTTATTCTCATAGCATTACTACTAGCCCTACTGATCTCATCGATCTCTACCTACTTTTATTCCTACTAAAAAAACAAACGTGCCGGAAAGATATTACATTTTAGGTTTTCTCTAGTACAACGTTGCCTCTATTCAACCCAAGATGGCTTCAAGGATGCTCATCCTCCTGGAGGAAGAAGAGCTGGCGCTCAAAACTCTGGTCTCTTGCCTGTTGTACTTGATGTTCCTCGCCTCTTGCCCCGAAACTTGGTACATGTTTTGGAGCACCTCTTGAGGAAGAGCCCTCAGGACCGATGTCCTTCCGGCCAGAGTGTTCATCAGCGCCTGGTCGGCTGTCTTAAAGGAAATGTATTCGAATCCTTGGTTGTCGGCCTGCAAGAGAACGGCATGGTTCTGAGGAATCAAGAACACCTGCCCCTCGTTCACTTCGTCGTCCAAGAGGGCGTCGCCGTTTTCGTTCACCACCTGAACCCTGGCACTGCCTCTGATCACGTAGCACATCTCGTTCGCGTTCAGATTCCATGCTGGGGTGTAGAGAGCATTCTGCACGTCAAATATAACAATTTTTTTATTAAATATTTATAAATATAGCTAAATGCTGAATTTCAAATTTGCTTTAATTAATTCATTTATTTAATTATATACTTACGCTGTAGAGGACACCTTTCTCGGCACTGAGTCGAAGGTATCGGAGAATGGGGAGGTGGTTTCTGTTGAGAAGGGTAACACGACCGGCCTGAGGGTTGTAGTAGTCAGTCCGTGAAGGGTCGTTGAGGTTTTCTGATAGCCTACGGTTGCAGAAAGTCTCCTCAAGGCCGTTATCATAATCACGGCCTCCACGTCTCTGCTGCTCGCGCTCCCTCTCGTACTGTTCCTCCTCTCGTTCTCTCTGTCGCTGGCCTTGGCTGCCGGAAGACCTGCTCATTGGGCTGACGAAGTCGAGCTGGCCCTGCACTCTAACGATGTCGTTCCTTTTGTCGTCTTGTCCCTGGAGGTTCCTTGCGGTCTCTTCGTCGACGTTGAGAGCTTGGGCGAGGAGCTGAGTGTCGAAGCCGGAGTAGACGTTACCGTTGCCTTGTTGTTGCTGGCCTCTATGCCTTCTGCCTTGCTGTTCACGTTGGCTTTGTTGGCCCCGCTCTTGCTGTCCACGTCGGCTTTGTTGCTGCTGCTGTCGCCTGCGTTGCTGTTGTCGGCCTTGCTGGCTCTGGTCAAACTCGTCTTGTGGGTTGCCAGCTAAGTAAAATCTCTATATACAAGCACCGAATTAAATTATGGCACATCAGTAATTTAAGTCAATAATTAAAGGTAAAATATTAATCAATTAAGTAGCTCAAACTAAATAGTTACCCTGGGCTGGTTGTCGAGCTGGTTGTGGTTGTTGCTGAGGTCAAGGAGAGCAACAGTTTGAAGAGGCTCGTTGCCCTGGTTGTAGGTCCAGTGAGCGACACCGGCGGGCAAGGCAATGACGTCACCCTCTCTGATGTGTCGGACCTTCTGGTGACGGTCTTGTTGCTGCTGCTGTCCTTGTCGTCGGTGTCGGAGAAATGGCAGCTCATACTGTTGTTGTTGTTGCAGCTCGTCCTGAGATTCCTCGAATGTCTCGGGACAGCCAGGGAACACAGCTCCCAACACACCTCTACCTGAAACAGTCACACAAAATCAACAATTTTATTGGCCACCACGTGCTTGTTGAAATTCATCAGAGAACCACCAAAATATTGATCAGAAGGTGTTTGATGAAATACCTCTGACGACGTAGATGAGTTGGGGAGCATTGACATAAGAGGGCAAGTGAAGACCGTTTTGCTCGATGGTGCGGCGAACCATTGCAACACCAGCGCACTGGAAATCCTGGTGGTTGGGATCCCAGGACTCGGTCAGGCCGCCCTCAGACTCGAATTGGTTGTCGGGTTCGCGGGCTTGGAGCTGGTTGAGTTGGCATTCATTGTTCTGCTGCCGCTGGCGACTGGCAAGGCATCCATTGAAGAACACAAGCAAGCAAAGAGAGAAAGCGAGCGCTGCAGACTTAGCCATGGATGCTATTATTTTCTTTCGTTGTGATCAGATGGTGAAGTGGCGAGCAGGAGACGCGGGTTTTTATAGGGAGGAGAGGTGGCGAGGGAGCGACACGTATGAAAATGTGCGTAAGGAATCTATTGCCATTTTTCTGCCTGCATGGCTGCACTTCCGGATTGTTTACACGTAATTTTGGGGTTGAGGGCAGGTGGCTTTTGGGCTCAGAGAAGAAACAAAGTTGTGAAATATGTGGCAACCAGGTGGGGTAGCGAGGGATCGATGAAGGCGTGCATGGTAATCTCTGATAGCTAGGGTTTGTTGTGTTCTTCTGTTTTTCGTTCTGCCACAACTTCAAAATGCTATCTCTGATAGGCTTAAATCTTCTCTCTTTTGTTCTTCCACAACTTCAAAATGCTCGAATATGCGAATATACATTCGATGAGGTTAATTTACTATAAATATACATTCAGCGTTTTACAACAAACAGGAGACCAACTTCACCAAATTTGCTATTTATTTTGTAGTCACTTTTTTAAAGATATTTCTTTACAAAAATTTATTCAAATCAGAAATCATTTAATTATTATTACATTTTTAATTAGTAAAAATATTTATTAAGACTGTTATATATGACGGACTGTACATATATATATATATATATATTTTGCTATAGTGATAAATAGCTAAATAATTACCAATTCTAATAATTTTTTGCAAAATATATATATATATATATATACTCCCAATAATGACTCTTCTATTTGTGTCAATCACATCCTCTCCTAATAATTAACAGTTGAATAATTAGGAGTGAATCTATATTCTGCGAAATTTCTCACAAAATCGGTAAACTATATACTCACAGTTTTTGGTCAATTTTTTTAAATTTTTTCAAAAATATCAAGTAACTTATTATAGTGCCATCTCATCGCACTATAATAATAAAATTGAATATCAATGATAACAATTTCTCCACTACCTTGAACAAAAGCAAATTGCAGGCAACATATGTACCCTGGATTGATTAAAAAAAAAATGTACCCCGGATTGTTAGTTGGTATTGGTAAGCCCAATTCAATTTGTACTTCAGCTCGCCTTTACATAGAATTGGGCCAGAATTTTTACTTCAGCGTATGTGACGTGTTCATCATTGGGCTTATGAGTTATAAAGAGCCCGCATCTGATAGTCAAAACACGTCCCTTTTTTTTTTCTTTTTTTTTTCTTTTCTGACATTACACAAACGGTTCCTGTGTATATTTGTGTGATATTAATCCATGTTTATGGACTTCGGGCGCTTACGTTAGCCGACATCAGACTAGGAACTCCTCTTACGTTCTTTAATAACTACATGAGATCTTACGTTCTTCAATAACTACAAGAGATCGTTAGTAGAATTTGAACACTAAGCCCTGTAGCAATCCAGCCCTCGAAGTTTGCCACTTTTGGAGAAGATAACGTGACAAAAATGAATCCAATGTTCACTCTTTTATTGGGTATAAATTCAATGGGAGCTTTTTCAACTCCCAACCAAACCCATCAAATCTCTTTGCACATGCACCTCTCTTTCCCTAAAGACGATACCACCCTCAACATTCGAACCAATCTCAACAAAGAAATTGAACGATACGAGGGTAAATTCGTAAAACCAAGTTCTACATAGAGAACTGTACCTGCCATGTCGTTCATTAAAAAAAACAGAGACAAGTGAGACACGGGTGGGTGAGAGTGACAGTCTCCCAAATTTGAAACCGAGTGGAGCCAAACTCGGATCCCAAACAAAACGAAGAAGCAAACCTCAGTTCAGTGAGCAACATGGTGAGCCCTTCTCAACTCACTCAACTTGTTCTCCTCCATCTGCTACTTCTCGGATGGTCGTTATCCACAGCAACAGCCAAAACTCAACGGCCAGGATTTCTCTTCACAAGAACCACAGGAAGATGCACTCCACAGTAACTCACATTTATCTCTCTTTCTGTCTCTGTTTGAAAAGATTGAAATTCCAATTATGCCCCTCGAATGAGTAATGTTTGTTCGTGTGTGTGACGCAGGTATTGGGGGAGCAGGAGGGAGTCGTGGCCGAGGATGGTGCCGCAGACATCGACAGTGTCCAAGGTGTTTGGGTCGAGAGCCTACGAACGGTACAGATCTGATCTGACGCTGCTCGAAGCGACGGTCAGGAATGATGACAAGGAGAACGTGTTCCCTAGGCTACTGAAGCAGGCGAGCGCCGCCCTGCTCAACTCGTATGCAAGGAAGGGGTTCCCGTACACGGCTTGGGAGGTCAAGACTTTGGTCATGCAGGCATCGGTGTCCGAAAAGGCTGCCGCCGTTCAGGCCCAACGTTTCTATGTTGCTAATCAGGCTTGTAATTAGCAAACAATATTAAGGGCAACGCTAACCGATGACAATTGTTTTGCCTTTAATTTTAATTTCTATTTCTTATGAGTTTTGTTTGTTTGGAAACAATTAATAGTAATACTAATAGAATACCTCGTTCTCGATTTTTTATGGTGGATTTGAAATAAAATTATTTCATTTGCATATGTAGGATAATCATAATATTTCTATCTCTCGGGATATTTTCACGTACTATTTTTTTAATTTATCAATTTTTTTATATGTATATAATTAGAATCATTTATTATATGATCCATTTAATTTAGTGATAAATATATATAAATAATTAAATTATTTTTAATTTGATTGAGTTTTTATGAAAATAATCTCTTAAACATTATTTACAGAAAATGGTTCTGATTATGGGAAAGCAAGTACATCCCCTGACTGCCTGACACTTCTTCCTTGTGTATCCCCTTTTAACTAAAAGGCAAGCTCGACGTCGAGCGGTGTTGCCCACAAGAAAAGAAAGGAGGCAGACGATAATTGACGTATGAACAAAAAATAATTCGTTAAATTAAATTATGGTATGATAAGATATTATAAGTAGTTTTTGTAGGGTAAATATTTGTATCATAACTTATTTTTATTTTAAATTTTTATTTATTTATATCTCTATTTTTATAAAACCAAGAGGATAAATAGGTTTTATAAAAAAAAAATTCAGGCAAAATTGCCCTTTAATTAATAATATTTAAAAATTAAATTGTTTGATAAATAGAATTAAAATAGTAACATTAATAATTAAATCTGTAAATTTAAAAAATAATAATAATGGTCTATTGGAAGGAATGGGGGTAAAACAAATGGAGAGTACCTTTAGGTAATTACTCACCCCATTTTCATTTTTAAGAAAAAAAATTAAAAAATAAATTTTTGTTGTAAAATATCTAATGAAGTAAAAAGGTAAATTGACACATGCATTAACTGGTGCTAAGAAGTAAATATTATATAACGAAACTTTCGTACATTATCTTAATATTTAAAATTACTATCACAATAAAATTATAAATTATTTAATTTTTTATATGTATAAACAATTTGTTATTAGAATCGCCAATTTGTGTGGTGTATATAACCAGCTTATAATTAAAGAAGTCTATTAATTGCTACTTAGTACTACTGTGTAGTATTTATTTTCAGAAAAAAAAAAGAATTATCAATTGATTGATTGTTAGGCTGTTAGGCTGTAAATATAACTTACAATAAATGATAATTAAGAAGATAAATGGTCTAGACTAACACATACGTAAATAAAATTACAAAATAAAAATATTCAAACGAGGAGATTGTGAATTATATATTTTAGAGAAAGATTTCTATAATTTATTTTTGTGTCCGTATACATTTTCGACATATAAATGGAATGACCCTTAATACTTGGTTTTCTATTTCACGCGACCTTCGAATATTTTGCAAGTTCCATAAAAGAAAAAAGCGGATGCCCTACTTTCTTATGTACCCAACACCACAACCACAAGCCGAGAGCATGACATGATAGGCAGGCATCCATCGCAATTTGTCCGTTATAATCACAACCCTAAACCTCGACACCCACTCAAAATCCAATCCAATCTCACAAAGTTCACTAATGGCTTAAGTTTAGCTGAATATCGAACCAACTGTAGATACTACACTATCTTCATATGGAGGATAGATAAAGCCGTATTCATAAATATGGAGGATAGATAAGTTTGCAACATAGATTCTAGAATCAGAGCTGCTTTTGACCACATACTGGTTATTTTGTTCTCACATGTCAAACGAGTAGAGTAAGAAGTAAGCTACCATAATCCAAAAGCTGGACGAATCTAAGAAGCATACCCTACTATAAAAACACTCTTTGAAACCCTCCATAGCCCACGCCCCTCACTCTCTCTGTCTCTCCTCTCATGTCTTGCTTGAGACTGAGGCTTCCACGAGCCAGAAGGGCTTGGAAAAGCTTCACTTCCAAACTACAAAGCAAGCTCCACAAGCCTAAGGGGATTACCAAACCCCGAAACCGCGTCAAACCCATCGTAGCTCCTACTTCCTCTTCTGCTTCTCTTCGACTTGGACCCTACAAACTCCTGCAACTACGGTTTAAACGTAGAGGGCGTCTTGCCCTACGTTTTTGCTACAAACGTCCCCGACTCCAACTCCTTGAGAAGAATCACTCAACTGCGCATGTCCATGTTGACAAGCTCTTTAAAGAGCCTGCTGTGACTGAGCTAGTCGAGCGTCCCCACCCTCAGGGGGAGAAGAAGAAGAGTAAGCAGGCTTCGGCTTCGGCCTCAGCTTCAGCTAGAGAGAGTGGAGGTGAGAGAGGTTGCCCTACGGCAGATGACGTGTGGGAGTCACTAGGATTTGCTTCACCACTTATGCGTGGAATCGATGAAAGAGCTGAGGAGTTCATAGCCAGGTTCAGAAAGGAAATGGAAGTTCAAGAGAAGTTGGCACGTGATCCTTTGTAGCACAAGCCGAGGGGAAGGAATACTACTTGATCATGATGTAAATAAGGCATTTGCAGAATTTATTAATTTCTAATGCAAAATAATGTACAAAGTTCGGCTTTTTTTCTATAAGATTTAAGATCTGTACGCACCAACATGAAAAACAAAAGAGAGAAACTATTGGCAGTCTTATTTCTATCAATAGATTCATAACAAACCATGTACTTTTCACACGACCAGAACGCGAACGTAGATATTCCAAGTAAAGACATCGCATTTTACATGACACCTGAGAGTAAGGTAAACTTTTCAAATGAGTTACGCTTTGACTACATATAACAGAGACGCTATTATATCACGCCCCGTCGACAGCATTACATTACATTACATGTGCTTTGAAAGTAGCGCTACATCTGACCTTAGTTGAGGAAATCCTTCATTGGATCATCATGGCGGACTTTCTTCATCCTATAAGCCTCCATATCCTCGGCAGTAACTTCATCATTCCATTTAACATTGTATTTGCGCTTTCTCTCATCTCTCTCTTCTCTCCTTCTTGCATCCTCCTGTAGGAACCGAAATGGTATATTTAGTTTAGTTGACTACTCCAACAAAAGAATTCAATATATAGACATTTCATCTTTCCAAATTTCAATTGGAAAAAAAAAAATCACCTTTTTAAGAGCATCTGCAAGTAATTTCTCATCTAAAACCAAATCATCTGGGATATCAGTTCCCCATGTAGCAAGCTTTTTCTCCTCTGCCGGTGGAGGCATATCTGTTCCAAGTTGGTAAAATGAAGAACATAGATAACGAAAAATGAAGAGAGAAGGATAAATGTTATGCAGAATAAATATGGCATATGAATAGGGATTATATCTAATAAAAGGAAAAACCACATGAGACGAGACAAAAGTGCATACGAACCTCCAGTGGCTTCTTTACGAGCAATATTAGCCTTCATAAGATCAGTTGCAGCCTCAGCAGCCTCAATTCCAGCCGCACCTGTGCAATAGCTATTACGAGTCACCTGCTTACAACACTTATATCCCCATTGATGATCCTTCCACCACGAACCCCATACACTGGTATGGTTGTTGGCATAGACATCTTCTTCATACTTGCTTCTGGGAAGCGCTGTTTCCTGTATTAGTGCAAGGTAGATTGATCAGGTGTCTATCATAATTGTGTCTTACCATAATAAGTCACACAAGATATTAGAGTTCCGAATTATTAGCATGAAGAAAAAATTGTTGATGCAAATCATTTACCTGCCCCTTGATGATCCTCCCAGCACGATCATATTCAACTTCTCTTTCACTCTGTCCCAGTAGCAGCTCCCTAGGTAATTCCTCATCATTAGCTGCATTGCCATACATCTCCAGAATGGTGTCCTTTGTTTGTGACTTCAAATTCTCCTTGATTACTTTGAAATTCTTATAAAGCAACTCAGCTTGAGAAGGTGCTGCTTGCATGTGAATATCTTGCCCCTTCTCAAAAGCTTCATAAGCATGGATGTTCATCTGCTTGAACTCCATAGCTTGACCACTATTTCTATATCGATTATCACCACTGTAAAACTTCTCATTCACATCCGCATCTGGAAGAGGATCCTCACGCATGGATCGGGTTTTGGGGTCATAGTGTGCAGAGTTCACATCAAGGTTTAAAAGATATTTTGCTGTATCCTCACGAATACGCAAATTCCTGACAGTTCCTGTGCTCCCACCACCTGTTGTACGGACACGCTTCTCAACCTTTGCAAAGTCCATTTGTTTGCTCTCATCAACCTTGGCTTCATCCACCCTCAAATCATCTTCATCCTCATCTTCATCCACATCACTAGCCTTGTCATCGCCATTTGGGTTACCATTCTTCTCCTCTAATTTCTTGATTTGTTGTTCCTTTACGTGTTTCCTTCGAGCTGCATCTCTTGCTTCATATCTTTCAATGATGCGCGCATAGGTTGATGCATCATATCCATTCCAGCGATCCCGCTTCCCATCATAATTAAGCTCAAAAGTCTCTACTTTTTCATCAGGAGCAATGTGCTTGTTTGTCCACTTTGCACCCACCTTCCTGGGTCTTTCCACACAGGACTTTACGTCATGAGTCATGGCTCCACAGCTGTAAGAATAGACATTCAAACATTACTATCCAGTCTATGAAATAAATGGAAAGGGGAAAAAAAAGCCACGCTTGTTTTGACAGGCAAAGGGAAGACTATATTCACAAGGTTTCAATTCAACATGACTTGAGAAAGAGTGCAGCTAATCATGTGAGAAGTGATTTTTATGACCCAAAACAACTCGGGGAAAGATTAAGCCCATGAAATTACTGATAATTTGGGTATAAGTGAGTGAGCAAGCAGGGAGAGAGAGAGAGAGAGAGAGAGAGAGAGGGAGGGAGAGACTTACTTCTCACATGCGCCCTTCCTAAACTTGCTAGCCTGGAAAATCTTTGCACCTCTATCATACCATTCCCTTGTGTATTCAGGATCTGACTTCCATTTCCTTTGATGTTTTAAGCTCTGAATTGAAAAAAACGCATAAACGGAATAAAAGTATCAATATCATGACTTAAATCCAACAGTGTGTTTAAATCTAGGAGATTTACTACAAGTAAATGAGAAACTTACAGGCCTCTCGGAATTGAGATACCAAGGTGCAGATGACATATATTGGGGTATATGCGGATTAATCTCCTTTCCATCCTCGTCCAGTTCGGCTGGAGCAAGCCCAGCTTTACGTGCTTCTTCCAATTCAATTTGCTTTCGATGGTCTTCTCTTGATTTGAAAGCCACTACAAGACCAACAACACAAGGTATATCAATATAGGAGTACAGAAGGGCAAACACAAGATAGTGAAACACCACGATAGATTTACCAAATCCAGGAAAGCATAAAAATAAAAATAAATGGCAAGAGAAACCATAAATTATTACTTTCAAATAGTAATTTCAAAAACGACATTAAATGCTTAGGATTATATTGGATAACTCACTGAATTCAAGGTCTGTTGAAGTAAGAAATGAATTCCAACTTCCAAAATATTAAGAATTTGAAGGAATTAGCTGGACTAGCCAAGATAGAAACTTATCCTATCTTCTACCTTCAACTTGAACAACATATGGAAGTTGCGACCATTGCGTACTTCAACATACCTTAATCTAGCCCGAGCTAAGGCCTACGCATTTTTCTATAAGCAGCGCATCCATCCACAATGTAAGGCCTATTTTCAAATAAACTTATAAACGTTTTCCTCTCGTTTCACCTATGCATTCATTGTTTTTATGATTTTTCTTTGAGTTTGAGAGGGACAAAAGTTATTCGAACTTTGTAAGACAAACCTCAACCAATTTGACCGATGGAATATCAGCTTCTCTATCATGTTATTCTAACCCCAAATTAATCCTAATTATCCAGAAACAAATCTCGGTACGAAACCATCTGGACTCAGAAACCCAATTCGTGGATATCACACCGACTAATTTCATAAGAATCTCACCAAAAAGGTTAAATTTAAACCATTGAGAAATTTTTGAGTGGGAAATTTGTGAAATTCATGGCATGATCAGAGATACAGGAAAAAAGAAGGAAAAGGAGAACGAACCTGACGCAGTCGCCATGTTTGAACCTCCTGAAAACTAAAACTTGAAAAGAAGCCCTGCTGATTCGAAATTATACCGTCGAAGATCGAGAAACAAAACCCTAACCTCAACACCAACAAATGAATTGAGAGGCTCTTGTTTATTTCTAGTTAAGGAATTCGATTGGTTGGGGTATAGAACTCGGAGAACTGATGCGGTTAATTCCTTCCCCTGAAACGACCGCGTTTCTCCTTTTCCCAACCCCAAGTGGATTCCATTGGGCTTCAATTTCTTGTAGATCTCAGCCCAAATGCGAAACGGAACTTCGGCGTTTACGTACAGCCCAAGTCCAAAGGGCAAGTCTTTTTTTGATAAAAATTTTGTTAAATCAATCGTATTATAAGTAATCTATAACGATTACTACCATTTATCCATCCAATTGTGCTATTTTGCCCCCTTTCCTATATATGTTTGTGTAAATAAGACGTGGGTAGCAAAAGTGTCATTTTTATAACAGGGATTAGCTTGCGGTAGATTTTATTTAAATTTATCCAATTAATTTGGGAAATGATTTTTGCATGTTGCTTTTCTGCTTATGTAATATTTAATTTTAATCTTAATTATGATCGAGTAATCAAAGCTTAGCATATGTATGCATAAGGAAATATGAGAGATGTCTAACACTTTATAAGCAATTTTGCAAAAAAATTCAACAGTTTAACATGATAATTTGTTTTGTTTTCGTTTAAAATTCGACATTGATGCGGTTGAAAAATAACGAGTGAGGCAAAAAGAGAGAGATTCAAGAAACCGAAAGCATATGTATCTTTTATTTTAGATATTTAAATATACTCAAAGAATATAATTTATTTTTATAATATTTATTAGTCGAATGAATTTTTCTATAGTCATTAACAGGTACGGACTTACTGCTATTTGGGATGATCTCCAACCCACCTTAAATGTGAGAAAAATATAGAAAAACTAAAAAAAAAATTTACTAAATTTTTATTAAATATTATTTCATCGAGTTCAATCCATCTTTATTTTCAATATTGAATTCGTGTATCTATCCCTAAAAGTTTGCAATAATTAGGATGGCGGCTTTTCTTCTTATTAGTTTAAGTGGTAGAATGATACAATTGTCAAGATTCAAAGTAATACTTTAGCTGAGTGGATTTTAGGAGACATGCATATCTTTTGGGGATCGTTTGGGTACTAATTCATGAGCTTTTTTTCTTTTGGTCTATTAATTCATGAGCTAACATGCACACAAACAATCTCCTTTTTACATATAAATCTCACGTGTTTGACGCCTTTTTTAATTTTTTGTTCTTAATTCATGCACGCCAGTAAAGATGGTTTGTCCAAAACATCAAAAATAGGTCACTCGACAACTCCAAATTTGATGTCTTATCTTCTGTTAATTCATAACCATGCTCTTAAGTGGAGCCGCTCTTGCGTGGAAGAGAAGGGAAGGGAACACGTGACCCAATTGGAAAAATTAACATGTATTTTTTTTTAATAAAAATAAGACTTTTTAGTTTAACTACACTCAAAACTTGTAAGAGAGTTCTATATTGCCCCATATTTTTATTATTCGCTTACATTGCACCATAAACCTATCGAGTCGTGTAACCCGACCCATTTTTCGTTGAAGCTATCAAGTGAGTGTCAAAATTAGTGGTAAAATTGGAGATTTGGGCTTACATCTTCCCAAAACCTCAGTTTTTCAGTCCATCCTAATCACACCCTTCCTCCGATCACAATCCCCAAATCAAAGTTTTTTGGCATAGGATTACCACTGAAATTTTCCCGTGAATTTTTCGAGCCTCCCTGACGTAAGCTATGGCTGCCTTTTTAGCGATGTTGAAGGTACCTAGCCAAACTCAAACCCTTTTTTTGGGATCACCAATCTTAGCGGCCCATTTTCCCCAATAAGAAACCGACTTTATTTAAAAATCCAAAAAACCATATTCTAGTCAAAATAATAGACCCCATGAACACTTCCTAACAGGACCCGTTCTTGAAACCCTTTGATAGTCGTGCACGGTCACTCCCGTCAAACAAATGATCTGAAATTTCAAAACTATCATCAACACATGTCAGACAAGGGATACTCTTTAGGATTTATCAATCACGCCTCCACCTCACGTTCAGTCCTAATTTCCATGCAATGATTTGGAAGGCCATCAAAACCATATATGAAAAGTGCGAGTGAAAAAAAAAAATTTTAAAAACACATTTCAAAAAGTAAATGTTTACCCTTCATTTTTATAAAACATGCATGCATAGAATAAACATTAACAACCGGATTTCAAATCAATCAAACCACATCAGCCATGGGACCCACAATCATAACATGTAACAAAAGCACGTGGCCCATATTTCTCCAGGGTTACACTCCAAGCTATACGCTCCTCCAAAGTTCCGGGAGCTATGTCGCATGTCAAATATCATAACCGAGGGTTACTAACGTCCCAAATAACCTCACATTAAAGTCTCTTAATTTTCAGAATTAAAATACGGATTAAAAACCTAATCATAACACTTCGGACACCCAAAACTACCTCGAGACGATGTCCGTTCAACTTGAAACTTGCACCAAAGTGTCTGTAACATCGAATAATCTAAATGTTGTATCGACTGAAAACCAAGACAATGTGTAAAGCCCGAAAATTTGAGAAAATAAAAATGATAATTTTGCCCCTATAAGAATAAGATGTTGAATTTTTTGATGGGACACTTTGTGGACGTGTCGTAAGAACCATTACGAAGGTCTCAAAATTTTGAATCCATAGATAGATAGTATGCTGAAAATAGAGCTTGAATAGGTTTGTTATGAGTTAAGAGTGATTAAGGGTATTTTGGTAATATTCAGATAAAGGGTAATTTGGTAATTTTACAATTTTGCATGTGAACCATGTGTGATATTGACATGTGTCTAGAGGGGTCTAGTAATCTCCCCCTTAATCTTTCACCAACCTACTTGTGTATATATGTGTGTTGTGAGTGTGTGCAAGGAGTTGGGGGGGAGTAAGGCCGAAAAGGAGAAAGAAGCCATAAAAGGGCTAAACCGTGAAGAAAAGAGCCAGGTTAAAAGGGGAGAAGAAAAGAAAAAGAAGAAGGAAAGGGAGAGGGAGAAAGGAAGAGACAAAGAGGAAGGAAAAACAAAGAGAAATCAAGAAAGGAAAAGAAACTCGTGAAGCCTAAAGGTTGGCTGACAGGATCCACCCTGATTATCACCTCGATAACCGGGACGAACCCTGCTCCCGTCTGACAATCACACTCAAAATACCAAAATAACCTCAACAACCACAAAGCATACATTGTCAGACCAGGGAGAAGTTATAATACAACTAGTCAACAGTAATACAGTGTAACACCCCGTCCCGGAAATCAAGATTAGTCTAGTGGTTAATGACGGCTTAGTGAATTTAATCGGAGATTAGTTGGATACTTTCGGACGGACGGTGCGAAATGACGATTTTTCCCTTGGAATGTGCAAAAATGTTGACTTTTAGTTCGGGCGGTCAAATGGACTTTGACCGATGACCGTCACGTAGTTCGGGACATCACGAGCTCATAGACAGGTGACACGTCCGATTCTGACATTCGAGGGAAAAGTTATGATGTTCGGAAGTTCGAGGGCAGTTCGGTAATTTGGAGAAAATGAGCAAATTGTTGACTTTTCAAACGATGAGTCAATTTCACGAAATTCGAGGACCGTTAGGAAGGTCTCGATGTCCTGAGTACAACGACAAGCGGCACATCATCATCGGACTTCGGATAAATTAGTTACGGGTCTAAACGTACAAAGGGCAAAATGGTAATTTGGTCATTATTGCATCAGGGTCTGTGCCCAGTGAGAAATAGACACTTGGCTGATTGTTGGAGAAGCTGTCCACATAGACTTTGACGCGTGGCTGGGTCTGGATGGTGGTGGAACCTACGTACAATCTCTCAAATGTGCTTCACACGGTTTAAATTTTAGATGCACGGTTTGGTTCAGGGAAAAACAGAGAGAACCTTCCCCAATTTTCCCTTGATCTTTATCTCTTGGCCCTGATTATCGAGTGAAACCCAAAACGGAAGTATGGACAGGGCTGAGTGTAGTGGTGCCACCGTGGAGTGCTGTCCACGGCGGTGGCCGTGGAAACCAGGAAAAACAGGGGACTTAGGACGTTCTGTTTTGCAATAAGAATGGTAGTCGTGTTCTCGTACGGTTTGGATCGATTAGTTGCTGGGGAAAATGATGCTAGAGGTCCAGTGGATTGAATAAGCTTAGTTGGAGGCTTAAGGAGGACGGTAAGGCCAATTTCCCTTCAATGCTTAATTTGAATTTGAAAATGGTAACATACGATTTAGTTGTTGTTGACTTGTTTGGTGCATTGGACGGTGTTTTGGACCTCTATACAAACATCAAGGACCAAGAACAAGGATAGGAGCTGGACAGAATCAATGGTAGCATGAGGTTGCAGGCACAGGTTTACTTGCTCAATTCGGGAGGTATGAAATAGACCCAAACTTCACGATTTAATTAGTTAAATCAATAACATGTGATTGAACGAATCTAATGGACTCAAAAGGACTGAAAATGGACCAGAAATGAACGGTTTATGACGTTGGACCGTCTGTGCCGGTTCGAACCGGTTCAAACCGGGTTTGTCCCAAGGAAGAGGATGATGAACAGTAGGCGTGTGGCTCCCACGCGCAGCCCCTTTGGGCGGCGCGTGAGGGTGCGTGGGGTCCCTTTTGGGGAAGTTTCCAACACGACTTTCTAAGTATTCGATGTAACGAACATTTTGGAGCTGGTTTCGAGTCAATCGGACATCGGCTCAATATGTTTCGGGACGTCCGAAGGTTTTAGGCCTCGATTAAAAAATAGTAAAAATTCGGAAAAATTACGGGGCTTTAGTATAAACTTTATGAAGTAGTTAGTGACCTTATTATGGGATTTGGACAGGTTCGGGAAAGCCGAGGATAGTGAAATGGTCGAGAACGGCGTAAGTGCGCGCGTATCGAGGCAACGTCGGAATGGTCTGTGAGTGGCCTTTGCTTTCAAACTTATGATGCATGCATATATGTTTTTATATCTTTTCTATACTTGATTCTATGATTTGATTTTTGATCTTGATAGTTTACGGTTTTGCACGATTTTCGAGGTATTTTACGGCATTTCACGTTTTACGAGATTTCGCACGATCTTGTGATTTGACTGTGGTTTTAATGATTTGATTTCAATGATTTGAAAAAGGATTTTGGAAAAGTGATTTTGGAAAAGTGATTTTGGGCTTGGAGCCCTGTTCATGTGATTGAGATTTCGGAAAACTGTGGATTTTCTATGGTTTTCACTGTTGCTTGAAAAATGGTTTTGGGTTTAAAAACCGGGAAAAAAAAGAAAAACCCACTGGATTTGGTTTTGAGTTTAAAGACTCGGATTGATTGACAGGGGGAGGGCCTTGGATTGATATGTTTTGAGTTTAAAGACTCGGTTATAATACCTCCTCCCCTCCACCCACCCCCCTCCCCCCCTCCCTCCCTTGTGATTGTTTTTTGAGTTTAAAGACTCGTTGATATCCTGAGAAGGCCTAGTTATTTGCGCATGGTTTTGAGTTCAAAGACTCGGCGTACTTGAGATCCAGTAAACTTGTATGATTGATATTTTCACTGGTTTTCGGAATGTTTTGGGCAGTGGCCCGGATGAAGTGGATTTGACGAGTTTTGGGATTGATTTCCCGGATTTGAGATTGGTTTTTGGTTTGGGTAGAGGCCCTGGATTTGACTAATGGATTTGCCTACAGTGATAGGACCCGCCCCGTTTTCCCCCTAGGGACCACTGGGGAAGCCTGCTCCCATCTGACACGTAAACTAAAATACCACAAATACCCTTCCTCGAGTTTTATTGCACAAATACCCCTACTGGGGGTTCTAGATACACACCGGTGTGTTTCCAAAATACTACATGTCAGACAAAGGGAAAGGAGCCTTATGATCGTACTAATACAACATAAAGATAAACCTACCCCTCAGGGTGGTGTAAACGCAACGGTGGTATTTATGCCTCGGACCCGGAGTCGATGCCCTCCTCGGTTTCCTCTCCTGAAGGGTCAAGAAAACATTCAAAGTGTGAGTGGACCAAAAATAAGCAGTTATAAATCCATTTGAACATATATATATATATATAGTTTGACCCTTCGTTTATGGAAACATACATGCATGCAGTATAAAACAGGAAATACGATCACATATAAAAACATAGAACATATCTATACATATACGTATATCTATAGTAAAAACATATCTGGGCAACATCATATAACTCTACAAGTAATCCTGTATCCACAACCCCTTCCTCGGCTCTTCCGAGAAGATGCCAACTCGGGGCACACAGCCCCTAGGGATCATATCCTCGATAATAGTCACGATTTATCTCTAAAAGGGTATGCATACCACCCGGGGTCTCACTCCGAGTCTTCATCCAGGAATTCTCCGTCTGGAAGGCTTTGCCTCTAAACCTAGTCCGAGCTCTCTCTCGGATTCTAGTTCGAGTATCTCTCCAGAAAACTGGTCCGGGACCACAACATAATCTCCCACTCCTGGAACGGGTTCCCAATGGGGAAGCCCATTCTGGTCAGTGGATCGTGACCCTCCAGGTCGACGTCTGAAGGAGACCAATCCTCAAATACGGAAGGGTGTAACATGTACTTAGTGAAACCTTTCAAAATCATGTCAAATCTTTTCCCAGAATTCTTTATAAACAAGTCTTTAAGTTGAAGGTCTCAAATCATCTCAAAATATCAATATAATCCATGGTCCACAAAACATTTCGAAATACCTTTAGTCCAAATCCGAGTCCATGCTCGTCAAATGGGTCTCAAGCCCGATAAGTCCCCTTTTTCTAGTAAAATCTGTTCATTTCTCGAAATCCGAAATCCAGTTCTTAAATCCCAACATCATAAAACATTTATCATAAAAACAATTTAGAAAACAAGTAACATAGTCATGCATGTATTCATTTATAAAATCAACGGTCCACTCACAACATGTCCTTGCTGCGCTAACGAACCATTTACACATGTCCTGAAGCTAAACACAAAGTCTGAACCTGTCCAAACATACTTAAGGGTCACTAATTGTAACGACCCGTCCCGAATTCCGGGATTAGATTAGTCACTAATCTTGATTAGTGAGGTTGAACGGTGGTTAGTAGGGCGGAATCGGACAAATTGTGCAAAATGACCGTTTTGCCCCTAGTCGTGGGCAAAATGTTGACTTTTTGTGCGGGCGGTCAAATGGACTTTGACCGATGACCGTGACGTAGTTCGGGACATCACGAGTTCATAGACAGGTGGCACGTTCGATTCCGACATTCGTAGAGAAAGTTATGGTGTTCGGAAGTTGAGGGGTATTTTGGTAATTTGGCTTATTAGGGGCCAAATGTTGACTTTCTGACCGGGAGGTCCGATGGGCGAGGGCCAAGGACCGTTACGTAGGTATCATCGATACGAATCCAACGACAGGCGGCATGCCGAAATCGGAGATCCGACGACGACGTTATGGTCAAGGAAACGAACTAACGAACCGAGGCCGGGATTAAAATAATAATATAATAGTGAATAGTGACCGTTGACTGTGCACCTCCGGATGAGTGACAAGTGTCACCTATCCCCTGAATTCTGATCCATGTTTCCCTCCCAACATCATCATTTCCTACATCATCATTTCTCCTTCATCATTTCCTCCATTTTCTCCCTAATTATCTCCATATTTTCCTTACACCGTGAGCAAAACAGAGAGTGAGTGAGCTGGGAGAATTGGCTCCCTTCCTTGGCCGTTCTTGAGAGAAAATTGAAGGTTGAGAGAGACTGAATTGGTTGGGAAACACGAGAGGCAGAGAGGATGCTGGAAATCGAAAAATTGAATTTTAGGAAATTGGGGGGAAAATTCGAAATGGAAGAATTGGGCTGTGATGATCGAATTGGAGGTTACAAACATCTTCCTGAGGTTGTGACGAGTCGATCCACATCAAAAACGAGAGGGATTGGTGCCGTTTTGGCTCTGATCGAGCTTGGTGACAGAGGAAGAAATCGAGGCTGAGTCGTGGAGTTTGGGGCTGTGATTGACTCAATTGTGGTGGGGAAACTGCTTCTCATGATCCCACGATGCTTCTGGGTTCATCAATTGAAGGAAACCGATCGAGATTGACAGAACTCCATTGTTGAACAGTGACGGTGCTCGAGCTTGAGTCGTGACGTTTGAGCACAGGTTTGATGCAATTGATGTGGGGGAATTGTTCCTCAGGGTCCGTTGATGCTTCTGGAATCATCAATTGGATGAAACCTGCAGCAATTGAGGGAGTTCCATGATTGCACAGTAACCGGGTGTTTTTCGTGGATCATCATCGAATCGTGGGAATCTGAGTAAGGATTTGTGTAATTGAGATTACAGACTTGTAATTGGACTTAAAACGAAGCTAATGGAATGATTAATTGAAGGAATTAGGATCGAATTGACAGGATTGGAACCGGGTTGTGTCGCGGGTGAATTGGACCCGTTTACCAGACAAACGGGTTGGGCTGGTGACACTGTAGCAGGCGCGTGGGTTTCACGTGCAGCCACTCACGGCGGCGCGTGGGCACGAATCTCGAGGTGAGGTCAACATGACTTCTGCCCTATTTAATGTAACGGACATTTTGGAATTGGTTTCGGGTCGATCGGACACCATCTCGATAGTGTTCGGGATGTCCGAAGGTTTTAAATTAAGTTTAAAAATAAGTAAAATTCGGGAAAATTACGGGACTTTGATAGGATGTTAATGATGAGGTTAGTGACCCTCTAATGTGATTTGGACAGGATTGGGAGTCCCCGGTGATAGTGGTGTGGCCCGGGAGGGCCGGTGGCACGCGTATCGAGGCACACGGTTAAAACGGTCTGTGAGTGGACTTTGGTTTTATAAATTCTATGCATGCTTAAATATTTTACATGGATTATGATTGTGATTGTATGATGTCGGTTTGGTTGTTGGTAAATTGTATGGTTTCACGTATTTCGAGGCGATTTACGTGCTTGCACGTAAATCGAGGTTTTCCGGTTTTACATGGATTTTCCATATTTATGACTTGGATATAATGTGATGAAATGGTTTTGAAATTGGAAATATGAATTCGGGCTTGAGGCCCAATTATGTTGGAAATTTCGGACTTGGAGTCCATTTGAAAATCGGGCCGGGGGCCCAGTTGGTTAATGAAATCGGGCCAGGGGCCCAGTTGGTATAAAATCGGGCTGAGACCCATTTGAGTTATGTTATCGTGCCAGGGGCCCAGTTGATTTACGAATTCGGGCCGTGGGCCCAGTGGGTTTATAAGTCGGGTTGCGGGCCCAGTTAGTTTACAAATCGGGTCGTGGGCCCAGTGGTTTATAAAATCGGGCATGAGGCCCAGTTGGATAATAAATGTGATTTCGGGTCAGGGACCCTATATTTTATAATGGTGATTTTGGGTCAAGGACCCTAAATGGAATTACATGGTTTTATGGAAATTTCGGGCAGGGCCCAATGGTAATGGTGTGGTAAAAGGATTTAATAAAACTGTTTTTCCATATACCATCTGGATACAAGGATATATGATGGTCTCCTCCAGATGTCTGGGACACTGGGGAAGTCACGGTGCATTGCCTGCGAGGGGTCATTATACGGAGCAGCCGGACCGTATGATGACTCAGGAGCAGGATTGCTATGATTGACGTCAGGGACGTCAGACATCCGGGATGTCAGATATATGGACCCGGAGAGACTCCGGGCAGCACGCGTAGCTTATGAAACCGTGAGATATGACGTCAGGGACGTCTAGCGTCTGGGACGCTAAGCATCTGGGATGCTGGTGATGGTAATGGTAAAATATGGATTAATGAATAAAATGGCTTATTGGTTGGATATGTGTTATGTGGTAAAAATGGATTATTGGTTATGAAATGGTATGTAGTGTCGGGGACCCTAAATGATTTCGGATTTTAAATTGATGTTCATTTATGGTCGTGGGTGGTGACCCACATGGTTTTAATATGTATGGTGGTGGTATTCCACGGTTTTGGGCTGAGTTCCCACACTTGGTTTTTGGTTAACGGTTTTTGGGCTAAGGCCCTAATGGCTCGGTTGAGCAAACGTTTTGGTTACTGGTTTTTCGTGGCATGCATACGTTTTTATTGGAGGGCATAAATGTCTTATAAATGTATTTGGTAAATTTATTGGTTTTGTCCACTCACAGCTTTTGGTTTTAATGCCCTTCAGGTTGATTACGGATGCGATTGCAGCAGAGACTGGGACATTGCACACCTCCTCCATCGATCCTTGCGCACTCTGGATGCCCCGTTTGGGCAGTGGCTCTTGGTTATCCCTTGTCCGACACCCCTTGTTGGACGGGAGCAGGGCACATTCCACGGTAATCCCGAGGGGATTGGGATGGGTCCTGTCACTAATTGACCCTACTAGGTCTAACATAAAAACTTAGGATGAAACTGGCCCGGGAACGCGCTCCGAACACGCTTCCCGAGGCTAATTTCCTCAATTTGACCAACCTAACGATCTCCGATCGACACGAAACCACCGACATTGGATCTGTATCGTCGAAACCTTGAAAATGGTACCGGACCCACAAAAAGTACTATTCACACGCACCCCCACGAGCTTAGTCAACGCGCGATGAATGGTGCTACAGTAACTGATGACGTCAGCATGACGTCATCCTTTGACAGGTGTTAGACGCCACGTCTCAGCCTGTGATTGGTCCCTGCCCTGACAAGTCTGACAAGATGACGTCATCACGCTGTCAGAACAGTGTCAGAATGATGACGTCATCTTCGGTGGTGTCCTACCGAATCCTCAGTCTAAGCTTTGGCTATCTTGCACCGAAGGCTTGAGGGCGCTGCTCGGTGGGATCCTACCGAAAACCCAGCGGCAGAGCCACCGTGACCCACGGCCAAGACCCGCCCAGAATTTCCTCCTTCGGTCACCATTTTCTTCGAAATTTGGCCCTAGAGACTCGTCTAAACCCTACCTAGACGTCTGTAACCTCCAAAACTAAGAAAAAGATTGAGATCGTTACCTTTGGCGTGAAGAACTTCTACCCAGTTTTCCCAGTTCCTCTCCGTCGCTTCAGGCGGCGTCACGCGTCGAACCGGCCGGTCGTGAGCTCCAGTCAGGCCTCTTCTCTTCTTCTGTGTCCACGGTCGAGCTCCAGACGGAAGGGAAAAGTGGGGTTTGCACGGTCGACAGTTTGGGGTGAGTTTGAGCTGTCGCGGGTTTGGGATGTCGTGGTGGCTGCGGTGGCCGGCGACGACGACAGTGAAGATGATAATGATGATGATGTCTAGTAAGGGGTAGTGAGGGTAAGAGAGATCGATCTGGGCTGAGAGAAATTGAAAAGGAAGAAGGAAGAGTGTTTGTGTGTTGTGCAAATGGTGTTCATGGCAAAGAGAAAAGAAAAGTTCATGCACCCAATTATTTCGGGTTTTGGGCCAGTTAGATGAGTGACAAATGTCACTCATCTGATTGGTTCAAAGGTCCAAGTTTGACTAATTAAAACCGTTTACTTATCTCGTTCCTCGAAAAACGCAATAGTATCCCATAACGTCCTTGACCCATAACTTTCGCTCCGGGTCTCCAAATTTGGCATGCCGCCTGTCCACGTAATCAGGGTGACCCGATCTACGTATTGGTCAAAAAGTCAAAGTCAAACGGTGTAACGATCCATCCCGGAATTCGGGATTAGAGTAGTAACTAATCATGTTTAATGGGGGTTAATCGGTGATTAGTTGGGTGGAATCGGACGAACGATGCAAAATGACCGTTTTGCCCTTGGTCGTGGGTAAAACGTTGACTTTTAATTTGGGAGGTCAAATGGACTTTGACCGATGACCGTGAAAAAGTTTGGGACGTCACGAGATCATAGACAGGTGGCACGTTTGATTTCGACGTTCGTGGTGGAAGTTATGACATTCGGAAGCCCAAGGGCATTTCCATAATATGGACGAAACAGGGGAAAAAGTTGACTTTTTGAAATACAATTGATCTTCACACGACTCGAAGACCGTTAGGTTCGTCTCGAGGCCCAGAGTACAACGACAGGCGGCACGCGTGAAACGGACATCGGATGACCGAGTTACGGGTCACGGAAGATGAGGGGCATTTTAGTAATTTTTGTTCTGAGGGCAAAATGGTAATTTAGAATTGGGGACAGCCGTGGGACAGCCGTGCGCGGGTGGCTTCCCCTCAGAAAAACAGAGCATGGGCTGGGGGGGAATAGTTTAGTCTGCCCAAGGAATTTGGGGAATTCTTTTACCTGATAATGGCTGAGTGGGGAGGATTGTTTAAGGTTTTTGAGGTGGTGGCATGGACTGGTGAAAACTTAGTGTACGGGGAGGTTAAACAATGGCATTTCTGGGCTGTGCGGGAAACCCTTTGTGCAGAGAGACCAGAATGTCTTCCCACGGGTGTTGGGGTTGTGTGCGGTCATCAGAGTAAGTGGGGGTGCTGGTATTTGGGTCTGATGGTGCACATTCGTGGGCTGGTGTATTCAAAACAGTGCGGGTGTCTCTGAGGGAAAAACAGAGTGTGAGAGTAGGCTGGCCATTTTTCTATTAGAACAAGTCGGGTGCGAGTTTGAGGCAGGGTGAGAGAGTGATTAGAGTCGAGTGTGTTGGGTATGTGGGGGTGCAGTGGATTGAACGAGTGGAACTGCACCCAGAAACCCGAAGCTCGTGTTTGGAAAAATTCAAACTTGAATTCAAAATGTAGGTCGACCCAATGAAAATTAAGGCCTCCTTTAGCCTCCTGGGATCAAGTCGAGTCGATCCAGGGCGATTGGGAGGTGACTTGATGCTACCACGGTTTCTGATCGGACCTGGTGACCGGGAGGAAAATCGAGCATTGAGTTGTGGACCTGAAGGTAAGCTCTTTCAAAATTGATTTTAAAATCATCCTCAGAGTAAGTCTTCGATCCTCCCTGACCAGTTAATTGAAGGAAAACGGTGACGGGTTGCTGAGCAGGAACGTTGAACCGTGATTGGAACAGGAGGTTAGTTGAGTTGGTTTTGGACCGTGTCGATTTGAATGAGTATTACAGACCCCTAATTGAGTGTATTGCGAGTCTACTTGTGGGATCAATTGAAGAAATTAGATGGGTTCTCGCAGGGATTAAATCGGGTCGAGACGCGGGTGAAATGGCCCGTTTACCAGCTAGCCGGGTAAGGACAACGACTGTAGCTGGCACTGTAGCTGGCGCGTAGGTGTCACGCGCAGCCACTCACGGCGGCGCGTGACGGCGCGTGGGTCCGATTTTCCAGGTAAGTCCAACATGACTTTTTGTCCTATACACTGTAACGAACATTTTAACATTGGTTTCGAAATTATCGGACACCGTTTCGATGCTGTTTCGAGGGTCCGAAGGTTTAGGTTACGTTTTTAATTAACGATTAATTCCCGGAAAATTATGGGAAATTAGTATGTTGTTATTCGAGACCTTAATGACCCGGGAATGTGATTTCGGACAGGATTTGGGTTTTCTGGAAAAAGCCAGAAATTACGGAACTGCGTGCGGCGCGAAACCGAGCCTTAAGAACGGTGTGTGAGTGGACGTTGCTTTCAAAATTTCATGCATGCATAAATTATTTCTATGATTTTTATGATTATGATTATAAATTGTGATTGATTTCGATTCCCGTATTTTTACCTATTTTTTCTATACATATGAAATTACACGCATTTCGAGACTATGGTCACTCTTATGCTTGATGATGGTATAACGAAAGAATTTGCATAATTTGTGCGTATAATGTTTTATGAATGTTGTTTATGATTGTGAGTGACTCACGGTGCTGACACGGTTTTCGAGATTTCTACGGATTTGCACGATTTACGAGATTTGAGTATGTTTGACTGGACCGTGATTTTGGTGTTTAAGATTGTGGTTTTGATGTTTCGATAATGAGATTTGAGAAATGAAGTGATTTCATGGAATTAAAATGGATTTTGAAAAAGGCGATTTCGGGCTCGATGCTCGGGACATAAAAGTAACTTTGATTAACGAGATTTTGGTTTTCGAAAATTTAAAGTGGATTCTTGGTTTGGGTTCGGGATGATGCTTCCGGATGCCGGCTTACAAAATTATTATTGCGAATTCGAATTCGGGAATGAAAAAGGATTTAATAAAGTGGTTTGGTATGATTGTACATGCCCCGTGTGTAATGATGATTTGAATATGATTTGTGAAGTAAGACTTTGGGATTTGAATGTGGAAATTCGGACCATGAGTCCTGTTGTGAAAAATGTGATTTCGGGATGGATCCCGCGTTGTTGTGATTGTTAAATGTTTTGGGCTTAAAGACCCGGTGCTATTGCTGGAGCACGTTTTGAGTTTAAAGACTCGGTTAATTGATGACGGGGGAGGGCCCTTAAAGAGTTTAAAGACTCGTGAGTTTAAAGACTCGGTTATTGTGATACCCCCGAGGCCTATTGATTGTGTTTTGAGTTTAAAGACTCATTGAAATCCCGGGAAGGCCTGATTATGCGCATGGTTTTGAGTTTAAAAACTCGGGCGCACTTGATATCCAGCAAAATGTTTGATTCGTGATTTATTGTGGTTTTGATGTTTCGGGTGTGTGGGGCTGTGGCCCGGTTTATGTGATTTTTGGTTTGAATCATGTTGAGTATCTGGTTTGATTCGTGGTTTTGGGCTGAGGCCATGTGTTCACGTTTGCGGGCTAAGACCCGAGGATCAAGAAATGTTTTTGATTTTCTTATACGGATCTCTTATGTTGGAAATGTAACGGTTTGCGAAATGATTTTTGTATGCATGCATTGTTTTTACTTGGAGGGTAAAAACGTCTTTCCATAATTGTTTTTATAAACTGATTTATTTATGTCCACTCACACCTTTTGGTTTTTGTTGACCCTTCAGGTCGTGGCGCGTTGTTCGAGGCTGATCGTGAGGCGGAGGCATGAGTAAGCACGTGTGGCTATCCCTGGTCTGGCACGTACTGAGGGTAACTTGGGGATTTCAGTCGTCTTGCCAGACGGGAGCAGGACCGGACACGGTTAACAATGCCCTTTTTGGGGGCGGTCCTGTCAAACGGTGCTTCGAGTCAAAAGTCAACATTTTGCCTTGACTAGGGGCAAAATGGTCATTTTACATATAATTTCCATTTAATTAAATAATAATAAAATCCGGGTCGTGACATACAGTTTCGATCATGGTTTTCAATAATGGTTTTTAATATGAATGGTTTCATGGCTTAGATTTGATATGCATGCATTGGTTTTTAAATAGAGGGTATAAATGTAATTGGTTTATTGAACTGTTTTTGAACTTATACTTTATTTCCGTCCACTCACAGTCTTTTATGTTTTCGATACCCTCCAGGTTGTTGTGGTGCGGGCTGCTGATCGAGAGAGACGGAGACATCACACCCGGGATCCACAGTAGTTCGGTGCACTCTGGGAAATCCGGTTACTTTTAGGATGGTTGGATCGAGAATCCCTTGTCCAACTTACGTGTCACATGGAGGTTGGACGTCAGTTTAGCCTTCGTGTCATGCGTAAGTTAGACGGAAGCAGGATTTAACCCTTAATCTCGGGGGATTAGGGGTGGGTCCTGACATACATAGCATAGTAACAGTACAAGATAAGAACAAAAGTCCTACTGTGAGCTAACTAAACGCGCAACGGGAAACTCTATGCCTCTGCCTCTGCCTCAACATTAGCCCCGACGCTTGCACCACAACCTGGAGGGTAATTAAAACCATAAAAGTGTGAGTGGACTAAAAATTAATAAGAGTTTCAAAAACAGTTCTTATAAACAAACCAGGATTTAACCCTTCGTCTTAAAAACATGCATGCATAACTACGTATCTGAAAACAACTATATAAACCGTATAATAATCGTTATGGAAACAACATCATAAAAACATGAAATACAAAATATCATCATCCAATCGAACCTGTTAGATCTATTCTAGTCTTTAAACTCAATCCAGGCCTCAATATAATCCGAGTCTTTAAACTCCCAAGTCTTTAAACTCAACGGGCCTACGGTGGAAAATCATAATATCTGAGTCTTTAAACTCCCAAGTCTTTAAACTCAATCCGGGTCTTTAAACCTAATCCGGGTCCGCCCTCGTCATAATCATATCCGGGTCTTTAAACCCAATAAGCAGATCCAGCAAATCCAATCCAAACCGTTTTTAAATCATTTCTAAATCCACGTCCAAATCCGAATTCGAAATCACTATTCTGAAGCCATGCCGGCGTTTAGAACCATTATTCCGAATCCAAATCCGGAAATCCCTTTTTCAAGCTATAAAACCAAATATCGATTCTAAAACTAAAAACCTTGATTATCGAAATCATTGTTTCAAAACTCATTTGTAATCATTGAAAACATGTAACCATAGCATCAGAATCATAATCAAATCGTATCTCGTAAAACGTGCCGAAATACGTATAAATCTAAAAAACCTCTCGAAAATCGTGCAATTATGCAAAACAGATATAAAATAATCAATAACATAAAATCATATTTAAAAACATGGAACAAGTAGATAAAAATAGTTATGCATGCTCGGTTAGAAAATAAAAGTCCACTCACTAGGTCTGAACGCGTCAATCGCGCTCCGTACGCTCCTCGACTGCCTCAGGAATATCCCGACCTGTCAAGTACCACAATTTCGGGTCGCAAACACTTCATTAAAGCTCACACTAATTTTCCCAATTTTTCGGGATTTTTAAACGTAATTAAATTAACCCCTAAACCTTCAGACACTCAAAACTAACCCGAGACGGTGTCTGATCGACTCGAAACTTGTCCCAAAATGTTTGTTACATCGATTAAAGTGAAAACCGTGTTGAAAACTTCCCCAAAACATGCCGCACGCGCCCTCACGCGCCGTCCAAAGCGGCTGCGCTTGGAAGCCACGCGCCTGCTACAGTGTCATCGTCAACCTCCAGCCAACCCGGTTCAGACCGGTCCGGTCCAACCGAGCCGGCGAGGCAGGTTTTCACCCATTTTCAGGCTATTTCCAGTCCTTTGTTCACCACTAGTTTCGTCCATGAATTTATGATTGATTCTACTAACTAAAACACGAAATGAAGCCCTAAACCTTACCTCCCAAACTTCAAAACAAAACTCAGAACTCCCTGCCTCTGTTTCCGACCACCTCGATGCTCTCCGATCACAGTTTCGAGTCCTGGGGCACCTGGGTAATCTCCTAAGATGATAAACAACCACACAGTGGTTCAATAACATGCCAAAACCAATAATTCCTCTTTAAACGTTTTCTGGAAAATAGAGGAAATCGAAGAACTCACCTGCTCTCTGACCTCCACCGTGGCCTCCACCGTGGTTCTCGATGTCCACAAATCACTCCACTAAACACCATCACAAGCCTAAATTCGATGGGTTTGATCGATTGAACTCACAGTCGTGCACGGTGATCGTCTCTGTTTTGTTTTCTGGTTTCCTCACTAATCACACTCACTCAACCCTCCAACCTCTCTTAATCACGATCAAACAAATCACTAGAACGCCTTTGATCACTCACTCAAGCCCAAAGCACTCACACGACTCACACACTGAAAGCTGATCGATTAAGCTCACGGTCTCAGTCTCTGTTTTCTCATTTGTTCGATAACAATCCAATTTAAAATTTGGTTTAACCGTGAGAGAAGGCTGGAAGCCTCTAGGAAATGGCCAGGTGTCTATCACCCTGTGGTCTCAGCCCAAAATATCCAATCACAATGTCCCAGATGTCCTTATCCGGTTGGACACATTTCCCTAGGTGTTAAAAGACCGAACTACCCCTGAAAATCCAAATTACCATTTTACCTTTCACAAACTCAGACCCGTAACATAACCATCCGACGTCCGATGACAGCGTGCCACCTGTCGTTGTACTCAGGACATCGAGACCTATCTAACCGTCCTCGCTTGGCGTGAAAAATACTTTTCGTGGAAAAAGTCAACAAAATCCCCTTTTAAAACCAATTTACGAAAATGCCCTCGACCTTCCGAACATTATAACTTTTTCCTCGGTCGTCGGAATTGGGCGTGCCACCTGTCTACGGACTCGTGACGTCCCGAACTACGTCACGATCATCTGCCAACGTCAGTTTGACCTGCCAATCAAAAAGTCATCTTTTGACCACACTATTCACAAGGGTAAAATCGTCATTATATACAAATCTTTTCCAAATTTATATTTTTGCCCTTTTTGAAGTTACGGGTCGTTACATTGGCTTTGGATCAACTAAGTATTTTAAGCCTCTTAGTGCCCAAAAAAGGTTCCTGGATGGTTTTTGAGTCTTTAAGATCTGTACGGGTCAAAGTCGTGAGGGTGAGGACGTAAAGAAATTGCAGAACTGAACATGGAACCATGGCCGAATGTTCAGATGGTCAGACCATTTTTCCAGGTAAGTTTTCTCTAATTTGGATGCTTTAGAACTGTTCCTTAGATCAAGTAGACACAAATGGACTATTAGAACGTCCAATTTGGACGAGAAATGGACGAGCTACTACCGGGTTATCATCGTAGGTCGAGCGACCTATCGAGTCGACTCGCTGGAGGAAGAAAACGATTGTGACAGGCGCGTGACCATCACGCGCAGAGACTTTTGGTCAGCCCCTGGCGGCGCATGCGGTGGCGTTTGGTAATTCTGATAGGACATGTTCCAAAAGTACTTTGATAACCGTGTCTGATCCGCTCCCGTCTGACAAGTCAATTGAAGTTCTAAAAACACCCTCAATGTTTGCTAGACAAGGGATAACCGTACCGATTCCCATTCAAGCCTCTACTTCTCCATTTTCTCCGATCTTCATGTCACGACATGGAGGATCATAAAAAACATCAAAGGTGTGAGTGAAAAAAAAATAACATCATTTGAAAATACATTTCAAAAACGAACTTTGCCCTCCAATTGCAAAACATGCAAGCATAGAGTAAAACATGAACAACCGGATTTCAAATCATATCACATAGAAAATCATAGGACCCACAATTCATCAAAATCTCGTGGCCCACATTTCCCTAAATTTGTTTCATCAAATCATGTAAAACATCTGGACATAATTATCAACATCAAACTAGTGGCAATGACCATCAACAACAGTACTAGTCACCAGTTCTCAAATATCAATCACAATAATCAAACAGCACTACTCACAAGTGCATAGACATCAGTCACAAGATCACAATATCATTATAAGCACTACTCACAACTGCAAAATCAATCACAGAATCACATCGACATTACACGTAGGCCATCTCGGAAACTGCACACGCACATCTAGACGTATCACATACTCGGGGACTGCACCCATGCAATAGCCGAGTCACGTCTAGGGACTGCACTCGCATCTTCTGAGCTATGTCTAAAAACTGCACACGCACATCTAGACATAACACATACTCGGGGACGACATCCACGCAACATCTGAGTCACATCTAGGGACTGCACTCGCATTATCCGGACACGTACCAGTATCCACAATCACAAACCAATCCATACCACAAACACATGTTTGACTCTAATAGGGTCTCAAGCCCAAAATATCATTTCCAACAGGGTCTCAAGCCCAATACAACATTTCCATGAAATCATCGTAAAACCGTATCCATAAATCATTTCATAAATCCAAAAATCATCAATTCAATAATATATTCACATTTGACTCTAAATCCAAGTCAAAACCATTTCTCAAACAAGGTCCGAGCCCAAGATACCATTTTCACGCAAATTTGTGAATCACGTTCAGAAACCAACAATTAAATCCATCAAATCATCAAGTAATGACATCAAACCATCATTCAAATCATTGCAACTCAAATCATGCAATAAATCATATAAAACATTTTACTATGCATGCATAATAGTTTATAAAACAAATGTTCACTCACACAGCGTCCACGCGGTTCGATTCTGAGCAGTACGCTCCTTCGTAATTCTAGGAATCACCAATCCTGTTAAAAAACATTATCAAAGGCCATTAACATCCCAAGTCACCTCAAAATATAATCCCTCACTATACGGGATTTAGTTACATATTAAAAACGTACACCTACGCTTCAGACACACAAAACTATACCGGAAAGGTATCTGATCGACTCGAAACATGTGCCATTAGGTCCGTAAACGTCAAAAACTATCAAAAGTGTGTTGAACACATAAACAGAGAAAAAAAAAGAGCCTGCAAGCCCCCCCTACACGGCCTAAAACGGCTGCGCGTGAGACCACGCGCCGATGTCATGTGCAACACTGTTCATCGGTCGCCCGACTCGATTTCCAACCTGTTTCAATTCCACTCAATTCCAGGTGTTTTCTTCATTCTAATCCATCAAAAACCATCGTAAGGCTCTTATGAACATGTTTCCAGGTTCAATTTAACATTTTCTTACCTCCAATTACTCAAATTTGATTCGAAAATTCAAAATGAACCCAAGCTCGGTTCTGGGTTGTTCTTCGTCTATGCTCTACGATTCTTGGATGGTTTAGTTCGTATGGATCTCAAGAAGCATAAGCAAGGTTCAATTCCAACAATCAAGGTCCAACAATTAAAATTTGAAAACTCAAACTTTCGAATTTTACTGGGTTTCAAGTTTTGGCTCTCATTCGAGTTTTGTTCTTCCCTTTTTCCTCTCAGTTTTCTCTCCTAATTCCTCTATTTTCTCTCTATGTATCTCTTGAGTGGCTGGTGTTGTGATCAAACTGGTAGGAATTTGGTTCTCAGTTTTGGTTTAGTTTGTACAGACACACACACATGGTTTGGACTTCAATTCGAACAACACACACACCCAGCCCCTCAAAATGATGCCACGTTTTGCTAGCAATCCACTATCTATGATGACTGATGTCACAAATCTACAAAAACGTGCTAACTCATCAAAACCAGGAAAAAGACCGTTTTGCTCTTCTAAACACTAATTACAAAAATGCCCTTGGCCTTCCTAGACCCGTAACAAATTCCTCTGATTCTGTCGTGCCGCCTATCTTTGGAGTCAAAGCTTCTAGACCTATACAACGGTTCTTGAAAAACATGCAAAAAAAATATTCCGAACAAAAAGTTAACTTTGGACCCCGTAAATAGGGGTAAAAACATCAATTCCGTTTCAAATTCTCGAAATTACATTTTCCGAATTTCCGGGTCGTCACAGTTTCGGTCAACACGAAACTTGTTCATTATGAAATTTTGAGTTTAATGGTATAATTATCAATTTATTTGGAAAATATTTTACTATAGTTTTGGATGTATAAAGTAATATGTTATATTTTAAATTTGAACTAAATTTTGTAAAATTAAAAAACTTGATTATAATTCCTTTTGGGATAGTAAGAAATTTAAAATGGTAATATTGAATAATGGAAATATTTATGAAAGTGATAAAAGGGGAACTTGGCTATGAATACCATATATGTGAAAAGATTTTCCCTTTTTTAAATTAGTATACAAGTTATCTTCTTGTTATGTGATTTCATTGCCAAATTTAATATTACAAGAAATTCAGTTGGACATTACTGGTCTTTAGTGATATATTATGATGGATAGGAAATTACAGAAGAATTATCGGAGAACGTATAACTAGAAGTTGGGGTTTTTGTATAATTTTCGAATAAACTCTCCTATCCTTAAATTGTTGTATATATGTATATTTTTTAAGAATTTTATTACGTTACTTTGTTCCAATAATCTACATTTAACACTTAATATATAAGGCTAAGGACGGGTCCTGTCACGGTGAGTGACACGGGACTAATGGAGATTTTAGGAGATAACACAAATGTACAATCGTGGATAGGAAACTCGCCATTGTAAAGAATCCATCTTAAAGATAAGAGTTGAACAACTCGCCACTCAATGGAATTCACCAAAGAGATAAAAAGAAAATTTATTGGAAGAACAATATTCACTAAGAAATTGTTTATCAAATAATTCTTGGATGCTTCCTACTCCAAATGAGATGGAGTATTTATAAGCTAGTCATGGACATCCCCCATGAATACGTTGGACTCTTTAATAGATAAAGTGTATGAATGACTCATGTGAAACATACACATGACTCATTGAAAATCCACAATACATATTTATTCTTTGAACCTGAAGATACTTAATTCTAGGCGATAATAAATAAGATGAATGCATCAAGGAATTAAGGGTGGATGAATTAACTGTGTGCCTTGAAGGATTAATTGTCCACTTCAAAATCTATATCAGACGCTTCCATTGTGTGACAACTCGTCCCCGAGTACTCTTCAGTTTCTTCATCATGGTAGGGAGAGAGATCTATGACGTTGAAGGTAGACGAAACGCCATAGTTCCCTATAAGCTCAATCTTGTATGCATTTTCTCCTACCCGCGTAAGTATTTTGAATGGACCATCAGCTTGTGGTTTCAATTCCCCTAAACGCCCACGAGGAAAACGTTTCTTTCGAAGATCAAACCAAACTAAATCACCTTCCTTGAATGTGACGACCTGGAAATTCGAAAAAGGAAAAAGTTGAAAATTTTGAAGGAAATGACGATTTTGCCCTTGGTTAGGGGGGCAAAAGTTGACTTTTTATTCAGGATACTTTTTAGACTTTCCGAAGAGACCGTTGGGTAGGTCTCGAGATGTTGAGTCTGTAGACAGGTGGCACGCGAAAATCGAAGCCTGGATGTGAAAGTTACGGGTCTAGAACTATGAGGGGCATTTTGGTAATTATGTCAAGGAGGAGCAAAATGGTAATTTCAACGACAGGTTGATTAATCAGCCAATTTATGACTCACTTACCTTCCTAAGTGACACATGTCACAAGGAATTGGGGGATTAGTGGCATGTCGGCCGTGTACGCGTGTGTGTGTGATTTAAATCAATAGACACAATGGATAAACAAAAGAAAACAGAGAGATATGAACTATCCCTCATGATCAATCAATTGGCAGCATTGATGAAAATATCGGTGGATGTCGCCGAAATTTCGCCGAAATTTCGTTATTTTGGGCCGGCGGCATGTAAGAAGGGGGGAAAGAAATTCGCCCAAATATCGAACAATTGACATGTTTTGAGTCCATAGATCTTTTCCTAGGATCAAAAGGATGAAAATGCACTATTAATTCGTAAAAATCAGACTTAAATCGAAGGATATATCGCCGGGTCATGCCGCCGGGTCGGAAAACCCGAGTTGCAGACCCGGCGGGAGGTAGGGGGAGACTGTTGCTAGCTGGTTAATTTGTATATTTATATAATTGACGTTATATATTTTAACAAAGTCCAACCCAGCAGAGTTGGTTTGGGTTTTTGGACTCATTTGGGGGGTCTTGGGTTCGACCCCCTGGCCACCAAAGGGTTGTTTTTATTGTTTTTTCCTTTTTTTTATTCATTTATTCCAATTTTTCAAAGGTTGGTTTTTTTTTTCCATTTTTTTTTCAATTTTATATAATCCATTACTTCCAATTTTTTAAACAAAATTTGACCCTATTTTTCATTTTTTTTCAATATTAAATATATTTAAACTTATTTTTTCATTTTTTTACATTGAATTTTTGTATGTTTATTGTTATGTTTTTAACCTTTTTAACATTCAATTATAGTAACTCACTTCAATTTATATTTATATTTAAGATTTTATATTATTAGTCATCGGCAGAATCATATTACATCAAACAATTGTCATATATTTATCATATCAAAGTCATTTTATAGTTTTTATTAGTCCTATATAACCATTATTGGATACTTAAGTTTTTCACAAAGTTTCATTCCAAATTTCCGTCATTTGAACCCAATTTCCGTCATTTTTGTTGACCGTAAACGATATCGATATCGATATTTGGGACGAGATATCCGTAAATTCGGCGAGCGATATATCCGTCGATATCGATATTTTCATCCTTGATTGGCAGGGAAGGAGGGAAGATGAAATTGAGAGAATAAGGAGAAAGAAGAGAGGAAGTCGAGTGAAAACAAAGGAAAAAGGAGATAACTTAACCCCTAAACCCAAAGACCCAAAACCGTGGAAGCTCAAATCTTCCAAAATTCGAAATTGAAGTTATAGGCCATGATGATTCAAATTGAGGTTTAATTGAGTCTTCCAGGATCATTTCGACTAGGACCATATCAAACGTCAAGGGAATTGAGGTTGTTTTAGCCTAGAACAAAAGGGTTGTGAACTTTGGGTTTTTGAGTTTTAATTCGAGTAATTGGAAGGATTGAAGGCTACATTGGCCTTGGAAATACGTTTAGTAGGATCCCACGAAGCTTCATGATGCATCAATTGAGTTTGAACGAAATTGGAGGATGCACAGTGCTCGAGTGTTCTTCGAAAAGTCGAGATCAAATTGAAGAATTGAAGTAAGTTTCCATGAAATTGATATTACAGAGCCTTAATTAGACTTATAACGATGTTATTGGATGAATCAATTATGGAAATCGACTGAGAATTAGGCAGGATTGAATCGGGTTGCATCGCAGGACCCGTTTGCAGGGAAATCGGGCAGAGGAGATGATGAACAGTACTGAGTACTGTAGTAGCGTGTGGGGATGAATTGGGAGGTATGGTCAACATAAATTTTAATCTAATTGATGTTACGAACATTTTGGCACAGGTTTCAAGTCGATCGGACACCGTTTCGCTATAGTTTCGAGGGTCTGAAGTATTATGTTTGGTTTTAACTACGTATTTTAATTCTGGAAAAATTAGGGATATTAAAATGAGATAAATGGAAGTGTTAGTGACCCTTAATGATGATTTTTGACAGGATTCGAGATTCCCGAAATTTACGGAAAAGCACGCAGCTCGGGTTCGAGTAGTTTGGACGGTGTGTGAATAGACGTTTGTTTTATAAATTGTTATGCATGAAAAGTTAAATGTTTTACATGATTGATTGCATGATTTGAGTTGCAATGATTCGATGTGATTACATGTTGATTTTATGGATGATTTAATCGGTAATTTCATGCACGATTTACGTTGAACTGTTAAAATGATGTTTTGGGCTAGGCCCGGGGTTTGAAAATGGTATTTTGACTTGGATTGTGAGTCGAGAATGATTTAATGGATTTAATTAATGATTTTTAGATGAGATTGTACGGATTTTCATGAAAATGGTATTTGAGGCTTGAGACCCCGTTGTAAATGTTTTTGACTTGGTTTTAAGTTAAGGATGATTTTAAAACAAAGGTTTTGGATTTATGTTCAGTGTCCCCAGATGTGTAATGTCTGGGTAGATCCGAATGTGTAATTCTCGGGTTAGATCGGATGCATAATTCCCGATACATTCCGGATGTGTAATTCCCGGAGATACCAGATGTGTCATGCCCAAAGCAGCTGGATGTGTAAATCCTAGTAAGTCTGGATGTGTAATTCCCAGAAAAGGCCTCAAATGTGTAATTCCTGAGCTTTGAGTGTTGTTATGATATGATTAATATATGTGCACTTGTGAGTAGTGTTGTTGATTATTATATTTGATATGTGAGTACTTGTGACGAGTATTGTTGATGATGGTCTTTGTGACTGGTTTGATGATTTTCATATGCTTTGGCTTGAAAGCTGGTTGTTCATGTGTTTGACTCTATGCATGTATGGTTTTATAACTGGAGGGGAAAATGATTCGTTTTGAAATGTGTTTTCAAACGATGTTATTTTTGTCCACTCACACCTTTTATGTTTTTATGACCCTCCAGGCCGTGGTAAGAGAATCGGGGCTGATCGAGAGGCGGAGGCATGAGTGGAAATCAGTGCAGTTATCCCTTGTCTGGCAAGTGCTGAGGGTAATTTTGGTACTTGAGTTGACTTGTCAGACGGGAGCAGGACCGGGCGCGATTATCAAGGTCCAATTGGGACGGGTCCTGTCATTGAATGTTGCTGGTATCCTATGTTTATTAGCTTGATCTCGATACTTCTTATTCTGCTTAATGATGTGGTCACACATCTGCTCATGTATCTTCTTAATGTTCCTAGCTTGAATTTCTGAATCTCCACTAAATTGGAAAGCAGTAGAAAGTAGAGCCAAATCCAAAGGACTAATTGGATTTCTCCCGTAAACAACTTCAAAAGGGCTAGCTCCTGTAGTTTGGCTTTTAGAGCGGTTGTAAGTAAATTCTACTTGAGCCAAAGTAAGATCCCACTGTCGTATCTTTGTATCCACCAAACTTCTCAACAAGTTACCCAAACTCCGATTAACAACTTCAGTTTGACCATCAGTTTGTGGATGATGAGACATACTAAACTGTATAATAGTCCCCAACTTTCGCCAAAGAGTCCACAAAAAATGACCGACGAACTTAATATCTCAATCTAAAGTGATTGTCTTTGGAACACCATGAAGTTTAACAATCTTCTTAAAATAGAGTTCGGCTACATGAGAAGCATCCAGGGTTTTAGCACAAGGGACAAAGTGAGCCAGTTTTTTAGAACCGATCAACAACAACCATAATGGAATCCTTGCTCCTCTGAGTACGAGGTAATCCAACCAAAAAGTCAATGTTAACATCCTCCCAAGGTGCACTCGGAACTAGAAGTGGAGTGTATAATCCAGTATTCTGTCCATGGCTTTTGGCTAGATGGAAAACTCTACACCTTTCCACATGTCGGGACACATCTCACACCATCTTAGACTAGTAGAAATGTTCTTGAACGAGACAAAAAGTTATATCCCGACCAAAGTATCCTCCAAGACCTCCACAATGAACTTCAGTAACGATAGCTTCTCTCAATGAAAAATTGGGAACACATAAGTGCATTTCTTTGAAAAGAAAGCCATTTTGCATTTGATAGGTTCCACGAGATCCATTAGAACAATCACTCCAAATGCCTTTGAAAGTTGGATCTTCTTGGCAGAGCTCCTTCAACACTTTAAAGCCCACAACTTTCATCTCCATTGCGCTTAAGCAAGAATGTCTTCGGCTAAGCGCATAAGCAACTTGGTTCTGCTTTCCCGACTTGTGCTTGATATGAAAACTGTAGGCTTGGCGAAATTCCACCCAACGAGCATGCTTACTCTTCAACTTATGTTGTCCATTAATAAATCGTAGAGCCTCATGATCCAAATATAACACAAACTCCTTGGATATTAGATAATGATGCCAATGATTTAAAGCTCGAATGATAACATAAAACTTCTTATCATAAGTAGGTGAGCTTCTCACTGAAAAAGGTGATTGGTTTACCTTCGTGACTTAGAACGGCACCAATCCCAACATTTGAGGCATCACAATCAATCTCAAACACTTTGTTGAAATCGGGAAGCATCAGGATAGGAGTCTCTGTCATCTTCCTTTTAACAAGCTCAAAACTCAGTTGTGTTTCACGTGTCCACACAAATTTTCCTCTTTTCAAGCATTCGGTGATTGAACCAATAATAGTGCTGAATCCCTTAATGAATCTCCGGTAAAAAGAAGTAAGGCCATGCAAGTTTCGAATGTCATGGATAGAAGCTGAAATAGGCTAACTTGTAATGGCTTCCACTTTGTTAGGATTCACCTTGATGTCTACACCTGAAACAACACTAGAAAGACCATCTTATTAGTCATAAACTCACATTTCGTCAGGTTGGCATATAACTTTTGTTCCCTTAGTACAGTGAATACTTGTTGAAGATGCTCCATATGTGAATCTTGATCTTTACTGTAAATCAGGATGTCGTCAAAGTACACCACCACAAATCGACCAATGAATGATTTGAAAACATGATTCATAAGTCGCATAAAAGTGCTAGTGGCATTAGAGAGCCCAAAAGGTATTACCATCCACTTATAGAGACCATCACAAGTTTTGAAGGCGGTCTTCCATTCATCTCTCGGCCTCATACGTATTTGGTGGTATCCGCTCCTCAAATAAATCTTGAAAAAGATTGTGGCTCCATGAAGTTGATCTAGCATGTCGTCTAGGCGAGGAATGGGAAAACGATAATTGATGGTGATCTTGTTAACTGCTCGGCTATCAACGCACATCAGCCAAGAATTATCTTTCTTGTGCACAAGAAGGACAGGAACAACACTAGGACTCATACTCTCCTTGATCAATCCTTTGGCTAACAATTATTCAACTTGTCTTTGCATCTCCTCATAGTCTTTAGGACTCATTCCTGTAAGCAGCCTTATTTAGAATAGAAGTACCATGAAAAAACCAATGCAATGTTGAATACCTCGCATTAGTAGAAGGCCAGCTGGGATTTCTTTTGGCACAACATCTTCAAATTCTCGAAGTAATGGTTGTATGATTGGAGGGACTTCGGTCTTTGCTTCATTTTCTTCCACCACCACAAGGGCATATATTTCTTGAGTTTCCTTCACTGCAACAACGAAGTCGAATATAGAAAGTAGGTTACTCCCTTCTATTTTTTCAAGCATTGGCTTGCTCTCCATTTTGATGGGACCTAAGACAACTTTAACACCATCTTTTTTCAAAAGATTAAGTGTTTTTAAAGCCATCATACACAACCCTTCTATCATATTGCCAGGGTCTACCAAGTAATAAATGACAAGCATCCATAGGAACAACATCACACCAAGCCTCATATTTATAGTTCTTCCCAATAGAAAATTGGAGTAAGCATTTCTCATTCACTTTTACCTCGTGTCCCTTGCGTAGCCATGACAGCTTGTAAGGATGAGGGTTCACAGGACCACCCCCGAAGGGACATTGATAACTGTGCCCGGTCCTGCTCCCGTCTGGCAAGTCGACTGAAGTTTCCAAATTACCCTTAGTCCTTGCCAAACCAGGGATAGCCACACACGTACTTGCTCATGCCTCCGCCTCTCGATCAGCCTCGATCAACGAGCCACGACCTGGAGGGTCAATAAAAACACAAAAGGTGTGAGTGGACAAAAATAAATAAGTTCTAAAACGGGTTACAGAAAGACATTTTCACCCTCCACGTAAAACCAATGCATGCAATCGAAAAACATTTCGCAATCCGTTACATTTTCAACATAAGAAAATCGTGTACGAAAATCAATCATTTTCCTTTTCTTAACCTTCGGATCTTAGCCCGTAATCATAAACACAGTGCCTCAACCCAAAATCGTGAATCAAATCCAAGTACGTGACATAATCAAAACCACATAAACCGGGCCACTGCCCAACACATCCGAAACATCAGAAATCAACAGTAAATCACAAGTCAATCAATCTGCTGGATCTCAAGTGCGCCCTAGTCTTTAAACTCAAATCATGCGCATAATCAGGCCTTCCATCAATAGGCCTCGGGGGTATCATACCGAGTCTTTAAACTCAAAACAGTAACCGAGTCTTTAAACTCATCAAGGGCCCTCCACCGTCATCAATTAACCGAGTCTTTAAACTCAAAACATTATCTAGCGATAGCACCGGGTCTTTATGTGAGGACCCACCCCAGTTTCACCCCGAAAACCGAGGTAAATCCTGCTCCCGTCTGACACCCTGACACAAATACAGTCAGACGCCGGAGAAATTATACTACATATCCCGAAGTCAACAGTTTACAGAGCATAGTACAAAATGCACAGAAAAGAAAAAACTGACAACCTAAATGCACGCACGCGGAAAAATTTGAAAACCTCCGGGATCCCTCTCGTGACTTCTATGCCTCAGACGCTGCCTCGACGCTGGAACCCCACGCTAACTCCACAACCTGGAGGGCAGTAAAAACAGAAGGTGTGAGTGGACCATAAATAAAAGAAAAGTTCTAAAACCATTTATAAGAAAACCGGGTTTAGCCCTTCGTTTTGAAACCACATGCATAACCCAGTTCATAAAACAGTTACAACCCAAATCATCATAAACCACATCATAAGAAACAGAAACATTATAAAACGGGTATAAAAGTCATATCATGAGCATCATAAAACCGTATCATAAACCGTGAATATCAAACCGTTCTTTTCCGATCAAACCTGCTGGATCTATCCGAGTCTTTAAACTCCCGAGTCTTTAAACTCCCGAGTCTTTAAACTCAATCCAGGCCTCAATAATATCCGAGTCTTTAAACTCAACATGACACGACCCATCCCAATCCCCCCGGGATTACCATGGAATGTGACGTGCTCTCGTCTGACAAGAGGCGTCAGACAAGGGATAACCGATTGCCATTGCCCAAACGGGCTTCCAGAGTGCGTAAGGATCGATGGAGGAGGTGTGCGATGCTCAAGCCTCTGCTGCAGTCGTATTCGAAATCAACCTGAAGGGCATTAAAAACAAAAGCTGTGAGTGGACGAAAATAAACAAGTTTGTTAAAAACATTTATAAGACATTTATGCCCCTCAGTAAAATCATATGCATGCACCAAAAACCAATAATCCCATATTTATTTAGAAATAACCATTAGGGTCTTAGCCCGGAAACTAAAGCATAGTTTCGAATCCCCAAAAGTCAATCCAAGAGTTATTTCATAAATCCAGTAATGTTCATTTATTATTTTTCCATCTCCGGCATCCCCGATGCCTAGCGTCCTAGACGCTTGACGTTCCTGACGTCATATCTCACGGTATTAAGCAACGCGTGCTGCCCGGGGTCTCACCGGGTCCATATCTCTGACATCCCCGATGTCTGACGTCCATGACGTCCAACAATCCTGCTCCTGGATCACTATACGGTCCGGTAGCTCCGTACAATGAGCCCTCGCAGGCAATGCACCGTGACTTCTCCAGTGTCCCCGACACTTGGAGGAGACCAGGATATATATCCTCATATCGATATGGTTTTATGGAACACATTTTATTATTTATTTCCAAAATATCACAAGGGCCCTACCCCGAATTTCCATAAAACCGTCATAAGTCCAAATAGTTGATTTAAATCCAAAATCATTTATTCAATTCCATTTTAGGGTCCCTGACTCGAAATCGCATATATAAATCAACTGGGCCCCTGACCCGATTTCATAAGTCAACTGGGCCCCTGGCCCGATTCATAAGTTAACTGGGCCCCTGGCCCGATTTTACTTTATTCAAGTTTGTAACCGTTTCATGAAATCATATCCAACCGCATTTATGGAAATCAGTGCAAATCCATAAAACCTCGGTTTACGTGCAAATACGTAAATCGCCTCGAAATGCGTGAAAACATATAAATTCACCGATATCCAAAATAAATCATTTAATCACAATCATAACAATCATGAAACAGTTATGCATGCATCGAATTTATAAAACCAATGTCCACTCACATACCGTTTAACCGAGCGCCTCGATACGCGTGCCATAGGCCTTCCCGGGCCACACCACTAACACCGGGACTCCCAATCCTGTTCAAAACATATTAGAGGATTACTAACCTCATCATTAACATCCTATTCAAGTCCCGTAATTTTCCCGAATTTTTAAGTATTTTTAAACTCGATTTAAAACCTTCGAACATCCCGAACAATATCGAAACGGTGTCCGATCGACACGAAACCAATCCCAAAATGTTCGTTACATTGCATAGAACAAAAGTCATGTTGACCTCACCTCGAGATTCGTGCCCACGCGCCGTCACGCGCCGCCGTGAGTGGCTGCGCGTGAAAGCCACGCGCCTGCTACAGTGACTGCTACAGTCACCATCTTCACCCGTTTGTCTGGTAAACGGGTTGAAAAGCCCGCGATAGGATCCGGTTCAATCACACCCAATTCGACATCAATTCAATCCGTTCTTGATCCTATAACAATCATTAACCAATGAATTTCAGGTCTGTGACATCGATTAACAACAACTAACCCATAATCGTGCCACCAATCCGTGATCACCCAAAACGGGTCGATCACCAAAACTCCACCAATCCTCCACCATTGTCAAATTAACTTCACAGGAAGCTTATAAGGATTAATACGAACCAATTCACATGATTAATTGAACACGACGTTACCTCAATCACCACAACTCAAGCTTGAGTTTTCCGGCCGTCCACCTCGTCCGTCTACGGCCCTAGGAGCCCCAAAGCTTGCCCCATTTGATCTGGTTCGACTCGTTGAAGTTCCAGGAAGCTCAATCCATCATCAATTAGGCTTGGGCTGGCCTAAAACTAGGATTTTGAATTTGAATTTCACAAAAACCAGTTTCGGGTTTCAGAGAAATCCAACACCCAATTCACTCATTCCTTTCATTCTCAATCACAGAGTACTACTCTCGACTCACTCTCCATTCTTTTAATTCAATTTAGCCGTTAAAGGCGTCCCAAAGTATCCCACAATCCACTGTGTAAAGCTCCCCTGCACTGACCCGAAACCATATATAAATGGTGTCCATGTTCTTCAAGTCAGTGGCCAGCACAAATACATGTGCAAACATACCTCAAACTGTCCCAATTCAGTCCCTTAATTGATAAACAAACCATGGGATCGATCGCACAAAGTATCCCACTTCACGGCTGATCAATTCAACAGTGCCCCGTGTGAAATTACAATTCTGCCCTTGTGCAGAAAATTACCAAAATGCCCCTCACGCATCCTGACCCGTAACTCGGTCATACGGACTCTGATTGATGCGTGCCGCCTGTCTACGAACTCAGGGCATCGAGACCTTCCTAACGGTCCTCGGTCCTCGGCCATCGGACCTCCCGATCAAAAAGTCAACATTTCCCCTTTTATCGTCCAAATTACGAAAATGCCCTTGCACTTCCGTACATCATAACTTTCACCACGAACGTCGGAATGGAACGTGCCACCTGTCTATGAACTCGTGACGTCCCGAACTACGTCCCGGTCATCGGTCAAAGTCAGTTTGACCATCCAAAATAAAAGTCAACGTTTTGCCCACGCCCAGGGGCAAAACGATCATTTTGTACAATTCGTCCGAAATCACCCAACTAATCCCAGATTAGTAAATCACAATTAAATATTATTAAATCCCGATATTCGGGACGGGTCGTTACACAACAGGCCTACGGGGGAAATAACAATATATCCTAGTCTTTAAACTCCCGAGTCTTTAAACTCAATCCGGGTCTTTAAACCCAATCCGGGCCCGTCCCCCGTCAATCAATATCTGGGTCTTTAAACCCAATATCCAGATCCAGCAAATCCAATCAAAACCATTTGAAAACCATTTCCGAATTCACATCCAAACCCGAATCCGAAATCACGGGTCTGATGCCCTTCCGGCATCCAGAACCGTCATTCCGAATCCAAATTCGGAAATCCACTTTCCAATCTTAAAACCAAATCCCGATTGTCAAATTCCGATTTCAAAACCGAAACCTTGATCCTCAAAATCATATTCCAAAATCCACTTATAATCATTAGAAATCATTTAACGTTTGAAACCCCCAAAACCATAACTTTATATTCAAAATCACCATTTTCTTGTAAAACGTGCAAAATACGTTATTTCTCGAAAACGGTGCAATTATATAAAATCACATCATAAATCCAACAAGCATGAAATCACAGATATAAAACAATTATAGAAAACGGTTATGCATGTTCGAGTTTAAAGAAAGGGTCCACTCACAGTACCGCGCCCTCAATCGCGTCCTGAACGTCCAGCACGTTCCTCGGCTTCCTCGGGAAATCCCGATCCTGTCAACAACCACCAAATTACGTCACTAACACACTTACGAAGGTTCACCTAATTTCCCTCAAAAATCCCCGAATCCTAACGTAAGAAACCGGGACCCTAAGCTTTCACCCTCGTGAAACGACTTCGATTCGACGTCCGATTAACCCGAAACCACTTCCATTAGACTCGTTAGAACTCTTAGACCAAAAACCATGTTGACCATTTTCCCCAGAACCGCCGCACGCGCCCCCACGCGCTGCCCAAAGTGGCTGCGCGTGGGCTCCACGCGCCAACTACAGTACCACCGTCAACCTCACGTCGACCCGGTTCGCACCAGTGGCCTGCAACCTGAACCGGCGAGAGCGGTTCACCGCCGTGCCTGCACTATTTCCCTCCCTTTCTTCACCATTCTCATCGTCCAGACCTACCCTATCCATTCCCGTACTCCAATCACCTCGACACAGCCCCATACTTGTTGACTGAAACTCGAAAGAAAACCCGTACCATCCTCTGTTTTCTACTCCGGCCACCCAGGTCACCCCCCGTCACGGTGGCTAGCCCAAACTCTTCCTAGGACACTCATACACCTCATCCAACTCACCAAAACGGTCGACTCTACCCCAAACTTCGCGACTTTATATTTGAAGCTCGACGGAAAAACAGAGTACACAGGTACTCTCCGTCGTACCAGCCTCCACCGTGCACTCCCCGTCACGGCAACACACTCAGACGATTCCTAGGACCTCCAGGAGTCTCACCCTAACCTCCAAATCCCTCGACTCTAGCCCTAGGTCCACGACTTTTGATTTGAAACAAATGAGAAAAACAGGGGAATCGGGTATACCTTCGATTCTTCCTCCGCCGTCTGCACCGCCGTGTACCACGGTGTCCAACAGGTCCTCTGCACTCGTCCCAGCCTCCTCTTGGCTTGAATTGAGCCACCACACAGCACAACCACCGTCTCTGTCTCACCGTCTCTCTGTTTTCTCAGAAAACTCAACCTCACCAACCACCGTGTCTCCGTGCACGATCTCAGTCCCAAACTCGATCATCAACCTCCTCTCTTCTTCTTTTCACCCTCACAACTCACCAGACTCACCAACCTACACGATTACCTTCTCAATTCCTCTCAATTCCTCCCTCTGTTTTCTGTTCTTCGAACACAACCACAACACACAGACACAGGTGCACCCCAAATAATTGGACCGTGCACACACGAGAACTACCCAGAACCCACTACACAATTGCCACATGTCACCAATCTGCCCATGCCTTCACCATCTGGCCCAATCTCAGCCATCCCCTTTGCCCTCTCAGTGTACAAATCCCCAGATAACCAAAAGACCAAATTACCCTTCCTTTTAACTCAAATTTACGGTTATGCCACTGACTTCCTAGACCCATAACTCCCACATCGTACATCCGATGAATACGTGCCGCCTGTCATCGAACTCAGGACGACAAGATCTATCTAACGGTCCTCGGTCAACGTACCAAAACCCGTACGTACAAAAAGTCAACTTTTCCCCCTTAATTTAGCCAAATTACAGTTATGCCCTCAACCTTCCGAACATCATAACTTCCTCCTTGGATGTCGGAATCGGGTGTGCCACCTGTCTACGGCCTCGTGATGTCCTAAACTACGTCCTAAGCACCGGTCAAAGTCCATTGGACCATTCGAACTAAAAGTCAACTTTTTTTCCCAAACTAGGGGCAAAATCGTCATTCTAAGCTTACGGACCTATCTGGACCACCTAACCACCGATTAGCCTTACTAATCCCACCTTCATCACACTACTAATCCCGGCTCTCGGGACGGGTTGTTACACTTTAAACCCAAAACCATTTGTAAATCACAACAATTCAGGATCCATCGTGATCCAAATTCCAAATCCAATCCGAAATCACATTTTGTCATAACAAGACTCATGTCCGAATTTCACATTCAAATCCCCAATAATATCCGTCATCCATTCCCGAATTCAAATTAGTAATAATGATTCCGTAAGCCGGCATCAGGAACCGTCATTCCGAACCCAAACCAGAAATCCATTTTCAAGCTTCCAAAAACTGAAATCTCGTTCTTCAAAATTACTTTTATGTCTTGGGCATCAAGCCCGAAATCAACTTTTCCAAAATCCGTTTTAAATCTTTGAAATCACATCATATTTCAAATCCCCAAGGTCAAAACATCAAAACCATGATCAAATCACAATATACTCGAAATCTCGAAATCTGTGTCAACACCGTAAGTCATACTCACAATCATAATCAAAACATCCTTAAAACATCATACGCACAAATCATGTAAAATCGTTCATCAAACCATCATCAAAACATAAGAGAAACCATAGTCTCGAAATACGAGCAGTTTCGTATTGCATATTAAAATACGTATAAATACGGAAATCGAAATCACCACAAGTCACAATCATAATCATAGAAATCATAGAAACATATATGAAAGCATTAAATTTTTGAAAGCAAAGTCCACTCACACACGTTTTGCCGTTGCCTCGATACGCGTGCACCTACGCCGTTCCCGGCCAATCCACTAACACCGGCTTTCCTGAACCTGTCCAAATCCCATAATAAGGTCACTAACTACTTCACAAAGTTCATACTAAAGCCCCGTAATTTTCCCGAATTTTTAACTATTTCTAACAGAGGCTTAAAACCTCCGGACATCCTGAAAACTATCGAGACGATGTTCGATCGACTCGAAACCAATCCCAAAATGTTCGTTACATTAAATACTTTAAGAGTCGTGTTGCCACCTATCTATGAACTCGTAACGTCCCGAACTACGTTACAGTCATCGGTCAAAGTCTGTTTGACCGCTCGAGCAAAAAGTCAACCGTTCGCCCAATTTCCAGGGGCAAAATCGTCATTTTCTTCAAATTTCCCAAATTTTCCCTTTTCCGAAGTCCGGGTCGTTACAAGGGTGATCCGTGGTTTTGAGGTTGAGCTTCTCCACCATTGTAGTCATTACCACATTTTCACAACTTCCTCCATTAATGATCACATTGCAAACCTTCCCTAAGTGACGTGCAACTTGTATGGAAAATATTGTTGAGGAGCCAATCTTCTTCCTCCACATGGATTGCATTCAAGTTTCGTTGGATAACTAAGCTTTCTCCTTCATCTCCATAAGTGATATCTTCATCAAACTTGGGACCGTCATTAATATTATCATCGTCTTCAATGTCTTCATCTACTTCTTCCACAAGAGTAACAATTTTTCTATTTGGGAAGTCGGATCCAATATGTCCCAAGCCTTGACATTTATAACATCGAATGGTAGAAGACCGACTAGCACTTACCACTCCATCTTGCTTGGAAGATTTAAAAGTTGTTACTTTGCTTGATGAACTTGCTTTGGGAGTGGAAACATTTCCACGGGTGTTGCTGTCTTCTCTTCCATCTCTCGGCCAAGACCTTGAACTGCTACCACGCCTCTCTTTACTTTGTTTCTCCACCTTCAATGCCAACTTCATAACGTCATTATAGGTCTAATATGACTGCAACTGCATAATATGAGCAATCTCCGAGCTTAGACCCCCAAGGAATGAGCAATTGTTTGCTCCTCCAGCTCATCGATGTCACAAAGCATTCAAAGGTTGTCAAACTCCACCGTATACTCTTCCACGAAAAATTCATTCTATCTCAAGTTGTGATACTTGAGACAAGAATCTTGTCGATAATTCTCTGGCATGAACTTCTTCATTAGTTATTTCCTCATCTTTTCCCATGTCGATATGCACTTCTTGCCATCTCGAGCACACCGGTTCTTCAAATGATCCCACCAAATTGAACCATGTTTCTTCAATTTTAAAGCAACTAACTTTACTTTGTGATCTTCTTCTACAACTTTGTAATCAAAGATCCGCTCCACCGTGTTGATCCAATCAATGAATCCTTCTGGTTGCATATTTCCCTCGAACCTTGGAATATCAACCTTCAAGTCAAATGGATTGGTACCCTCAGATTCATCCTCTAACGCATGATGAAGATCATCATGTTCTAGAGGTTTGAAGCGCTCGAGACGCTGCTGGAGTTGTTGCACTTGTCTCCTGAGATCATCCATCTCTATCTATGTCACGAAGTTCACGCTCTTCACGACCATCATCGCTTCGAGGGTGACAACGACCACGACGCCCAACCATGATCGACAAGCTTTGATACCAAAATGACACGGGACTAATGGAGATTTTAGGAGATAACACAAGTATACACTTTTGGATAGGAAAATCACCACTCTAAAGAATCCACCTTAGAGATAAGAGTTGAAAAACTTGTCACTCAATGGAATCCACAAAAAAGATAAGAGAAGATAGTTAGGAAGAACACTCTTCACTAAAAAATTGTTTATCAAATAATTCTTAGATGCTTCCTACTCCAAATGAGAGGGAGTATTTATATGCTAGCCATGGACATCCCCCGTGAATAGGTTGGACTCTTTAATAGATAAGGTGCATGAATGGCGCATGGAAAACATATACATGACTCATTGAAAACCCACAATACATAATTATTCTTTGAACTTGAAGATACTTAATTCTAGGCGATAATAAATATGATGAATGCATCAAGGAATTAAGGGTAGATGAATTAACCATATGCCTTGAAGGATTAATTGCCCACTTCAAAATCTGTATCAGTGAGCCACGCGCTCCCACTCGCTGCCCATTCCCTCTGGGCATGGGTCTTATGTGCTAGCGCTGTTCATCTTTGACCTTGGGCTAGTTGACCCGTTTCCTACAATTCGGGTTCTCCGACTCGGCGGGTTGACCCGATTTTAACTCGTCTATTTTACGTAATTTTCTTACGTTTTAACCTCTAAATATATCTACTCCATCCTAGGAACATTCCTATAACCTCAAAACATAGAAAACTTGCCTAAAACACCGTCTGATCTATGGATTTCGGTCAAACTTCAAGCTTCCATTCCTAGCTTCTCCCGCGTCCGAACCTTCGGGTTTCTAGCTCAAGATAATCGTAGGGACTTGCACATATGCTCTCGACTCCGTGCTACTTTGGACTCTCCGTCACCGTTTTTCGCCTCTCAAACCAGTGGTTGTTTTCACTTCCGATCTTCTTTGATTGTCGTGATTATAGTTTGCATGTAAAGTGCTTTTGTACTCGCTGAATAGATTATGGGATCCATTCGCACGCATTTTTCCATATGGTTCTTCTGTTTTATCTTCATTTGTCTCTTTGTCAGTGGTGTTGCGTTTGCAGGGACATGTGGCTATGGCGGCTATTGGGGATATAGAGGTTCTCCATTTTTCAGATGTAGTGTTTCCTTTAGATTTTTTATATTTCAAGTTTTAGGCTTATTTGATACACATAGTCCTTATTGATTTAACCGTGCACATTTCATTGTCTTCTTAAGCTATCCTTATTATTGGACAATTGTTTACGTTTTCCAAGGAATACGTCGTAATTGTTTACGTTTTCCAACGAATATGCTAAAAAAACCTACTTCCGCCAAATATAATAGGCATTTTAGAACTTCTGCTTCTAAAATGTACAAAATAAAAGCACAGCCGTTCTTCTCCATCTCTCCCAACCGACTCACTCAACCCCGCCGCCCCATACATAGGCCATAGCCACCATCTGGTTGAAGTGTCTACGATGAGGCATGAATTTATCATGGTCCCTCATAAGAATTTATTGAGATATTAATGCGCTTTTTTTGTTTCAATTAAAATCGAAGTCAATTTTGAAGCAAGCCATCACACGTAGAAATGCAATTTGACTGAATTGGTGATGTGACCTTCCAAAAAAGAGTTAGGGACATGCTTTATCAGATACAGCTAAGCTCTAGATGCGGTGGATGAGGATTCATATGGAGTGATAATGTTAACAAATTAAACCATTCTCTTGCAAATTGTATGAATTCATTTAACGTACAAATCAGGCATAGCCCATAGCTTCCTGATTGTAAATACCATCCGCTATGATCAAGAGTATGTACTATCTTGGTATGAATTCAGCAACGTTGGGTATGAACTTATTCCAGGTGGTGGATGATCATGAATTCAAGCCCGGCCAATAACTTGGCTGATTGTAAATACCAATCGTTGCAAGTGTGTCTTTAACAAATCAGACCTCATGCTCTTGATTCTACTGATTTCAAGTTCCAACTGAAATAAAAAAATACATCAAAGCATACACGTACTTAGCATTTACGCCGACATGGGAGACCCATCGGAGCACAAAACACCGACCAAAGACAGGGGTGGCCGATCAGCCAAACCTAGAGTAGGGCTTAGGGTTCACCTGCATGTGCGCGCTGCGGGCGTTGGATATGGAGGGGGAAACACAGTCGGAGTTATTAATTTTGTTTTTAGGAGAAAAATTTCTAAAATATAATTACAATAATCACAATTATTTTTTACTATAAACCACAAAAACCAAAAATGTAATTCATCCACCATCTAAATTTGATATTCAAATTTTAACATAATATTAGAATAAATTGAATAATAATTTGCCGACAGATATTTCATTCCGACATAATTGAACAAAATGTACGCGTAGATTACGATGTGGCCTACCTAGTTAGAGCTCATAATTTCTAAGGGTCAAAGAATTCGACAGCAACAACTCAAATTCTTTTTGCTAACAATATAAAAAATAAAAATAAAAACTTGATCGATGATAATGAACAAAATTACAAAACAGTCTTCCTTCTTCTTCTTCATCATCAGTAATATTGCACATCGATCAATTAATTAATCCTCTAATAAGTCTGGAATTTCTAACAACTCTGAAATTTCCTCTGCTCCCGGGAAAATATTAAACCAAAAATCCATGCTATTATCATCATACATACCCAAACTGAACCCATCACTGCTGGGGTCTACATTCACCTGTGGGTCCCCACCCATTGCCTGAAAATCACTCATCATGTCCTCGGAAGTATTAGCTGACAAAACTTCCGACCAAAAGCTCTCGTCCGCTTCTTGTAAATTGCCTTCCTTAGAATCATCAAATTTCATGCATGCATTCATATTACTATTATTATTAATGCTGGTGTTGTGGTCGCCGCTGCTGGTGGTGGTGGCGGCAGATGAAGTGTCGCTCGAACATTGCGGCGGAGAGACTGGCCCACAATCCAAGCTTGTTTCTTGCTCTGTGTTAGTGGGGTGGCAATGTGGTCGGGTGTCTTGAGTGGTTTTGAGCCTCTTTTTCAAATGGGTGTGCCAAACGTTTTTTATTTCATTATCTGTGCGGCCCGGCAATCTCGCTGCAATCGCTGACCATCTGAAAGTAAATAAATAATTGATAATTAGAATCTCATTTTTTTCTTCTTTTTCGAAAATAATTAAAAAGACATAAGAAATCAAAAAAAATTATGTTGGGTTCTGTCACATGAATACAAGGAAAAACGTGTTTTGTTTTTTGTTTTGGACAGGAACATGAGAAAGTTATGCGAAGGAATCTTCGCCGTCGGCTAGTTTGTCATTTACACTCATATGCATCGTTTAATCTAAGAATTACCCCTACTGAAAAATGGGTGAATTTTTTATTTGAGAGTTATAACTTAATTTTACGTTCTTAGTGAAAGAATAAATTGATCGACCTCACAGTTATAATTGCGCTCGAATTTAGTGGGAATTTGATCGTACCTGTTGCCTAACATTTGATGCAAGTTGATGATGGCGTCTTCTTCGTCCCTAGTGAAATTTCCTCTTTTGATATCTGGCCTCAAGTAGTTTGTCCATCTAAGTCTGCAGCTTTTTCCACACCTTAACAAACCTAGAAGAAAAAAAAAAGGCACCCAAAGGTTAATCAACCATTGAAAAACAATAAGGTCCCAAGAGCCAAAAATTCATTGAAAAATCAACTGCTAGAGTAGGAAAAATAAAGGCAAGTAAGAGCCTGCTTGATCTAATTTTCGCTGGAGAAAGTAATTACCGGCCAGTTTGGGGAGAGCTCGCCAGTTGCCGTGACCATATTGTTGGATGTAACTGACAAGTATGTGATCTTCTTCAGGGGTCCATGGGCCTTTCTTCAACCCCATCTTCTCACAGCATGGAGCTCTCACCATTTTTGTAAATTTCTCACAGCTCTATAAGTTAATTTCTCTCTGAAACTAATGATGAAGCTCAAAACGATGGCTACCTAAGTCTAATGGATGAGAGGACCATACCTCTTATTTATACCCACACGATTAAATTGAAATTTATTCTAATTACGACAAATTTGGACCCCACCACACGCTGTACATTTCTACTCTCTTTCTCTTCTCTCTCGTTCTTTGCTTTGCTGTGTTTGATTAGTCATTAGTCAAACATAAACGTGGGAAATTGTTTTTCATTGAATGGACGTGAAGCTTTACGTTTGTATTACAAAGTGGAGTGCAAGTGGATCATCTTTTTAATTTTCATGCAACTTGAGTTTCAACTGGTCAAAAAATATAGCAGTCGATTGATGCTAGCTAGCTGCTGCTGCTCTTGAATTTTAATAGTTCTCATTTTTTTTTAATTGATAGATCACCCGATCTCTACCTTGCACTGAATTAACTTAACTTTAAAAAAACTCAAGATAATTATATAAATGATAAAACTATTTTCTAGATGATTGATCTTGACTTTAAGTGATTATTAATTATGCACAAAATTAACTAAATTAACATATCTTTAAAAAAAAATCATGATAATTATATGAATGATAAAACTATTTTCTAGTGAATTAATCTAAATTTTAAGTGATTATGTAGAAAATGAACAATTCTAATTATGGAATCTATATATAGAAAATTGAGCGCAATGCTTGCATTCACATTAGTTAGATATATATATATATGCTCGTTCCCCGTGTTTGATTATGGAAAATTTTCCTATACATTTTTTGAAATAGAAATCATTAATTTTTTAAAGAGTAATACTTACATTCCTTCTTAGTGATACCTCTTTGCATCATCTTTTTTATTTATCTAATTGCTGTTACACATATATCATGATAATCGAAACTCTTCGACTCCAAAATCATCATTTTAAGATTATGTATGCAAAAAACTAATGAAATTGGAGATTATTTAGTCATTCACATGTATTAATTAAATTGACGGTTAGCCATGTAAATCATAATTGTTATCAAAATCGTTCATTTATTTTTATACTTATGAACAGCTAACTAAATGACCTTCAATCTTGTCACTACAACAAAATAGGATTTGCCCGGCGGAGGGGTTCCGCCGAGCAAACATCACCCTACGCCGAGCAACTATTTGCCCGGCACATTTCCGCCGGGTCAACTGCGTCGAGCAGGACACTTCGGGCAAAGATTTCGCCTGGTGGATTACAATGCTCCGCCAAGCAAAACGTTAGTCAACGCTTTTGTCCAGCGTAATGGTCGCCAAGCAACGTAGTCGGAAATACCAGGCACGCGATGTAACGACCCGTCCAGGAATCGGAATTAGATTAGTTGTTAATAACGGATTAGTGCAGTTAATCGGGGATTAGTTGGAGGCGTTCGGACGGACGGTGCGAAATGACGATTTTGCCCCTAGAATTGGGCAAAATGTTGACTTTTCGATCAAGCGGTCAAATGGAATTTGACCGATGACCGTGACGTAGTTTGGGACGTCACGAGTTCATAGACAGGTGGCACGTCCGATTTCGACATCCGAGGAGGAAGTTACGACATTCAGAAGTTCAGGGGCAATTTGGTAATTTGGTTAAAAGGGGCAAGTTGTTGACTTTTCAAATGACATGGAATTTTCACGCACTTTGAGGACCGTTAGATAGGTCTCGAGTCCCCTGATTCCAACGACAGGCGGCATGTACCATTTGGAGTTCAGGAAATAGTGTTACGGGTCAGAAATTACGAGGGGCAAAATGGTAATTTGTATGTAGGGGTATGATGGTCATTTGCTGCATAGGGAATTGTGCCCAATGACAAGAGGACATTTGGCTGTTTTGGAGAAGGTGACCACGAGGTGTTTGACAAGTGTCCCTCTCCAGATGTTTGAGGAACACTTGATGACCGCCTCATAATTATTCACGGTTGTTTAAATTGGTTTTACACGATTTGGAGTTGGAAAAAACAGAGTGGAGGTGCAACCGTGAGGGAATCCTTAAATTTAGTCCCTTGATCGTCATATTATGGCCTTGATTTGTGAAGGAAATACAGAGAGGAGTATGGGATGAGGGTGGTGGTGCTGTCATCATGGACCGTCGTGGACGGTGGCCATGATATCGAAAGAAGCAGAGTGACCGTGTGCAACAGTGAGAACCTAACCCCATACCACCACTCAAACCTCATCCTTTGCCTATGTGGTCTAAAGGAAAGTTGGAAAGGGAGGTGTGACGAGTCCATTGGTGGCCACGACGGCGGACAACACTCAGGTAAGGACAAAACCCCGTGGAAGTTCCCTTTGAAATCAAGAATGGTAGTTTGTGTTTCGAGAGTTACTAAGTGAATTGTTTTGATTGGCACGAGTTCTGGAGGTAAAAAGGGAACGGATGGGCTTGGAAGCACGGGTTGTGGTGGCTGGAAACACCGGAACTGGTCGAAGGGGAACAGAACGTGTGATCTCGATTGGAAAGGTAATTTATATCCCAGAAATTCATGTTTTAATTAGTAAGATCAATCATAGACGTTAGGACGAAGCTAAAGGAATTAAAAGAAGGAAAAACGGATGGAAAATTGGACGAAAACTGGCCACGCCGGTTCGAGTTGCAGAGACCGGTCTGACCCGGTCTGAACCGGGTCGACCAGAGGTTGAAGGAGACACTGTTCACGCGCGTGGGGTTTCATGCGTAGAACGTTCCAGACGTGCGTGGGGGTGCGTGAAAGGTAGTTTGGGAAATTTTCCAACACGACTTTTAAAGTATTCAATGTAACGAACATTTTGTCACTGGTTTCGAGTCAATCGGACATCGTCTCGATAGGTTTCGGGATGTCCAAAGGTTTTAAGCCTCGGTTAAAAATAGTTACAAATACGGGAAAATTACGGGGTTTTAGTATAATCATTGTGAAGTAGTTAGTGACCTTATTATGGGATTTGGACAGGTTCGGGAAAGCCGGTGATAGCAGATTAGCCGGGAAAGCTTTAGTGCGCGCGTATCGACGGCGACGACGCTATGGTCTGTGAGTGGACTTTGTTTTCTAACTCTTGATGCATGCATATATGTTTTCATATGTTTTCTATACGTGATTCAATGATTTGAATTATGATCTTGATAGTTTACGATTTTGCACGGTTTTCGAAGGTATTTACAGTTTTACACGTTTTACGAGATTCCAAATAATGTTGTAATTTGAACATGGTTTTAATGATTTGATTTCGGGATTTGAAATAAGATTTGATTTCAATAAAATTAAAGGGATTTTGAAAAGTGATTTCGGGCTCGAAGCCCAGTTCAGAAAAGTAATTTTGAGAAACGTGTTTTCGGGTTTTCGAATCGGATTCCAGGATGATGATTCTGGATTCGGTTGCAAATTTGAAAGTGGAATTTCGAGTTTGGGTTCGGAATGGTTATTCCGGATGCCGGATTACGGAATGATGGTTTCGGATTCGAATTTGGAAATGGATAATGAATATGAGTTCTGGGTTTGGATTCGGGATCCTGATGAGATTGCGGATTCGGAAATGGATAATGGTTTTCAAACGGGTTTTGGATTGGATTTGTTGGATCTGGTTATTGGGTTTAAAGACCCGGATATGATATGACGAGGGCGGGCCCAGATTTGGTTTAAAGACCCGGATTGTGTAACGACCCGTCCCGAGAAACGGGATTAGTAAAGTGATTAGTAACGGATTAGTGAGCCTAATTGGTGTTTAGTTGGTTACCTTTGGCCCGTTAGCGTAGAATGACGATTTTGCCCCTAGTTTGGGTAAAAAGTTGACTTTTAATTCGGGCAGTCAATTGGGTGTTGACCGATGGCCGTGACGTAGTTCGGGACGTCACGGGTCCGTAGACAGGTAGCCCGCTTGATTCCGACATCCGAGGAGAAAGTTATGGTGTTCGGAAGGTTGAGGGCACTTTTGTAATTTGGTTAAAAGAAGGGAAAATGTTGACTTTCTGCTAGACTGTTAGTTTTCACGTTGACTGAGGACCGTTAGATAGGTCTCGACGTTCTGAGTACAACGACAGGGGGCATGCTTCCATCGGACATCGAACGGTTAAGATACGGGTCTAGGAAGTGAAGGGTAAAATTATAACAGGGGTATTTTGGTCTTTTTGGTACCTTGGGAAGCGTGCCACCAGATTGGGACAAGTGTACAGAGATTAGTGGATATTTTTGGGTTTTGGACCACAGGATTGTGACATGTGGTTGTTTTCTGGTGGCTTCTAGCCACTTACACGGGCACAATTAAATTTGGACTGTGTGTGAGTCGTGTTTGTGCAAGAGAGAAAAACAGAGACGGTGCCCGGGGAGGAGAAATCGATCGGTTTCTGGGCGAGGGTGTGAGTGTTGGTGACCCGGGGAGTGAGAGTAGAGAGGATTCGTGAAGCTGGTGAGTATTTTGGTAGAGGGTTGTGTGGGGAAAGGCTGGGAGGAGAGTGAGTTTTCAGGAAAACAGAGAAGAGTTGAGGTGCTGGTGTTGCCGTGTATCGATCAAACCCTTCAAAAATTGGAGTGCGGGAGTGGTCAGAAGGCAGAGGAGAAACGTTGGACGGGCTGGGCCACGGCGGCGTTCACGACAGTGCACAGGACAGGTAAGCTTTCCCCTATTGCCTCTGTTTTGCAGTTTGGGTTCAAACTTAGAGTCGTGGCTTTTAAGGCTGAATCGAAGTGTCCTACGAGTTCTAATAGGCTTAGGAGGTCCTTAGGAACCTTTAGAACTTGAAGCCGTGATGGGAGGAAGCACGGGTGGCCGGGAACTGAAACAGAGTTTTGGCAGGGTATCTGGTTCGAGTTTGGGGAGTGGGTTTGAGGCCGTGATGTCGAGTTTTTAGGGTTGGAATGAGTTGCTTAGAGTAGGACGAAGCTTCTGGTGGAAAGAGGAAGGGAAATGGTGGAAGGATGACAGAGAACCGGTCACGCCGGTTCGGTTTGGCTGAACCGGTCTAGACCGCTTGGACGAAGGTTGAAGACGATGAACAGTGCAGGCGCGTGAGGCCCACGCGTAGCCACTTTGGGCGGCGCGTGGGGGGCACGTGGTGACAAGACCCCTCCCAATCCCCCCGGGATTAATGCGGGATGACCTTGCTCCTGTCTGACACGACGGATGTCAGACAAGGGATATTTCCGACCTTTACCCTCCCGAGCTATCAGAGTACGCCAGGATCCGGAGGAGGTATGTGAAATCTCGGTCTTTACTACAGTCCACATCCGATGTCAACCTGAAGGGCAGTCAAAACATTAAAAGCTGTGAGCGGACAAAACAAGAGTTTATAAAAACAGTTTATAAGAGAAAACATTTGTACCCTTCACTAAAAAGCATGCATGCATTCGAAAACCATTTAACCAAAGAAACCATATGTGGGACTAAGCCCAAAAATATAATGAAATAGACCATACGGGCCACTGCCCAAATCATAAAGAACCAATAAGGGACTCAACCCAAAACCATAACCATACTGAAATCAAGTACACGAGCTCCTGCTCAAATCTTGTATCCACATAACATATATCATATTTATATCACATACACATATAATTCACACAACCAATCCTGTCACGGTTTCCAAAGCTAAGAGCGTGCTACCCGGGGTCTCAAACCCAAGTCTTCTCAAAGTCAAAGTCAATGTTCGTAAACCACCGACCCTACCCGAGGTTATAGTACCAGCCTTCCTGAGAGTAAGGCACCCAACGGGGGCAACTCCCACTCAGTCAGTGCTCCGTGACTACTCTGGGGTCCACCCAGGCCAACGACCCTCCCCGGAGGAGATAATAGAACAAGTAAAGGAAGGTATATGAACATATATATACATAACATAAACATTCATGTCCAATTCCCTTGAACCGTCATGATCCATAACATCCACTAAACAGGGTTCATGCCGGTTCCCATAAACCGTCATGAACCATAATGACCTGACAAAGGTTCATGCCGGTTCCCAGATAAAGCCCAAACTACGCATTAAATTAAACATGTAATTCGGGTGTTATGCAATTTAAACCCTTTTTGTGTAATTGTAGTATTGGTAAATAGGGATCGTTCTTAACCGGGGAAATTAGGGAACATTAATAATATGTTAGTTAAAAAGAATAAAAGAATAAAGAATTAAACAATTAAATAATTAAACAATTAAATAATAAAGAATTAAAGAATAAATGAATTAATGAAATAAAAGAATAAAAGAATAAAGAATTAAATAATAAAAGAATAAAGAATTAGATGGGGGGTTTGAAAGATTATAATCATATAATAAATAAAGCAAGTAAAAATAATTAAGAACTTAATTCTACTTCTACTTTAACTTTTATGCAAGTGAACTTTCTTCAAACACATATTTTTACCAACACTCTAACATCATGCTCATATTGAACCAATCACGAAATCCTACCTTAATCATCTCAAATACATGCATACGTTTTTCAATATTATAAATGCACCGAACAACGGTCATAAACACTTATAATACGATTCACCTTACGTTATTGATTTCAATGTGTGTCAAACATCTAAATCTCTTCAATCCTATTCTAAGTGCACCGAACAGCAGTCATAAACACTTAGTGTTAAATTGAAGGTTAAGCACTAAAACATATGAAGTAGATGAAATTCAAAAAGTAAAACACATGGAGATTGTATTCACATTTACAAATGTTAGAAAGAAAATACCAACACATATCTTGAATTATAAGTAAAACCAAAACAATAATAAGAATTTAAGTAAATGGAGAAAAGTTACACTTTTAGAATCCAAGAACAGCTTGTGATTCCGAAAGTGGATGGAAACAATGGAATGTTATTCATAAGGAACACCGAACAGCGGCAAGAACCTTATGAAGATGGAGGATAAAACATAAGAATACGGACTTAAATTCTAGAATTATTTCGGAAATACTTGGCCTAGGTATTTCTTAAGGAAAGCATAAAAATGTATTTAAGAGATCTCAAAGAAAAATTACAAGAACAAAGTAAAGAAGAAATGAAATTAAGAAATAATATAAATTAAGAACAAGAATTAAAGAAAGCTAATTAAATAAATAATCTAAAAGAAGCTAAAATGGTCCCAAAATAAATCTAAAAATAGAAAAAAGAAGAAATAAGAGAAGAGAGAAACATGAACTAAACCAAGACTAAAACTACTCAAAATGGGGACCCTTACAAATGAATTTGCCTCCCTATTTATAGAGGGAGGCCTAAAATATTCAAAATAAAAATACAAAATAAAATAAAATAAGTGAAATGATGAATAATGATGAATTATGATGATTTTAGGGATGGGTTGAGCAGATTTTTAAACTGGAAAATCAGAAAAATCTGAAAAGGGGGAGTAGGTTGCTGCAGTTTTGGAGTGGTTTTGGAGTTGTTGGGCTGGTGCAAGAGGTTCAGAGCAGGAAAATGGGCTGGTGCAGCTGTTGTGGGTGGTTGGCTGCAGGCTGGGCTAATCGCACGCATGGGCTGCTGGGCGGGTAGGTGGACGTGCAGCTGTACGGGTTGGATCCAGCAAGCAAGTGGTTGCGCAGTGGACTTCTGGCGTGATGGACTGGGCTGTAGCGAAAATGGGCTGGAGCGGTAGATGGATTGTTGCGCGCGGGCCGACCAGGAGACGGCTGCTGGAGGTGTGCTTCGGAGACAGGCGGGTCATGTGGGCTGGACGAGTTGCGGCAGGTGGGCTGGTTCGCGCGAGTCCAGGGGCCGAGCGGGTTAGCGGGCCGGAAGGGTTCACTGTGACTTGGGCTTGGGTGGCGCGCGGTTGGGCTGCTCCAACTGGGCTGAATTAATTTGGGCTGCAAGAAACAAAATGAGTTGGACTTGAATATGGGCTAAATAAATTTAATAAATATTAATTTAAATAATTAAACCGAATTTCGTCCATAATTTCTTCGTTAAAATTCCGATCGGGACGATTCTTTCGCCAAAACGCTCCAAATTACAAGCATTATTTATTTAAATAAAAATATTACAAAATAAATTAATTTCTCTATTTATTTATTATTTTAATATTAAAAGTCAAGTATAAGGGTATAAAATAATATAAAATAATGCTTATTTGAGGACCTATCATTCCCATAAATCGTCATGAACCACAATGACCTTTCCAGAGTTCGTGCTAGTTCCCATAAACCGCCATGAACTTGGAAATCCATCTAGGGTCCCTGACTCGAAATCATCAGTGTAAAACAACTGGGTCTCGTGCCCGAACATATGACTCAACTGGGCACCGTGCCCGATATCTAAGGGTCAGTCACGACTCCGATCATAGTGATGTGCGCAACCATCCATCCCAGGACCGCCCTCAATCCTGGTATGTCGCTTGTGAACGTATCAACCGACGCGACCACCACAAGATCATGGTGCACTCATCACCGATCGATATCCTGAACCGTCAGCACTCCGAAGTCGAGCCTCCCCAGGCTGCCCGACCACGAATCGTGCATCGTGACCTCTCCGGAAGGAAAACCCATCGCAATCCAGCAATCCGCGAACGCGAAAAACTTTATGCCTATGCCTCTGCCCTCGGCGCTAGCCCCCGAACTTGTACCACGACCTGGAGGGCAGTTAAAACTAACAAAGTGTGAGTGGACCGAAACAAAGGTTTACAGAAAACAGTTTAAGGAAATCGGGGTTCGCCCTCCAATTTTACAACACGCATGCATAACCAGATATTCAAGAAAACCGCGTATTAACATTTGAAAAACTCTTTTTCCGAAACACATGTAAAACGTTACAGAAAAACCATCACAACTCTTGTAAAACAATATAATATTACCAAAATCCAGAATTTTTTCATTTGCAACATCATTTACGCAAACCAAGTAAAAAAGTGAATCAATATTCGCAATTAAAACCGTTGGATTCATCCGAGTCTTTAAACTCAATATCAGGCACTTCCCGGGATATCAACGAGTCTTTAAACTCAAAACATGATCAATAGGCCTCGGGGGTATCACAATAACCGAGTCTTTAAACTCAATCCGGGTCTTTAAACCCAATTTTTCGGGCCCGCCCCCGTCATCAATAAACAGGGTCTTTAAACCCAAAATCAGATCCAAACAATCAACCGGTCTTTAAACCCAAAACCGTTTTTAAACACAATAAACCAGGACTCATCATAAACCGTTTTCCAACATCATTCCGAAATCATATCTCGTCATAATAGGACTTATGTCCGAATTCACATGCAAATTCCAAAACGTGCAATTTCCGAAAATCACTTCACAATTATAATCAAAACATCATAAATCCGTAACATGCATAATCATATCCAGATACTTCCTCAAAACATCATTCATGCATAAGCGAAAACTGTAACCTCGACATGCGTGAAATATGACGAATGTCTCGAAAAGCGTGAGAAAACACATAAAACCGAAATATCATATCACCATCATAAAATCATATGTAAAACCATAAGATAAATAAGTAAAATAGTCATGCATGCCCGGTTTAGAAATCAAAAAGTCCACTCACCGGTTTTAGGACGCGTCAATCGCGCCCCGTGCGCTCCCTCAGTAGCTTCGGAAATGTCCGGGCCTGTAAAAACGTATAAGAAGGGGTTACAAACATCCTCAAATAGCTCGTATGATTTTCCCTAATTTTTCCGGATTTTTCGACGAAATAAACCTTAAGGACCTAAACTTCCGAACTCCCGAAATTATTCCGAACGACCCCCCCGATCGACTCGAATCCTAAAGGTAAAATGTTAATTAGACTGAAGGGGAACAAATTCCATGTCGACCGTGATCGGAAGGTGACATCACACGCGTCGTCATGCGCCGCCCAAAAGTGGCTGCGCGTGAAGGCCACGCGCCTAGCTACAGTGCTGTCTTCCTCACCCCGAATAGCCTGATAAACGGGTCTATTACCCGCGACTCAACTCGACCAGTTCAAGATCAATTCTCAATCAATTCCTCTCGTTTCCCAATCCTATTATCTTCTCTAATCCATTAATTTTAGGTCTGTATTGATGATTAACCTCGACTAATATTAAAACGATCCAACCCAGACTCGAACAGTCGAACTAGTCGACGTCTGAAACTCACCCTACACGGTTCCATTCTCCAATTAACCTCACAGGGAGTATGCTAAGACCTAGACGAACACAATGGAACAATCAATTGAACTCGCCGTTACCTGGAAGTCGTCGTCCCTCAAGCTGGAAAATTCTCAGAACTAGGGAACTCCGTTCTTGGCCAATTCATGAGTGCTGTCCTTCGAAATTGATGTGGTCAGTTTCCTTTTGCTCCCAGAAGACTAATACGGCCCTTGGTTTCGCTCAAAAGGCCCCGCAAATTGATCTTCAATTTTTCCCTCCAACTGGTTTTTCTCTGAACTGGAACTTGGGTTCCTGGGCAATCTGTGCTCAAATCCCTTCAGTTCTTGCACGGTCGTGATTCTGTCACTCCCAGAAAACTCCCTAAGTGTTTAGATTTGTCTCAAGGCCCGTAGAAATCGAATTCTGAGTTTTCCCCCCAAAAGCCCGAAAATGGGTTTCTCTCACGGTTTCTCTCAACCTCAGCCTTCACACTGATGCACCAAATGACCCAAAACGAATCCTCTCCTCACTCTCTTACACGGGTTGATCGATCAATGTGGCCAACAACTCGTTGGGAGACAACTGGGGTCTCTGAAAATGGTTTCCCGCACGCACAGAGACCACGACCATTTTCTAAACTCTCCCGTGCACTGAGCTCTAATCGGTCGTCCATGTGTGCCTCCCACTGCCTCAATTCACATAAACAAAACCCACTCACCAGTCCACTAAGCCATAAACAATTGCACGCACACAAAACACCACGGCATGGCCGTGTGCTCTGTTTTTTCACGGGTGGTGCTACAGTAACCGCCGTGAAATGACCAAAATGCCCCTCTGTGCAATAATTACCAAAATGCCCTCCCAACTTCCGTGACCCGTAACTCGGTCACCCGATGTCCGTTTCAAAGCGTGCCGCGCTGTCATTGTACTCGGGGCGTCGAGACGAACCTAACGGTCTTCGAGTCAAGTGAAAGCCAAATGTCAACAAAAATTCAACTTTTTCCCCTTATAACGCGCAAATTACAATAATGCCCCTGAGTTTCCGAACGTCATAACTTTCACCCTGTTCGTCCGAATCGGACCGTGCCACCTTGTCTATGAACCTCGTGACGTCCCAAACTACGTCACGGTCATCACTCAACGTCCGTTCGACCCTCCAGATCAAAAAGTCAACAATTTGACCATACGAATCACAAGGGGTAAGAACGTCATTTTATTCATTATTTTACAATATTACATTTTCCGAATTTCCGGGGCGTTACAATTTATGCACGCACCAATTTAGAAAAACAAGTTCCACTCTCACAGACCGTCCAGCTGCCCGCCTCAATTTGCGTGCCATAGGCTCTCCCGAGCCAATCACCATCACCGAGACTCCCGAACCTGTCCAAAATCGTAATAGAAGGTTACTAACTACTTAATTAACCTTCTACCAAAGTCCCGTAATTTTCCCGAACTTTTAACTATTTTTAAGCCGACCCTAAACCTTTCTGATGCCCTGAAACACCGTAATTTTCCCGAACTTTTAACTATTTTTAAGCCGACCCTAAACCTTCTGATGCCCTGAAACATATCGAGACGGTGTCCGATTGACACGAAACCAGTCCCAAAATGTTCGTTACATCGAATAGAAGATTTCTCGTGTTGAACACTTCCCCAAATTATGGTCCACACGCCCTAGAAGGTCGAAAATACTGTTCATCATCTTCAACCTCTAGCTACTGTTCACAGTACTGTTCATCTCGGTTTTCTCCGGTTTTCGGACCGATTTTAGGTTCATTTCATCTCCTTTTAATCCTAATATCATCCTAATCCTATTTCCTATCATTTAGACATTAAAACCCGAGCAAAAACCACCCAAAACCGTGCTTTTCCGATCATCAATGGTGGCCGGATTTTCTCCCGCCATTTCCGGCCATCACAAGCCCCAAAACTAATCCTATTAGCTTCCTAGAGTCCCAAGAAATGTTTCCCAATCCTTAGAATCGAACAAAAACTAACAAAACCGAAATTTGAATCTTTGGACATTTCCTTACCTCACGGGTTCACCCGCCATGAGCCACCATGGCCAGCCGTCGTGTCCTCCTCATCATCCCAGTCATGCCCTCACTCTCACACGGTCACACTTGATGGAGGTTTGTGGTGGTGTTGTGTGTTTGAAGAAAATGAAGAAATGAAGAAAATGGTGGATAAGGGAGGGGGGGGGGGGGGGGGGGGGGGGAGGTGCGGGTTTGAAGAAGAAAAGAAGAAAAATGATGGCTGAGAGGGAGATGGAATTGATGGTGAGGATTGAGAGATTAATTAGAAATGAATGGATAGGATTTAAAGATGAAAAGATTAATTATATAATAATAATTATATTAATATTTAATTAAGTGATGGGACCCACCTAAAATATCTAGCCCAATCAGATTTTGCCAGATCATCCCCGTCTCGAAGTACGTGCATAGTGAAATCGAACTTACGTGGCCTATAACTTCCCTGTTCGAAGTCCGATTTCAGCATGCCGCCTGCCTATGGATTCGTATCGTCCCGATCTACGTAACGGTCCTCGGCCCTCGGCCATCGGACCTCTCGGTCAAAAAGTCAACATTTTGCTCCTTTTAACTAAAATTACCAAATTGCCCCTAAACTTCCGAACGTCATAACTTCCTCCTCGAACGTCGGAATTGAACGTGCCACCTGTCTATGAACTCATGACGTCACGAACTACGTCACGGTCATCGGTCAAAGTCCATTTGACAGTTCAAACAAAAAGTCAACGTTTTACCACGACCAAGGGCAAAACGGTCATTTTGCATCGTTCGTCCAATTTCGCTCAACTAATCACGGATTAGTCACTAATCTAATCTAGGAATTCGGGACGGGTCGTTACATGTGGGGAATTTTCTGGGCAAACTTCCAACTAGGTTTTTGGTCTAGACGTTGTAACGAACCTTTTGGGATAGGTTTCGGGATTATCAGACGTTGTTTCGGGTTAGTTCTGTGGGATCGAAGGTCTAGGGTCCCGTTTAACGTACGCTTAGAAGTTCGGGAAAGTTATGGGATTTGAGTAGGACTTTTTTGAAGTAGTTAGTAACCTCGTTATGGGCTTTGGACAGGTTTGGGAAAGCCGAGGATAGCGGAATGGTCGGGGACGGCGTAAGTGCGCGCGTATCGAGGCGACGTCGAAATGGTCGGTGAGTGGACTTTGCTTTCTAACTCTTGATGCATGCATATATGTTTTTATGTGTTTTCTATACTTGATTTTATGATTTGATTTATGATTGTGATGTTTCACGGTTTTGCACGTTTTTCAAGGAATGACGGGATTTCACGTTTTACGAGATTTGACGGATGTTGTGATTTGAATCTGGTTTTAATGATTTGATTTCGAGATTTGAAATACGATTGGATTTCAAAGAACGTAAAAAGGATTTCGGAAAAGTGTTTTCAGAAAAGGGTTTTCGGGCTTGAAGCCCAGTTTAGAAAAGTGGTTTTGAGAAAGTGATTTCGGGTTTTTGGAATCGGAATTTCGGATGACGATTCAGAATTCGGTTTGGAACTTGAAATTGATTTCCGGGTTTGGATTCGGAATGGTTATTCCGGATGCCGGCTTACGGAATGATGGTTGCGGACTCAGATCTGGAAAGGAGATGGATATGAGTTATGGATTTGGATTCGGAATGACGGTTCTGGATGCTGGAAGGGCTTCAGACCAGTGATTTCGGATTCGGGTTTGGACATGGATTTGGAAATGGTTTTCAAACGGTTTTGGATTGGATTTGCTGGATCTGGTTATTGGGTTTAAAGACCCGGATTGAGTTTAAAGACTCGGATATATTGATTTTACCCCGTAAGCCTGTTGAGTTTAAAGACTCGGATTATTGAGGCCTGGATTGAGTTTAAAGACTCGGATAGATCCAGCAGGTTCGGTGAATGGAAAAAATGAGATGGCTTTCAATAATGGTTTTCCGATGTTTTGGGCAGTGGCCCGGATGAATGGTTTTCCGATGTTTTGGGCTGAGGCCCGGGATTTGAGAAAAAAGAAAATGTGTTTGGTTTTCATACGTGTTTTATGACATGAAATTGATATGCATGCATTGGTTTTGAAATAGAGGGTATAAATGTCATTATTTTATAAGATGTTTTTGAACTTAAACTTTATTTTTGTCCACTCACAGTCTTTTCGTGTTTTCGATACCCTCCAGGTTGTTGTGGTGGGGGCTGTTGGTCGAGAGAGATGGAGACATCACACGTACGATCCACAGTAGACTTTGCGTACTCTGGGAAGTTCGGAAGTTTTTGGACAGTCGGATCGAGAATCCCTTGTCCGACTTACGTGTCCCATGAAGGTTGGACGTCAGTTTAGCCTTCGTGTCATGCGTAAGTTAGACGGGATCGGGATTTAGCCCTTAATCCCGGGGGATTAGGGGTGGGTCCTGACAGATTGAGTTTAAAGACTCGGGAGTTTAAAGACTCGGATATTGATATTTCCCCCGTAGGCCTATTGAGTTTAAAGACTCGGATTATATTGAGGCCTGAATTGAGTTTAAAGACTCGAGAGTTTAAAGACTCGGATAGATCCAGCAGGTTCGATGGATGGAAATGTGGTTTCAAATATATTTTGAGATTTCACTGAGACTTGTTAATAATGGTTTTCCGATATTTTGAGCTATGCCCGGATGATACGGATTTTGATGGTTTTGGGCTGAGGCCCGAGAACTGAAAAAGGAAAATGAGTTCGGTTTTTCTTAAACGGTTTGAGTCACCTGAAGATTGAATGGTTTCTAACACAAAAAATAAAGTTATATGGTTGTAATATGATGAAATATCTTTTAATATGTGGAATATAAGAATATTCCGTTAAATAACTGGATATAAATTTGAATGTCTCCTTAAATTGCTATAAGTATGAAACTATAAGGGTATGATTAGTTAAATTGAAACAACATAGACTAAAGTGGAAAATAGAATAAACTATATGGATCAAAAGTGACTTTTGGCCTTCTAAAATTGATATGCAAGTATTTTGTAAAAAAACTGTTTGTTAATCAAAAAAAAAAAAGTCTAAAAACTCTCCTTTGCCTAAAAAAAATCCTGAAATTCCTCATTATTTTAGTAACAAAAACAAGAAGTTAAAAAAATAAAAAGGGCCATTTGCATTTTTAGCCCAACCTATATATACCTTCTAAGGACTAATTTGCAAATTTTCATCTCTCTTTCTCTCTCTGTCGCTCTTAGTCGCTCTTCCCTATCTATCTTCCCTCTTTTCTCTTCTCTGTCTTCTCTCTTCCTTTTTTCTACAAAGAAGGAAGACATTTGATGAAGATAATAGAGGAAGCTGATGGGAAATACGAAGAGAAAAGGGAAAAAAGAGGATGCAAAGGCATATGAAGAAGTCGAAGAGAAAGAAGATGCAATATAATCTTCCCTATCATTTTCATATGGAGTTTTTCGTCTATATCTTCATCAGATCTCTTCATTATCTCCATTCCATGTCTTTCTTCTATGTAGAAAAAAATGTGAGAGAGAAAAGAGAAATTACAAATTAGTCCTTAGAGGGTATATATATATATATATATATTAGCCCAAAAATTGAAAATACACCTTTTTAATTTTTTGTTTTGGTTCTTAAATGGTAATGAGGGATTTCTGGATTGTTTTTGGACATGGTAGAGATTTTGGACAATTTCCCCCAAAAAAAAAAATAACATGCATGAAGAATTGAAGATACCCAAAAATACAACGAAAGTGTTTTAAGTGTTTTCATTTCACCATCTAAGTTCAAACTCGATAACTCGATGACATAATATTCGAAAATTTTCTTTTCCCTTTAACAAAAAAAAAATGGTTGAATTTTTTTTTCCCCTATTTTGGATATATAATAAGACAGACATTTGTAACGGTACATGCATCAAAATATGGTTTTTCCATAGAGAAAAAAGGAAGGCCTAACCCTATTTCCTTTTCCGGCATCCTTTGAAGTTTGAAGGTCAACATCAATAATTTGAGGTCAAAGAAAGAGGGGCTGCCTAGTTTTTTCCTCAATACATTGTATAATCGGTTGATTGTACACACAAAATTCAATATCATATTTCCAAAATTTTGCCTAATTGAATTAAATTCCATTTCTTGATTAACCCCAATAGACCAAGTAATACTTAGCATGACTAATAAAAAGACAAGGTAATTCTTAAAAGAAAGATAATATTTTAGGTTACATATAATACGTCGTATAAGTAATTAAATATGATAATATAATACAAAATTAATATTTAATATTAATTATATTAATTAATTATCGTATAAATTAATATAATTGAATTTTTTTTTTATACGATGTAAATATAATTAAATAATACTTCTCATCAAAAAATAGGTCTAGCTCGGACGAAAAAGATCGATGTGCTCTAAATTAATATCTCTATGTTTGAATGTTATTGATGATAGTGTCATAGTGCAGAGACAGATGTCAAACTTGTGGTTTGGACTCCATAGAAATGAAGCAAAGTCCAGCTCGGATTGTGAGAATATTAAGAAAATGACATAAAACAATGTAGGTAGAAATCAATTAAACTTAATTGCAAACTATAATCTTAAACCAATTAGGAGATAAATAAATTGGAAGCGATATGTGACACGAAATGCCACTGAACTCAGCACTAGCTTTCATCAATCGCATAACCCTATTTTTCTTTGTGTTATCATTATCTGGTGCGTTCAAGTTTCAAGCAGAAGGATTAAATTAAGTAAGCCGAGACTTTGAACATAGGACCTGATGACCATAATTATTATATTTTGAGAATTAAATTACTTAAAATTCCAATGATGATATCACCAAATTGAACTAATTAAGTCAAAGTAGGCTGGAGAATTACTGAATCAATGAGTAGTGGCTTAAGCCATCACCAGATGGACACATATTAATTGGTGATTAGATATAAGTCCTACTTAAACACAATAAAAAATAGAATACATATAGAATGAAACGACGCTGTTCCGATGACTCTCATCACTAATGACGCCAGCTATTAATCCAGTCAAAAGTTACACTAACCTTTTCTTTTCTCGCACATCATTAAGCTTCAACAAGTTTGGAGAAAATTTGGAGAAAGATAATATGTCAATGCATGCATACATCTTTCTCTATATTATATATCTTTTTCATATAACAATATTTTACTTTGATTCATTCTAATTTAAAGAAAGAAGATATTCTTTCGAAATCACGCTATAGGCTAGTCATTATTTAATCGTATACTCTTCTTTGCGTATATTTAACTATATTTAACTATAGTTGATTGTATACTCTTCTTTGCGTATAAAAATAATACTTTGTTGATATATACATATGGAGTGGTTATAAAAAAAAATTATTATTATTATTATATTTTGCACTGTATATGATTAGTTATGTTATTTCTTTTACTAATTTAAAAATATAATATTTGCATCTTAATCTTTAGAGCATTTTTTCGTTCCATTTTTTTTTAATTTATCAAATATTTTCATTATGCATATATCATAATAGGAACATTTTAACTTCCAAATAATCATTTCAAGAATATTTATGCAAAAAAAATATCCAACTTGGAGATTATTTAGCCATTTTATACATGTATCAACTAAGGGCTCGTTTAGTGAGCTAGATTGGATTAAATAGGAGTGGATCGCTCGTCAAATTCAATATATTTTGAATGCAAAAATAGATGTGTTTTGATTGTAAGGGAAATTAGTGGGAGTTGAGATAGATAAAAAAAAACTTATCCATTCAAATTCCCTTAAAATATATAATAGGATTAGAGAAAGTAAGTTTTCTTTTATGTTTAATCTCACTTAATAGTCCCATAAAGAAACTTCCTCCATTTTTAAATTCAAAGTGCATTGAATGTCAAGAGTTTTGCAATCCAATCCAATATGCAGTCTCACTTACCAAACGTGGCTTAAATGGACGTATTACCATGAGAATCTTAATGTGTAATTAAAATTGTTCATTTGTTTGATACATATGAATGATTAAACGATCTCTAATATTGTTTTTTTTTTTGGAGATGATCTTAGTTTGATGATTTAGAGAATAAACTGTTCTGATTATGATATATGTATAAAAACAATTAGGTAAGTTGAAAGATTGGAATGAGAAGGTATCTCCAAGGATATGAAATCTCACCTTGATGGTACCTTCTCGTATCACCTTTTAAATTTATCGAATACTTTTTAGACATATTATGATTAAAACCGTTCAATTCCTAAATTACTATTTCCAGATCATCTATATAAAATATCAACCAAAATTAAAATCATCTAGCTAGTAATTTATATAAATCACTAAACACTCTCCAATATTATTAATTTTTTACAGGAAAATTTTAAAATAATGATTTAGAAATTGAACAGTTTTGATTATAATATACATATAAGTATTATTCGATAAATTAAAATAGTGGTATGATGAGATACCACCAAAGAAACGGTAAGTATTATCTCTTTAAATAATGTATTACCTGCTCATTGTAATTTGAGTTGAACAGAGAATATTAATTTTTTAGAAAAGACAAAATAAAAAGTGATACATGTTAAGGGATGAGCTGTTAGCTGTTAGCATTTTAGTTAAGTTAGTTAGCACAGCTGTAGGAATCAGTTGCATTGACAGCTGTAGGCTAGTGACAGCTGTACAAAACGGTTAGAAGGCTACTCTACTATATATATATGTATGTACATTGTATGAGAAACGTGTGAATGAGATTACAAAAGATTCCTCACGATTACAGCTCTCCTCTTCCTTACTGATCTCTCTCCTTTCCCTCTTGTTCTCAAATTCTCTGCTCTCTCAGATTCCTAACCTCTTCTTCAAGCTACTTCAATCTAGAATCCATGAAACCTTTCATGGTATCAGAGCTGTGAATGCTCACAGCATACGATCCTATCCAGTTCAAATTTCTGCTGCAGATATCTACAATCTATCTTGCGTATTACTTCTCATTGCGGATCTCTCTAATCTACGATCTGATTAGATTCTTCCTTTCCTTCTAAGCTTCGGGATTCTGTCGACGGTTCTTAAAGATAAGTTCTCACTCTTTCTCTAAAAGCTTCTAAATCTGTGATTTCTCTTGGATTCTGGATTCTCATCAGTCTGTAAGAAAAACGGAAAAACATGCCTTCCTCAATCGAACTTCTCAAATATGCAACCGATTTCGTAGCTGTCAAGCTTAATGATATGAACTATATTTCTTGGAGTGTGAAGATTCAACGCTTGCTTAAAGGTCTTCATTTGTTTAAATTTCTTGAAGGTTCTTATCCCTGTCCCACTACTCCTGATGAATCTCAACAACAATGGCTAGATATGGACGCTGCCTTGCTTAACATGCTGATTGCAACAATTTCTGAAGATGCTTTCACAGAAATTATGACCTGTGAAACATCACGAATGGCCTGGCTCACATTGCAAAAACGGTTTTCTTCTTTGTCTGAAGCTAACCTCATGCAACTCAAGACTAATCTTCAAACAATTCAGAAGGGCGATGACTCAATCGAAATGTATCTGACAAGAATCAAAACGGCCAGACAACGTTTAGTGAGTGCAGGACTTGCAGTTTCTGATAAAGATGTGATTCTTATCACTCTGAATGGCTTGCCAACAAATTACTATACCTTCAAATCTCACATTCGAGCTCGTCCAGTACCTATTACCTTGACTGAGCTACGAACTCTTCTCCTAGCAGAAGAGGCTGATCTCTTGAAGATTGCTGAATATGATCAGCAGGTTCAATCTTCACCACTTACTGCCATGGTTGCCACCAAGGACACTTCTGAGTCTGCTCTTCAGCATAACACCCCTTCACAAGGCTCTCAATGGCAAGGAAACCAGTGGAGTGGAAGGAACTCCTATCCAAACAACAACTGGTATGGTAGAAATGGCTATCGTGGTCGAGGTCGCAACCGTGGAAGATATAACAACTATCGAGGGAACAGGTTCAATGCCAACTATCACTACAACACCAATAACTCCTGTGGCTATGGTGGCTATGGCAATAACAATCACAACGGTTACGATGGCTATGGCTCCAATCCTAACAACAACTACTCACAACAACACGGTTATGGTACTGGTTGGACTAACACAGGATCCAATTATTCCATATCACCACAACAAGCTAGTGGCTACTCAGCTGTTCATTTCTCTCATACTCCGGGACTCCCCTCTCCTGGTCACGGTATACTTGGTGCATCACCTAGCCCTGCTCCTTGCACTGTTGTTTGCCAACTCTGCAGGTCATCAGGTCACGAAGCTCCTGTCTGTCCCCAGCGAGGTACAATCAATCTTCAGCCTCAGGCTTTCTCAGCTACCACGGGCTATGAATTCAGTGACCCCAACTTCTGGCTTGCTGACTTAGGAGCTACACATCATATGACTTCAGATGATCCCTCTCCACAACACACCAAAAATCCTACACCAAATTCAGGTATTTCTGTTGGTAATGGTACCATCTTACCTATCACTGGTGTTGGATCACTTACTTTGCCACTTAATAGACATGTACTTAATTTGCCAAAGGTCTTCCATGTTCCTCACTTGGTGCACAATCTCCTGTCTGTTCACAAGCTATGTCTGCATAACTCATGTACAATGATCTTTGATGCATCATCACTCACTATCCAGGATAAACAGGGACAAGTACTCTCCCAAACGCCCTGTGTTAATGGTCTATATCCTCTCACAATGGTAAAGCAACTTTCTCCTTCTGCCTCATCGCCTAGCTTTGTTGGCACTGGCTGTTTGGGACAACACCTATCCTCCTCGATATGGCATCATAGGCTTGGACATCCCTCCAGTGCAAACTTACAGACCATGCTCACTCAAGCACGGCTTCCTCACACGGTGGACTTGTCATCTCATCAGTGTTCCTCCTGTCTCCAAGGCAAGATTTCCAGACTCCCTTTCTCTCTGTCTGAGAATCGAGCCTCTGAACCATTCCACAAGATTCACTCTGATGTATGGGGCCCTAGTCCATGTGTCTCTATCCAAGGTTTTCGCTACTATGTAATTTTCATTGATGATTGCACACGTTATTCCTGGATTTATCCTTTGCTCAAGAAATCTGATGTATGTTCGGTTTTCATAAGGTTCTACTCCTATGTTTCCACCTTTTTCACTAAGTCTATCAATATTTTTCAAAGTGATGGTGGTGGTGAGTTTGTTAATCGTACTCTCATTGAGTTTCTGGCCACCAAAGGAATTCAACACTACAAGTCCTGCCCCTATACGCCTCAACAAAATGGCTTGGCTGAACGTAAGCACAGACACTTAATTGAGACTACCATTACTCTCCTATAGGCTGCATCATTGAACCGTTCTTTCTGGTTTCATGCTTGCTCCACGGCCAACTTCCTCATCAATAGAATGCCATCTTCTGCTCTTCAGTCAAAATCCCCATACTTCTGTTTGTTCTCTCAACCTCCATCACTGACTCTTCTTCGTGTATTTGGATGTGCCTGCTATCCGTACTTGCGACCCTATGTGCCAACCAAGCTCGATCCTCGCACTCAGCAATGTGTCTTTATTGGCTATCCTCAGGACTATAAGGGATACTTGTGTTATCACATTCCAACCAAACGCACCTATTTTTCTCGCCATGTCATCTTTGATGAGACTATCTTTCCCTTTGCATCTCACATGGTCCCTGGATCTCCTACCTTTGTTCCTTCACCATCTTCGGGCTGCACTCCTCTAACAACACTACCCGCCTCTGTGCCTATTGTTCCCAGTACCTCTCCATCCTCAAAACCTCAGGGTCCTTCTTCTTCTCTACCTGCAGTTCCTGCTCCTGATTTCACTTCCTCTCCATCCTCCACTTCCCCTTCTCCTCCTCCCATGCCATCTTCAGGCTCCTCTATTCCTGTTGCCTCTCATGTTTCTCCCACTGGTGCTCCTATCCACTTGGTTGTTGACCTCTCCAGTCCTCCTGAGTCTGCTCCGGTCATTCCCTATTCCTCATCCACACATCCTATGATCACTCGCTCTCGGCTGGGAATTTTTAAGCCTACTCGTAAGGGCTTTCTTGCCCTGCACGGCGCACTCAACTCTGCGGGTTCTATTGAGCCCTCCACGTATCAGCTTGCACTACAGGTTCCAGAATGGCGTCAGGCCATGGTTGATGAATTCGGTGCTCTTCAACATCAGAAAACATGGAACTTGGTTCCTTCTCCTTCCCATCGCCGTGTCATAGGCTGCAAGTGGGTGTTTCCTATCAAACGTAATGCGGATGGCTCTATTGCTCGTCACAAGGCTCGTCTGGTGGCTAAGGGCTACCTGCAGGAGGAAGGGGTCGACTATGACGAGACATTCAATCCCGTTGTTAAGCACACCACGGTTCGATTGGTTCTGGCCCTTGCAGCTCAACACGGGTGGTCTCTTCGTCAACTTGACGTCAAGAATGCCTTTCTTCACGGCCGTCTGGACGAGGAAGTATACATGCAGCAACCTCCTGGTTTTGAGGATTCCACTCATCCCACTCATGTCTGCCGGCTTGTCAAGTCGCTGTATGGTTTAAAACAGGCCCCCCGTGCCTGGAACGCCAGGTTCACTTCTCACATGCTCAAGTTAGGCTTCGTCCAATCCTCTAATGATTCTGCTCTCTTTATTTCTCATCAGCGTGCAATTCTTCTGATTTTTCTTCTTTACGTGGACGACATCATCATCACTGGCAATTCTCCCATTGCTGTGACTCATCCCATCTCTGATCTTGGTGCCGAATTTGACATGAACGATCTCGGTCCTCTTACGTATTTTCTTGGCTTACAAGTAGCCTACCCCGACTCAGGTGTGTTCATTCACCAACAGAAATACGCTGCCGATCTTTTAGCCAAGGTTGGCATGTCAAATTGCAGCCCCGTGTCCACGCCTATGGTGCCTGATTCGAAGCTCACTCTTACGGATGGATCCCCTCTCCCTGATCCCACTTTGTATCGTCGTATGGTTGGAGCCTTACAATACCTCACCTTTACCCGTCCAGACATCGTCTTCGTGGTTAACACCGTGTGTCAATACATGCATGCTCCTACTGATTTGCACATGGTTGCTGTTAAACGAATCTTACGGTACATCAATGGTTCTCTTGATTATGGTCTTCACTACAAGCCTGGTCCCCTTCATCTCCAAGCTTTCTCTGACGACGATTGGGGTGGTGACCCATCCACTCGCCGCTCCACGTCTGGTCACATCGTTTTCCTTGGTCTTAATCCCATATCTTAGGGCGCCAAGAAGCAAGTCGCCGTATCCCGTTCTTCAGCTGAAGCGGAATATCGATCCCTTGCCAACACCGTGTGTGAATTGCTGTGGATTTCTTACTTACTCACTGATCTGCACTGCACTCCTCCACGCGTACCTCTCATTTGGTGTGATAGTTCTTCCGCCATTCAGATTGCACATAATCCCATGTTCCACGGGCGTACGAAACATATCGAGATCGACGTTCATTTTGTTCGGGAACGTGTCCAAGCTAAGACTCTACACATTGCTCATATTCCATCATCCGATCAGCTAGCCGATATCATGTGTCAGGACCCGTCCCAAATATCACCTCGATATCCGAGACGAACCCTGCTCCCGTCTGACAATCACACTTACAGTACCACAATTAACCTTAATACAATTATAAGCATAACTATCAGACGAAGGAGTAAATATATACAACAGTAAGTCAGAGCATAGCACTACAAAATGGGCACAAAAGTCCTACAAGTCTAAGTCCGCAACGGAAGAACGTCGGAAGCTCTATGCCTCGATATCTGCCTCAACGTTCACCCCAGCGCTATCACCACGACCTGGAGGGAAATTTAAAAAAAAACAGAAGGTGTGAGTGGACCAAAATAAATAGCAGTTTCAAAACAGTTTCTCGTCAAATCAGAGTTAAGGAAAAGTAAGAAGTTATTCCCTCCGCTTTGCAAACAGGCATGCCCAACGAAGTATTAGAAAATCATAATATGAAACATCATAAGAAACAGATACACTATAAAATTGATATAGAAACCAGAGCATAAACATCAAACCACTTTTTCCGATCAAACCTGCTGGACCTATCCGAGTCTTTAAACTCAACCAGGCCTCACACAAATCCGAGTCTTTAAACTCCCGAGTCTTTAAACTCAATAGGCCTATGGGGGTAATATCGTAATTATCTGAGTCTTTAAACTCCCGAGTCTTTAAACTCAATCCGGGCCCGTCCCCCGTCAATATCAATCCGGGTCTTTAAACCCAATATCCAGATCCAGCAAATCCAATCCATGTCAGTGTAAAACCGTTCCGAAATCTATCGCCAAACTCGAATTTGAAATCCCCGGTTCGAAGCCCTTCCGGCGTTCAGAACCGACATTCCGAACCCAAATCCGGAAATCCATTAGTATACCAAAAACCACATGTAATCACAAAACATATTTCATAACCCATTTATCGTCGTCAGAAAACATTTATAGGTTGAAATCCTCAAATATGGCATCAAAATCCGAAAACCAGATTTTTCTCGAAAAACGTGTAAAATCCCGGAAATGTCTCGAAAAACGTGCAAACATATCAACCACATATAATCATTATTAAGAAGCATAAAACACATTTAATATCATAAAACCTCAGTAAAAACAGTTAGGCATGCTCGAAAGAAAGAAAGGGTCCACTCACAGATCAGAACAAGTCACTCGCGCTCCGTGCGCTCCTCGACCGTCTCGGGTGCCTCCCGTCCTGTCAAAATGCACCAAATAAGGTCACAAATACATTAAGGATCCTAATCCTAATTTCCCCAATTTTTCGGGAATTAAATAATATTTTAATCCTAAACCCGTAACCAACTGGATTCCCGAACAACTCTGTAACACCGTCCGATTCACCCGAAAACTACACCATTGGATTCCTTAGAACATTTAGGACTAAACTCAAGTTGGAAGCTTGGCCGGATTCCTTCCCACGCGCCTCCACGCGCCGCCCAAAGTGGCTGCGCGTGGGCCTCACGCGCCTGCTACAGTGCATCTCCTTCCTCGAGTCACCCGGTTCAACACAGTTGAACCGGCGTGAACGGTTCTCTGTAATCCGACCACCATTTCAGTCCAATCCAATCCCATCCTCTTCGTCCCGTCCTAAGCAACCTAACTGTAACAACCCGTACCTACGGGAAGGGTAAAAATGTAATTTTTGTGAAGTTTTGTAAAAAGGACGATTTTGCCCTTGTGAATAGTAAACGAAAAGTTGACTTTTTGTACTATCGATTGGATGAGTGTTAGCCTTTGACCGTGACGTAGGTTAGGACGTCACGAGTCCGTAGACAGGCGGCAGGTTCGATTCGGACAACCAGAGGAAAAGTTATGATGTACGGAAGGTTGGGGGCGTTACCGTAATTTTGAGTTAAGAGGGGAAATGTTGACTTTTTGGAGGATTTGTGGTTTTCACGTAGACCGAGGACCGTTGGATAGGCCTCGACGTCCTGAGTTCAACGACAGGCGGCACGCTGTCATCGGACGTCGGACGGAAAAGATACGGGTCTGGAAAGTCTGAGGGCAAAATGGTAATTTTGTGCAGGAGGGGCATTTTGGTCATTTTTCCTCAGCCCAATCAGATAAGGGCAAGTGGCAGATATTTTTGGGCTGGCCAATAGCTGATGGACACGTGGGGGACACTAGATGGTTCTGGGAGAGACTTAAGTGTGCACGGCCACACAATATGCACGTTCAAACCGTGCATTTTGCTTGAACACAGAGAACAGAGGGGAACATTTAGGGAGACAGTGATCGATTCAGGGGGAGATTGAGTGAAGAATGAATTGAGAGAGTGACATAGAGACAAGGAGGAGCTGGTGATCGTGGTCTGGTGGCGCAACCGTGCACGGAGGCGACGTGGTGGACGGTTGGAAAATTGGGAGAAACAGAGGAGGCCGTGGACGGTGGTGGCTGTTGTGTTGTGTGGTGGACGGATTCAAGGTACTAGGAGACTCAGGAGGTTGAGGGGAGTGATAGGACCCGTCCCAACTGGACGTCAAAAAAACCGTACCCGGTCCTGCTCCCGTCTGACAAGTCAACTAAAGGTCTGAAACTCCCCTTCAGTGCTTGCCAGACAAGGGATGTTTGCGCGGATTTCTGTTGCTGTCACTGCCTCACGAGCAGTCCCGAACGTCGTACCACGGCCTGGAGGGTCACAAAACAGAAATGGTGTGAGTGGACAAAAATGACCTCTTATAAAAATCTTACCCTCCAGTTTTCACAAACTTGCATGCATATCGTAAAACATGAGTGACCGATAAAATTAAAACATATTTTCCCATGGTCCATAACACTCATGTTCACCAAATTAGTTCATGTTATAAAACATCAAATCCCGGCTCTCAGGCCAAAACATGTGAAAACATAATCACCTGGCCACAAGGACCAAAAACCCGTACTCAATACCAGTACATCATCACAATCAATACCAATCAGCATTACTTACCAGTGCACAATAAATATATCAATCCAATCAATCCGCACTACTCACGAGTGCATAAAATATCACCAATCACATCTGCACTACTCACAAGTGCACAATCAATCAAACTGTACTACTCACAAGTGCTGCACTACGCGTAGGCCAATATCCAGTCACTCTCTCGGGAATAAACACCTCTGGGCTCAACCCCCTCGGGCTCAGTCACCTCTGGGCGAACACATCCCCAGGATCAGACACCTCCGAGTGGTACATCCAGGCTCAGTATCATCCGAGAAGCTGACTACCATAGGATCAACTCCCGATCCTACAATCACATCCCCCAAGCTCCGGTCGTCTGGGTAATCCCCCCCCAAGCACCGACCGTCTGGGAATATCACAATCACAATGAACACCATCCCGGGAATTACATCCCAAAACATTTCAATCAAATCTTGACTTCATACCAAGTCAAGGTCATTCTCAACTGGGTCTCAAGCCCAAAATACTTTTTACACATAAACCGTTAAAATCACATTTAAATCAATAGAATAATCCGGAAATCATCATTGACTCACCCACCAAGTCAAAACATCATTTTAGAAATCATTTAGACTCCGGGCCTAGCCCAAAACATCATTTGTACGTACCTCGTAAAACGTGCCCGAAAGGACTGATTAAAATAATCATAAAATCACAAAAATCATTAATTTCATCAAATTCACAAGTGACTCCAAAACCGAGTCAAAATCACTATTCACTTGGGTTATCATGCCCAACATATCATTATCACGCAAATCCTTGCGTTGCAACCTCCGTTGCCATTTTCACACAAATCCACAAAATTGACCCTCGACTCATTCCCGAGTCACCACATCATCTTTCAATCCATGACTCAATAATCCGAGTCCAAACATTATTTTCAATCAATTTCAATCCCGGACTCATAAACCAAGTCCAAACATTATTTTTACCAAATTTCGTAATTTCTCGAAAATCGCCCAAAATAATAATATAATAATCATAAAACCGAGAAATTACCGGATTGAAACACAAATCATGCCCAAGCATATAAAATCATATAATAAGGCATTAGAAATCATATATGCATGCATCACGGTTAGAAAACAAAGTCCACTCACACACACCGTCCAAAACGGTCCGTTTCCGAGCTGCACGTTTTTCCGTAAAATCTGGAAATCACAACTCCTGTCCAAAATCATTATAGAGGGTTACTAACATCTCAAAATATATCATATAATTTTCCCCAGTTTTTCCGGGATTTAAATACGTATTTTTAACGTAATACAAAACTTCGGATACGCGGAACATTATCGAAACAATATCCGATTTCACCGAAATCAACGTCAAAATGTTCGTTACACTGAGAGGATCAAAAGTCATGTTGACCTCACCTTGAGACTAGGCCGGACGCGCCCCCACGCGCCGCCGTGAGTGGCTGCGCGTGAAATCCACGCGCCTGCTACAGTGTCACCGTCCCAACCCGTTTGTCTGTAAAACGGGCCATTTAACCCGCGAGGCGACCCGGTTTGTTTTCTGTCAATTCGACATTGATTCCACCAATTGAACATTCAGTCAGTTTCGATTCAAGTCTAATTAGGGTTCTGTGGACTTAATTACAAGCAACATTACCTCTAACCTCACGATCACAGATGATCAATCGAAGAACATCCGTCCACTGTTCATCCTTCGAAAACCATCAAAGCTTCTTGATTTCGTTCAATTGATTCACCAGTAAGCTTCAATGGACTCAGGTAAGTATTTTCCCCAACTCAATTGCATCAATTCGTGGCTCAAACGCCACGACTCAAACTCGAACATCCGTACACTGTGCATCCATGGAGCTTCATCAATCTCCAGTGTTTCCCTTCAATTGGTGAACCCAGAAGCATCGTGGGATCTTCAGGAACACAATCCCCACATCAATTTCGTCAATCAAAGCCTCAATTCCCTCGACTCAACCTCGAGATTTCTGAAAGTTTCCTCCCTCAGTTCTACCTCAATTCGACCTCAATTCCACTTAGTTCCTTCTACAAAATGGATCGTAGTAATCCCAGAAGACAGAAACTGAACCCAATTTCGATCAACAAGGCTCAATTCATCCAATTTGATTTTTCCTCCCAAAAACCCAATTTCGAATTCCTAGTTTTTAGCCACTCTCAACCTCCCGTGTTTACCCAGTTGAGTTAGTCTCAACAAACACTCGATTTTGCCCTCAAAACCAGTTAGGAATGGCAGCAAACACTCTCCAATTCTGCTGCTCAATGCTCACGGGTAAGAAGAACAAAGAAGGAGAAAATTAAGGAGAAAATGGAGGAAATGATGAAGGATAAATGATGATGTTGTAATGATGGTGTTGGGAGGGAAACATGGACCAGATTTCAGGGGATGGGTGACACTTGTCACTCATCCGAATGTGTACAGTCACCGGGTACTGTTCATATTAAAATATTATTTTAATCCCGGTTCGTTCGGTTAATCGAGTCCGATTCCGTGACCATAACTTCGTCGTCGAATCTCCGATTTCGGCATGCCGCCTGTCGTTGGATTCGTATCGACGAGACCTACGTAACGGTCCTTGGCCCTCGTCCATCGGACCTCCCGATCAAAAAGTCAACATTTGGCCCCTAATATGCCAAATTACCAAAATACCCCTCAACTTTCGAACATCATAACTTTCACCTCGAATGTCGGAATCGAACGTGCCACCTGTCTATGAACTCGTAACGTCCCGAACTACGTCACAGTCATCGGCCAAAGTCCATTTGACCGCCCGAACTAAAAGTCAACATTTTGCCCACGCTAGGGGCAAAACGGTCATTTTGCACGTTTCGTCCGATTTCACTCAACTAATCCCCGATTAGTCATTCTAAATCATGATTAATTAATATTCAATCCCGATATTCAGGACGGGTCATTACAACCTTCCCTCCTTAAAGAATTTCGTCCCCGAAATTCCAACTACTTGTATTCCACATCCACCTCGTGGAAAACAAATGGGCCTCTCAACACGTGTACACCTGTACACCCACTAGCCAATGCAGAACTCGTCTGCACTCAGACGTCACATCACAGATGCACGTCGTACTGACTACACTCGACCACCCTGAGTGAAAATGAATCACCAGAAATTGGCAATGTCGTCACTAAGCTGACTCCTTCAGCCTGACGGCCCCACGTAGTCACTAATGTGCCCTGACATCCGCTCTCATAGAGAGTCACCAAAACTCACTTGTCAGTCCATGCTAACACCACAAGCCAAACTGTCACCACCAAGCTTTACCACCCTAGTAAAGCGCCAATCAGTAACAAATCAGTGACAACACATCAAACCACCACGTCCGTCAATGTAGCACAAGATCAACAACACGATCTCCCCTCGCAGGGCAAACTCAATCCTGCGACAAATATCAACAGCAGTATCCACAACTGTCACCCCTTCAGCGATCCCAGATGCTGGTAAGGTCACGACAAGGTAACATTTCGCCGCAAAGCAACTTGCGGTCACACTAACCACCAACTCACTCATCCTGAGTATATGCATACCGTCATCACACTCAAACAGACGGTGTAACTGGAACACATTGAACACCAGCATAGCAGTGATCACACAACTCAACACTAGAGTTATACTAGCCAACCATGGCTCAGAGCACCTGCTCAAACAATCACTGCAATCATCAGAATCAATCTGCCCAGTGCATCGTGTTCAATGTCCAGTTCACGTTCACAACCCATCCAATGGTATCAGGATTAAGCCGACTACTAACACGTTCACCAACGTACTACTGGTATAATCCGTATATCGTCACCCGACACCACAAGTCTGCAAAGTATCGTACCCCAAACCATAAACAAGGTACATACATCTATCTATTGACAAGACTACAACCACCTAGGTCATAGCCAAACATGTTCAAATAATGGAGTCCATTTGCCCAAACCAGCAAGAGACAAATCGAAACTCCACCCATCAACTAGTTCCAATTCCAAATTCGAATCCGCAATTTCGTAAGAAATCCCGAATCCGAACCCATACATCACATTTTTAATTCATGTCCAAATCCGAATCCGAAATCATTATTCCGTAAGCTAGCATTTGGAATAATCATTCCGCACCCAAATCCAGTATTCCACTTTCAAGTTCTAAAATCGAATCCTGAATCGTCACCCAGAAATTCGATTCCAAAACCCGAAATCTCGTTCACGTCCACTCGGACACACCAAAACCGAACCTATCGGTTACCCATTTATTATACTCGGTTGACTTCATAAGGAAGCCAATCCAACAACTACACGGTTAAGGTTGACAAAATTCGATCACTTCAGAAACCTACTCACTCGTGTAATATACCACAAAGGGCCCCACTTCGAAAAGAAGTTCAGTCCCGTCATTTACGATTCACATACCGGAGTAAGAGTGACAAACTCTCTACCCAACTGGATCATCAGGATCACGGTCCAGATCCATCACTACGTCAGCTGGCCATGAACATCACGATCCTAGATCGTCACAATGCCCAATGTCCATGACATCACAAACCCGATCCACCTAGGGAAAACCAAGGATGATCCCAAAACAATAACACCAATAGTCATCCCCGGGTCAAGTTTATTCTGGGCCCAACACGCCCATCTACAAACCAAACTGTGAACAAAAACAACCATCCGGACCCACACTAGTCCGACACACCCAAAACACATGATACAATATTACAACACAAATGGACAATACAAACCATTTACAAGGTATCACGAAAACATGTATCAATACGATTATTCCGACCTACGGTCAAGTCGATCGGGGCAGTTCCTTCGTAAATGTCCAAGTTTCCTACAAAAGTGACAAGTGGCAGTGCTGAGGCGACTTGCCCCACCACGCCGCTTACTTATCGACTGGGTTGAAGTTCCACCCGTATGAATGCCCACCGAGGATTGCGACACAAGATTATGAAGGCTAACTCGCTTCGTTGTTTCCTGACTCATCTGTTCAGTATCCTGACGCTCTCGGCGTCATCCAGAGCCCAAAGATTGTTCTGGCACAGATAAAATAGTAGCCTCCACTTGGATAGCAGCATCCGATAATTCCCTCAGGGTAGAATACGAGCCAACAGTTACAGCACCTCGTAACTCATTCCTCAATCCCTGCTCAAACCTTCGACACTTATCCTCCTCAGTAGCCACATACAGAGGAGCGAAACTTGATAAGTGCAAAAATTGCTGTTCATAATCGACCACTGACCGATTCCCTTGCTGCAATTGGAGAAACTCAACCTCCTTAGCGTTCCGAAATGAGCGAGGATAAAACTGATCCAAAAATCGCTCTCGGAATGCATCCCATGCCAAGGTACGGGCATCCCAGCCAGTCAACTGTAAACTATGCCACCACCTATAAGCATAGCCATCCAAGAGAAAAGTGGCTAAGGGTACCATGTCCTCCAGGGGACATATCATAACCTCAAAAATCCTCTCCAATCGCGTAAGCCAATCTTCGGCACCATCCGGTCCCGAATCACCACGAAACACAGTGGCTCCCAACCGTCGAGCTCGCTCAATATCTGGGCCTTTACTAACACTACTCTCGCCCCTCCCATCTTCAGACCGTGTACGGGACGCACGACTCGGAGGCATGACGTATCAACAGAAATCAAGAACCAAATGCTCTGATACCAATTTGACAGGACCCGTCCCAACTGGACGTCAAAAAAACCGTACCCGGTCCTGCTCCCGTCTGACAAGTCAACTAAAGGTCTGAAACTCCCCTTCAGTGCTTGCCAGACAAGGGATGTTTGCGCAGATTTCTGTTGCTGTCACTGCCTCACGAGCAGTCCCGAACGTCGTACCACGGCCTGGAGGGTCACAAAACAGAAATGGTGTGAGTGGACAAAAATGACCTCTTATAAAAATCTTACCCTCCAGTTTTCACAAACTTGCATGCATATCGTAAAACATGAGTGACCGATAAAATTAAAACATATTTTCCCATGGTCCATAACACTCATGTTCACCAAATTAGTTCATGTTATAAAACATCAAATCCCGGCTCTCAGGCCAAAACATGTGAAAACATAATCACCTGGCCACAAGGACCAAAAACCCGTACTCAATACCAGTACATCATCACAATCAATACCAATCAGCATTACTTACCAGTGCACAATAAATATATCAATCCAATCAATCCGCACTACTCACGAGTGCATAAAATATCACCAATCACATCTGCACTACTCACAAGTGCACAATCAATCAAACTGTACTACTCACAAGTGCTGCACTACGCGTAGGCCAATATCCAGTCACTCTCTCGGGAATAAACACCTCTGGGCTCAACCCCCTCGGGCTCAGTCACCTCTGGGCGAACACATCCCCAGGATCAGACACCTCCGAGTGGTACATCCAGGCTCAGTATCATCCGAGAAGCTGACTACCATAGGATCAACTCCCGATCCTACAATCACATCCCCCAAGCTCCGGTCGTCTGGGTAATCCCCCCCCAAGCACCGACCGTCTGGGAATATCACAATCACAATGAACACCATCCCGGGAATTACATCCCAAAACATTTCAATCAAATCTTGACTTCATACCAAGTCAAGGTCATTCTCAACTGGGTCTCAAGCCCAAAATACTTTTTACACATAAACCGTTAAAATCACATTTAAATCAATAGAATAATCCGGAAATCATCATTGACTCACCCACCAAGTCAAAACATCATTTTAGAAATCATTTAGACTCCGGGCCTAGCCCAAAACATCATTTGTACGTACCTCGTAAAACGTGCCCGAAAGGACTGATTAAAATAATCATAAAATCACAAAAATCATTAATTTCATCAAATTCACAAGTGACTCCAAAACCGAGTCAAAATCACTATTCACTTGGGTTATCATGCCCAACATATCATTATCACGCAAATCCTTGCGTTGCAACCTCCGTTGCCATTTTCACACAAATCCACAAAATTGACCCTCGACTCATTCCCGAGTCACCACATCATCTTTCAATCCATGACTCAATAATCCGAGTCCAAACATTATTTTCAATCAATTTCAATCCCGGACTCATAAACCAAGTCCAAACATTATTTTTACCAAATTTCGTAATTTCTCGAAAATCGCCCAAAATAATAATATAATAATCATAAAACCGAGAAATTACCGGATTGAAACACAAATCATGCCCAAGCATATAAAATCATATAATAAGGCATTAGAAATCATATATGCATGCATCACGGTTAGAAAACAAAGTCCACTCACACACACCGTCCAAAACGGTCCGTTTCCGAGCTGCACGTTTTTCCGTAAAATCTGGAAATCACAACTCCTGTCCAAAATCATTATAGAGGGTTACTAACATCTCAAAATATATCATATAATTTTCCCCAATTTTTCCGGGATTTAAATACGTATTTTTAACGTAATACAAAACTTCGGATACGCGGAACATTATCGAAACAATATCCGATTTCACCGAAATCAACGTCAAAATGTTCGTTACACTGAGAGGATCAAAAGTCATGTTGACCTCACCTTGAGACTAGGCCGGACGCGCCCCCACGCGCCGCCGTGAGTGGCTGCGCGTGAAATCCACGCGCCTGCTACAGTGTCACCGTCCCAACCCGTTTGTCTGTAAAACGGGCCATTTAACCCGCGAGGCGACCCGGTTTGTTTTCTGTCAATTCGACATTGATTCCACCAATTGAAAATTCATTCAGTTTCGATTCAAGTCTAATTAGGGTTCTGTGGACTTAATTACAAGCAACATTACCTCTAACCTCACGATCACAGATGATCAATCGAAGAACATCCGTCCACTGTTCATCCTTCGAAAACCATCAAAGCTTCTTGATTTCGTTCAATTGATTCACCAGTAAGCTTCAATGGACTCAGGTAAGTATTTTCCCCAACTCAATTGCATCAATTCGTGGCTCAAACGCCACGACTCAAACTCGAACATCCGTACACTGTGCATCCATGGAGCTTCATCAATCTCCAGTGTTTCCCTTCAATTGGTGAACCCAGAAGCATCGTGGGATCTTCAGGAACACAATCCCCACATCAATTTCGTCAATCAAAGCCTCAATTCCCTCGACTCAACCTCGAGATTTCTGAAAGTTTCCTCCCTCAGTTCTACCTCAATTCGACCTCAATTCCACTTAGTTCCTTCTACAAAATGGATCGTAGTAATCCCAGAAGACAGAAACTGAACCCAATTTCGATCAACAAGGCTCAATTCATCCAATTTGATTTTTCCTCCCAAAAACCCAATTTCGAATTCCTAGTTTTTAGCCACTCTCAACCTCCCGTGTTTACCCAGTTGAGTTAGTCTCAACAAACACTCGATTTTGCCCTCAAAACCAGTTAGGAATGGCAGCAAACACTCTCCAATTCTGCTGCTCAATGCTCACGGGTAAGAAGAACAAAGAAGGAGAAAATTAAGGAGAAAATGGAGGAAATGATGAAGGATAAATGATGATGTTGTAATGATGGTGTTGGGAGGGAAACATGGACCAGATTTCAGGGGATGGGTGACACTTGTCACTCATCCGAATGTGTACAGTCACCGGGTACTGTTCATATTAAAATATTATTTTAATCTCGGTTCGTTCGGTTAATCGAGTCCGATTCCGTGACCATAACTTCGTCGTCGAATCTCCGATTTCGGCATGCCGCCTGTCGTTGGATTCGTATCGACGAGACCTACGTAACGGTCCTTGGCCCTCGTCCATCGGACCTCCCGATCAAAAAGTCAACATTTGGCCCCTAATATGCCAAATTACCAAAATACCCCTCAACTTTCGAACATCATAACTTTCACCTCGAATGTCGGAATCGAACGTGCCACCTGTCTATGAACTCGTAACGTCCCGAACTACGTCACAGTCATCGGCCAAAGTCCATTTGACCGCCCGAACTAAAAGTCAACATTTTGCCCACGCTAGGGGCAAAACGGTCATTTTGCACGTTTCGTCCGATTTCACTCAACTAATCCCCGATTAGTCATTCTAAATCATGATTAATTAATATTCAATCCCGATATTCGGGACGGGTCATTACAGGAGTCCCACGAGCACCGTGGTGGGTGACGGTTCTCACGGCGGCGCCGGAATCGAAAGGTAATTTCTTTTACCCTGTTTTTCGTGGATTTTCATTTGAAGAGTCGTGGACCTAGAGCTAGAATCGAAAGGTTTGGTGAGTGAAGGGAGGTTTAGGGAGGTCCTAGGAGTTGTTTGTGGTGGTTGCCGTGACGGGAGGTTCACGGTGGGTGGTGGTTCGACGGCGGGTCCTCTGTACCCTGTTTTAGCCGTGATTTTCAAACTTGAAGTCGTGGACTTCGGGGATGAATCGACGGATTCTGTGAGCTGGGTAGGACTAAGTAGGGTCCTAGGAAGGTGCTGGTATCACCACCGTGAAGGGGGAAGCAGTGGACGGCCGGGAAGGAAAACAGAGCTCACGGGCAGTGATTTTCGAGGTTGAAGACGAGGGGTTTCAGGCCGTGATTTCTGGATTTTAGGACTGGGTTTGGTTGCAGGGGACTGGACGAAGCTATTGGTATTGAAATGGGGAAGAATGGTGGAGGAACGGAGGAGAACCGGTCACGCCGGTTCAACACAGTTGAACCGGGTGACTCGAGGTTGAAGATACACTGTAGCAGGCGCGTGAGGCCCACGCGCAGCCACTTTGGGCGGCGCGTGGGGGCGCGTGGGGAGGAATCCGGTCAAGCGTCCAACATGAGTTTAGCCCTAAATGTCCTAAGGAATCCAATGGTACAGTTTTCGGGTTAATCGGACGGTGTTACGGAATGGTTCGGGAATCCGTACGGTTTAGGGTTTAGGATTAAAATATTATTAAATTCCCGAAAAATTGGGGAAAATAGGGAAGGTATCCTTGATGTTATTGTGACCCTATTTGGTATCTATTGACAGGACGGGAGACACCAGAGACGGTTGAGGAGCGCACGGAGCGCGAGTGACGTGTTGTAAACTGTGAGTGGACTCTTTCTTACTTCCGAGCATGCCAAACTGTTTTAATTACTGTTTTATGATTTCTATGTGTGTTTTTATGTCCTGATGATGATTCTACGTGATTGAGATGTTTGCACGTTTTTCGAGACGTTTTCGGGATTTTGCACGTTTTTCGAGGAAAAGCGGGTTTTCAGAGTTTGATGTTATAATTCAGAAATTTAACCTAAAAACGTTTTCTGATGATGGTAAATAGGTTGTGGAATATGATTTGGGATTTTCCTATGGTTTGTTATGAACATGAATCTTTTTCCGGATTTGGGTTCGGAATGTCGGTTCTGAACGCCGGAAGGGCTTCGAACCGGGGATTTCGAATTCGGATTTGGCGATGGATTTTGAATTGGTTTTACACTGGATATGGATTGGATTTGCTGGATCTGGATATGGGTTTAAAGACCCGGATTGATATTGATGGGGGACGGGCCCGGATTGAGTTTAAAGACTCGGGAGTTTAAAGACTCGGATATTACGATATTACCCCCATAGGCCTATTGAGTTTAAAGACTCGGGAGTTTAAAGACTCGGATTTATATGTGAGGCCTGGTTGAGTTTAAAGACTCGGATAGGTCCAGCAGGTTTGATCGGGTTATACTCTGGTTTCTTATGATTGGTTTTATATTGTTTCTGTTTCTTAGGATGTTTCATATTAAGACTTTTCTAATACTTCATTGGCATGCCTGGTTTTAAACCGGAGGGAACAAATGATTTTATTTCCTTACTTTGATTTGCTGGTAAACGGTTTTAAAACTTTCATTCTTTTTGGTCCACTCACACCTTTTGTTTTTAATTTCCCTCCAGGTCGTGGTGATAGCGCTGGGGTGAACGTTGAGGCAGATATCGAGGCATAGGGCTTCCGACGTTCTTCCGTTGCGGACTTAGACTTGTAGGACTTTTGGTGCCCATTTTGTAGAACTATGCTCTGACTTACTGTTGTATATATTTACTCCTTCGTCTGATGGTTATGCTTATAGTTATATTAAGTTTATTTTTGGTATTGTAAGTGTGATTGTCAGACGGGAGCAGGGTTCATCCTGAGTATCGAGGTGATATTTGGGACGGGTCCTGACACTAACCACGTCCTAACCTCGAAGAATCACGGCCGGAAACCCGCCGTTCACGGCCTCGAAACAGACGGCCCGTAGCCCCTGTTTTGGCCGCCGGCCGCCCAGGTCCACCCCGGTCACGGCGTTCATCTTAAACGACGTCTAAGACCCTCCTGAACTTCACCCTAACCTCCTTATCCCTCGACTCTACGCCCAAGTCCACGACTTTGCATTTGAAGTTCACGGCCAAACAGAGTACAGAGTACTCTCCGTCGACTGGGCTCCGCCGTGTACGCCTCCGTCACGGCGACCGTTCCACACCATTCCTAGAACCTCCCTGAACACTACTGCACTCACCAATCCCCTCGATTCTCACCCTACCTTCACGACTTTTGAAATTAAAATCTACAGGAAAACAGAGCAAAAGAAGTTACCCTTCGATTCCGGCGCCGCCGTGAGAACCGCCACCTACCACGGTGCTCGTGGGACTCCCCGTAGCCTCCTGAGTCTCCTAGTGGCTTGAATCGATCCACCACACGGCACATCAGCCACCACCGTCCACCGTCTCCTCTGTTTCCTCCAAACTTCAGCCGTCCACCGCGTCGCCTCCGTGCACAGTTACAACTCCAAACCACGATCACCAGCTCCTCCTTGCCTCACTGTCCCTCTCTCAACTCACTCTTCACTCTCCCTTGCACTGAATCGATCACCGCCTCACCCAACTCTTCTCTCTGTTTTCTGTGTTCTTCGAAGGTGTGCACGGTTCAAATGAGGGTAAAGTGTGGCCGTGCACACTTGAGAACATAATGGAACCATCCAATCCCCTGCACGTGTCCACCATCCAAAGGCTAGCCCAAAAAAATCTCTGCCACTTGCCCTTATCTGATTGGGCTGAGGGAAAATGACCAAAATACCCCTCCTGCACAAATTACCATTTTACCCTCATACTTTCCAGACCCGTATCTTTCCCGTCCGACGTCCGATGACAGCGTGCCGCCTGTCGTTGAACTCAAGACGTCGAGACCTATCTACCGGTCCTCGGTCTACGTGAAAATCACAAGTCCTCCAAAAAGTCAACATTTCCCTCGTTTACTCAAAATTACGGTAACGCCCCCAAACTTCCGAACGTCATAACTTTTCCTCCGGTTGTCCGAATCGAGCCTGCCACCTGTCTACGGACTCGTGACGTCCTAAACTACGTCACAGTCAAGGGCTAACACTCAACCAATCGGTAATTCAAAAAGTCAACTTTTCGTCTACTATTCACAAGGGAAAAATCGTCCATTTACACAAAATTTTACAAAATTACCTTTTTACCCTTCCCGAAGGTACGGGTTGTTACATCATGACACATGGTCTTCACTCTCCCAAGTTCGAACAGTTCAAACGCAATCTTCTGCTTCGTCTCTCTCGCATCAGATTGAGGGAGGGTGTTAAGGGATGAGCTGTTAGCTGTTAGCATTTAGTTAAGTTAGTTAGCACAGCTGTAGGAATCAGTTGCATTGACAGCTGTAGGCTAGTGACAGCTGTACAAAACGGTTAGAAGGCTACTCTACTATATATATGTATGTACATTGTATGAGAAACGTGTGAATGAGATTACAAAAGATTCCTCACGATTACAGCTCTCCTTTTCCTTACTGATCTCTCTCCTTTCCCTCTTGTTCTCAAATTCTCTGCTCTCTCAGATTCCTAACCTCTTCTTCAAGCTACTTCAATCTAGAATCCATGAAACCTTTCAATACAATGGAATAAGAAAAAGATGAATTTTTTTCGTATAGAGAAGTTGGTAGGATATTATGGATTGGATTAGAGTATTATATTATTGAACTCGTGCATATATATGGTCTTACGTACAGACATGAGATGTATTAATTAACCTCATCAAACTTGACTCTCAAGAAAAAGCAGCAAGCCTGTTTCAATATTTCATAATAAATTTTAAATTTTAACTTTTTTTTTAATTAAACAAATTGATGTTCTTTATATTATTGACTTGATCACTTCTTTTTTTTATGCAACTTTTTTTCCGGCCGGCAGCTGGTTAAATGTATGAAGACTTAATTGAAAGTGTGTGAGAGAGTTACTGAGCAATCACTAATTAATCAGAGAGTAAAGGCATCCATGATAAACATATATAATATAAATTCCTTTTTGTGAATAAAGTAGGTATTATAAATATATATTTAATTAATATCAATTAGAATTCAAAAAAATTCACCGTACACTTGATCAGTACATAAAAATAGATAATATACAATGATAAAAATATCAACGGTTAAATTTATAAAAATATCGATTAATTAAAAAAAATTGGAAATTTAGTTTAAAAGTTTAAAAATTTGAATGAAATTTTAGAAAAAAATGAAGTACTCAATAATAATATTATATAAAACATGGAAATTAAGGGATATTTTGCTTCCCTCCCTATTTTTATGTCAAAACCCCTTAAATACAGGCATATATATTCTTGGAAATATTACATATTTATCTTTCCTCCTATTTTGATATCCCAAAATATAAATATATCGACAAAATTTTTACAAATGTTAAATATATTTTCATTCGATGAAATATACATTAGCTAGTAACATTATAACCAAAATCTTTGTGTCTGCCACATTTCTTTTGTAGGGACATGTAACTTTTGAATATATAGGGAGAGATGCCCTAACATGCTCATTCTTCAAAGGTACTTTCAAAGTACGTATGCCTTCAAAAAGTAAACTCATTCAGTCACTTTATATATCCACATTGAAATAGAGAAGTTGTTCATATTTTTCAACGTGGTTATATCATGAAATTGAGATTATAGAGTTCAATCATGCAATGATCGAGGATTAATAATATCTTTGACTTATTATGATCCTATTAATAATGAAGATAATATTGTAACGCAAGATTAAACGTTGTAACAAAATATTGGAAGTTGGTGCAGCTCATGAGCGTTGATATATATAATTAATTATATTAATACGTTTTAGTTAGGAACTTAGGATGTTATTTGCTACTTAATTACGTCGCCCGATTTTTCATAATAAGTTTTTGTTTTTACTTTCTAAAGTAATTAAGGAACATCATTTAATTTCATTAATTATTAAGACGTAGATTCTATTATTTTTCTGATTCTCACGAGTTCATGGAGAAAATTCATAATAATTTTTTGTTTTTACTTTCTAAAGTAATTTAAGGAACATCATTTAATTTCATTAATTATTATGACGTAGATTCTATTATTTTTCTAATTCTCACGAGTTCGTGGAGAAAATTCATAATAAGTTTTTGTTTTTACTTTCTAAAGTAATTTAAGGAACATCATTTAATTTCATTAATTATTATGACGTAGATTCTACTATTTTTCTAATTCTCACGAGTTCGTGGAGAAAATTGTAAGAAGAGATTGATGAGAAAGAAAAACATAGTGTTGTATGCAAAAAAGAACAACATAGTGATTAAGGTATATGGAAGTCATGATCGATCTAGTTCCAACAATTTCTAACCTACCATTTGACAGAAATATATAATTGAGACGTGATCTCACAACTTCAAACCAATACAAATATCCGATGATGCAATGTTAATTTAACAAAATTAAAAGTTCATTAAAATTTAAATATAGACAAGATATATACAAGAAAAATGGATACGTACGTAGAAAAAAAAGCTACGTATATAATACTATATAAGTTAAAGAGCAAACTATATATACAAACGTTTTTTTTATATAAATATACACACACGTACGTTATACGGTCCATCCATTCAATAATATATGAGACTGTTTATTCAATTAACGTGGACATGCAAATGCAATTAAAGAATCAGAAAGGCATTTGATCATAAGAGATGTTTCCAATAATGTTTAGACAAATGAAAGATTAATTAATTAAGAAAAACCTTAGATTCAAATACAAATGATGCATTCATTTGAAAATCCTGGGCCTGTACCTTCACCTCTTCTTCTTTGCGATCGAGTACTGAATTGAACTTCATGCTCATTGGTTGCCCTATTCTTGGCTCAAAATTATAGCATGCAATTTCAGAAAATCTTCAGACTTGTCCACTCATTGATTTTATGATTTTATCGTTATTATAATTCTTTATGTTCTTAAAATATTAGGAAAAAGTACTTTAATTTATCGATCCGCTGAAAATTTTGGAGACGTTAAATTCGTTATAGGCTGCCATGGCAGCCTTCACATGGAAACAAATGCTCGTATTTGTGACCGACTGAAAAAAATGTTGTATTTTGTAGAAGAAGAAAATATAATATGAGCATAACAATGATGCATCGAATAAAGCTACTTGCGGCTTGTGGATATGTTTGTAAAATATAGAACTAAAGACAACAACAAAAAGAAATGCACGTTTCCATATATAGAATGCTTTTAAATTTTTAATTACAGTGACTCATCGAATTTAGCTACAACAATCAAAATATCGATATCGACGGATATATTTTTAGTTAAATTTACGGATATCTCGTCCAAAATATCGATATCGTTTATGGTTAATAAAAATGACGGAAATTCGATCTAAAAGTTGGAAATTTAGAATGAAATTTTAGAAAAAACTTAAGTACCCAATTATGATTATATATGACTAATAAAAACTATAAAATGGATTTAATATAATAAATATATGATGAATAATATGATATAATAGAGTTCTGCCGATAATTAATAATATAAAATTTTAAACATAAACATAAATTGAAGTAAATTACTATAATTGAATGTTAACATAATTAAAAACATAAAAAAAATTGTCAATGGAAGAAAAATTATAAAATGAGTAAATATATTTAAAATTGGAAAAAAATGATGAAAAAAATAGAGTCAATCTTTATTCAAAAATTGAAAAGAATCCATATATTTAAAATTGGAAAATTGGAAAAAAAAGGAAAACATTTGGAAAAAATGAATTTTAAAAAAAAAAACAAAGGGGCATCCTGGATTCAAACCTAAACCCCTGGTCATTTAAAGGGAAGGGCATAAGTGCCCAACCAACTCAACTAGCCCAATATAATTGAAAATGTAACAACGGTATAATATATAAAGTATACTACACTAACTCTCTTAACATGTCTCCTTCTTCTTCCTGCGGGTCTGCCATTTGGATTTTTCGACCCAGCGGCATGACTCGATTGGAATTCGCATGTTTTACGTCCGATTTTCATGAACTTTGATCCTATGTCGATCGATTTAATCAAATAATGAGATATATGAGCTTAAAACAAGACAAAATGTCGAAAATTCGCTCAACTTTTTCCCCCACCCCTTATGTGCCGTATGCCAATTTTAGCGAAATTTCGCCGATAATCTCTTATTTTTTCATCCATGCAAGGGAGTCTTGAGTAGTGACTAGTGACTAGTGACGAGCGAATATCTTTTCTAATGAAAACAAATCTTGAGTAGAAAAAATGTAGGATTACGAGCATAACAATGCAGAAGTTGTGCGTTACGTAAATCGGCGGTGATGATTCTGGACCTGCATGTATCAGTACAAGATACACATGTACAACGTTAAAAATAAATATATTGACACTTAAATGTTGTCTCTTTATTAGTGTTGGAAGAAATTTCGACACTTTCTCATCAAAGTGTCGACCCATTTTTGCCAATTTCGCAAAACGTGTTGATTTTATATCGGCACTTTTTTTTATAATTTAGTAACAGAAAGTGTCAATGCATAACGATAATTTTCCTATAAATTGGCAAAAAAGTATAAATATGTATCAAATTTTTTTCTATAACTTGACAAAAAATGTTGATATGTATCTAAAGTTTTCTTAATTGGCAAAAATATCAATACATATATATCGACATTTTTCCTAAAACTTGACAAAAAATTACTATATATATCGATGCTTTATTATAACTGGACAAAAAGTGTCAATAAATATCAACATTTTACAACTTTGTAAAAAATGTCCATACATATTAATTGATTTTTTTTTTAAATAAATGGGTTTCAAATATTGTATCAATTTATTATGATTTTTTCAACTATGGCTTGTTTGATAAGTATGCATAAATTGGATTTAACAACTTATCAAATTCAATGTATTTTGAATGTGAAAATTTGTGTACTTCTATTATAAATTGGTTATAAGGGAGTACAACTGGAATTAGAAAATATAAATTTCCTTCTATTTTTAATGCTATTTAATCCACCGACCAAATAAAAAATACATCCATTTTTAATCACAAATACAATGAATTTGTCCTGCTATCTAATCTATTCCAATCCAATTTCACTCACCAAACACGATCTTTATGACTAATCATATCCCAGCAATCGCGAATATGTTAAGACTGCCGAAATATGCTAATATGTTCGGTACTATCGCTCGAAAACCTTAATAGAGCGCAAGTAGCACAATACACTAGATTAATGGTCGACTAACCTAAGTACTTTGTCACAAAGTACCTGCTTTCAAATTCTACACTTAAGAAACAATTTCAATATCTTCAAGAATACTTATCTGTACCTCCATCCGACCACCATGCAAAACGACTTCCGGTTCCATCAAGAAACTGATCCGTATACCACCCCTTGGCCTGCAGTTCAGATACAAATGGAAAGAAAACGACGTTCATCTTCTCATAAGCTTCTTGCATTGCACTAGAACTTGGCACACGAAAAGACTTCTCAATATCTGCGGCGTATGCAGCAACAAGCCACCCTCTCAATGCGTCTTCACCAGTAGCATTCTTCTCCAATATCCTGTCAACCGATTTGTTTCCATGATTTAGAAGAAACTTCTCGTCGAGGAATCTTTCTTTCAATTCACCAAGTTTTGAAGGCTTAATGACCTCATGGAAAGATCTTCCCACTTTTACATTTCCAGCATCTTCTATGAGTCTACCAGGAAATAAGAGATCTTCCCGATACCTCAGGTCAGCTGGGCTTGATATTTTTCCTGTCTTGACATAATCAGGCACAATCATAGCAGTCCTCTGCGGGTTCAATGTGTTAATAGGAGTTGCGCGCATTTCTTCAATGACACAGTATACATGCACCACTGAAAGAAGAGGCCCAACAACCATCTGCAAGGTGTTAAAGATCATTAGAAGCCTTTTCTTTGAAAACAATGTTAGAAATTTCCAACACCCGGTGACAAATGAACTCGGGAAGACACACTTAATGCAATCCTATTTTTGTCACTGCTTTCATAAACATGACATGAACCTTTCTTTTGGAATCACACAGTGAATTATATCATATACCTTTCCTTGCATCGATGAACAGACAGTAGATGCTAATTGAATCCCGGCTCCTATTCCAATGACATTAAACACAGTAGAGATTGCCTCCCCTTTGGCAAAGAGGTCACTAAGATTGCCCTCTTTTGCAAAAGCCGAATAAATTGGTAATCTCGTTGCTCTTGCTGCAGCAACTGCCATCCCCTGTTAACTTCAAAGGTAACAAACTTAACCATTGAGGCAATCTATGAAATGGTATCTTGGGATTAGAAAAGGGACTTAAATACCTTAAATGAAAATGGTATCAAATATGGAGAGTGCAATAAATTATATGACATAATTTACTTCTTACTTTGATCTTGATTTAAACAAGAACTTAATAAATAAAAAAATCAAATGTCTACGAGAAGTAAAGAAATTATAAAATGATCAAACAAAAGAGGAGGATTTCAGAAAATAAAGTGACTAACACATGTATCATGTATGCATCTGAGGTGAAAACAAATACCTTTGCGAAATTGCCTAGCCCTGCGACTTGGAGAAAAAGCTGTGGACACAAAGGAGAAAGAACTTCCAAGCCAGTGCCCACGTCATAGAGCACATCAGCTGTAAGAAGGAAATGTTATTCATTAAAAACCCGCTAAACTATCAATACCCAGAAAAAATTTAAAGTCACAGAAGAATCAAAGCTCCAGAACCAAAATACAAACCCAAAATTCTCCAACATTTAGGTTCCGAATCCATTTTAGCACCCAGATTACTACATATGAGCTTCCCCATGTGCTGCATCCCATCCTTTAGGACCTGCATGTCAAAAAGACAGAATTTGCTAATATTTGAAAATGAAAGTGAAGAATCCAGGTCACAATTTATCTCATACTCCAAAGAAACTTACAACTTACCCAGCTTACAACCGTTGCTTGTGCAGGGGTTGGTCACAAGCCTGCAGCAAACAGGAGTGACCGTAGAGGAGTAAGAGGGCAGCCAATGACCCAAACTACAATTATATGATGAATCTTAAAACAAGGATTTTATCAAATAAACAGATGGTATATTTACATACCTATTACATATATATGAACTAAAAGGCAACATATCAGCAATCCAAGGTGCTATATCTAACTGAAAATCTTATGTCCATGCAAGCAATATAACTTACAAATAACTAGTATTCAAGACTAACTACTATTCAAGACTTTAAAGGTGTCAGAAAAAGACCTGAGTCGAAAGCACGGACAGGGCTGCACTAGTTAAGTGCTGCAGTGCCCGGAATTGTGTATATCTGAGATACCCTTCATTGACACTGCAAGTGTAAAACTAAGTAATTGAACTAGAATTTGCACCATCCAATCAGAACAAATCAATACGTTACCTATATGGATATCCCGAGGGAAAAAACTTATTGACAAATGACTCGGCGACCTTGTGGAACACTGGTCTTGAGTCATCAAGAACCTTCACCTGCAAAACACTCAATGCAGGTCAAAAATAGTTTCCAAACTGCAAGAACAAATTCAACCTACCACACACAAACACAGACTTGCCAGCAGCTAGTTCAAGTCATCTGCTATCGAGTCCCAAATTCGAATCCCAAACCGACCCAAATTCCCAAGACAATGTATTAAATTTTACCAGGAATTCCAAAAAAAGCTTCTCTCTTTATCCCTTTGTTCAATTTAACACGAGCAACCCAACAATTACTCAGATAACCATAAGTGAAACCAACAGAACTCATACAACTATGTTGAAAAAGATGGAAACTTACAGAGAGTTGACCATTGGGGTCAAACTCGCAGCGGGAGGAGACTGCTTCAGAGGTTTCGATCCAGTACAGCGGCACCTCAGGGGGTGTAACTTTGTCTGGTTCCTTCTTCTGCATCTTTATTTTCTCCTATTGGATCAATGAGGGAAAGAAAGGGAGTGAGGGAAATAGTATTTGAGGGGTTAAGAAAAACCCAAGATCATGTCCATCACCCCATCTATAAGGTCGAAAATACAGGAGTACTCCCTCAAAGAAATCTCAGGGCTCAGCCTGAATTTTCATGAGAAGATGTTGAATCTAACATCTGTGTAATCTCCAGGTTTGAACCTGATATGGACACCATAGAAAGAGATTACTCAAGCTTAGCAAACCAAACCAGAAAAAACTGGCTAGAAGCAACCTATAGTGAAGAGCAACGAAAACTTTTGCGCAAACTTCATTATACCTTTATGATAGGAAATGGATTCAATTGCCGGTTCTTTACATGGTTCGAATGGTGTGCTAATAAGTATCCGAAAAAATTCTCATACTACTTTCAGTGCCTAAATACCATAGGGAATCCTTTTAAGACCTATACAACTTGTGATGGAAAAGCCGAAAGATCTGTTCACCCACCTCCTAAATCCATCAACATTAATTCCAAGGGAACCATAGCTTCGCCATATAAAGATGGCACACAAGAAGCCTCTGTCCAAGGTGGAGTTACTGCGGTCATACACCAAAATAACTACACCAATTTGTTTCTTCAATCTCTTGGAGAACAAACGACACGCATTGAAAATACGTTGAAAGACGGACCCAAGAATGGAATCCCTCGAGACCCTGGAATCTCTTCTTCCAACACCACTGAAAAGAGAAAAGAGAAAATCGATCAACCCATGTTTAAACCTGTTCCCGATCTTAAGGACTATAAGCTAGGCAATACTGATAGCTTTGTCGCAGCTATAGCCGATAGGTTAAAAACCATTAAGATCTCAGATCCAAACGGAAAAAAGGATCTTGAAAGCGTTAGGATCTGCCAGCGCGAGGCAAGGAAGTTCCGTAACCTTTCGTTTAAGGAGTCTTACAGCTCTTGTATGTTCATCCGTCCAAGGTGCTGGATTCTTCTTTAGTCAGTCAAAAAGCAGTTTACTGTCTTTGGCGAGGTCTTTGTAGAAATCGCCAACATAATTCAGACTGCCCAAAAACCGCTGCAGTTGCTTTTTTTCAAGGATTTCATCCGGGAATTTGTCTGCAAAAGCGATGGCACGATCTATCAGGAGAATAAGTCCATGATGAATATTATGTCCCAAGAACCTTATTTTTGTTTGAAAGAATTTCATCTTCCGTGCTGGCACCACTAAACCTGCAGTCTTAACCACTTTTAAGAAAATGTTGAGATGCTTAAAATGTTGGTCTAAAGAATGAGAGAAGACCAAAACATCATCAATATAAACAATCGTAAAAGTGGAATAAGGATTGAATATATCATTCATAATATGTTGAAATTCCGAAGGGGCATTTTTTAAACCGAAGGGCATAACGTTCCATTCGTAATGACCGAATGGGACATTAAATGCAGTTTTATACCTGTCATTCTCAGCAATTTGTATCTGCCAGTATCCTGATTTCATATCAAACTTAGAAAAGATGACAGCTTGATGCAAGCGTTCGAGCAGATTTTTCTTATTGGGGATCGGATATCTTATCCATCGAAGGGCCTTATTCAAGGGCTTGTAATTGATCACCAATTTGGGTGCTCATCTTTCGAGTTCTGGTGCGTTTTCAACATAGAACGCCGAACAGCTCCATGGAGAATAGTTTTTCCTAATCAACTTCTTTTTAAGAAGTTTATTGATTTCTTTCGTACAGATTTCCATCAATCTGCAGTTCATTTGGATGGGTCTCGCCTTAGTGGGGAAGAGATCGCCAGCGGGCTGAGATATATATATATATATATATATATTCGTGTGTGTAATTGTGAATCCAAGTAGATGTAGAGTGACATACGAGCAAGTTCATGGAGGGATCAGGGAAGGACTAAAATGGGCCTTCGTGTAAAGGGGATAAGAATCTCGGCGGCTGGATCGGAGGACCAACAAGCCTCGACCAAAAAGTCAAAAACGAGAAACGGTAAAGGATAATGCTACGCCAGCAACGGTGGTGTATTTGCTGGAGTTGACTATTTGAAAATTTTGTTAAAAGAAGGGTCAAAAGGCCAAGCCGCACGGCGTCGTTTGATGTAATGGCAACCTGAAATATTTGAGAATTTGGAGCTTTTTAAGCTCGTGATATCGCTTACTGCATTCATCTTCATTATGTAGTGTGTTCCATCTATTTTAAAATCAACCCTCATAAAAAAGAGATTCATGCCGAGTATCTATAATCTTATACCCGAACAACAATGCCTTAAGCTTAAATTAATAAGACTTCGTCAATAACACATTGTAATACCTTGTATGAAAAATTTCTCAAGGCAAATTGCTGAAAATATGTAACTTTTATCGACAATCTAAAGTTCTGAACCTATACTTCTTATCAGGTGAGAAATGGAAAAGAAAGCAAAAGAAACAATGTACATTTTTAACATTTCTCCTGGGAGTTTCAAAAAGGCCTAGAGATTACCATGACAAACAAAACTTGGTGAAACAACATAATTGATGCAGAAACAACTTTTTTTAAATACTTATACATAAGATTAATTACATAAGTCAAAATTGCCCGAGAAGGCATATGACTTTTGAGTTTTGAGAATCACAAGATTTCATAAACAAAAGCTATATCTAATCTCATGCAAAGCTGGTAAGGAAAGCACAACCGGCAATTACTCATTCACAGTGTCAACTCAGCAATTCAGCATCCTCTTCATAATCATAATCTTGTTCACTCGAAGGTCTAATTCTCTTCGCGTCCCTCGGCGCAGGCCTTCCCTTCTTTGGTTTCCCTCTGTGACATCAGTTATATATATCAAAGATTCATGTCAGGAGTTCGGACCTCAAACATACAGCAGCAATTACAACGGTTTTCTGGCTTTGAAAAAGTTCAACTAACGTTTCTAACATAAGATTTGAAACCTAGAGAAAGGATGGAGTACTTACTGTCCATTTGCATATATACTGCCTTTAGAACGTCCAGGACCAAAGTCTGATCTCCCATCTTCACAAAGGGAGAAAACCATTAAAAAGAGGTTGAAAGGATGTTATATATTTGCTAATTTAGGATTTACCATCTCGTGCAGCTAAGAGTTCTTCAGCCTGACAAACGCAAAAGAGAAATTACGTAAGTAAGAGAGCACATATTTATCAGCGTAATCTACACACATAATTGAAAGCACAAATTTTTAAAGACAGCAAGCACTGCCATGGAGCTATCACAAGCAAAGTGGTTTGTTGTTTGAACTTTTAAGTTCACATTCACTGAAGATAATATGAAATTACAACAATAAAAGATGAATACTACAGGTAAAGCCACCATAACATGAGTTACGGGACTTTTAAAGTTCGAAAACTTACTGCTGGTGACGTGACAGAAGATAAAGAGAACATCCTATCTTCAGGCTGAAATTTTCTAGAGCGCTTCAAGCTGCAGCCAAAAGTTTTGAAGACATTCCATTAATAAGTATATCGTATATAATCCAAAAATGGCAAACTTTTATCTGCTGCAGAAAACAGCAATTAAAGATATGTTCATTAAACATTCAATTCAGTTGCCTTTAGAGAAATGATAACAACCAAGTATCTCCCACCTTGGAAGTCCAAAGACATAAACTGGTGTCGCCCCAGTTAGAATTCAACAGGTAATTGATTCAAAGCTCCTAATATCAAATATGGAAATGACCATTCCATAAATATGGACTCAAACAATACGTCATTCTGTGAGTTTCCATCTATGGCTTTGGGTTGTTCATGGCTGAAATAGGGATCACTAGATAAGCTAATACTTCAGGTTTTAGCTGAAAATTGGCCGTTGCAAGAAACGACTCTGTGATAGCATCATATAAAAGAACTCATCTAGGTAGGCAAAAGATGGCCTGAAAGAATAATACATCAATGGCTTGATAATCTAACTCAGAGAAGAAGAGAACCAGAGAGAATATTGAATAATTAGAATATTCAACAGAGCATAGAGGAGATTGTTTAAAATTACCACACATTTCAACTGTCTACGCATAAAATCAGCAAGAGTTAATTAGTTAACGGAGGATAATCATCAATAACAGCGAACGAAAAAAGTGAGGGCACAGGGTATCTTAGCGACTTCTTACAAGTTAGTGTTTTTGGTTGATGATAGAAACCCTTCAAACCCTTTTAATACATTGCCACATTGAGTTGGATCCTGCAAATAACTGGTCTCCAAATCATATACCTGCATTGAAAAAAGACATTCCAGTAAAGAGATGCATCAGATATGCAGCTCAGCAGCAACAATAAAAAGAGACAATGAGCTCTCCATCCATAGATTATGCTGCGTTCCGAATCATTAAGAGAATAAAAACTTACCCATCACGAGTTTATACATCATATAACCTATTTATCATGCGCTACGTAATAAGAGAGGTCGAGAGAAAGGTAAAACCAAAAAATGTTCTTCAATTACAGCATTTCAAGACCACTTAAACGCATTTGTATAAACTACAAATAAAAAAATTAGAGGCACAACCAAAAATAAAGTTTTTCAATTTCAGCTGTATCCACATAAATGAACCTGATAAATCCGGAAACCAAGAGGACACATTCCTCAACCCTCAAATAATACAAGAAGAAAAAAAAAATATGAATTTTTAAAGAAAAAAATATAAAAACTGAACCTGTTTCTCAATGCTTCGGAGTTCGTCTTGCAGCTTGGCTCTCCTAGACAGAAGAGAAGCAAGCATTACGGATGGGTTATTGTTCGACTGTTTTTGTGCTGTCAGATATCAAACAGAAAATTTAAAAAGAAATCAAACTTTCATTGACAATAAAAATCAATAACGAAAAGTTTACTTATTTTGTAAATAAAATAAGTAAATCGCGTACCTTCTGAATCCATTATAAGCAGGTAATCATTCGAAAGCTGCCTAGAAACCTAATTTGCAGAACACAGAAAGCCCTAAATTCTGGGAAAAAGAAAACCCTAATCTTGGGCGCAAATTTTCAACCTAGGAGTACCACAAACCCAAATTTCACCCGCGACTAATAGCCTTCATCGGGTCGGGTGTGGATGCTCCAGGTCTTTGTTGTGGAGAGTCACGTGACAATGACACGTGAGGTTTCAAACACTGATCGGTTTTTTATTTAGGACTAGGAGACCACACATGACAATAGAACTAACTAAAAGGGTGAAGTTGAGTTAAGCGTCGTTTTTGTGTTGCACCCCAAATTATTAAGTCTTAAATATTTTGCGACCACAAGTTGGTCATATATATATATATATATATATATATTTGTATACAGTAAAATAATTATTTTACCATTTTTCGATCTATAGAATAATTTTTAAACATATATCATAATTGAAATTATTCAATTTTTAAATCATCATTCAATATTATCCAGCTCTATTTAACTAGAAAATATTGAGAGTTGCTTACTTATTCATATATATATCCAATAAATCATCAGTAATCGTAACATTTAAGATTCTCATAACGAACTATATTTATTTAGTTTATATCTATAAACAACTAAGGATTATTCAAACAGTTTCGATTATAATATATATATCAGGATTATTCGAGAAATTAAAATGGATGTTATATGCAAATATTATCCTAATATTAATAATAAATATAAAAAAGGAAAAAATATAATTATGTATTTGCTGTTTGCATGAGGTAATATGATACATTTGACATGTGTATTTAACCTTATTCTTTTAAAAAAAATGATTATTATCTTCTTTCTCTATTTTTCTTTTAACCACTAATTTAAATTTAATTTACAAATCTAACCATTAGAGAAAGTAAGCAAATAAGAGCGAAAATCACTTTGATTAATATGACAAAAAGAAAGATTCGGTATGAAGTCACTATCACAGTATATCAAGCAATTTACCTTTAAAATTTTAAAGTCTTACAAATGCTTTTAGGATCTGAATTACAAAGTTTATTTTCTAATTTATTCCACTATCCGCTTAATAATTTATTATGATTTGTCGTGCATAAAATTGATCCCAAACTAATCATTAGACTTATTCGTAGTGACAAATTGTCAATTGCTGTTTTAAAGTTGGAAGACTATGATTCAGCATAATTTTTTTTTCTTATTTGGTTGTTTTCCAATTCGAGGTTTAGCTATACACGAGATATCGTGTTTAATAGCTGCCCACATTTACGATAATGTGTAGGACTAATGAGTTATGAATGTCCATATTGACATTTTCATCTTGTCATATCCATAACGACATTTGGACATGGAGGAGTGGGTAACAAGAAAAAACTTGATAACTTCGATGATAAATTTGCCTTGGCACTAACACGGTGTTGTACGTGGCGAATGGATAACGTTGACGGTGGAGATGATGGTGGAGGTAATGGTGGCGGGTCCCTCTGACGGTGGATTCTGGTCCCCAGTCAAAAGTTTGTAAGCGTTATCCTTACGCAGCATCACACATCAGTACATCACCACCACCATGTGTACGTATCTTTCATCACAACATGTACAAAGGCCTCTCCTTTACAATCCGAATCTTCCAACTTTCATCAATTTCCTTCAGTTTTCTTTACCTCACCTCAAATGAAATAGAATATTTCATAGTTTTCCTCTTTTTCGTTAATTCCCAATTTCCTATTTGTTTATCTTTCTTCTTCTGCATGCCTCATTTCCCCATATCTTTTCTCACCCTTCTCTGAAAACTCTTCTTCTTGTTCTTGATTAACTTCCGTGGCGGCTGCAATGTCTTTCAGAGGCCTTGGTCGGGTGCCTTCTCTATTTCCCTCTCTTGGTTTTTGAAGCGTCATGGTTTGTCAAATTCTGGGTTTTTCTTTATCATGCTGCATTGATTGATCAATTACCATGAAATTTTTAGTCTTGTTTAAGATTTCGTTATCTGTCTTTCAAGATAATTGAATTTGATGTAGTTTTGGATCAACCCAGTTTAGTATTTTTACAGTTTAGTTGATTTCTGACTCTGAGTAATTAAAAGATTAGAGCTTTTTCTGCAAATTCTGTGTTCGATCAAAAGGAACAAAAAAATCCGTGCTTTATATGTTTCTCTCCAGCTGAAATTGAAGCTTAAGCTTAAAGCTTGTAGCTTTATGATATCCTTGTATTGTAATTGGGGTTACAAATCATTTTATGAGGATTTTCCTTTGTAGGTCTTAAATTCCCAATTGCCAAACAGATCATAATACTTAAAGGAAAAATAGTTATTTATGCTTTTATAATGCAATTGCGTTTGTTGTTTGCAGCCCAATGCTTCATGTGCCATGGGTGTTGCTGATGAAAGCAAGAACTCTTTCATGGAGCTGCAGAGGAAGAAGGTTCACCGCTATCTGATATTCAAGGTTGATGAGAAGAAGAGGGAGGTTGTGGTCGAAAAGATCGGCGCTCCGGCAGAGAATTATGATGATTTTGTGGCAGCTTTACCGGAAAATGACTGTCGATACGCCGTCTATGACTTCGATTTTGTGACTTCTGAGAACTGTCAAAAGAGCAAGATCTTCTTCATTGCATGGTTAGAACCTTACTAGTTTTTTAGTGCAAATTTTGGTCCTAAACATCATATCTTCACATTGAGTCTTTGATTCCTTATTTCTCTGAAACAACTTTCCACCATGATCAGGTCACCTTCAACATCTCGAATTCGTGCCAAGATGCTCTATGCCACATCTAAAGACAGGTTTCGTCGAGAGCTGGACGGTATCCACTATGAGATTCAGGCCACTGATCCAACCGAGATGGATCTTGAGGTGCTCAAAGACCGCGCACATTGACCTCTCTCTACATTACCAGACCATGGAACATGTCTTTCCTTCCTTAGTGCAGTCCAAATCTTTGGGGTTCTGTAAGTTTATTCTGATGTTTTGGCTTCATTATATGCAGAACCCAGTAACGGGCACAAGACTCTTTCACTCTTCCTTGAATAAAATTGTGTTCTGATGTTATGATGTTATCTGCTTGCTGCAAAACCCTGTTACTTCAAGGTAAATTTACTTCCTAGAGGAGAATGAATATGTCATTAGGTGATGTAAAGCCTGAAAATTGTTGCTATATATATTTGGTTTGTTATGGATTTATGCTTGTGGCGCAAGAAATGCTCACCCTTTTGTCTTGCGCTTACATTATGTACATAATTCGAAAAGATAAGGTCAAAATGGAATTAAGATAGTTGAAGATCAACTGGGCTTATACTATAATACAGTGATGCATAAAATTTGATAGAATAGATAGGCTAAGGAAACAAGGAAATAGGCAAGAATAACATCCTAAAATATTGCTACATTTTAGAAGAAGAAAATAGCTCCGTTCTTGTATATGCAATGCCTTTAGCCTCGACCTCCTTAATTCTGGTCTGCATTCTGATCTTGATTGCCCTCACGGGCCTCACCGGAAATTTCCTCCAGAGATTTTCCTTTCGATTCAGGCACGAAGAATGTAAACAACATGCCTAAGAAATTGACCACACCAAGCACAATGAGAGAGTTCTTAACCCCAATGCCGGGCGGGAAGCCGGCTTCTGCCTTAGCTTGTTCTGAGGCTGTGCCAAATATAAAAACCCAAATGCACCCACAATTGCCCCTAACTTCCCTGCTGCTGCAGACACGCCGTGGCAAGTAGACCGCAATCTAGCTGGGAAAATCTCAGCTGGCACGACGAATGTGGTGGCATTAGGCCCGAAATTCGCGAAGAAGAAAGTCAATGAGTATAGCACCACAAACCCAATCAGATGATCCTTCTGTGACCAGTAATTGTAAGGAAAGGCAATTGCAAACATAAACACTGTCATGAAGAAGAACCCCATTAGTTGGATCCAAAATCTTCCAATTCTATCGATGAATGCAACTGTGAACCAGTAACCAGGCACAGTGCTGCATAAGGCAATCAATGTCTGTGCCCTAGCAATCTTGTAAACCTCAGATACAGCGTTCATTGTCTTTGCAGCCGGAATCCAGCCAATAGCGCTGAAGATGTCTTTCTGAAACAGATTCTGGCTATAAAACGCGATGTCAAGCAAGAACCAGGTGCTAGTTGTTCCAAGCAAGTGCAGCCCATGTCGACTCATAAATTCCCTTGAAAACAACCCAAAAGAGTTGGCCGGAGGCTCCTGAGGCTTGGCCGGTTCTGCTTCAATCTCAACCTGCAGAACTTTAGCCATGTCTGAATTCGCCTGCTTGACATTGTTGACCACAAGCGCAGTGTACCGCGCAGTTTCAGGCATTTTCGACCTGGAATAGTAAGTTAAAGCTGCCGGAAGAGCTCCCACCATTAAAATGATTCTCCAGAGGAAATGTGCTTGTGGCACAGTCGACCCAATTGCATCAACTTCATAAGGCGCAGCCTTGAAGTTTGCCTCAAACACTGCAGACATCATCATTGCAAACAACCCTCCGGCTAAAATCCCAAACCCTTGCATTGCAAACACCGCAGCTACGAATGCTCCGCGGGTCTTCTTGTTGGCATATTCCGACATGATGGTGGCGGAGAGAGGGTAGTCACCGCCACAAAGCCGAGCCAGAACCGGAAGAAGCACAGCGTTTAGACCACCGATTTCGGGGTGTGCCCGAAAGAGAGCCCTGAAGCAACAGAGCATACTATCATGAGCATGAGTGTCATTCCGTACACTTTTTTTCTTCCCAATTTGTCCCCGAGCCACCCGAAGAAGACTTGTCCGGCCAATGTGCCACAGAGTGCGACGCCATTAACGGCAGCGGAGACATTCGGTGGTAAAGACCCCGGCTTTGCTGTGCCATCGACGTGGTAGTAGATTCTGCCGAGCAATTTGGTCACCAGGGATACGCAGAAAAGGTCGTAGGCGTCGGTGAAGAAGCCCATTCCGGCGATGACAATGGCGGTGAAATGGTACCATTGTGTTTTTGCCGTGTCGAGTGCAGAAAGCACCTGGAGTTGTTCCTTTGCCATGTCTCAAATCTCTTCCCCTCTGCTTCATCCACAAAAATGAACACAATTAATAATTTGCTATTTACATCTTATTATGGATCAAGAATCAAAAAACCTTGAAACTAATTCATGCAAACCAAAATATATATGGCTGTTTTGACAATTTCAACATCTACCTTTTTATTAATGCCAATTTTTCCACATCATTCAAATTAATAAAGAAAATATTGCTCATAATTTAACCAAGAATATAAAAATTGGGGAATAATTTTTCCAGTCTCATAATCCCTTTATGGGATACTTCATTTTTTTTTCTCTAATAGGCGGGATGGGGAAATCATGGAAAAATCAAGAACATATATATATGGAAGTGCAAAAGGAGAAAAAGTGAGTGTGAAAGTCACTTTGTAAAAGTTTCTTTATCACAGGGCATTCCTATGAAAAATCATGAGCTTATACCGATAACAGCATGAACAATATAAAGAATACATTCTGAATCCCGATTTGCATTTAATCAAATAAGAAAAACACAGTTGCACTAGTGAAGCAAACAACTTGGAATTCAACGAAAATTGAATCCACAGAAAAATATATACAAGAACTGTTGGGAAAAATTGCCCTGTTATGCAAATCAATAACAGCAATTGCGGAATAATCTTTTCCCTCTTTGAGTGATAAAAATAGGCTAAATAAATCTAACCAATTCCAACACCACAAACATACCCAGAATAATAAATCCAAGTGCAAAATAACCCAAACTGAAAAATAAACACAACCACAAGAACACCGAGATTTTTAACGTGGAAACCCCTCAATGTGAAAGGAAAAAACCACGAGGTGACAGTAAACCACCTACACTCAAAATCTCCACTATCAACAATAATGGGCTACAACAGTTTCTCTCTAGATCAAAACTAGAGTCTTACAAAATTACAGTAAATCATCAAGAACAATTATCTTGGCTCAACAACACAATATTCATCATCTAAAACAAAGATGGATTCCAAAATCAACAGAGAGAAAGTTTAGAATTCACCAATTTGGATATCCCAAAAATAGATGATGGAGAGGCTAATCTGAGAATCGACTCCGGTAGAGTTGTAGAGCTTTAAGCAAGGATTCGCCACATGAAATTTGAGCCAAATCGGAGAAGAATTGGCCTCTAGATCTTCTTGAATAAGCTCTCTCTCTCTAACTCTTTCTTCCCTCTCTCTCTTCTTTTCTATCTGCCGTTCCCCCTCTGCTCTCTTCTTATTTTTCTGAACAGCCTTCTTCAATTAAAGAAGAAGGCAATTATCATGCCTTTTTTTTTTGCTTTTGACTAAAGGGTTGGGCAACCCACATGGGGTGGACCCACCCAACAAATCTCCCCCTCCATCTCATGTGGGGGCTCAACTAAGCCCGCTCTTCCTCTGCACGCTTCCAGCTGGTTCTTAGGCAAAACTTTTGTAAACATATCCGAACCATTCTCACTAGTGTGCACTTTCTCCAGGTGTAACTCCTTACTCTCAAGCATATCACGAATCCAATGATAACGTACATCAATATGCTTGGATCTTGAATGAAACGTTGAATTCTTGGAGAGATGAATAGCACTCTGGCTATCACAGTAGACAATATATTTTTCTTGTTGTAGGCCTAGTTCTTGTAGAAACCTCTTCATCCATAAAGCTTCTTTGCATGCTTCAGTCACTGCAAGGTATTCAGCTTCTGTGGTGGATAGAGCAACACACTTCTGTAACTTAGATTGCCAAGAAACAGCTCCCCCTGCAAAATTCATCAAGAATCCTGAAGTGGACTTCCTGGTATCAACATTTTCAGCCATGTCTGCATCTGTATAACCATCCAATACAGGTTCACCATTGCCAAAACACAAGCATATCCTGGAAGTACCTCTGAGATACCTAAGTATCCATTTCACTGCTTCCCAATGCTCCTTACCAGGATTAGAGAGGAATCGACTGACGACCCCAACTGCATGAGCAATATCTGGCCTCGTACAGACCATAGCATACATCAAACTGCCAACTGCTGATGAATAAGGTACCTTGCTCATTTCTTCTTTTTCTTTCTCACTTGTAGGACATTGTTGGGTTGTGAGCTTGAAGTGACCTGCAAGTGGAGTTGACACTGCTTTGGCTTCATTCATATTGAATCTTTCAAGAACCTTTTCGATGTAGTTTTCTTGAGATAACCAAAGCTTTCCATTCTTCCTATCACGGGAGATCTTCATACCAAGAATCTGCTTTGCTGATCCCAAATCCTTCATGGCAAAAGACTTACTAAGCTCTTTCTTCAATTTTTCAACTTTACTTGCATCATGGCCAACAATCAGCATGTCATCAACATAAAGCAGGAGAATAATAAAGTCATCACAAGAGTAATGCTTTGTAAACACACAATGATCTGACATTGTCTTCTTGTACCCATGGCTTTCCATAAAAGAATCAAACTTCTTATACCACTGTCTTGGTGCTTGCTTTAACCCATATAAGCTCTTGTTCAGTTTACATACAAGATGCTCTTTTCCCTTGACTTTAAAACCTTCAGGCTGCTCCATGAAAATTTCTTCTTCTAACTCACCGTGAAGGAATGCAGTTTTCACATCAAGTTGTTCGATCTCCAGGTTCAAGCGAGCAGCTAGACCAAGAACAACTCGAATAGAGGACATCTTCACAACTGGAGAGAAAATTTCTTCAAAATCAATTCCTTTCTTTTGACCGAACCCTTTCACAACTAACCGTGCCTTGTACCTTAGCTGTAAGTTACTTTCAATCTTTAGCCTGTAAACCCATCTATTCTTGAGAGCTTTCTTGCCTTTAGGTAACTTTACCAAGTCATAAGTATGGTTCTCATTTAAGGATTTCAATTCTTCTTTCATGGCTTTCAACCACTCTGTCTTCTTCTCATGTGAGGTAGCTTCTTGGTAGGTCTCTGACTCTCCCCCATCAGTAAGCATCACATATTCATGTGGAGAATATCTTATAGAAGGTTGACGCTCTCTTGTAGATCTTCTCAACTGAGACTCAACAACTGGTGCTTGTTGTTCTTCCTCAACCTGTTCAGCCGGCTCAACTTCTTCATCAGCTTGATTGTTTTCATTTCCATTGTCACCATGGTCTTCCTGAACATTTTCCCCATAATCAGGATGCATTGGAGGTGGAGGAACTGGAGTTAGATCAATAGAATTACTAGTGGAAGGATTATGCTTCTCAGCCTTTTCAACATCTTCCCCAACCTGGTCTTCAAGAAAGACAACATCTCTACTTCTGATGATCTTCTTGTTCACAGGATCCCATAACCTGTACCCAAATTCTTCATTTGTTCATATTCCAAAAGATGAGAGATCCAAGCTTGATGGCAAGGCAAAGCCATGTATCTTTGTGGTTGCGGAATAATCTTTTCCCTCTTTGAGTGATAAAAATAGGCTAAATAAATCTAACCAATTCCAACACCACAAACATACCCAGAATAATAAATCCAAGTGCAAAATAACCCAAACTAGAACAAATGCAGGTTAAATAGAGCAGTAGTTTTTTCTCACCTGAGTTTGAGAGACTCGGACCCAAATGCAGAGAGAAACAGAGAGAGCTGTCGGGTGTGTTTCAAGGTCAGGGAAGATTAGAGAATATATATTCAAGGAGGTTTCGTATTTTCGGCGATGGACCGGAATATTTTAGAGGCATATTCTTCCCTCCTTTTTCGCTAGCTGTAGTTCCTCTGTAAGCCTAAATCTTTTTCTCGTGGAAATAAAAAAGTGAGATATTGTAGTGAACTGAGTAACCAAAATTGAAACAGATTCCATATTTTGCCGTGTTGTTTTGGTTTGGTTCGGTTTGATCTTGTGAACGTTTTGGGTCGAGATTAATGGCTTTACCTAGTTGTCCCATGCTATTTTTGCATTTTCTGAGGCAATATTAAATGATTAGTATTCCAGCAATTAAGTGGTTAAAGATAAATTATAAATGGTAATTGATATAAATGAATATATATATATATATGAGGGATTGGAATATGCCCTAATTGATTGGCTGGGGTGGTTATAAAGTTTCTATAAGAGTTTCAATATTGATTTACAGAACGAATTTAGTATTGAAGTGATTAATATTTTTCTGGGACAAGTATATGAACACTAGGGGAAGCAATTAATCACATGGGATTTTCTTTAATTTTAAGGACAATGAAACTCCCTGCTGGTGATCCATTTTGTTTAACGAATTGTGTATTTTCGGCAGGTACCCATTGATACGAGTCACGGATTCTGTAGGTATCCACTGTTAGGGTTTAGAGAGTGGTGTGACAGTGTACCTGGCAATGCCTTGATATATAGAGATGCAATTGGATTTCCTAAATTTTTGGATTGGCTTCACCAAATCTCAAAGATACAGTCAATCAGTAGAGTAATAAGTTAGGCATGTAGTTAGGAGTGAACGCTTATTCCCTGGGCTCCGAGTTGAAAACTTCAATTTCCCGCAAGGCATATGCAAAAATTCCTTTCAAAATTCTTAATAATAAGCGATAACAAACAAAGATAACTCACATTCTGTGAAATTCTCTTGAATATTTGGCATCATTTGCAAATTCGGAGACATAGTATTAAATTAACTCAAGCACAACAAAGTAGAAAAGAGAAAATAGAGCTACATAATTTCTACAGAGAATGCATTCTTGTAATTAACCTAAACAACTGGAACTGTTTTGTTGCCTGATGGCAGCTCCAATTCAGTTTCGTTTTCGTCTTCATTCTCACCGGACATCTCCTCCAGTGACCGGCCGTTGGATTCCGGCACCAAGAATGTGAACAATATCCCCAAGAAGTTGATCGCACCCAACACAATGAGCGAATTCTTGACCCCAATGCCTGGAGGGTACCCTGCCTCAGTCTTCGTCCTGTCCTTGTTCTGAGCCAAGTACAAGAACCCGAAAGCACCAACCATGGCACCAAGCTTCCCAGCTGCCGCCGAGATTCCGTGGCAAGTAGACCGGAACCTAGCCGGGAAAATCTCAGCCGGCACAACAAATGTGGTTGCATTAGGACCAAAATTGGCGAAGAAGAAAGTCAACGAGTAGATCACCACGAAACCAATTCTGTTGTCTTTGTGAGTCCAGTGGTCATAGGGAATGGCTAATGCAAACATAAAGACCGTCATGAAAAAGAATCCCATCAACTGAATTGCAAACCTTCCGATTCTGTCTATAAATAGAACTGTGAACCAGTAGCCCGGGACAGTGCTGCACAATGCAATTAGGGTTTGTGCCCTTGCAATTTTGTAAACTTCCTCAACTGCACTCATGGTCTTCGCCGGGGGAATCCATCCAATCGCGCTGAAAATGTCCTTTTGGAACAAATTTGAGCTGTAGTATGCAATGTCAAGTAAAAACCAGGTGCTTGTTGTTCCAAGCAAGTGGAGTCCATGTCGGTGCATAAATTCCTTGGAGAACAAGGCAAATGCAGGAGCTGACTGCTCTGCCTTCTGCGGCTCTGCTTCAATCTCCACCTGCAAAACCTTTGACATGTCAGAAGCGGCCTGCTTTGCATTCTTAGCCACAAGGGCAGTGTACCGGGCAGTCTCTGGCATCTTCATCCGCCAATAGTATGTCATTGCAGCTGGGATTGCTCCAACCATCAGAATAATTCGCCACAGATAGTCTGCTTGAGGGGCAGTTGAGGCAGTTGCATTGACCTCATAGGCCGGAGCATCAAACTTGGCCTTGAAGGCAGCTGCAGAAATGATCGAGAATATTCCACCAGCTAAAATCCCAAATCCCTGCATAGCAAAGACCGCGGCAATGAATGCCCCACGAGTCTTCTTATTCGCGTATTCAGACATGATCGTGGCCGAGAGAGGATAGTCACCGCCTATCCCAAATCCAAGCCAGAATCTAAAGAAACAAAGAGTGGTCATCACAGTTTTTGGGGTGTGCCCAAAAGAGAGGCCTGAAGCAACAGAACATATGACCATAAGCATAAGTGTCATGCCATAGACTTTTTTTCTTCCCATTTTGTCCCCAAGCCAACCAAAGAAGAGCTGGCCTGCTAGGGTTCCACAAAATGCGACACCATTTACAGCTGCTGAAACGTTGGGAGGCAAAGTTCCGGGCTTCGCTGCATCTTCAACGTGGTAATAGATGCGCCCGAGTAACTTGGTCACCAAGGAAATGCAGAAGAGATCATATGCATCTGTGAAAAATCCCATTCCAGCAATTACAATTGCAGTGAAATGGTACCATTGTGTTTTTGCTACATCAAGTGCATTCAGCACTTGTAATTGCTCTCTGGCCATTGCTTGCTTTCTCTATCTGCAAAATTTGAACAAAGAGTGAGAACAAGAATATGATTTCAACCAACATAGAAGAAGATTTTCAAACGATCAATATCCTACCATGATCACACTCCATCTAAATTTTTGTGGATAGATATTATGATTAACGACCGACGAGTGTAAGTGTGAATAAATATAATAATTATGTGAAATGATTGAAATAAAAAATTTATAATGGGAATTAACCAGGGTACAAATTCAGGAATCAAAATAGCAAATTACTCATAAAATCATGAGAAGCAGAGAAGAAGACTATCAAATGAACACATCTCCAGTCAATCTTTCAAACAAGGAAACAAAAACAAAGGAAGACTCAACCAATTTTGCTCAAAAAATATCAAGTGGAGATGAATTTGACTCATCTCTGACAGGAGGTGTAAACAATTAAAATCATGAGAAGCAGAGAACAAGATTTTCAAATGAACACATCTCCAGTCAATCTAGAAAAACAAAAACAAAGGAAGAGTCAACCAATTTTGCTCAATAAATATCAAGTGGAGATGAATTTGACTTAACCTCTGACAGGAGGTGTTAAAAATTGATTTTTCTTCTTCCGCCATAGTTGGTGGTCATATGTTGAATAATGTCTTCAGCTATTATTGACCACTAGGATAAATTATTCATCTACAATAAATAGTTTTGGAATCCAAGAGGGTAATTTGGTCAACTCAAGAGAACATTAGGTCCAACTAATCAATTTTTTAGTTTTCTGTCTTTTAGACTTTTAGGAGGCCAGATGAGCTCAGTGCATAGCAGCTTCATTTTGCTAATTTGCATGTATGAATGGAAGACTGAGATTGCAGCTTATAATAAAAATTAAACCATATTTGCCAACAAGGAAATACAAAAATATGTATATTATAATAAAGATGAAGTCAAATTTTCCAACAAAGAAAATAGAAAAATATATATTATGTACGGCATGAAAAAAGTGAATAATCTTCTGAAGAAATGAAAAGGCAAAATTCCATGACTACAGGAAAAGTAGAAGAAGGCCAACCACAAAAAATCTACTAAACCCCACAAAATCAGACAAAACAGATTCATGAACTCAGCATCCATCCAAACATAGAAATAGTATTTAAAAGAATATATGAGCCAGGAAGCAACTGGGTAAATTTTAAATAAAAAAGCACATGAGATTATCAAACTAAATTTACAACCTTTGCTGTGTAAGAAGATTGTGACTTTGATTTATAAAAAGAAGAAAGATTGTGACTTGTAGACATTATTATCTCCTTTCTTTTCCTATTAAAAAAATATTGTACTTTTAAATCAACTTAAGTTTCCAGGGTTGTTGTACCAGATATCAAAATGGTAGTTTACTTGGATGAAATCAAAATTCAACTCTGCTTACAGATGGAGCTTATTAATGACACTGAAAATTCAAAGCAGCATTGTTCAATATCACATGTTTCAACAGAGAAAATATATCATGTAACCGGATGCGCACTCAGTGAATCTCTAGCCCCAAATTGCCAAGCCAGATTCAATATCAGAGATAATACTACTGTTAACTTCTCACTAAACTAAAAACACAGCAGTATAATCAAACTCTGCTTAAAAAAATTAAATTAAAGCAAGAATTGTTAGGGTGAAAATTTAAAATTAAACAGATGTGTAAGAATACAGAGAGTCCATGTAAAAAATGCAAAAGAGAAAGAGAAGAACCCAGGTAATAAAAAAAAAAAAAAAACCTAACACCTGTTTTTATTCCCCACTGAAAACGAAAACCCACTTTACACTTTTCACTTTGCAATTTTCATGCAGGACACTTTTTGCAATTTGCATGGAACTTAATTGATTACTAGAGCAAGAAAAAATAATTAAATTAACCAAAAATGAAGCAGGAAAAAACAAATTAATTTGCAGATCGACTAACCTGGGTTTTTTTCAGTTCCCGTGAGAGAGAGAGAGAGAGAGAGAGAGAGAGCCTGTGTGTGGCAAATTTTGAAATGGTGAAGTGATAATGGTGAGGAAAAAACGAGGGGAAAGAAAATATATATTTATAGGCAACGGCTGATTACCTAAGGAGAATTTCTACCGGCATAATCACTTCTCTTTAGTCTTTAGGTTTTTAGTCAACTGCACAAGTGCACAACTCTCTCTCTCTCCCTTCACTGTGGAAGTCTGACCGTCACCTTCACGACGCCGTTTTGCCTCTGGGTTTTCCAGACTTGTCCCACCTCATCGCTGCTATTGGCTTCCCATGGTCCACATGACCATTTTTTTTTTAATTCCTTTCTTTGGTCCACATGGACCATTTTCTTTTTAATTCCTTTCTTTACATGTAATCCTAGGGTCAGACCATTTTGGCCGTCGAGGCATCTAGTTTCATTTTGGGGCATGCTTGCTTAAAGTTTTGTAGAATTTTTGGCCATGGCTGTTTTGAGTCCTAGTTTTAAGAGTGTCTTCTTCCACTACTATAATTTTATTGAATGCTGTGACGATCAAGGATAAGCTTGATGCAAGGGCTAAGGTGAACTCATGCATATCAGAAATTGATGGCGGAATAAAAAATTTATGCAATGTTAATTTATATTGTTAATTTCATTAATTTGTTATATAGTTAAATAAGATAGCCGTTAAATTGTTTATATAACTCATATTATATTAGCATAAAAAGGGAATTGGTGGATAATATTGATAAATATTCGATAATTGATGAATTTGTTACCTTAAAGACTTGTACAGTACAATTTAAGTGTTTATATTGTATTATGTTGGATGATTATCAGCTCTTCCTTTGTATAAAGTATCTACTTTGAACATTTGTATTTATTTATTTTAATGAAATTCATTCATACATAACATCAAGGTGTGATTGAAAAAATTTCACGTTAAAATTTTGCCTATTTCATTTTTTTTCCTGGATTTCTGCCTTGTGACGATAATAACGGAGTATAATAGTATGAGTAGGGATGACCCAAATTTGAGACAAATAAGAGGCATCTAGGTCACTTATTCCATATCAATTTTAAGGTTCTTCTTTCAAATTTCAAATTTCAGATGGTTGAGTTTCAATTTCATGCGAAATATGTAGAATATGAGAATTGCCATGAAATTTTATTCTTTCTTTTTATACAAGATTTTGATAAAATTTTTGTTCTTTTTATTAGAGTTACTCCATCCGAAATTTTAATCTTATATTCATATATTTGATTTAATTATGACTGAATTGATAACTAATATATGCAACCGTGCGATCTACTCCGAAGAATTCACAATCTCCTACAAACGACACTCTTTATGCTGCTATTAAAGCGTGTATGACTGGATGCGTGTGAAATGAATCGATTGCTAAGACTTAACAACACATTGTCATTCAAGACTTCCCCATATGGACCTTATATTTATTTGTATTCGATAACTTCTTATCAGTGAATATTGTACAACTTTCTTATAGAGATGATGAATCAAAATTGGTCCCAATTATTGTGAAACCTTTGAATTTTTTTTAGATGACTACAAAGGCGACTTGGTTAGTTTATGGGGGAAAAAAAAAGAGCTGTAGGTTTCCTATCAAAACCACTAGGATCGTCTCTTTCCTATAAAGCATGCACGTCCAAATTTCAATTGGAATCTTAGATCTTAAACATTTTGAAAGGTTCATTTTTTTTTTTGGGATGTTCCACTATTGTCAATCCCAGTCCTTGTCCTATTTCTATATCTTAAGATAAGATGTTTGTGCTCATGGAAACCCTCGAATATAATGTCGATATTGTTTGAGTTTTGTGTTGATATAAATATTAACCGTATAGTGTCAATACAATTGTCATTTATTATAAAATATCTAACTTTAATTACGGCGAAATGAAATTTCAACTAGAAAGAAAATTAAAATCATTTTTAATTTCATTTAGAAAGAAAATTGATATCATTTTTGACATATTAGAGATTATCTCTTCTTTTTCTTTTTTCACACGTCTTTAAATTTAGAGGTATGGTACATGGTTTTCTCAATCACAGTCCAATATTTTGAAATGAAAGTCCATTTTCTCGGGTGTGCCACTATTGTCAATCATAGTCCTTGTCATAGATATTAAGATAAGAAGTTTATTTCTCACGGAAATCCCAATGTAAAACTTTTTCCTTGTAAAGAATATTATGCAAAATGAATAAATATGAATCTAGTTAATTTAAATAAAACGAATCTTCAATTTATTATATGCATATAGATTCGAATTTCTCTACGAGCAACTTAAATAAAATATCATTACACAAAAAAAAAAAAGTGGAATGGTTGAAAAAGATAGGTTAAAAACAACCATACATGGGTGGATTGATGAATAATTTGACTTATATAGGTGTGCTTGTTATTGGCACTTTTTGGCGGGTATGGTTCATAATTTTTCGACTATGTTTTAATTATCAAAATGTGTGAGCACCTAATATTGGTACTTGTTTTGTATCAATCCATTTGGCAAGCTAGTACTCTTGGGGTGTGTTTGGTACACCGTATTACGGTCCGTATAGGCTAAATAATCTGAAACTTGTGTTTGGTACCAGTCGTATTAATTATTCACTGTATAAGTTAATACGGTTGAATATTTTTATACGGTCCAGACACGCTAAAATAATACGCTCGAAATTGTCCGTATTAAATAGTCGGATAACTAGTAATCTTGTAAAATATAATAATAATAATAATAATAATAATAATAATAAATAGTAATATAATAAAAATAAAATATTAATTTAGTAAATATTAATAATAAAAAGTAATAAAGTAATAAATACTACTAATAATAAATTAATAATTAATGATATTTTAATAAATAATAATGATAAAATTAAAAATAATTAATTAATAAAAATGTAATAAATAGTAATAATAATTATTATTAAAATAAATAATAATAAAAATAATGACATACATAATTAATATTTAAGATATAAGTATTTCGTCAATTACTATAATATAATCCGGTCAGTATAATATAGTCGGCATTCTAATCCGAAAAAGTACCAAACGCCCGACTAAATAATCAGTCTATCCTGCGGACAGATTAGTCTATCCGATTGAAATAGTCAGTACAGTACGGCATACCAAACGAGGCCTTGTTGGTTGCTCATATTCTTTTTGGGTATAGACAAAGATTGAAATATCGATATCGACGGATATATTATTAATCAAATTTACGGATATTTAGTTTATTGATATCGTTTACGGTCAACAAAAATGATAGAAATTTAGTCTAAAAGTTAAAAAAAATTAATGAAATTTTGGGGAAATTTTAAGTACCAAATAATGATTATTTATGACTAATAAAATTATAAAATGACTTTGATATAATAAATATTTGATGAATAATATGATGTAATATGATTCTGACGATGACTAATAATATAAAATCTTAAGTATAAACATAAATTGAAGTGAGTTAATATACTTAAAAACATAACAATAAACATAAAAAAATTCAATGTAAGAAAAATGATAAAATAAGTTTAAATATATTTAAAATTGAAAAAAAAAATGAAAAAATAGGGTCAAACTTTGTTAAAAAAATTGGAAGTAATGGATATATTTAAAATTGGACAAAAAAAAAGGACAAACTTTGTTGAAAGAATGGAAAAAAATAGATAAAAAAGGAAAAGAGAAAAGAGAAACAGCAGTTGTAAACAAGGGGGGGTCGAACCCAAGACTCACCAAATGAGAAATAAAACTCAAAACCAACTTTGCTAACCAGCATTTTTGTAACCAATGTCTAATATATAAGTATACAAACTAACTGTCATCGCCTACCTCCAGTCGAGTCTTTAACTCGGATTTTCTGACTCGACGGCATAATCCGACTAAATCTCTTTCTTTTTACGTTCAATTTTTACAAATTAATTGTGCATCTTCATCGTTTTAATCCCAAAAAAGGATATGTGGGCTCAAAATAAGAAAAAATGTTGAAATTTCGGTCAATATCTTTCTCCCTTCTTATGTACTGTCTGTCCAAATTACAGTAAAATTTCATTGAAATATACCGAGATTGATATAGATGACTTTTAAGTCTTTGACTTTAGTTATCCTTTTCAATCTTACAAAAAGATTAATTCTTCATCTCTCTCATTCATTAATTGATCGATGTGGTCCATTGACTTGAAAATGACCAATCAATTATTCCAAGCTAATCTTGCAGTCGATGAAACATGATAAAATAGTAAATATAAAAGTAGGTTTTATTTACGTTATTGAAAACATATTATATGAAAATTATCAATAAATATTAATTTATATTATAATATATAATTTAATACTAAATTTGTTTAATTGACTTTGTGGCGTTGACAACAACTTTCAGCTGCCACCATGATCGAGCTTATCATGTATGACACGAAATCAGACAACAACAAAATCATGGACCAGTACTTATATATTATTTAATTTTCTTTCTCTTTCTGCCCCCACTCGAAAATTGCAAATGATATTATTTAATTATATCATATTGAGGGAGCTAATGATATTTACATCATAATTAAGGAGAGGTCTCGTCGCTTCTCTTCTACCTTTGCATTTTCTGCAGGATGGCCAAAACACTTCTGTGTAATTGTGTAGGAGAGCCGAGAGCCTACACATAGAAAGATCTCCTAGAATTCTTTATTTCGTTTTCTTCCTTTTTTTTTTTCTTTAATCTCTCCTTTTAAATATTAAAAATCCCAAGCTCGATTGCTACTCAATCCTTAATTAATTATATATTTGTATATTTTTTGTTCTTTGATTCTTGCAAGTTGTAATACGTGTCTGTTGCTTCAAGGAATATAGTAAATGGTATTGCCGTCTTTTGCTAGCAAGCTCTTCACTTTGATACATCCCGAACATTATATTATTATAATAAATCAGCTCATTAATTACAATTTTATCTGTTAATTAATTATCTCGTATGCTAAAATTGTTGACAACTTGACGTGCTGCTGGATTTCTGTGAGGGAACCACGTAGCCGCAGAACCGCGTTTTTTGTCGTAGCATTGATGAGTTTCATTGTGCGGCCACAAGAATTTATATTGCTAGACTCTAGAGTCATGCATGGCGCCAAATTAACTTAGAAACTTTGCGTAGGAAAACATAAACATGAAAATTTCTTAGGAATTTTCTTAGGGATTATACACTTAATCACGTTGGTCTCATTATTAGCTACGCGAACCCAAAAAAGAGAAGGGAAATATAAAAATACCTGCAAAACCCTAGTTAATACCACTAATCACGCAAAAAGCAGACATTATTCTTTCACTTGCATTATGGATGGAGCACATTATACAATGGTCTCATTTATCGAGCTTAGAGGTCAATAATTGAGGAGGTTAGTACGTGATGTAAATTAATAGACAAATATGAGGCCAATCTTTTAATTATTTATCCTTTGAAGTCAAACAAATAAAAAATTTTCCTTTTTTTACACATATATATATATATAGAGGCTGGATCAATATATAGCGCCACATTTTGGACACATATTTTAACACAAATATTTAATCATTAGATTTAGACATTTTTAAGGGTTAAAATTCATGTTATTTTTCATATTAAATTTTATTAATTTAAATAAATATATATTGGAAATAAATCCTACAAATATTTAAATTATATTATCTTTCCTCTCTCATTTATTCTTCCTTAATCATCTCTGTTGATGCACGAAATGTGCCAACTTAGAGAGCAAATGCTGCTCTGCCATGTGCCCTGTGTGAACCTGAAAAGGAAGGAAACTGATCGGTCGGTGAGAGTATAGGCACCGGTGTGGTACCGACCCAAAGGTACTCCGACGCCCAAGTCAGGGGTCGGTATAAGGTTTAGGGGGTAGCAGAAAGTATACTGTAAAAGTAATAGTAAACAGTAAATTGCTTCGTTACCTTTGTACGACAAGTGGACCCCTTTTGTATGGGTGCGGCAAATATAATATTTGTATTTTCCCGATGTGGGACAAATATAAATTCGCTGTGGGACTAACACGTGGAGGTGCCATCCAGACCGAGTGGGACTTGTCCGTGTGAGTGGGCCTGGACCCCTTGGGCTTGTGCTAGGTGTAACGCCCCGGAAATTCGGAAAATGTAATTTTGTAAAATAATGAATAAATGACGTTTTTACCCTTGTGAATAGTATGGTCAATTTGTTGACTTTTTGATTTGTGAATCAAAAGGACTTTGACAGATGACCGTGACGTAGTTCGGGACGTCACGAGTCCATAGACAGGTGGCACGTCCAATTCCGACGATCAGGGAAAAAGTTATGACGTTCGGAAACGCAAGGGAATTTTCGTAATTTGGACGAAAAGGGGGGAAAATGCTGACTTTTTGTTTGACAACTAATTTTCACACGATTCGAGGATCGTTAGGTAGGTCTTGATGCCCTGAGTACAATGAAAGGCGGCACGTCGAAAACAGAGTTCGGGTGACCAAGTTACGGGTCAGGAAGCCTAGGGGCAAAATGGTCTTTTAGCCTTGATTAGACAATGACACCTGTCATATATGTCTTATTCTTGCCCCAGAGAACATAGAAACCGGTTTTGAGGATTAGCTTTTGGACAATTATCCCTTAATTAAGGGAAAGTGTAATGATTTTGTCCAATTGTCCAAATTAAACCGTGCTAGCCCACTGTCTCTCGTCATTGTACGATTAGGAGTTTAAGGAAGTGATCTGAAAGAGAGGAACTCGAGGGATTGAGAGAACTGGGAGAATTTTGGTTCGAAAATTCAGAAAATTTGGGGGAACTTCGAATTCACATTTGTGGGCTAGGAGAAGGGAAATTGAGGATTACATTGAGTTTCTAGGATTAAAACGAAGCTTACTACAACAAAAACGAAGAGGAATCGTGTCGAATTGAGGAAGAACAGAAACGTCCATGGTTGCTGGAAATCGAGCTTGAGTTCTACCAGTTGGAGGTAAGGAATTCTCGAATTGATCTTGCAAAAATGTTCCTTACACTCTCATGATGCTAACCGTGTGACTTAATTGGAAAATCAGGGACGAAATCATGAAACCCGAATAGGAGACCCGTCGAAGTTCGATCGTGAGTCGTGAAGTTTTAGACCGTAATTGAGGTAATTGAACTTACAGAACTTAAATGGAGTTGGATTAGATGGGATCAGTTGAAAGAATGGATCGATTTGAGGTCGAATTGGCTGAGATTGAGTCGGGTTCTATCGCGGGTATTTCAACCCGTTTATCAGACAAACGGGTGAGAACGAAGCACTGTAGCAGTACTGTGCTACGCGCGTGGCTTTCACGCGCAGCCGCTTGCGGCGACGCGTGACGGCGCGTGGATGGGATTACGGTAAAGTGGTCAACATGAAACTTGATGTTCTCGATGATACGAACCTATCCGCGTTGGTTTCGGATCAATCGGATATGGTTTCAGAGTAGTTCCGAGTACCCGACACGTTTAATTTATATTAAAATAATATTATAAAATTCCGACAATTAGGGCATTCTTATTTGAGGATCATATGATAGTCTAGTAACCTTAAATCACTTTGTTTGACAGGCTGGAATATTCCCGAGACGTCGGAGGAAAACGAACAGCTTGAGGCTGAACAATCGGGACGGTGTGTGTGAGTGGACTTTTGTTTTCTAACCGTGATGCATGCATATATGATTTTAAATGCTTTATTATATGATTTGATATGATTTGTTATGATTGATGTTTCAATCCGGTGATTTCTCGGTTTTATGATTATTATATTATATTTTGGCACGATTTTCGAGAAATGATGAAATTGATGTCTTTGGGCTAGGCCCAGATTGAAAATGATGTTTTGACTCGGATTATGAGTCGGGAAATTGAAAATGATATTTGGAATCTGATTATGAGTCAGTGATTGATTTTATGGATTTACGTGAATGGTGGCAACTCAGGTTTACGGTTGCACGGATTTACGTGAAAATGATATTTTGGGCTTGAGACCCAATGTGACAGGACCCGTCCCAACTGGACGTCAAAAACCGTACCCGGTCCTGCTCCCGTCTGACAAGTCAACTGAAAGTCCGAAACTACCCTTCAGTACCTGCCAGACAAGGGAATTTTGTGCATGTGCCCGCTCATACCTCCACCTCTGGAATAGCCTCGATCAACGCGCCATGACCTGAAGGATTAATAAAACAGAAAAGGTGTGAGTGGACAAAAATGACCTCTTATAAAAACATTTATCAAAATACATTCTTACCCTCCAGTTTTCACAAACTTGCATGCATATTGTAAAACATGAGTGACCGATAAAGTCAAAACATATTTTCCCATGGTCCATAAAACTCATGTTCACCAAATTAGTTCATGTTATAAAACATCAAATCCCGGCTCTCAGGCCAAAACATGTGAAAACATAATCACCTGGCCACAAAGACCAAAAACCCGTACTCCATACCAGTACGTCATCACAAATAACATCAATCAGCACTAATCACCAGTGCACAAGAAATATATCAATCCAATCAATCCGCACTACTCACAAGTGCATAAAATATCACAAATCACATCTGCACTACTCACAAGTGCACAATCAATCAAACTGCACTACTCACAAGTGCTGCACTACGCGTAGGCCAATATCCAGTCACTCTCTCGGGAACAGACACCTCTGGGCTCAACCCCCTCGGGCTCAGTCACCTCTGGGCGAACACATCCCCAGGTTCAGACACCTCCGAGTGGTACATCCAGGCTCAGTCTCATCCGAGAAGCTGACTACCATAGGATCAACTTCCGATCCTACAATCACATCCCCCCAAGCTCCGGTCGTCTGGGTAATCCCCCCAAGCACCGACTGTCTGGGAATATCACAATCACCATGAAAACCATCTCGAGAATTACATCCCAAAACATTTCAATCAAATCTTGACTTCATACCAAGTCAAGATCATTCTCAACTGGGTCTCAAGCCCAAAATACCTTTTACACATAAACCGTTAAAATCACATTTAAATCAATAGAATAATCTGGAAATCATCATTGACTCACCAACCAAGTCAAAATATCATTTTAGAAATCATTTAGACTCCGGGCCTAGCCCAAAACATCATTTGCACGTTCCTCGTAAAACGTGCCCAAAAGACTGATTAAAATAATCATAAATTCCCAATAAATCATTAATTTCACAAGTTCACAAGTGACTCCAAATCCGAGTCAAAATCACTATTCACTTGGGTTCTCATGCCCACAATATCATTACCACGCAAATCCATGCGTTGCATCCTTCGTTGCCATTTTCACGTAAATCCACGAAATTGACCATTGACTCATTCCCGAGTCACCACATCATTTTTCAATTCATGACTCAATAATCCGAGTCCACACATTATTTCCAACCAATTTTAATCTCGGACTCATAAACCAAGTCCAAACATCATTTTTACCAAATTTCGTAATTTCTCGAAAATCGCCCAAAATAATAATATAATAATCATAAAACCGAGAAATTACCGGATTGAAACATAAATCATGCCCAAGCATATAAAATCATATAATAAGGCATTTAAATCATATATGCATGCATCACGGTTAGAAAACAAAGTCCACTCACACACACCGTTCAAAACGGTCCGTTTCCGAGCTGCACGTTTTTTCGTAAAATTTGGAAATCACAACTCCTGTCCAAAATCATTATAGAGGGTTACTAACATCTCAAAATACAACATATAATTTTCCCCAATTTTTCCGGGATTTAAATACGTATTTTAAACGTAAAACAAAACTTCGGATACGCGGAACATTATCGAAACGATATCCGATTTCATCGAAACCAACGTTAAAATGTTCGTTACACTGAGAGGATCAAAAGTCATGTTGACCTCACCTTGAGACTAGGCCGGACGCGCCCTCACGCGCCGCCGTGAGTGGCTGCGCGTGAAACCCACGCGCCAGCTACAGTGCTGTCGTCTCAACCCGTTTGTCTGGTAAACGGGTCCTTTAACCCGCGACACGATCCGGTTCCAATCCTATCAATTCGACACTGATTACATCAATTGATCATCCAGTTAGTTTCGTTTTGAGTTCAATTAAAGGTCTGCAATCAGAATTACACGATTACCTGCATCAAACCTCACGATCGAAGATGAACACTCGAAGAACACTCCGAACACTGTTCATCATTCGAACACCTTCAATCTCAATCGATTTCCTTCAATTGATGCAACCAGAAGCATCAATGGACTCCGTTAAACATTTCCCCCAACTCAATTGCATCAATCCATTGCTCAATCTTCACGACTCAAACTCGAACATCCGTACACTGTGCAACCATGGAGCTTCATCAATCTCCAGTGTTTTCCTTCAATTGGTCCATCCAGAAGCATCGTGGGATCCTCAGGAACATAATCCCCACATCAATTTCGTCAATCAAAGCCTCAATTCCCTCGACTCAACCTCGAATTTCATCCTCTGTCACCAAGTGTGTTCAGAGCCAAAACGTTGCCAATTCTTCATGTTTTTGATGTGGATCGACTCGTACTGATCTCAGGAAGCTAACTCGAGCTTCAATTCCACTCCTCACGGCTCAATTCGCAACAATTGAATTTTCCCCCCAAAATTTCTAAAATCCGAAACCCAGAATTCCTCACACTCACAACTCCACGTGTTTCCCTTGTTATTCCAATCATTCAATCTCTCATTTTTCTCTCAAGAACGGCAGAGAAAGGGAGCCAATTCTCCCAGTTCAATCCCTCCCCTAATTGTGCACGGTTTGAAGAAAATTCAAAGAAAATAAAGGAAAATGGTGGAGAACATGATGATTAGGGGTGATGATGGTGTTGGGAGGGAAACATGGAGCTGTAAACAAGGGATGGGTGACACTTGTCACTCATCCGGATGTGCACAGTCACCGGTACTGTTCACATTAAAATATTATTTTAATCCCGGTTCGTTCGGTTAATCGAGCCCGATTCCGTGACCATAACTTCGTCGTCGAATCTCCGATTTCGGCATGCCGCCTGTCGTTGGATTCGTATCGACGAGACCTACGTAACGGTCCTTGGCCCTCGTCCATCGGACCTCCCGATCAAAAAGTCAACATTTGGCCCCTAATATGCCAAATTACCAAAATACCCCTCAACTTCCGAAAGCCATAACTTTCACTACGAATGTCGGAATCGAACGTGCCACCTGTCTAAGAACTCGTGACGTCCCGAACTACGTCACAGTCATCAGTCAAAGTCTGTTTGACCATCCGAACTAAAAGTCAACATTTTGCCCACGCTAGGGGCAAAACGGTCATTTTGCACGTTTCGTCCGATTTCACTCAACTAATCCCCGATTAGTCATTCTAATTCATAATTAAATAATATTCAATCCCGATATTCGGGACGGGTCATTACACAATGGAATTGTGTTTCTGATTGGATTTGTATTTCCATGTGATTACATGATGATATTGATGATTTCGGATTTATAAAGTAAATTGGGACTTTGGTTATTTTGGGGCTGAGACCCTGTGTTGATATATGATTTGGTTTTCAATGCAACCGTTTTCACTGGTTTTTGTGATGATGATATGTTGCGGATATTTAGGGCTTTCAGGTGAAAATATGTTTTTCCCCGGAGTGCACCCTGGAGATAACGCTCGCCTTCGGGATGGAAGTGTTTACCCCGAAGAGGTCACGTAGCACGATCTTTGTCGAGCAGCCGAGGAAGGCTTGACTCAGATCAGATGTGCTGGATATACATAGATCGGTAAGTGATGTGTTCACTAGATCTGGATTGCCGGCTGGTGATGTGTTCACAGCGGCGGATGCTCGGATTTTGAGCGGTCCTTGAGCCTATTGATTTGCACGCGTTGCAGGGATAAACGTGACTCTAAGCAACAAGATATGGAAATAAGTCCCGTGGTTTTGTGGAGATTGTTTTGATTGGTCCACTGATCATACTTGATTGATTTCTTACTATTACTCGTGTTTTATGATATGCATGCATGTTTGTGAAAACTGGAGGGTAAGAAATGTGTTTTGGTAAATGTATTTATCAAACTTTATTTTGTCCACTCACACTTTTACTGTTTTATGCACCCTCCAGGCCAGTGCACAAGTACGAGGGCTAGAAACGAGGCAAGCGAGGAAAAAGAATAAGTAGACCGTTGCGCACTCAGACGCTCTACAGAGTAGGAATTTGATCCCTATCTGTATTAGTACCTATGCTCTGTATTGTCTTTGACTAGTCAAACTTGTGACGTCATTGGTCTGTAAAACTTAATTATCCCTTGTCTGACAATATTTTTGGGATTTGTTGTGTGGTGTATGTATATAAGTTTGGTTATTTTTGGAATTTTTAGTTATTGTCAGACGGGAGCAGGATTCATCACGACTATCGAGGGATAATCGGGATGGGTCTTGTCACTAGGCGGTGGCACAGGGCCGACCGGTCGGTCTGGGCCGACGCACCGACCGATAGGAGCTGGTCCTCTGGAGTCGGCTGATGGCATGGTGTCTGGAAGATGGTTGGGCCTCTAGGTCGGTCTGGGCCGACACGCGGAGCCAAGTAGAGGGCTGGGCCTCCAAGACTGGTCTGGACTGGTGCTATTTCAGAAATGGGCTGGGCTAGTAGTCAGTATGGGCTTCAAGCTCGGTCTGGGCCGATATGGTATGAACAGAAGTCCCCCAAGTTCGTGACCGAGGTGGAATTTCTCGGTTGGGGACTTGTAAAAAAGAGAGCCCCAGACCAGAAGTACATGCCTTCAGTCCCCCAAGTCCCCCAGGCGAGGGATTGAAACAAGCGGATGCGCTGGTGACAAAGTGCGGGTGGTAGACCGAGACGTCATGATTCGGTCGATGAGGGCGGGAGAAGACGCCAGTAGGTGTGGCAGTCGAGGAGCCACCTATGTCATGGGTCATCGGAAGTGACAGTTGAAGGAATCGAGGAGCCGTCTGTGTTGCGTTTCGGTCGGCAGACGGTGGGTATTCCCGACCGTTGGTTGGCAGAGGCATTTATCGTCACGCGTGCCCCGTGGGGGACAGCTATCTAGGGTAATAAATGTCACGCGGAACAAGGCGACGCTTCGATTACCGACCCGGGCCTATAAATACTGGATGAAAAAAGCATTTTTACCATTTTTACCTTCGTGCAACGTGGTGGTGCGTTCTGTGTCTTTGGTGTAGGCAATTTCCGGCGCGGATTCCGATAACCTGTTACGGTGGTACAAGCTCCGGCGAGGACATTGTGTCTGTGAAGCATAAGGTAAGGCATTCGTCTCCCCCATTGGCTGTTCTTTGCGTTGTTTTCGTTTATTTTTGGGGGATGACCTGTGGATGAACCGGGGTTTGGACACGGGGCAATCCTGGTAAAACACGGGTCGGTGTTCAAGAGATTTGCTTTTGTCTGTATTCCCTGGTCGCAGTGATGCGATGTCCGAGAGGGATAACCAATCCAACGAAGTGCGGGACTATGACGAGGGAGAGCAACAGAGCTGCTCGGTAGATGTAGGCGTTTTGGTGGAGGGTACACCGATGAGGCGTGGGGCCCAGAATGCTGCCAGTGGTGATTAGACTGGGGTGTCGGCGTCCGGTCGGTCGAGGGTGGAGAAAACCCCGAACAGTAAGAAGGGGGCAGCCAGTACGAGCACGGCACGGGCCGCTGAAGCCCCTACCGAGGAGGCCGACACGGTGGTGTGGTCGATTGATGCCTATGAGAGTCGAGAGACAGAGGCGTCAGTAAAAAAATTCCGGTCAGCATGGGGCGTACCGGAGGACGTAGAGATGCGGGTGGTCGGTCCCACCGAGCTGCCCAGTGAGGCTCTAGAGGGATGGGCCTTGCTCTACACCAAACTGTATAGCCACGGCGTCCGGATGCCCCTGCACCCATGGCTAAGGAGGATGATCCGAGGGCTGGGCGTGGCCCCCGGTCAGCTGAACCCGAATGTCCGGATCATTCTGGTCAGCCTGTACGCTGCCTTTTCTAGAGCTGGAGAGAAGCCACCGACCTACGCCCAGGTCGTCTATTTGTACGAGTTTGCGCAGCAGTAGCAGAGCACATGCTATGTGCATGCTCGGTGTAAAGACAAGGCGGCGCGGGGATATTTCATATATGGCATACCATCCTCCCAGATGACGTACAAGAACAAATTTATCTACTTCGGTGGGAACTGGGGAGGACGAGGCATACCGTCATCTTTCCAGGATCTGGGTGCCGAGTGTCGGTCGTTGCTTTAAACTGAATTGCCAGTATTGTAGGTCGGTGGACATGGCTGACCGACGTGTTTTCTTGTGCAGATATTCTTCCCAAGGTGATCCCTACAGCCGAAGAGAGGAAGACCTGCGAGCGGGTCAGGAAGACGTGCACCGCCCCATGGCGCCACCGAGACGTTCTTCGGGTACCCCAACTGTTGCACGAGGTCGGTCTGATCCCCAACCTTGGTAAGTAACCCTGTTCGCTATACTTCACATTCCTGTGTGCTTTTTGTTTTTTTGTTTGTTTTTTGCAATTGTTGACACTTGGTGTTTGGTGCAAGTCGTCCCTAAAGACGTTAAAAAGAGGATTGACCGAACGGCCGAGGAGGCAAAGAGAGAGCAGAAAATGTCCGGGTCGGAAGAGCCGAGGAAGGTGGCTGGGTCGGCAAGTTCTGGCCATAAGAGGAAGCAAGCCCCGGATGCCAGCTCGGGATCCCAGCAGTCGCCTAACTTCAACCCAAGGGAGGCCGAGAGGCTCGGCAAGCTATTCGGTGTTGACGGGGGGAAGAAAATAAGGAAGAGCCAGCTGAAGAATCCGATGCCCTTGTCGGCGGCCGCCCCTGCTGCACCGAGGCAGCTGAAGAATCTGATGCCCGAGTTGGTGGCTGAACGCACCGAGCCGGATGTTGCGGCTCCGGTTATTGACATGGGGGACCCCGAGCCCATACTTCCGGCTGACGCCCCGGTCAGCATCATGGTTACGGAGAACGAGGCCAAGCGGGAGAGGCATGTCTGGAACTCGCTCGCCAAGACCTCGGAGGAGGTGAGGACACATGCCGCCATTCCTGACCCGCGCGAGATGGCTTTCCCCGAGTCGCCATTTACCTTCCGGAGGGCATCGCCGCTGATCGGTCCCCAGCCAAAGGCCTCACTTCTGCAGCAGGAGTTGTGCCTGAAGAAGTTCGAGCCATCGCGGTCGGTCCCACCTTGCCCTTCTGAGGCTGCTCTACTTGCTAAGCAGTCGGCTCAGCAGCACTCAAGTCTGGGTAGACCGCTTGCTGGAGGGGATCGGTGGGAGGATACTCCTGCCTCGGTCCGTGAGTGGATGCAGCCGGTCATAGACAACATGGCGACAGGTGCCTCCAAGGAGCTGCGCGGTCTAGCTACCTGCTCCAGGGAAACGGTCCCCGAGCGGCTGTTCAGGTCTATGGCTGCTGCCTCCCATGTAAGTAACTCGGTCTGTCTTAACTTTCGCTTCGTTCTTTACCTTTGGTATTTTTACTAACTCGTGTGTTGCTGCAGTCCCTCGGTCGTCTCTTTGTCAGCTACTCCGATGCTCTGGACCGAGCGGCTTCCGCGGAGGAAGAGAGCAAGCAGATGAAGGAGCAGGCTGCTAATGCTGCTCGGGGGTCGTTGGCGACAGAGCAGATGCTGAAGGTGGAGGCCGAGTTGACTCGGGATGCCGTGGTGATGGAGCAGAGGCTACAGGGCCAGGAACAGGCGCTGACAGAGCTGGAGGATCGGCTTACAATGTATGCCGAGGAGGTCAGTGCTGGGCAGCGGGCGGCCGAGGAGGCAGACCGGTTGAGGTCCGAGCTGGAGAGGGTCAGCGAGGAGAGGGACCGCCTTAGGCTGGAGGCGGAGCGGAGGAAAGCCGAGGTCAGTCAATCTCACGCGGGTTGCAGACCCGAATAAAAGGGAAAACGGGTTACAGGGACGACTGTTCATTGTTACTGTTCACGGCACGTGGACTCACGCGCAGCCGCTTACGGCGGCGCGTGAGTTCACGTGGTGGGTTTTCTGAGGAAGGTTTCAACAGGTGTTTTACTCTATGTAATGTAACAGACATTTTAAAATTGGTTTCGAGTCGATCGGACACCATCTCGATAATGTTTCGCGGGTCCGACGGTTTATGTTATATTTTAAAATAATATTTAAATCCCGGAAAATTATGGGGAATTGATATGATGTAAATTGACTTGTTAGTAACCATACATAATGATTTTGGACAGGATTCGAGATTCCTGGCAAGTGTCGAAAATTACGGAAACGCGTGCAGCTCGGGAAGCGAGCGGTTTGGACGGTGTGTGAGTGGACGTTTGTTTTCTAAATTGATATGCATGCATAGTTAAATGTTTTACATGATTGATTGCATGATTTGACTTGCAATGATGTCTTGATGATGTGGCATTCTTATGTGTGATTTAATGAATATTTTAATCGGTCTTTCAGACACGTTTTTTGAGGAAATGTGCAAATGGTATTTTGGGCTAGGCCCGGAGTAAAAAAGGTTTCCAAAAGAGTATTTTGATGAATTGGTAAGTCAAGGATGATTTCTGGATTATTTAATGTTTTCATTGTGATTTCACGGATTTATGTATAATTGGTATTTGAGCCTGAAACTCTGTCGGGAATGCTTATGACTTGATTTGAGGTCATATATATGATTGATATGTGTTGTGATATGGATTGTGATTGTGCTTGTGGATACTGGATCATGCTGGATGATGCGAGTGCAGTTCCTAGACGTGACTCGGATGTTGCGTGAGTGCAGTTCCCGGGTATGAGACGTCTAGAGGATGCGTGTGCAGTTCCCAGACATGATAGATATGACTCGGATGGTGCCTGAGTGCAGTTCCCGAGGTTGGCCTACGCGTAGTGCAGATGTGACAGTGTGATGGTTTGTGTAATTGTGAATTGTGCAGATTGATTGATTGATTGATTGAGTAATGGATTGTGAACTTGTGCATAGTATTGCTTGATGTTGATTGGGATTACGTACTGGTATTGAGTACGAGTTCTGGTCTGTATGGCCAGGTGATTATGTGTTCGTATGTTTTGGCCTGAGAGCCGGGATTTAACTTGTTATGTGGTTTGGCTGAAAAGCCAGTGTTTGTGTTTCATATGTTTTTCCCTACGCATCCAGGTTTGATAAACTTGAGGGTAAATGATGTCTTTTAAAATGTGTTTTAACGAATATATTTTTGTCCACTCACACTTTTCTGTTTTTGATGACCCTCCAGGCTGTGACACGATGTTCAGGGCTAACCGAGAGGCAGAGGCATAAGCGGTGATAATCCCTTGTCTGATAGGTGCTGAATGATTGTTTCGGGATTTCAGTTGACTTGTCAGACTGCATCGTCAACATGCATGGTCGGCCAGCAGAATCCTTGGCGGAAAGCCTTGTGGGCAAGCGAGCGGGGGCCCGAGTGATTACCGCAGACGCCGGCGTGGATCACTCGTAGGAGGAGTTTCCCAGCTTGCGAATCGATGCATTTAAGCAGCGAAAGAGTGAAACCGCGCTTGTAAAGATGACCCGTGATGAGGGTGTACTGGGCGGCCTGTCGGCGAATTTGCTTGGCCTCGACTCGGTCGGTTGGAAGGCTCCTATCGGTGAGGAAGTGGATAAAGGGAGCCATCCAAGTGGAGCTGGTATTGACATAGTGTACTGAGGTGGGCGAGGTGCTCGGCTGGTGCAGAATCTCCACTAGGACCTGCCGACCGGTCCGCTCGTCCAGAGAAGAGACAAGTCGGGCCAGAGCATCGGCATGGCCATTCTCGGATCGGGGGATCCGGGTGATTGTATGGGCATGAAAACTACCAAGGAGGGACTGAGCCAACGCTCGATACTATGCCATTGAGGTGTCCTTGGCCTCATATTCGTCGTTGACCTGGTTGACCACGAGCTGTGAATCGCTATAAACCTGGATCTGCTCGGCCTGCAAGTGTTTTGCCAGACGGAGGCCGACGAGCAATGCCTCGTACTCGGTTTCATTGTTGGAAGCCTTGAACATGAAGCGAAGTGCATACTCCAGTCGGTGATTATCCGGGGTAGTCAGGACAAGCCCGGCGCTAGAGCCACTATGGCACGCCGAGCCGTCAACATGGAGGAGCCAGGAGGTTGAAGCCTGTTTTGTGCTGGCATGGATTTCGGGCTCTGCGGACAGGTAGGTGAACTCAGCGATAAAATCGGCGATGGCCTGCCCTTTTTCCGTCGGTCGAGGGGCGAAAGTGATGTCAAACTCGCTGAGCTCAATGGACCATTTGAGAAGCCGACCGGAAATGTCGGGCTTCTGCAACACTTGGTGGAGTGGGCGATTGGTCAGGACGACGATCGTGTGGGCTTGGAAGTATGGCTGGAGTTTCCTGGAAGAAGTGATCAGAGCAAAAGCTAGTTTTTCAAGGTCAGTGTACCTGGTTTCCGCATCCTGTAGTGCTCGGCTGACATAGTAGACGGGGCATTCGGCGTCCTCAGAGCATCTGATGAGGACGGAGTTGACGGCGGAGCTGGAGACCGACAGGTACATGATGAGGGTCTCACCAGTCTCGGGTCGGGATAGCAAGGGTGGTCGGCTCATGTACGCTTTGAGCTCAGTGAAGGCTTTGTCGCACTCCTCGGTCCAGGTAATGTTTTGGACCGAGCCTTGAGGGCCTTGAAGAAGGGGATGCACCGATCGGTTGCCCTTGAAATGAATCGGGTTAACGCGACGACTCGGCCGATCAGGCTCTGGATCTCCTTCTGGGTCTGAGGGGCCTTCATATTCAGAAGTGCCTGTATCTTCTCAGGGTTAGCTTCGATGTTCCGCTGGCTGATCATGAAGCAGAGGAACTTCCCTGAACCAACCCCGAACACGCACTTCGCAGGTTTGAGCCGCATCCGAAACTTTTTTAGGACCGAGAACATGCGGGTGAGGTTGGTGATGTGTTGGTCGGCCGTCTTGCTTTTTAACAACATATCATCCACGTAGACCTCCGTGGTCTTGCCGATATGGTCGGCGAACATGTAGTTCACCAATCGTTGGTAGATGGCCCCGACATTCTTGAGACCGAAGGGCATCACATTGTAGCAATACAAGGCCTGGTCGGTGCGGAAGGTGGTATGGATCTGATCGCCGGGGTGCGTGAAGATCTGATTGTATCCCGAGTAAGCATCCATGAAGCTGAGGAGCTCGTGCCCGACCGTGACGTCGACCAGTTGATCGATCTTGGGCAGTGGGAAGCTGTCCTTGGGGCATGCCTTATTCAGGTCGGTAAAGTCAATGCACATGCGCCACGCCCCTGAGGGCTTTTTTACCAAGACCACGTTAGCCACCCAGACGGCATATACGACCTTACGGACGAAGTGGATAGTGCTGTGCTTCACAATTTCGGCCTTCATGGCCTCGGTCCACTCGGCGTGGTATATGTGCCGCTTTTGCTTCACCGGCTTGAATTTCGGGTCGATACTCAGTCGGTGGCAGATGATGTCAGTCGAGATGCCGGGCATGTCCAAGTAAGACCAGGCAAAGACCTCGGCGTTATCGCGCAGGAACTTGATCAGGTCGGTACGCAGAGCGGGGCTCAGTGTGGTGCCAATTTTGACCTTCCTGTCGGCGTAATCGTGCGAGAGGACGACCTCTTCTACCTCCTCGATCAACTGAGGGTGCGGCGTGGTAGAGTGGTCGCGAGGGTCCTCGATCGGCCCGTCGCGCAGGTGCTGGGCTACCTGGGGGTCAACTGGGTTGGCCTCAAAGGCGGATTCGGCCACGGCTAGGGTTTCTGTGGGCTGGGTGATAGCCTTTCCAGCGAGAGTGGTGGAGTTGCAGGTCCGAGCTGCCATTTGATCTCCACGAACTTGTCCGACGCCCATGGGGGTCGGGAACTTTATGAGGAGGAGATGGGTGGAGACAATGGCTCGGAGCTAGTTGATAAGCCCCCGGCCCAGGATCACGTTGTAGGCGTTCGGGCAATCAACCACGAGAAAAGGCGCCAGGACGGTTGCGCGATTCGGGTTCTCACCGACCGTGATTGGCAAGTTGATAGTGCCGGTCGGGACGATGGAGTCCCCAGTAAAATCGAACATTGGGGATGGGGATCGGTCTAGCTCGGTCTCCTTGATTTGAAGCTATTTGTATGCCTCCATGAAGATGACATTGGCCGAGCTGCCAGTGTCAACCATGATCCGTCCAACATCGAAGTTGATGATGATAGCGCGGATAACGAGGGGGTCGTCGTGGGGATAAATCACCCCGTTCTCCTTCTCCTCCGAGAAAGGGATGGACTCCCAACTTGTTCGCGCCACCTTCCGTGCTCGACCATCTGCCACTTGGAAAACCTGTTGGTTGTGTTTCATGGTGCGGAGGAAGTCCTTCTTGGCCCGGTTAGACGCCAGAGGTGAGGAGATGGATGTGCCACTGGTTATGGTGTTGATCTGGGGGTACCGAGGCGGCTGCGGAGCATTTTGCAAGAACTGATTGATCTTGCCGTCTCGGACCAAGGCCTCGACCAGGTCTCGGAAGGCCATACACTGGTTGATGCTATGACCGTTGTACTTGTGGTATTGGCAGTAGATGTAACACCCCGGAAATTCGAGGATTTCAATATTGTAATGTATTGTGTGATTTGACGCTTTTACCCTTGTTATGGGTATGGTCAATTGTTGACTTTTTGATTGATGAATTAAACGGACTTTGACATATGACCGTGACGTAGTTCGGGACGTCACGAGTTCATAGACAGGTGGCACGTCCAATTCGGACGATCAGGGAAAACGTTATGACTATCGGAAGTTCAGGGGTATTACCGTAATTTGGACATTTGGGGGTGGAAATGTTGACTTTTCTTTTGGAAACTAATTTTCAGTTGACTCAAGGACCGTCAGGTAGGCCTCGACGTCCTAAGTCCGTAGACAGGCGGCACGCCGAAATCGGACTCCGTACGAGGAAGTTATGGTCAGAAACGTGAAATCGGGAGGTTCGTGTCTCAGTTTTCGTGTCGAATATTTTTTATTCTAAAAGTTCTGATTGGAGGACACCTGGTGAGTGACAAGTGTCACTCACCCATTGGCTGGATTGGATCAGATCCACTATAGGATTAAAAACCATTTAAATCACCTTTTTAATCACAGCCCTTGATCTGATACACCCCTGATCTAATCTCAGCCTTTGATCTCATTTCAAGATCTAATCTGGACCGTTCATTCCATTGTGCAGCTTTCCCTCCATTTCTATATATTTCCTAACCCGACACACTCACATACTGCCCATTCCAAACCATCACACCACATTGCATCTGACCCTTGCTCTGAGTGACGCTGGACTGGACGTGTGAGGCGGCAGACAGTAGGGATCACGGCGGAGGACGGCGACGAGGTAGGGAAACCGGAAAACCCGAAACGGTTTTAAAACCCAGAATTTGGTAACTTGAATTCCAACGTTTAGTTTTGGTTTTTATTTACCCTAATCAACTCTAGGAACTGTTAGGAACCTATTGGGATCAATTGCGTGACCGGAGGTAGCCTGAACGGAGTGCAAACGGCGACGGGAACCGGGTCTGTTCATCGAGGTAAGCCTTCGATCCTATCTGTGTTTATCGATTTTGATTCCATAGAACCCTTCCTGGGATTAAGACGAGTAGTTAGGAACAAACCTGAACGAAAATGATTGAGAAATGGTGAAATGGTGACCGGGTCATGATCGCGGGTCTGATCGACCCGAGTTGCAGAGATACGGGTCAACCCGTCTGAGGACAGAGGTGATGACGTGGCACCCTGTCAGACTGTCAGGTGACGTGGACCAACCGTGAGCCGACACGTGTCACATGTCAGTGCACAGTCAGCACTGACATGTCAGTGACGTGGCCCAATCAGGGACTGCCACGTGTCGCTGACATGTCAGTGACGTGGACTAGTGCCGTGCTGACACGTGGCACATGTCAGATCTGACACGTGGCCTGACAGATCAGTGAGGTGGACCAATCGGATGTTGACACGTGGCACCTGTCAGAGTCTGACATGTCAGACCTGACAGCTGTCAGATGACGTCAGCAGTGACGTCAGCGATGACGTCAGCAGGGACTGTTCCTGCGTTGATCGATGCGTTGACTGGTGCGTGTGGGCGCGTGTGAACAGTACTTTTGGTGGAACCACCACCATTCTTTAGGTTTCGACGATCCGGATCCAATGGCGGTGGTTTCGGGTCGATCGGAGATCATTAAGTTGGTCAAATTAAGGTTTATTGCATTGGGAAGCGCGTTCGGGCGGCTTTTCCGGGCCGGTTTCGGCCTAGGCTTTCATGGTTGAATGTTGGGGGTTTAAATTGACCTTTACGAATACTTTGGACTTGACAGGGATTGTACATTTGTACCAGGACGAGGGTATACGTTCGGTTTCTAGCAGGATTGTACTGTGAGTGGGCCCGTTTTCATTAAACCCTTGCATGCTTAAATGTTTTCCGATTTACTTATATGTTTACATGCTGGAATCTATAAATGGTTTTGATGATATTGAGATTTCGGTTACGGCACTTTTCACGGTATTTGGGCATAAGACCCGTTTGATGAAACGTAATGATCGGTTCAGATTTTACCTATGTATACATATATGTTTGCATGTGGATATCAATAAAATGTATTTGGTACTGCACTGTATAGATCCTTCCATATTATATTGTCTCCTCCGGATGAGGTACCCCGGAGAGGTCACGGACGTCTAGAACGTCCAGCGTCTATGACGCTAAGCATCGGGGATGCTGTAACCGAACAGGGTTCGGGGATTGAACTCGGAATTGAGACCCGAGTGGCACGCGTAGCCTTGTGATTGTGACCTTATTGGACGTCAGGGACGTCAGACATCGGGGATGTCGGGGTTGGAGTGTATAGTGCAGTAGCTAAAATTATGGTTATGGTTTTATTACATGCCTTATGATTCATATTATATTATTTATGATTTTAAAGGATGCTGCATGCATGTTTGGAAAACGGAGGGGTAAATTATATGTTTTACTTGTCAAATGATTTTATAAACTTGAGTTCGGTCCACTCGCCCTTAATGTTTTTGGTAACCCCTCCAGGTCGTGATACTGAGGTAGAGGAGGAACCTGAGGCTGAGGCATAGATCTACTTCTGCGTACCTGAACCCCTTCTGGGTGGTTTACCCGCAGGTTTATGTTAGAGTCGTGCTCGCAACTTGTAATTTTGAATTTCATCCCTTGTCTGACATTCGTTTAATTCGGATTTGATGTATGACTTTAATTTGGTTATTTATGCATTTGATGTTTTGAGGTTAAAATTGGTATGAATTATTGGGTGTCAGACGGGAGCAGGGCACGTCCCCTTGTGGTCCCTGTGGGATCGGGGCGGGTCCTGTCAGTAGACGCCAGTGTTTTTCGCCTGCTGGCTCGCGCTGGGAGTCCAGGTCGGTTTGGGGATCATGCTCTCCACATTCATCAATACGTTCTCATACGATGTGTTTAATATCGTATAGGTTTCGTACTTGGGCCGAGGGAGGGTTCGCTCGGTGCGCTGCTCGTTGGGCCGATTATCACGTTGACCCTGTCCATGGTGGGACCCCTGGTGGTTCTGGTTCCTGCCCTTCTTTCCCAAGTCGTAGGAGGGAGTGTAATTATTCCTCTTGCCGCTCGGGGAGCTCTGGTGCTGGGTCTATCCCGATGTGGCCTGCTGGGGGCCGACTGCTGCTGGGTGTGACTCGGTCGATATGTGTCGACCGAGTTCTCAGTGCTAGGCTGGTATGTGCCGACCGTTGATGCACCGTCCTTGCCGGCTAACAGTTCGGCCTTGGCGTGGATGGCTGCTTGTTTCATCAATTCATTATAAGTAGTCCAACCCTGAGTATGTGCAGCGTACCTGAATTGAGACTCGCGTAAACCGCCCTTGAATGCCGTGAAAGCTGTCTGATCGTCGGACTCGGTGCACCGGGAGTACTCCAGACTGAACCGAGAGGCGTATGCGCGCAGCGTCTCCGTTTCTCCCTGCTTCAAGAGGAAAAGATCCTCGACGGAGAAGAGCCTGTCAATCTGGATCATGAACTGATTCAAAAAAACCTTAGTGAGCTGTGCGAAGGAGTCCACAGAGCCGGGATCCAGTCGGTAGAACCAGTTGATCGCTGCATCGGTGAAGGTGGAGCTGAAAACCAAGCAGCGGGCCTCGTCGGTCAGGCTCAAGAAGGAGACAGCCAACCGGAAGTTGTTGAGATGGTTTATCGGGTCGGTCTGACCGGTATAGAGGGGAATCTTCAGCGGCTTGATTGTGTTGCCGTGCTGGAAAAAGTTGATCCGATCTGTGAACGGCCCCGAACTTGGTACGCCCCAAGCATGTGTCGGGGGTGTCCCTTTCTGGGCCTCGAGGCACCGCACGCGATCGAGGAGTTGTTTTACCATGGGGTAGATGCTGGGAGGCCTGCTCGGGCAAGGGTGGTCGGTCCTCTGTTGAGGGAATGGCGCGTTCCGTCGTGATGAGTTTCCTCGGTCTCGTCGGGACCTTGCACTGCGCGGAGGGCGCTCGGACCTTCGGGCGCTCAGGATCTCCTGGGAAGAATCCGCCCCCTCTGTTACCGAGACCGTGGGATTCCCGCCGCGGGACTTCTGGCGGGGCCCCGCCTCGGGTCTACTCAAACCAGACTGCTCGGTTGCCCGTTGGTCCTTGTCCACATTGAATTCGAGGTGGATCGGGCTGATCTGTCGGCGCTCCAGTCGGGAGGTGCTGCTCAGGTCTTCGCCAGCATCGAGGTAGATCCTGGTGGCCTGTGTGCCTTTTCTGGGAATGACCAAGAGTTTCTGGCCTTTCTCGGTCGGTGCGGCTGTAGTTTCCGCCTTTCCCTTGTCAGCCGCCAGTCGGATCTTCTCTGCGCGTTCTGCGCATTCGGGGACCACGCGGTCGGCTTGACGGATCTCGTCCTGCGCGCGTCGGGCATTCTGCTGGACCTGAGCGGCCTGCAGCTGGGCCGCGACCTCGGTGTACTACCCACTGAGCTCGGTATAGCGCGCCTCGGCCTGAGTGCCATTGGCGCGGATCTCGTCCATATCGCGCTGTAACTTTTCCAACGCCCGGAGTACCTCAGGGGAGGTGTCCCTTGGCCCTCGACCCGGCACGGGTGTGACTTCGCCGTCGACGTTGTCCTGTATGCTGGAGGATGGGGAGGGTAACGGTGTTTTAGGCTCGGTAGAGTAAAGGGCGAACTTAGTCAGTTTCCCACAGACGGCGCCAAACTGTTGATGCACGAAATGTGCCAACTTAGGGAGCAAATGCTGCTCTACCACGTGCCCTGTGTGAACCTGAAAAGGAAGGAAACCGGTCGGTCGGTGAGAGTATAGGCACCGGTGTGGTACCGGCCCAAAGGTACTCCGACGCCCAAGTCAGTGGTCGGTATAAAGTTTAGGGGGTAGCAGAAAGTATACTGTAAAAGTAATAGTAAACAGTAAATTGCTTCGTTACCTTTGTACGACAAGTGGACCCCTTTTGTATGGGTGCAACGAATATAATATTTGTATTTTCCCGTGTGGGACAAATATCAATTCGCTGTGTGGCTGACACGTGGAGGTGCCATCCAGACCGAGTGGGACTTGTCCGTGTGAGTGGGCCTGGACCCCTTGGGCTTGGGCTAGGCGGTGGCACTGGGCCGACCGGTCGGTCTGGCCGACGCACCGACCGACAGGAGCTAGTCCTCTGGAGTCGGCCGGTGGCATGGTGTCTGGAAGAGGGCTGGGCCTCCAAGACTGGTCCGGACTGGTGCTATTTCGGAAATGGGCTGGGCCAGTAGTCAGTATGGGCTTCAAGCTCGGTCTGGGCCGATATGGTATGAACAATCTCAATCTCATCTCTTTCTTCTATGATATTAAAAGCTCTTCCTTCTCTACATAAATATTTTTCTAAACCCTTGAAAAATGCCAATTTTTTCTCCCAAAAAAATGTTAAGATTTGAAAGTCTAAGGCCTAATCATTCCCTTAAAAAAAAATTGTTTGCATTTGCAATTTTGTTATAATTGTGTCAACCTTGGGATTTAAGATTTGCCAAAAAAAACATTGGGATTAAAGATGGATGTCATTAATTTTTCCAAGAGATTTAAGATGATAATATATACTAGCCTCACTGTAGGTGTGAAGTGAGACTCTTCGGTGCACGGAGTGCGCCATCTTTCGTTACCCGAGATTACGTTATTTTTTATTTATAATTCTAGAGTATAAAAATGACCAAATCATATAATAAAAATGAATAATGTACTAATTAAATTTCACATAAAAAATAAGCATCGCTAGGGAGATTTTGAATTTTCCTTTGCATAAAAAAAATTCGTACATAAAAAATGCAAATTCTAAATCTCGCTAGCTAGGCATATTTTTTTATGTGAAATTTAATTTGTACATTATTCAATTTTATTATATGATTTGGTCATTTTTATACTCTAGAATTATAAATAGGAAATAACGTAATCTCGGGTAACGAAAGATGGCGAGCGAAACTCGCCGAAGAGCCTCACGTAGGCGAGGAGTCACCTGCAGTGAGATTAGTTTTCCCAAAATCCACCCCAATTTGATTTGCCTTCCACTGGGTGTAACGACCCGAACTTTCGTAATTCTTATTTTATTGTAAAATGACCATTTTGCCCCTGAGGGGGGGAAAAGTTGACTTTTACCTCGGGAAGTATTTAGGACTTTGACACGTGACCGTGACGTAGTTTAGGACGTCACGAGTTCATAGGCAGGTGACACGTTCGATTCCGACGTTCGAGGAAGAAGTTGTGACGTTCGGAAGTCGAGGGGCATTTTGGTAATTTGGCTATTTGGGGGCCAAATGTTGACTATTTACCCGGGAAGTCCAACGGACGAGGGCCAATGACTGTTACGTAGGTCTCGTCGATACGAATCCGTAGACAGGCGGCACGCCGAAATCGGACTTACGACGAAAAAGTTATGGTCAAGAACGTAACCGAACTAACCGAGACTCGGAACTTAAAATAATACTAAAATATTAGAATCTGATTTACTTTAACCCAATCAATCTGGACCCTTGATGAGTGACACATGTCACTCATCTACCTCATCCACATCATCCCCAAAAATCAGGATCTGTGTTTGCCATTCCATTAATTAATTAATTTAACTTCCTTAAATCCTCACCCTTCATCCTTAAATCAGATTGAATCTCAGCCCTTCATTCCATTTTCTCTTGCTGTTCTTAAAACCATCTGAGACTCACACTCTCACATTTTCACTCTCAAACCCGTGCACCCTCTCATCCTTCGAACAAACACCTCACAGCCTCTCAGCCTCAACTCACGAACCAGGCAGCACCAGACCGACCACCACCTCCACCAGACACCGGCCAACGCCACCACGGCCAACCTGCACGGCCGGAAAACCCACAAACCCGAGAAGGAACCCGTGCAGCCCAAACTGTCCAAACCGTCCAAACCATGACTTCTGGGCTCGAACCAACCTAGGGCTAGAACCGTTGTGACGGCTGGACGACTCAGGACCGGACTGGGCAGCCCACGGTGGCGACACGGCGGCGGTAAGCCCATAAACCCGAGAAGACCGATTTTCCTTCCCTGTTTCGAAACTTCCGTTTTTAACGTTAGAAATGTTTGGTTGCTTTTGAGACATAACCTAGGGGACTAGACGAGCATTTTGGAACAGAGTTCGTGGCTGAAAGCTTGACGGCTCGCCGAAGAAGACGAACCAGAGCCGACAGCCAGTTCCCCGTCGATTTTCAGGTGGTTTCTCGAACTTAAAAACTAGTTTTGAATCCACAGAACCATAGAACATGTTTAGACGAGTTCATAGGAACAAATCCCATCGATTTTGGTGGTCGGGTTGATGAGAACTGGTCGGGTCGAACCGTGGGTCTGCGGTGACCCGGTTCTCAGACCCGGTACTGTAGCTTATGACGTCATCATGCTGACGTCAGCAGTGATGTCATGATGACGTCATCATGTCAGAATATTATCAGACCAGGGACCAGTAGGCTGTTGACACGTGTCCTCTGACACTGTCAGTGATGACGTCATGCTGACGTCAGCATCACTGTAGCAATGTTGACCAGAGGGTTGACCGGCGCGTGGGGGGCGCGTGTGAACAGTATTTTGTGTGGGACCAGTGCCATTTTCAAGGTTTCGACGATACGGATCCAATGGCGGTGGTTTTGTGTCGATCGGAGATCGTTAAGTTTGTCAAATTAGGGTTTGACGCCTTGGGAAGCGTGTTCGGACGGCTTTCCCGGGTCGGTTTCAGTCTAGGGTTTCTTAGTTGTTTAGTAGGGACTTAAAGTGACCTTTACGTATGTTTTGGGCATGACAGGAATTGTACTTTAACCCTTGGACGGGGCTTTACGCTCGGGATTGCAGCAGGATTGTACTGTGAGTGGGCCTTTGATTTCACTAAACTTCGGCATGCATAACTGTTTTAATTTCTACTATATCTATATGTGATTCAAGTAAAAGTATCTGTTTATCTTGAGTATGATTTATGGCACGTATTACGATGTTTGGGCATGAGACCCGTCTGGTTGTTTATGAATGGTTTGGAGTCATGCATATGTATAGTGGATCTCGATATTATCTGTGGTACTGCACTGTATAGATCTACCCTAGGATTCTATCTCCTCCGGATGTAGGTACACCGGAGTGGTCACGGCGCATTGCCTGTGAGGAGTCATTCTACGGAGGGACCGGACCGTAGAGTGACTCAGGAGCAGGATTGCTACTATTGGGCGTCTGGGACGTCAGGCATCTAGAATACCATGCTCGGACTAGGTTCGGGATTTGGACTCGGGATTGAGACCCCGGGTGGCACGCGTAGCCTTGAGACTGTGACCTTATTGGGCGTCTGGGACGTCGGGCATCTGGGATGTCAGGGTTGGGATGTATAGTGCAGTGACTAAGATTATATTATGTTGATATTATTCTGCTTATGATTATATGGTTTTGTGGTTTATGATACTATGCATGTCTTTTCGGAAAACGGAGGGGAAAAGCTATATGTTTTCGAAATGGTAAACTACTTTGTAAACCTTGAGTTTCGGCCCACTCACCTTTGTTGTTTTACTACCCCTCCAGGTAGTGCTATTGAGGAGGAGGATCCCGAGGAGAAGGAGGATGAGGATCCCGAGGAGGAAGAGGCATAGGTTTACGTTGCGTACCTGAACCCTACTGCTGGGTAGGTTGACACGATGTGTGTCTAGAGTCGTGCTCAATAAACTGTAGTCGGGAATTATCCCTTGTTTGACACTATTTGTATTCGAGTATTTGTGTGGCGTGCTATGTATGACTTAACTTTGGTTTTTCTTTATGCATTTCATCTTCATTAAGGGTATTTTTGGTATTTTAATGTCGGGTGTCAGACGGGAGTAGGGCACGCCCCGGGTGGTCCCAGGGGGATCGGGGCGGGTCCTGTCACTGGGCCTCCCTTTCCTCCTGCATAACTATGAAACAAAGGGATATAATGGCCAATTTTGGCAAAGAGTGCACTAAATCTTAATTGATGAATTGAATATAATGAAATGTCATAGGTGAATTAAATTATGTAAAACAAATATTTACAAGGATGAGACATGTGAGCAAAGTGCTCAATCAGAGGTAGATGCTTCATTTAGACTTTGAAATAGAAACATAAATGAAGTATTAAATGTGTAATATAATAATAGGATTAAGTAGTACCATACTTTTACACATTATTTAGCTATATCAAATTGTTGCAATCATGAACATGTAAAGGTTACCAATGTACATAATGACCACAAAAAAAATATGTATGCACTAAAATAAAGTTGTAGTTACATGGTGCAAACAATTTAATAATAAGAGTACAAATTAATGTTTGAAGGAAGTATAATACAATGTTCCTTCTCTCACATGAACCATGTTCCTCCAACCATTTTACCCAATGAAACCCATACGAATGTAACAACGATATATATAAGTAGAGAAAGGCCAATGAAATCGAAAGCAAAGAGAGGCAAACATAATCGATCCAAGGTTATTTTATTTACATTGCAATATTGTTTACATTGGAAATAAAAAAACGTAATCATGCTTCTTCCCTTTGTTCTTGCCCTCTTATGTATAATACAACTAACGTATAATACAATAATGTTTCCCACACATAATTGGTTTAATTAAAAGGCTTGTAGGAATACCTAGCTCTTGATGCATTTCTCCACTTCATTTTATGAGAAACCCAAACTTATCCGAATTTGGGCACATTAAGTCATCTTTTTTCTATGCAACAAAAGAAATTACGAAAGTGATTTTCGAGAATAAGAGTACAAACATGAAATCTGCCCATGCTGATCAAACAGATTTTCCATATATATATATATATATATAGCATTGCATCAACCTTTATGATAAAACAAATTTACCATGAGGTATGCAGAGAATATCTAACAACAACATCAAAATGTGAGGGATAACCTAATTACAGAATCATATTGCTCATAAACAACATCAATTCGTTCAACTTTCAAATTGTCTTTGAGAGGTACTCATTGATTTGTCATTCTTTCTTTTCCTAAGACTCTAATAAACTCACACACCAGACTAACCCATATAAGCTTCATTTCAAAATCGAATCGAGAACAATTGCCCACAAAGAAAGATGGGAAAAAAAAATTAAGGATAGAAAAAAGTAAGAGGCAATTATATATAGGTCCTTTTTAGAGTCCAAATTATAAGTTAATCTGCTACAGTAAATAAGAACTGTGAAAAAGAAATAACTTAATTTTTTTTTTATTATTGTTGGTCAAAATGGAACATTAGTTTTACTCCCTTAATTTTTAAAGAAACAAGCGTGTTATTACATATCATATATATTGATTTTATTTTACGTAATTTACCTATAGGAATTTATTTGTATATAAAAATGTAATTTACTTATGAGAATTTTAATTGTATAATAAAGGTAAAGTATACACAATATACATTTCTCAAATAGAATAGAAAAAAAAATACACATATAATTATTGATTTACCTACAAAAGAATAAAACAAGCAGGTAATTAATAATTTAATTACTTACAAAATAATAAAACCAAAAAACTTTATAAAATAATAAAGTACTTGTGAGTCTGTAATTATTCAAAAGTATCAGATAATATCTAGGAAGTTTGTTAGATTAAAATGATTTTCATCCCTAAAAAAAATTGAAAATATGAAATTTAGTTAAAATGATCTTATCAAATAATTTTAAAAAATAAATATAAAATATTAATATTTAAATTTTGAAAATTACTCATCCATATCTAAAAGGGTATAAACGATATTGGAAAATTTTAAAAAATAACACAATAAAAAATACAGTAAAAATATAAATAATATAGTAAATTGACTATTTTATATGTTAAGTGAATTATTTTATATGTTGTGCTTAAAAATTGGACTAATTTATAATTATTTCAAAAAAATTGAAAAAATGAAAAAAAATTGTGAATTATTAATTTATATCACATAATAACCGTTCAAGCATTTACATGAGAAAATTAAAAATGGTGAATTATTAGTTGATATCACATAATAATTGATGATGAATGGAGAATAAAAGAAGATTTTACTTTGGTGTTGATGATGAGGTTTAAGAATCTAACATTGTATGAATCCAGCGCACCCTTTTCATTATTCTAATTGAAAGTGTGCAAATTGAAAAGTGATATCTGTGATCATAGCTAGCAGTACTTGAAGTGGGAATTCAATAGCCAACCTACAGAATATGAGAGAATACTACTTTTTTTATTCGCAACCTTCCACGTTTTCTATTTGATGAGCCACTACATATGTTCGAGTCGCAGCGTCTCTTGAAATCAAAATGAAGAGTGGGTATGGCTAAAAAAATTTATTACAAGGAATGAGGGAAGTTTTGGAAATTATTCATATAATATGTTATTGGAATTTGATTTTTTTTTAAAATTAATTAAAATATAAATATTTAGAATGTATTAATGATAGATAATGCGCTAATTTTCTTAAAATTTTATTTTATAAGAACAGATACAAATAACTAGTTTAATGTCCATGTTAAACGACAACCAAAGGTATAATAAGGATAAAAGCAGATTATTTTTTTATAGGTATAATGAGGATAAAAGCAGGTTATTTTTTTAATACAAAAATATTGGGGAAAAAAATTACATTATATATCCATTAGACGAGATCGATACTTTCTCGCATAACGTATGAAGAAGAATATCACTCGATCATCATATAGATATTAATGTGAGTTACTTTATCTTTTATTAATATCAAAATTAAATCTGTGATTACAAATTGTTGATCGAGGATGGCCTAAAAACACTCTAAACTCAGAAAGCACAAACCCTTCGGTAAGTGGTAGGCAGAAGCCAAGGATCCATCCCCATTCCCACATCCTAATCACCACCATCTTTATTCCTTTTTTAAACCTTATTATATATGTAAGTTGTGACTAACATTATATTCCCAAATTAAAAAAGAAAAAAGAAAAAAAATCAGTTGGAAATTTTAACTCGACGTGAATAAAATATATTGTATTATTTTACGTAATTGCAGAAAGAAAGATTCAAATTTGAACTTATAAAGATAAATATATTTGCTATAATTAATGTGAATAAGCGCACTTCTATTACAAAAGGTATATCATATTTAAAAGTTAAGTAAAATGGGAGGATTATTATGACTTTCAAGTGATTATTGCGAGTGCTACTTTGATATAAACTATTTTGGTAAATGTCCATGGAAGTCACTATTGAGGGCTGTGGTTTAAAGGAGAGCTTCCGGCTCCCTTCATTTGTCTTCACATTCATTCTTCACCTTGACTCATGAACCTTCACAGTGAAAAAGCTATTCCCACTTTCACATTAAACAAATTCCAATTCTACTATTGGAGGTATGATTAGAAGTGCTTGAAAGTTGATTTTGTTTGAGTGCAGAACATAATGAAAAATAAAAAAACCCAACATTGTCACAAACCAATTACTAATTAAACGTACTTCTCCAATATCCCAGCTAGTCCTTCATTCATCTTGCCTTTTTAACAAACCTAGCTAGTCGTCCCGCCGGCACTCGAAAATCGCCTTTATGTGGTTCCTGGAAACTCCCAGATCGTTGATTCAATGTATTCTGTTGGGTTAGTAGGTTTATGGGTGGATTCTTCTGGGTTGGGAAAGGTAGATGCAATGAATTATGTTCCACAAGTTTTAAAATGCACCCAATACCTATTGTCTCTTCAACTAGAACTGTACATGATGAGACAGCCCAGTGTACAATTCATTTTGATAACTTAATTAATTGGTTCGAAAGAAAATAATGCTGCAAAGAACTTATAATTCAAGTGATTAGATCCCGACTTTATTCTAGCCGGCCAGTACTATATAACCAACAATTTCAGGTGGTTCCTGTAGTTAATGAACCAGTGTGATTCTATTTGTTGATCAAAACAGGAGGCACATAACATATATAATTGAGCTGGTGATAATTGGTGTTCAAGTGTTCATTGCACTCAGAATGGCCCCGACTTTTGTGATGATACATACTATTGCACTTTGCACCATTAAAGACTGTTTGGGTGGCATTGAATTAGGTTGAGCATCAATTCTTTGTAAGTCATACTGGTTAGGTAAATAAAATATATGTCGGAGTTGAATTAGGTTGAGCATCAATTCTTTGTAAGTCATACGGCCGGTTAGGTAAATAAAATATATTTTTAAGTTAAATATGGGTGAACATCTATTTGTTTGGAAGCTGGAGTTTGGAAATAAAAACTATACCGAGATAACCCAGATGAACATTCTTTATAAGTTAATAAGTTATCCAAGGTTAATATATATTAGTAAGTGTTGAACCGTTAAATGTTCCAACTGTCGATTACTCGTCGCCCAATCAGCAAATGACGCGTGTCCTTCCTTGTAACCTGTCAACTCAAGTGAATCGCGAATTTTCCGTTAGTACGGGAATCGGTGAGGTGCCTGCTTAAAGTTCTCCGACGGTCAAGTCAGTTACTTTGTTTGTAAGAGGAAACAGTAAAATGGTAAGTTCGGTAGAGTAATAGTGAATAGTAAATATTAGTTACCTTTATTGGGAAATGTGTACCCCTTATGTATGGGCACGAAAGTAAATATCGACACTATCGTCGATATTTCCATGGATATATCGTCAAAATTGGGTGGCGGTATCCAAACAAGGGGGGAAGAAATTTCTTCCCCTAATATCCATGATTTCGTATGAAATCGAAGATTATCCGCGATATTCACCGATAACTACCGATTTCATTGATAGTTATCGAGGTCACCGTACCTTTGAGTCTTGATTCGTCCGTTTCCAGTGCTGATGCTGGAAAAAGAGGGATGGGCTTTCTTCGTCTTGTCCAATCGATTCATTTGGGGTTGATTTCATAGTCCAATTTTAGGTAAGACTTGGTTTAGACATGATTGGATTGGGTTTGGTTGTGTAGTTGCAGAAAAGATGAAGGAGGAGTTTTTCGGGGAGAGGGAGAAAGAAAGAGAGAGAGAGAGTAAAAAAAATGAAGGGACTTTCCATCAGTCCAATAATTTGTAGTGGGTCCCATCTCATCTCATATGTATGCATAATTCAGTTTTGTTCAATTAATTAAAGGACCTTTCCTTATTGTTCAATTAATTAAAGGAATTCTAAAATAAATTATAATTAAAAATTTGTAATTCAATTAAATAATGATGTTATTTTGATTTTCTTTCAATCTAATTTATTTTCAATTTTTTTACAACTTCAGTCATCTTGGCAAAAAATTTGTGTCTTGGTAGATGGAGACCAATCCAATTTTCAATCCGGTAGACACTCTACTTATTTTTAATGAAATTCAATGTGTAAAATATTTTTAGTGTAACATTATCAATAAAATATGTTTTATTTTAAGTTTATCTTTAAAATTTTCTACTATTAGTTATCGCCAGACTTATATTTTATCATATGATTCATCATATATTTATTATATCAAAGTCATTTTATAGTTTTTATTAGTCCTATATAGCCATCATTGGATACTTAATTTTTTCCCAAAGTTTCATTCCAAATTTCCAACTTTTAGACCGAATTTCCGTCATTTTTGTTGACCGTAAACGATATCGATATGGATATTTGGAGCGAGATATCCGTAAATTTGACTAGCGATATATCTGTCGATATCGATATTTTCATCCTTGTGTATGGGTAGGTAGGATGTTCAATTCTCATAGTTTCGATGTGGGACAAATGCTCCTCGATTTGCGTGCTGACACGTGTCACGCAGATCGAGGGTGGATAGACTTCCACGTGGCATCCCGCACTGGGCCCGGTGTTGGGGCTGTGTAAGTACGGTAGTTTTGGGCCTTAAACGGAGTCTGGGTTTTAAGTATACGACCTAGTGAGTCTGGTCAGATATGGTGTCAACAGTAAGTAAAGAAATACATCAAGTTGAAATCACATGAACGTCCATTGTTTATAATTGTACTAAGTTAAAAGTAATTAAACAATTACTCAGTTAAAATTCTTGATGTTTTATTTTTCATCCTTTGCTTATTTCCTTCTAATTGATTCTCTATTAACATGTGATTTTCACTTAATAAGTACTAATTAAAATTTCAGTGCATAAGTATTTGCCTTACATAATTCCGAGTACTCAATAAGGCCGGCCCAAAAAATCGAGACTTAAGGTGAAAATTTTAAAGTGCCCCGAAGTCTACATTTACACAATACATAAATATGCTTTGTAATATTTTTTTCATCTTTCCTGTAATACACACAAAAAAAAAAATCAAGGATTTGAATGCATTACTAATACGTAGAAAAATACTCGCATTATAATACTTTATTATAAAGAAATAGTTAAATCCTATCAATTATTAATATGTATAGCTAAACTGAAAGTCTTATAATTCAATTTTAATAATTATTTATGTCAATTATACTGTAACTCAATATCCATTCAATATGTAACAATGCGAAAATTCGAGAAATATAATTTTGAAAAGTTTGTGCGTAAATTGACGGTCTTGCCCTTATAAGGACAAAAGTTGACTTTTTGCCTCAGACCCTTTTGAAACCTTTCGTGAGGACCATTATGCATGTCTCAGAATCTAGAATCTATAGACAAGTGGAATTCCAAAATTGGAGATCGAATAAGTTCGTTATGGGTCAAAATTGATTAAGGGTTTTTTTGTCTTTTTATAAGAGGAGATATTTTGTGATGGTGACATGTGTCCATACTTATCATTTTCCTCCTTTATCTCCTTGCCACCGACTTTGTGTATGTATATAGGTGTTTATGCGTGCGTATGGCTTTGTGGTTTGTGTGTGTGTATTTTACCCCAAATCCCGTGAGCAAAAAGAAAGGAGAGGAAGAGAAAACCAAAAAAAGAAGAAGTGAGAAGAATAAGAAGGAAAGAAAGAAAGAGGAAGGAAGAAAATTGAGAGGAAGAGGAGAAGCCCGTGAACCCAAAGTGACAAGACCCATCCCAAATCCCTCCGGGATTAACGCGGGATGTGCCATACTCCCGTCTGACACGAAGTGTCAGACAAAGGATAATTCAAACCTTAGCCCACACGGGACTTCCAGAGTGCGCTAGGATCGGAGGAGGAGTGTGATGTCTTCGTCTCTGCTACAGCCTGTATCCACGATCAACTTGAAGGGTATTAATACCATTAAAAATTGTGAGTGGACAAAATAAATAATTTAATAAAAAAAATTCACAAAAGACATTTATACCTTTCACTAAAAAGCATGCATGCATTCGAAAACCAGTTATCAAACCATTTATCAATAATTAAACCATTAGGGCCTTAGCCCAAAACCGTAAACCAAAGTATATGGGAACTCAGCCCAAAATCAATCATGTGGGAACTCAGCCCAAAACCAAATCCATAGGGACTCCGCCCAAATCAAATCACGTGGGTCTCAACCCAAATCCAATCCTCGGCATCCCTGATGCCTGACATCCCAGATGTCACAATCAATACTGTTACGGTTCCAAGCTACGCGTGCTACTCAGGGTCTCAATCCCAAGTTTCCCCAGGGTCCACCCAGGTCAATGACCCTCCCTAAAGGGAGGTTTTAACCTCTAGCAATCCTGCTCCTGAGTCACTATACAGACTAGTCGCTCCGTGTAATGACCCCTCGCATACAATGCTCCGTGACTACTCTAGGATACTACGGGACGTCTGGAGGAGACAACCAACCACTTCAGGATACTACTGGACGTCTGTAGGGCAACTATTCATGAGGATGGTACATGGAAAACCATTTCATAAATGATCTTAAATCGTTCAAAGAGTTATGCCCGGGATTTCCATAAAACCATCGTAAATCCATAAATCAAATTCCTCCAAACTTATGGGTCTCAGCCCGAAATTCCATTTCATAAACCAACTGGGCATCCAGCCCGATATCATAACCAATTGGGCCTCAAGCCCGATCATATAAGTCAATTGGGCCTCCAGCCTAATTTCTCATTAAATTAAATGGACTTCAAGTCCCATAGTTTCCAAATCAAATGGGTCTCATGCTCGATTCCATATTTTCAAATCCAAACCCAGTTCATCAAACCATCATTGAAATACCAGCACATATAAGCACAGTATAAAATCAGAAATTTCGAAATACGTGTAAATAAGGAAATCACCAAGACATCACCACATATGCACTTAAGGCATCTCAAAGCATGTATTTAAAACATATAAAACAGTTATGCATTCATCAATTTAGAAATCAAGGTCCACTCACAGACTGTCCAAGCTGCACCTCGATATGCGTGCTATAAGTCTCTCCGGCTAAACCACCGTCACTAGGACTCCCAAACCTGTCCAAATCACACCCGAAGGTTACTAATTACTTCGAATAGGCTAACATCAAATCACTGAATTTTTTGGGATTTTTAAACGTATTTAAAATGGACCCTAAGCCTTTGGACACCCAAAAATACCCCGAACAGTGCCTCACGTGCCTCCACGCACCACCTAAAGGCCCTACGCGTGGGAGCCACGTGCCACTGCACAGTTGCCTTCTTCCTCGCACAAAGCCGGTCTGAACTGGTTCATTGGTCAGCTGGTCCAACCGAACCGGCGTGACTGGTTCAAGGTCATATCTCCTTCTTTTTCAACCCGTTTTCTTCCTTCTTTCCACCAATCTTCTCTAATCTATCCTATGAGTTGTTTTATGCAATTAAATCCATGAACACTAACCTAAATCATGATGGTTCATCATACCATTCACGGCCCAAAAACTCATCCTATGCTCTGAGCACATCCAAGGGCCAAAACTACTTCCTAGGGAATTCATTTAGCTTCTAGGAACCTCAAAATCATGTTTAGGGCTTCGGTTTGAGCTTACCTGGCTAAATGGAGATTTTGGCCGGGTGCCACCTAATTCCTCTCACAACCATTCCACCGCCGTGCTTACATCACAGTGGCCGTCATCAGTCATGTCTCAGCCTCCCCTCTCACTTCTCTGTTTACCCCATTAGCAGAGGATGAAGGTTGTGTGGGTTGGGATGCGTTGTGGTGTCGTGTTTGTGTCTCGGGTCCAGATAAATAAAGAAGATGAATGAAATAGAAGAAGGGGAGGTTGGTGCATGTATCTGTGTTAGGTGAGCAATGGATGAGTGACACTTGTCACTCATCCATTGGGTCTGAACTAAATATCTGGGGCCTATTCAGGAAAAATGTCAATCAGTCTCGTAAAGCGTACAATAGTACCTCGGAACTTCTGTGAATCGTAACTTTCCCGTCGAACGTCTGATTTCGATGTGCCGCCTGTCAGTGCCATATCAGCATGTTTGCGCCACATCAGCAGGGTGATGTCAGTAGCCACGTGGGTGTATGGGAAGGTTGCTGGCCTCCCTCGCGTGTGGCGGTCCGTGGATCGAATCGCGAGACACAACGACGCGTGTCTTAAATTTTTTCGACGTCTCGAATCTAAGGGTGGTAGTTTCGAGTTGATTGGAGTTCATTTATGGGTGTTTCTGGGAGTCCAAGTAGCGGGTTACATATTTAGAATGCGTGTGTTACCCCCGAAGTTAGGGAATTTGAATACGAGTCTAATTGTAGCGATAATGACCCTTAATTGTTACTTATGCCAGGTGGTACAGATTTCACGATTATGGATGTCAGGACCCGTCCCAATCCCTCCGAGATTAACGAGGGACGCTCTTGATCCCGTCTGACATTGAGTGTCAGACCAGGGAAAATTTAAACTTTTAGCCCGAAGGCTTCTAGAGTACGCCAGGATCTGGAGGAGGTATGTGATGTCTCGGTCTCTGCTACAGTCCGCACCGTATTCAACCTGAAGGGCATTGAAAACAGAAAGACTGTGAGTGAACAAAAGTAAAAGAGTTGATAAAACACAATTCATAAAAGACCTTTATACCCTTCACTAAAAAGCATGCATGCATAGTAAAACCATTTCTCAAACCACATATGTTTAAACAACCATAATCATACGGGCCCCTGCCCAAAACCATTTACAGAATTCTAGAACATAATAAACATATGTGGGATCTCAGCCCAAATCCATTTATCAATCATAAAACACAACTTCGCAAACCAATTGAAATCATGTTTATCATAATTCATATAACCAATCCTGTCACGGTATCTAGAGCTACACGCGTGCTACCCGAGGTCTCAAAGCCCAAGTCTCTCAGGGTCCACCCAGGTCAATGTCTGTAGATCAATGACCCTCCCTGAGGTTATAGTCCCTAGCCTTTTTGAGAGTAAGGAATCCAACGGGGGCGAATCCACCCAATCATTGCTCCGTGACTACTCTGGGGTCCACCCAGGCCAACGACCCTTCCCAGAGGAGACAATTCATATAATAAGGATGGTATACGAAAATCGTCAAGGGTTCATGCCGGTCCCCATAAACCGTCATGAACCATAAAAACCTTTCAAGGGTTTATGCCGGTCCTTATAAACCGTCACGAACCATAAAAACCATTTATGGGTCCCTGACCCGAAATCATTAATCTTAAAACATATCTGGGCCCTAAGCCCGAATCCACATACAAACTGGGCCTCCGGCCCAAATCGTAAACTAACTGGGCCTCGTGCCCGATTTCGTAAACCAAATGGGCCTCGTACCCGATTCCGTAAGTCAACTGGGCTCCGAGCCCGGTTTGTAAATCAACTGGGCCTCCGGTTCGATGCCTTGTTAAATCAAATGGACTTCAGGTCTAAGAGTTCGTAAATCAAATGGGTCTCGTGCCCGGTCCATATTCCCAAATCTGAAATCGATTTGAGAACTAATCGGGCCTCTCCCCCAAAAACGTAACTAAATGGACTTCGAGTCCGAGGGTTTCCAAAAAAAATGGGTCTCGAACCCGAGTTTACCTTTCCAAATCCAAAACCATTTCATGAAATCATTTCTAAAACTATAAGTACGGAAAATCAGTGTAAAACTGAAAATCTCGATTTACGTCCAAGCATGTAAATTTCCTCGAAATGCGTGAAATCATGTAAATCACAACCATCCAAATCAACATCATAGAATCATATCTATAAATCATATAAAACATTTATGTATGCATCACAGTTTAGAAATCAAGGTCCACTCACAGACCGTCCTAAGCTGCCGCGTCAATTTGCGTGTCGTAAGCCTCACTAGGCTAATCATCGTCACTGGGACTCCCAAACATGTCCAAATCAATCTAGAGGGTTACTAACTACCATATTAACTTCTCATTGAAGCCCCACAATTTTCCCGAATTTTTAACTATTTTTAAACTCGATCCTAAACCTTCGGATGTCCCGAACATTATCGAGACGGTGTTCGATCGACACGAAACTAGTCTCAAAATGTTCGTTACATGTTGAAAACTTCCCCATAGGACCCACCACGTGCCCTCACGCGCCACCCAATGGGGCTGCGCGTGGGAGCCCACGCGCCAGAGCACTGTTCATCGCTAACCTCGCTTGAACCCGTCCTCTGGTTTTGAACCGGACCGGACCGACTTGGACCGGCGTGGCCTGTTCAACGTCCAATCTCTCCTATTTTCCATCCTTTCTTTCTCTTTTTGATTCCTAAACCTTCCTAGCATCAAACCTAAACTTTCTAGCTATTAAAAACACAATAAAGTCCACCAAAACCATACCTTCCATGAACAACCCGTGGCTTGACCTTCAAGCTCAGTTTTCTAGCCTTCTAGCCCTCCATTTCCATCCAACACGATCCTCCTCAAGTCTCCTTGGTCCCTGGGTCTCATTAGGATCAAAAGGAGTTCAAAACCATGATTAAAAATCAACTTTCGATTTTTGAATATAAAAAGGGTTCTCGAGTTTTTGTTCAACTCACCCTCGCCGTGAGCCGCCGTCACCGTCATTCTCAGTCCCTCAAGCTTCCTCACATGAACGCATTGATGCAAGGTGATGGTGGTGGTGTGATATGGTGTGTGTTTTGTTCGAATGAAGATGAAGAATGGAGGGAGTGTTTCGGGTTTGTGAAGGAGCAGAGAGGAAGGATGGTAGTGATCAGGTGAGAGGGAGATGAGATGGACGGCCAGGATGAAGGTGAATGGTGAGATGAAGGGCTAGGATTGAGAGAGAGATTAAGGGATATTATAAAATAATCACAAACCCTATATTGTATTATAAAACCCACCAATCACATCTTAGATCCACTAATTGGGGGTTTGGGCCAATGGGATGAGTGACACTTGTCACTCATCCATTGGATAGGAAGTAAATATCTGGGCCCACTAGGTTATAAAAGTAATCCGTCTCGTAAATCGTGCATAGTGCAATCGAACTTCCGTGACCCATAACTTTCTCGTTCGAAGTCCGATTTCAACGTGCCACCTGTCTATGGATTCGTATCGACTTGATTTATGTAACGGTCCTCGGCCCTTGGCCATCGAACCTCCCGGTCAACAGTCAACTATTTGCCCCTTTTTAACCAAATTACCAAAATACCCATGAACTTCCGAACGTCATAACTTCTTCCTCGAATGTTGGAATCGGACGTGCCACCTGTCTATGAACTCGTGACGTCCCACACTACGTCACGATCATCGGTCAAAGTCCATTTGACAACCCGAATGAAAAGTCAACGTTTTGCCCATTCCAAGGGTAAAATCGTCATTTTGCACCGTCCGTCCGAAAGTACCCCACTAATCACTGATTAATCTCACTAATCCTTGATTGGTCACTAATCTAATCTTGGAATTCGGGACGGGTCGTTACAACGGAAGAACATGTGGCTCGAGATTTAACTATGTGGATAGTGTGTGAGTAAACTTTTTCTTTTATAAATTATTATGCATGCATAGTTAAATGGTTTAATTTCTTTATTGCATGATTTGTGTGGCAATGATTTGAATATGATTTCTAAATGATTACTTGATGATTTTCTGGATTTATTAGTTGGTTTTGGACACTTATTTTATAGTTATTTTGTGGAAATGGTATTTTGGGCTCATGCGCAGGTTTTCAGTGTTTTAACTTTGTTTTAAGTTAAGCATTGTGTTAAATGAATTTTCTTGGGTTGTGAATTATTTTCCCATGGTTAACCATCAAATATGGTCAGCGCTCAGACGTCCGGAGCTCGGCTCTGCTGATTTTGAGGTTGTGAGGCTGAGATTTGATGAGTTCTTAAACATGTCTGGATGGTGCGTGAGTGTAGTTCCCCGACATGGCCCGGATGATGCTATGTGAAGTTCGCAGACTTAACTTAGATTGCGTTTTGTGTAGTTTTCGAGTTTGCCTACGTGTAGTGCTGTTATTCACTGTGACTGGTACTTGAGTTGAGGATTGATTGGTTACTAAGTATTAGCTGGTCATTTGGTATTGGATTTGATGGTTGGTTTGACTTATTGATATTTGATTGATTGATGGATTTGATGTGATTGATTGGTTTCAATTTTGATTGTTTACACTTTATTCTATGCATGCATGTTTCCTAGAAAATTGAGGGTAATTATTTATTTTTATCGAAAAAAGTATTTTAAACATGCTTATTTTTTCCACTCACACTTTTCATGCTTTCAATGACCTTCCAAGCCGTTGCACGAAGATCGTGGCTGATCGTGATGCGGAGACATAAATAGAAGGTCAGTTCGAGTATCCCTTGTCTGACAATTGTTGGAGGTAATTTCAGTACTTCAGACTCTTGTCAGATGGGAGAAGAACCAAACACAATTATCAAAATAGTTTAGGATCAGGTCCTGTCACAATAGGCATACAAAAAAATATATCCATTTAATAGGAAAGATGACAATATATATACAAACGGTCGCTATAAGTGTTGGAGTCCTAGTGATTTTACGAGACATATACTGATAATGTTCAACACAAACTAGATAGCTATATAATGGCGTAATTATATATAGGTTTTTTTAGAGTTCAAATTATAAGTTAATCCACTACAATAAATAGAAACTGTAAATAAGAAATAACTTGATTTTTTACTATTGGTCAAAATGCAGCATTAGTTTTAGTCCCTTAACTTTTAAAGAATTAAAAGTGTGTCATTACATATCATGTAGTTTGATTTTATTTTACATTATTGATCATTTGTCTTAGTTCTCTTTGCAATAAAAGGGTTATTTGATTTGACTTTGTTACCTAAAACCAAAAATCATTATGTTGAATTGCATGGTGTCAGCCCCGTGATCAGCGCCGAACGTTGTGCCACGGCCTGGAGGGTCATCAAAAACAGAAAAGTGTGAGTGGACAAAAATATATTCGTTAAAACATATTTTAAAAGACATCATTTACCCTCCAGTTTATCAAACCTGCATGCATAGGGAAAAACATATGAAACACAATCACTGGCTTTCAGCCAAACCATCTAACAAGTCAAATTCTCGGCTCTCAGGCCAAACACATGAAAACATAGTCACTTGGCCACACAGACCAGAACTCGTACTCAATACCAGTACGCAACATCAAACAGTACCATGCACAAGGTCACAATCAATTACTCAATCAACCAATCAATCAATCCGCACTATTCACAAGTGCACAAACCATCACACTGTCACGTCTGCACTACGCGTAGGCCATAACCCGTGCCTCAGTCGAGCTCTGACTGCCCCGGCACGCATCACCCCGAGCTCCGACTGCCCCGGCACGCATCACCCCGAGCGTTAGCCGTCTGGGAACACCCCGAGCTTCGGCTACCTGGGAACACATATCTCACCCCGAGTACCAGCCGTCTGGGAAAACCCCGAGCCTCGGCTGCCTGGGAATATATCTCACCCCGAGTACCAGCCGTCTGGGAACACCCCGAGCCTCGGCTGCCTGGGAACAATCACAATCATATCCCCGAGCTCCGGTCGTCTGGGAACACCCCTAGCTTCGACCGTCTGGGTATTCACAATCAAAATCACAATGAAAATCATCCTGGGAGCATATCCCAAAACATCTCAATCAAATCCTTGACTTCAAACCAAGTCAAAATCGTTACCAACCAGGACTCAAGCCCAAATAGCATTTATACGTAAATCCGTAAAATCATATCGAAAACATTATAATAACCCAAAAATCATCCTTGAATCACCAATTAAGTCAAAATACTCTTTTGGAAACCTTTTTAACTCCGGGCCTAGCCCAAAATACCATTTGCACATTTCCTAGAAAAACGTGCCCGAAAGACCGATTAAAATATTCATTAAATCACACATAATCATGCTACATCATCAGGACATCATTGCAAGTCAATTTATCCAATCAATCATGGAAAAACATTTAACTATGCATGCATCATGGTTTATAAAACAAACGTCCACTCATACACCGTCCAAACTGCTCGCTTCCCGAGCTGCACGCGTTTCCGTAATTTCCGACACTTGCTAGAAATCCTGAATCCTGTCCAAAATCATTACTCAGGGTTACTAAGGACTCAATTTACATCCTACTAATTTCTCGTAATTTTCTGGAAATTTAATATTAATTTAAAATATAACATAAACCGTCGGACCCTCGAAACATAATCGAGACGGCGTCCGATCGACTCGCAACTAAAACAAAAAATGTTCATTACATTAAATAGGACAAGTTTCATATTGAACACACCTCGAGATTCCCTCTCACGCTCCCCCATGCGCCATCTCAAGCGGCTGCGCGTGGGTGCCACGCGCCTGCTACAGTGCTGTGAACAGTTACCTCCTTCACCCGTTTACCTGGTAAACGGGTCCGGTTAGCCCGCGGCGCGACCCGACTGGATCCTGTCCATTTCCTGCTAATTTCTGTAATTGATTACTCTAATTGCATCGTTATAGACCCAATTGAAGTTCTGTAATTCGACTTACATCAATTCATGCCTCAATCCCGTCGACTTTGAGTTTGAACGATCAAAGACTTGCCATCACTGTTCATCGTCGAATTGCATCAATTTCCATCAAATTTGTGAAATTGATTCATTCAGAAGCATTGTGGGACACTGGGAAACATGCTTGCAATATCAATTTCATCGTCCTCGACCTCCAATCCATTCGACTCAAGCTCGAATTTTCGAAACCTTCCCCGTCTCTGTTCTAAGCCCAAACGACCCCAATTTCATCGTTTCTTCCACTGGTTCGACTCGTCTCACTCCCAGGGAGCTGAATCCAAGGTTAATTTCACTCAATTACGTCCACAAGTTCAAATTCGATCCTAAGGTGTTCATTCAAGGTTTCGAGTCTTCTGGGTTTTTCAACTGGATTCAACTGGGGTTTATACCTCCCCGTTATTCTCTTTGTTTTCCTCTCAATTCTCAATTTGGGCGAAATCAGACAAGAATTGTTGATGGTTTGATGGATTTGCATCAAGGCTCTGTTTTTGTTCTTGGTCGATTCTGATATTCATATGATCCTGTGCAACAGCTAATTAATTCCATTAATTATGCAAAGTGCCACTAATCCTAATTAGCAAGAGACACATGTCATTAACCTACTCACTTGACTCACTCATATGGCTGATTCAGCCAATCCACCGCTTAATTAACTTAATTGAATCAGCTAGCCAATTATCACAATTATCCCTACTGCAACAAAATTACCTTTTTACCCTTGTCAAAACAAATTACCAAAATGCCCCTCATAGTTCTAGACCCACAACTTTTTCGTTCGGACTCCGATTGACGCATGCCGCCTGTCTACGGATTCAGCGTCCCGAGACCTATCCAACGGTACTCCCAGAAAGTCAAAACATGGTCCCGATCAAAAAGTCAACTTTCGGCCTTTGTGACCAATTTACCAAATTACCCTCAAACTTCCACACATCATAACTTTTTCCTCGAATGTCGGAATCGGGCGTGCCACCTGTCTATGAACTCGTGACGTCCCGAACTACGTCACAGTCATCGCTCAAAGTTCGTTTGACCGTTCGAATAAAAAGTCAACCGTTCGCCCAATTCCAGGGGCAAAATCGTCATTTTCCTTCAAAGTTTCCAAATTTTCATTTTTCGAATTTTCGGGGCGTTACACAATATACTTCTATCAAATAGAATATAAAAATAAGAAATATACATATAATTATTGTTTTACATAAGAAAGAATACAACATGCAGATGATTAAAAATTTACCAACGAAGAAATAAAACCAAAATATATATATATATATATAATAGATAAAATACATATAAGTCTATAATTATTCAAAAGTATCAGATAAATATCTGAGAGTTTTGGTGAATTAAAATGATTTTCATTCCTAAAACAACTCTAAAAATATGAAATTTAGTTAGAATTATCTTATCAAATAATTTTAAAAAAAATATATAAAATATTAATATTTAAATTTTAAAAGTTACTCATCTTCATTTGGAAAAAAAGGTATAAATGGTATTAGAAAACTTAAAAAAAAAATTACAATAAAAAACACAGTAAAAATCTTAATAATATAATAAATAGATTATTTTATATGTTAAATGGATTGTTTTATATATTATACTTCAAAATTGGACTAATTTATAATTATTTAATTGAAACTAGATAACTATATATTAATCAGTTAATAAATTCAAGAATATGAGCCTAATTTATTAATAAAATATTAAATTTAAAGTCTTCTAACTAAATATAAATAATTTTTAATTTTTCCCCAAAACGTAAGATTAATTTAAAAAAATTGTGCCTTTCAAGTCCGTAGGTCAGGACCGGATTTGGTATTTAGAATAGATGATGCTATAATTTCTTTTGGAAAATAGATGATATATATGTCCATTAAATTCTGTTGACTATTGATATTTCCATATATTAATTTTCTGGTTTTCCCGTCATTACATAATGTGTATACAAAGTGTCTCTCTATATATTATCTTCAACATTAGTTAAAATACTAGTTACTTACGGCCGAAAAAAATCCAAAACGTTATCCTAACCTAAGTTTCTCACTACGCGATTGAATATAAATGAACATCAATTATTAAGTTTAAAATAAAAATCACTAAGAGTGTTAGATGAAAAATTTATAATTTAATGAGAATTTACAAATTTCATAATTTGCAATTTCGTATTTACAATTTCTTGATTTGTAAATTCTAGTGCTTATATAACAATTTTAAAAATTTATGGAAATTATAATTTCACTTGTTCAACTCATCATTTGAAAAATTTTGTCTCTTGAGACAGAATTTCATCTCATCATTTGATATTCTCAAATCTCTCTAAATTTTTTTTCTGGAAATTTACCAAATTCTAACTCAATTTTTTCAAATAAAAAAAAAACAAATTTTCCGCTCACCAAATACTTCCCTTATACCAAATAACTTATTTATTTATTAAAGTCAAACACACCATAAACGAGAAAAACGTAAAAATAAAAAAGGTTGTTCCACTACCAGAAATTTGAAAGCAAAATCACTTCATTCCTTGGTAAATATTACCGCAGGTTTTGTTTGTTGATTGTGAGAGGAGAAAAATGTATTCAAACAATTTGAGATATTTGTGTAATTATACTAGGATGAGTCATTATTACATGGTTTTCATAGTCAAATGAATTTGGGCTTTCATGCATGGGGCCTTGTAAGCCTTTCTACATTAAGCTATGGACTGATATAAAAATTACCCAAAAGTTGAAACTATCCGATGAGCACCGATGAGATTCCAAAGCATTGTGCTTGGGAACCTACTTTATGACGATGAGCTTGTCTTTAGTATTATATTTTAGTGGTTAGTATTATCTCAAGAGGCTTGTTTACGATACCTTATCTACTTTATCATATTAAGTGGAGTTTGTCCCTTGTTATTTTTAGTTTGGTTACCTAGTGTTGTGGGGTATCGACCTTAGGTTTTGTGGGTTTTGGCTAAATATATTATATCACGTACAAAATTAGAACTTTTGAAATTAGGTTATTAAGGAAGGATAATCCAATATATCAAATGTTGACTTTGTGTTAACAGAAATTGGAATGTGAAACCACTAGTTGATCTCTAATGAAAAAGTGTTAAAGTGGGGAAGTTGGTGGAGTGCGCCACGTTCATAAGTGCTAGGATGGGCCTTTGTTGTCTTATCTTTATAGTCCAAACTTAGCATCCTGATTATCATCATCTGCCAAATAAGTGCCACCGTTTAATAGTATTTGTTTGGGGGTGATTGTGAATTTATGCACCCACCCAATATATGAAGCAAAGGGGTGTATTTTGGCTTGATTTCTTGGAGGGTGTTGGCTTGACTATGAGTGGGTTTTGGATGAATTTTTTGGGGAGTCTTTGTCTGGATTTTTGTGAAGGCTTTTGGCCAGATTTGTAGTAGGAGTAAGGGTAATCGTGGCTGGATTTTTTAAGTATGGTTTGGCTGGATTTACTGCCAAAGGCATACGGCCGGGTCAAGGAAAAAAAATGCAGCTATGTTTATTATGGGGCAGTTGGACGTCTTGGGAAAAGGAAGAGTCTTTGTAGGAACAAGAGTGGCAGTTGAGATTGTTGTGTTTTGAATTGTCAAAAAGTATGATTGATTGTAATGATATTATTATACATATATATATATATATATATCCAAAGTTGGAAGAGCTCGTGTACTTACAATTCCAAAAAGCACTCATGGCTATGTATGTATATATGGAAAAAGTAAAAAGTGAAGGTTATGGATGTACATGTATTATCCACTTGCATGTGTCATTCACAATTCAAAAGATTTGAATTGTCCCAGGTTTTCACACACCAACTTTGTGGCAAAATGTTTATTTTATTTTATTTACCATATATATATATAATACAAAAATATGTATAAGATTTTTTCTTGTCAATCAGGTCACATGGTAAGACTGGATAATTAATTTTTTTGGCCGGATCGGTCTTGATAAAATTCCTTGGCCGATTCAACAATATAATCTGTTTGTCGGCCTAATCGTGTGCCTTTTAGGCCAAGGATAAAAGGGTGGCCATTGATGGCCTAATGCCACTCAAATAAATTGGGGTTGGGCTTTAATTTTACTGAATTTAATTTTTCGACCCAACCCAAACTTGAAAGAAAATATGGATACGGGTCAGGTTCTCGACGAACCTCACCCGGCCTTGATTGCCAATTGGTCGAGATAGAGAAATAAATCAAGCCAAAATTATGTCAACCTAGAACCTTCTCGTTCGGATTATTTCAATATCAATCCGACTTGGAAAGATTTGGCTGGCCTGACTTGGAAAGATCTTGGGAGGCCTGACTTGGAAAGATCTTCGGTGGTCTCGATTTGGAAGGATTGCGGGAGGATCAAATTTGGAAGGATTTCGAGTGGCTCAACTTGGAAGGTTTTTAAGTCAGAAGAGTGGAGGCCAAGCATGGCCAATTCGTGGGCTGGCTAAACCCTATAAATAGCTAAGGTGAAGAAGAGAAATGGACATCAACATCAACACACAAGCTTACTCTTATCTTGCACATTTTCAATCCTTAGACTAGATTTTCATATTCGAGTTCTAGTTAGTCAAGTTCTTCATTTTTCTAGAGTAAGTTTATTGTTCAGAATACTTTCAATTATTTTGTTTTAAATTCAAGTTCATTTTTATTTAATCTTTATTTTGATTCAGGTTTGTTCATTAGCGTTCGTTTAATAACTTCAATTAATTGTTTCGTTAATTTTAGTTTATTATTCTTGTCTTTAATTTTAATTATTGCTTTTCTTTTAAGTATCAATTTATTACATTTACGTTTAAGTTTATTTTCTTCAAGCATAGTTAATTTTCTTACTCAATTTAATTGTTGCACTTGCACTTCGTTTACATAATAAAAAATATAAATATATACAAGTTAAAACCCTAAACACCCTCGATCCCGAGGGAGTGAAAGAACCTAGGCCGAGAGGAGGTTCCTTGCTCGGCCGCACAATCATAAGGTTAGAAGTCGGCCTTAGGGGCGCACCCAATATTTACAATTCCATTCAGGCCATTTGGTGGCTGGGTGGTGGCACGCCTGCGCATTTATTCGAAGAAGGACCAAAATCCCTTCTAACGGTTTGATAAACCAAATCGAGGGAAACATAATTTGGCACGCCCGGTGGGACACACTAGGTCTTGACTTTGCATGGTCGTTGGCACTAGGGGGAATCCTAGAAACGACCAAGAAATCCAGCCGCCCAATTTAGTAGTCGGGCGAAGGAGAAGAAACATGGTTGGAACACTCCCAATGTCGACCCAGCCATTTGGTATGCCAACTTCTCAAGCAGGCCATAGTGGCCAATTACAAGTCGGTCGGACCTCGGTCGTGACAACAGATACAAGTTCAGTAGAGGTTACCCGCGACCCTTTAGAGCCAGTCCTCCAACCAAATCTGCCGACCTCGTTGGATTTTTAACAATTAATTCGAACGTTGGAGGTGACCAATTGAGCGACCAACCAGCGGCTTGACAAGCTCACTACTAAGATGAACAGCTAGAGGCTGGACGTTCGCAACCAGTTCGCTCAGGTGAATGATATACTCGGTCAACAACCTGTCCCAAATGGACACCCAGCGGCCCGAGGCCAAGTAGGTGCTCAAGCTGAGAATTTTGGAGCGAATGAACAACTTGGAAATAATCCAGCGGGGAACAACCAGGGTATGAATATCCCAAATCACAATAATCTCCCGGGTTGGAACAATCAGTTCGGGCAGAACCCATATCAAGCTTTTCACCAGGCTCGACCGCAGGCCAACCTAGTGGTCGGGGGCAACTTTGCTGGCCCATACATAAATCAGATTGCAGGCCTGGGTGGTTGGGGAAACCATGGAGGAAATCATCTGAATGGCCATGACAACGGACCTGGCCAACAAAGGGCTCTCGACCGGGGTGTGGTCGAGCAACTGATCCAGGAGATGGTTCCTCTCGCTAGGAGAGTCGGTTGACCTGTGTACAGGAGGCCGTATCCTCAACATTCCACGTGGTTTCAGAGTTCCTGATTTCACCCTTTTTTCGGGTGATGGACTTCAATCCACGGTGGAGCATGTAGGCCGATTCACGGCTCAATGCACGGAGATAGCTCACCGTGAAGGTCTTATGTTAAGACTCTTCCCAAGTACACCCACGGGGATTGCGTTCACCTGGTAAGTGAATCTACCACAGAACTCCATTCCGAATTGGGCGACCATGGAGCAGTCTTCCATGAACAATTTTATCAACCCGAGCCAGAAGTTTCCATGGCTGACCTAGCCAAAATGAGACAAAATTTTAACGAGTCAGCTCAGGAATTCTTGGCCAGGTTCAAGGTGGCTTGGACCAAATGTATGGTCTCCATGCCAGAACATGAGTTTGTCAAGCTGGCTCAAGGCAGACTTTCTTTAGACCTTAGGAAAAAGTTTGAAGGAATGGAGTTTCGTGATATATACGATCTCTTTTTAAGGGTCGACTGATATGAGGGTCTACTAAAGGAAGAGCAACAAAAAAATCGCCAAATTTCTCAGCCATCCTTTTATAAAGATACGCCCAAGCCGGCCACGGCTAGGACAACATCGGTTCACGCCGTAGAGCTGGATAATGAGGAGCCAACTGGCCAGTTGGAGGAAATCCTATCTGAGGTGGATGATGAGCAGGCCGAAGTAAATCTGGCTGAAATGTTTATTAATGGGCCGCACATGTGTAAGGCATTGTCAAAAGCCACCAAGGACCAGCAACCGACATCGGCTCAGGTCCCAAAGTTTAGCGGTAGCTTTCAAAAAAGGGTTGGGAATAAAACTTACACCTTTGATATATCTAAAGCTGAACAAATCTTCGACCAACTTTTAAAAGAAAATATTATAAGATTGTCATCCGACCATGTTATTCCATCAGCCAATGAATTGAAAAATAAAACTTATTGTAAATGGCATAATGTGTGGACTCATGGAACTAATAATTGTTTGGTTTTTCGCAATGCTGTGCAGGACTTAATTGAGAAAAAGATTTTGAAATTTCCGGAGAAGAACCCAATGGGAGTTGACAAAAATCCATTCCCTTCAGCCCAGGCTAACATGGTGACAGTCAATTTTCCCCGGCCAGGCCAGCCTAGGCGAAGGTTGGATTTAGGTGGGTCAGCCAAAGCCGCAGCCGATAGAACGGCCAGGGAGGTTCAGCTAGAGCCTACAACGAAAGGAAAAGAGAAGATGTTCTTAGAGCCGCCAACCAAGGAAGAGTTCCCAAAGGCCATCGTGTTATGTGGCAGGTGTCAATGTGAGGTGGCATTAGATGTCCCGCAATTGAAGTCGAAGGAGCTTGAGAAAGAGATGGTCAGGTCAAACCAACCAAGAGAGTTGGAGAAGAGGGTGATTCTGAGTCAGACCGAGAATTACGGTCTCTACAGCCCGAGAGAAAAGTATGAAGCTAGGCCGAATAAACGGTCATTTTTTGCCTACCAGGGTAGGTACGAAAAGTCACGTTTCCCGCCGAGGGGCAACCATCAGAAGCCACTAGAGTATGAGGATATTGTGGGTGGCCCGTTCCACCAGAGCGAGAACAAGGATAAGAGCATTTGGGTGACTACAGGCGATGGCAAGAAGAGGACTGTCGACTATGTCCAAAGGCCCAGGCCATTTGATGGTAGCAGTATCAATACTTACAAAATTCCGGATACTAAAGAGGGTCAATGGTACCAGAGCCGGGGGCACAGCTTGCCCCCAAAGCCCTTGACTAGGACCCAAGTGAGGAGAGCTCAGAGGCAATTCTCTGCCAATAATAGAGCTGACGATAAGTGGACAGAAGAAAGACAAGCTCAGTTGAACCGATTGGTAGCCCTTAAAGAGAAGATAAAGAGGGAAGAGCTTGAGTTGGCCAAGGCTGATGCCGTGGCCACTTTGGAGGCAGCAGCCGCAGAGGAAGTTGAGATGCACAAGAAGTGGGTGAATGGTCGAGTCGTGGTAACATCCGCCAAGGAACCAATTTCTGAGCTGGAGTCTCACTTGACAGGGGCATTTGAAGCATAGAACTCAAGGGAGAACCCTCACCAACCATTGGTTGTGGGGACAAAAAGTGAGGCCAGGCGAGAGGCTAGGCAACTAGGAGGCCATAAGGTGAGTATGAAGGAGGCAATAGAGAGCCAGGGTCAGAAGGTAAGCCAGGCTACTAGAGGGCCGGCTAAAGAAAAAATGTACCAAGTCGTGAAAGGGGTTGAAAGTGTCCCTGGGTCATCTGGGGGCAAGGCCGACCCCATGGCTAGCCAAACCTTGGCTAAGAAGGCTGGGGGCAAGGATCAGTCGCAGAAGGAAGTCGAGAAGACAGAAGGTGACCAAGCCATGGTTAAGCTGGGTGCGAAGGACACAAAGTCACCCAAAGTGGAGGAGAGGGCCAAGCCGATGGCCGAAGAAGAAATTGCGAAGCAAGACCATTTGGGTGAGCCAAAGGTGGATCTAGGAGAGAATGAAGTACCTTTGGGTGAAGATGAAGAAATGTATGATGAAGGTGATGAGTACGGCGATGAGGAAGAATACATGGAGGAAGAGGCCATAGAGGAGATGGAAGGTGAAGACCCAGGAATGAATGTGGCTGAAGCAAAAGAGGTCGGGTAGGCGACCCTAGAGATTTCTCAAGCCAAGATCCTAGAGCCTGAAATGGACATGGCTCAAACTGAGAAAATGTGGAAGACCAATACTAAGAGGACCCCCAAATTTGGCAAGAATGAGGAGGTACCTATTAATATGGTCTCATTACCATCATTCTTTGAAGCCCAACCCGGACAACCAAACATTATAGCTGGTGATTTTTTGGACGAGCTAGAGCCCACGATGCTAGTAGGTGGGTCGGAGGAGCCGACCATAGAAACGAAGTTTGTGACACCCCGGGTCGAGTTTAACGAGCCGCAAATTTACATTTCAAATGAGGAAAAAATGAATCCGGGGAAAATTTGCTATGAGATGCCTACTAAGAGGATGTCAACCCACTTGAAACCATTATATGTGTGTGCTCATTTCGATGGGATTCCAATAAGTAAAGTGCAAGTGGATACCGGGGCGACCGTGAACATCCTCCCAACTTCAATTATGAAGAAGTTGAAAAGAGGGATGGATGAACTTATCCCGACCGAGACGGCAGTTAGTGGGTTCATAGAAGAAACCAACATAACTCGAGGCATCATCCCTCTTGAGGTTAGAGTTGGGGGCAAGGTTAGAATGACAGCTTTCTTTGTGGTGGAAACTAGAGCTCACTTTAATGCTCTACTGGGCCGGGATTGGATCCATGGAAGTATGTGTGTGCCATCGTCTCTCCACCAATGCCTCAAGTTTTGGAATGAAGATGGATCTACCGAAATGGTTGAGGCCGACTCATGGCCATTCATGGCTTCAACTAATGCAGTAGAGGCTAAGTTATGTGATGAGGATATTGGTCCTCTTTACTTTATTGGATCAGACAAGAACGGCCGACCTACGGGAGTCTCGGCCCAGAAGCTAGTCGACTTGGGGGCACATGATGCACAAGCCGACGGCGAGCGGCCCACAGTTGCTGATTTTTTCATTCTTAATGAATAGTACAAAAAATATGGAGGGTGAAAGGAAGGCCGCGGTGGAAAGCACTTTGAGACGGCTGTATGGTTTTTGGGTCGAAAGAGCGGCAGAACATGGGTCATCGGCTGACTTGGTGGAATTTCTCCAAGAAGGCCCAGAAGAGGATGCTCTTGAAATTGAAGAGATGGACTTAGCACCGGCCAAGATAGATGACTCGAAGGCCGAAGTTCAAGACCCTTTGATAGAAGTAAATTTGGGGACAGAAGAGGAGCCAAGGCCAATCTACATTAGTGGGCTACTGGAGCCGGGTTTATAGACCAAGATGGAGGAGTTGCTTCGGGAGTTCAAGGATTGCTTTGCTTGGGACTACACCGAGATGCCCGGGTTGAGCCGAGACTTGGTGGAACACCGCTTGCCTATTTCGGAGGACTTCAAGCCATTCAAGCAACCACACCGCCGGATGGCAGCGGAAGTAGAGTTACAGGTCAAGGAAGAAATTGTAAAACTTCTTAAAGCTAAATTCATTAGGCCAGCTAGGTATGTTGAGTGGCTTTCGAATATTGTACCTGTTAAAAAGAAAACCGGAGCAATAAGAATTTGTGTTGATTTTCGTAATTTAAATCTTGATACTCCAAAAGACGAGTATACAATGCCTATGGCCGACCTCTTAGTTGATGGAGCGGCCAAGCATGAAATTTTATCTTTTATGGACGGACATTCCGGCTACAACCAAATTTTTATAGCCGAAGAGGATGTTCACAAAACCAACGTGGTGTCCAGGGTCTATTGGTATGTTTGAGTATGTGGTAATGCCTTTCAGCTTGAAAAATGCTGGGGCTACATACCAACGAGCCATGAACGCAATCTTCCATGACTTGATTGGCCGAAGTCTGGAAGTCTATATTGACGATGTAGTGGTAAAATCCGAATCAAGGCCAAGTCACTTAGATGACCTTCAAACGGCCTTCGAGAGAATGAGGAACCATCAATTAAAGATGAATCCCAAGAAATGTGCCTTTGGGGTCTGAGCCGGGAATTTTCTCGGCTTTCTGGTGCACCAACGTGGAATTGAGATTGATAAAAATAAAGCCAAAGCCATCATCGATGCACTACCCCCAAGAAATAAGAAAGAGTTGCAAAGTCTTCTTGGCCGGATAAATTTTCTCAGAAGATTTATCGCTAACTCGGCCGGAAAAATTGAACCATTCTCTTCTTTGTTAAGACTCAAAGGAGAAGACAAGTTTCGATGGGAAAAATCCCACAAAAAAGCCTTCGACTCGATCAAGGGTTATTTGACTAGACCACCGGTGTTAAGTCCCCCAAAGCGAGGCCGCCCACTTAGACTCTATATCTCGGCCGCGGAGAATTCTATTGGTAGCCTACTGGCCCAAAATAATGATGAGGGAAAAGAGCAAGCCGTGTATTATCTAAGCCGAATACTAACGGCCACCGAAAGAAATTATTCTCCTATTGAGAAGCTTTGCTTGACATTGTATTTCACGACCACTAAGCTTAGGCACTATATGTTGCCATCCGTGGTTCATATAATCGCCAAAACTGATTTAATAAAGTACATGCTTTCTCGGCCTATTATTAGAGGCCGGATTGGAAAGTGGACAATGGCTCTGGCCGAGTTCACTTTTCACTATGTACCTCAACAAGCCGTGAAAGATCAAGCATTAGCCGACTTTTTGGCTTCTCACCCAAGTGTGGAGATTGAGAGCATGGAGAATGTAGAAATTAATAACATCACTTTAATCCCATGACAACTTTACTTTGATGGATCTCGGACAACAAATATGTCTGGAGCCGGGATTATTGTTGAAACTCCGCTTGGTTTTAGAACGCGTTATGCTTTCCATTTTGATTTTGAATGTTCTAACAATGAGGCGGAGTATGAAGCTTTGATTATTGGGCTGGAAATTCTTCGTGAAATGAGGGTCACCAACATATTGGTCATGGGAGACTCCTTATTGGTTCTAAAACAATTATCCGGAGACTATAAAGTATCTAGCAGAATCTGTTGGCTTACCGCACAATGGCAATGCAACTATTGGATGATTTTGATGAGGTGGAGTTGAAGCACTTACTAAGGGATCTTAATTCTCAGGCCAACGCGATGGCTCAACTGGCCTCTGGGGTTCAAATTTCGGAAGGACTTTCCAAAGAAATGTTCAAAGTAGAGAAGAGATCTTTACCCTTGGTCACCGAAAGAGGGATTCCTTTAGAAGTGTTGATATTGACCGTTGACCCGGACGATTGGAGGTATAAAATCATAGAGTATCTAAAAAATCCAAGTGTCCAGTCGACAAACTCGAGGAATGGCTCGTAATTACGTCTTACGGAATAATGAACTCTTTCGTATCGGCTTTGATGATTTGTTAATGATTTTCTTGGGTAAAGACGATCAATTCTTGGCCATGGCCGAAATCCATGAAGGGATCTGTGGAGCTCATCAAGCCGGGATTAAAATGAGGTGGCTTTTGAGAAGACATGGCTATTATTGGCCAACAATCCTAAAAGATTGCATTGACTATGCTAAAGGGTGCCAAGCGTGCCAAAAGCATGGCCCAATCCAACATGTCCCGGCCGGGCCAATGAACCCGATAGTAAAAGCATGGCCATTCAAGGGTTGGGCGATGGACATAATTAGCCAAATCCACCCAAAGTCATCCAAGGGCCATGAATATATTTTAGTGGCTAGCGACTTTTTCACCAAGTGGGTGGAGGCAATCCCATTAAAGAGGGCCACTCAAACTGAAGTGATAGAGTTCATAGAAAAACACATTATTCATCGATTTGGGATGCCGGAGTCCATCATGACGGATCAAGGCAAGGCCTTTACAGGAACAACGATTGAAGCGGCTGCGACCAACTGAGGTTTAAGGCTAGCACACTCTACACCTTATAATCCTCAGTCCAATGGTCAAGCCGAGGTCAATAACAAGGTCATCAAGGGAATATTAGAGAGAATTATTGAAGAAAATCCTAGAGATTGGCATTCACTTTTGTCCAACACGTTGTAGGCTTACCGAACTTCAAAGAGGGCGGCCACCGGGACAACTCCATTTGCATTGACTTACGGCCATGATGTCGTGTTGCCGCTTGAGATGAATGTAAAGTCTTTGAGGGTAGCACGCCAGGCTGAATGGAGTGAGGATGAATACAAACAAGCCATGTTTCAAGAGTTGGATGATTTAGATGAAGTAAGGTTGAATGCCTTGGACAAGTTGAAGCCCCAGAAGGAAATAGCGGCCAGAGCCTATGATAAAAGAACTAAGGCCAAAAGTTTCGGTGTAGGAGACCTGGTGTGGAAAACGATATTACCAGTGGGAACCAAAGATCGTAGGTTCGGTAAATGGTCTCCAAATTGGGAAGGACCATTTTTAGTTCACCAAGTGCTCGGAAAAGGGGCCTATAGGTTGAGTTATGTGAGTGGCTCAATGCATGATCTCCCAATAAATGGCCGGTATCTTAAGAAATATTACCCTACATCTTGGGAGATGGCAGCAACCAACTAGAAATAAACTTTCAGTTAATATAAATGTGTATTGGTTGTGGCGCATCATGTATTGGGTATGTTTTAATTCAATGGACAATGATTAGAGAAGTCGGCTAAAAAATTAGTGGCCAGCAAGCTTTGAACATAAACTATTTAGGGTAGTCTAGTGGCTACAAAAGTATGCCAATAGATGGCAAAATGACTACCAAGTCAGGAAAAATGGCTTCATAGTTTACAAAATCTGGTGGCCGAGTGGAAAATAAAAATAGACTAGTGGGCCGGGGTACATATTTAGTGGCTAAGGAAGTGAGACCGCAATATCAACTTAAGGGTGGCCCAATGGTGATCTCCACGAGCTTTAGTAGCCAAATGTACTTCTCTTCTAGAGGTAACCTCTTTGACCTCTGCCTTTTTAGCCATGAGTCGGGTCTCGAGTGGCTGGATGGCTTGGTACCTATCACTTCTTTCTTTGAGGAGGGCTTGCTTTCTGGCATCCAACTCCCGCATCTCATTTCGGAGTTGTTGACTTCGCTCTTCAATAGTTGCAAGCTCACGATCGCTATGGCGGCCGAACTCAATTGTGTCCCTGAGAGAGGATGACTCAAGATAGCTTGGAATAAGGTTCTCCAACTCAGTCATGGAAAACACTACCGTCTCTGATGTGGATGGATCGGTCAAGGAGCTGGATCCTGCCAAGTTTTCAATGGCGGTTTTGAATTGGCTGAGGTCGGCCTGGGAAGCAAGGGAGGAAAGGTCCCGCTCAAGAAAGCCTCGGATGGTGGCCTCGGCTGTGGGATCTCGCTCCGATACGACTGCTAGAGTGGTAACCGGTGAGGGAGAATCATCATCACTCGCAACTAGTTGCTCAAGCCGGGAGAAAGAAACAGGCAAGGTCGAGGCGGATGTCTGCATGACAAAATGAAAGAGGTTAGATTCTATAAACAAAATATTCAGTGTACATGCCTACTTTCTTTTCTAAGAGAGTATGTAAATTTACCGGGCCGAGTAGAGGCTCGCTGGCACCGCATCTGGCCGGGTCACCACCTGGGACAAGCGTACGGCTCTCAGGCCCAGCCGGGTCTCCTGAAGCAAGTGTAGGATGCGTAGTCACCACCTGTGCTAACAAGCGTGGGTGGGTGAATCTCACATTCATATACAAAATATTTACATGCATAGGTTGGCGGTTCATACCTCATGAGTAGGGGGTGCTAACCCACTGAGAGCAATGGAAGTAGGAGTTGGAACAATAGCCTCTAAGGCTGGCTGGGCGGCCAAGGTGGGAAGCTGACTAGCGACATCCACCTGATTCGAAGGCATATTGAGAATCCAAAATTCAGAAATTGAATGAAAGAAATACAAGTATAGCTCACCACAAAAGAATGGGGATTGGTTCTATTAGCATCACTTGGGGGAAGCTGCTTGCAAAGGTGGGCTAGGCCCGTGGGTAAACTCCTCAGCAAAGGTCTCTGGCTCGGGTTGGCAAGGCTGTTGAATGGTCTCCTCAATGATGGTCTCCGGGTCCAAAGCACCACTCTATGATAAAAGGGGAATGGGTGGGAAGTGCATGATACTTTTAGAAAATAATGGTAGGATGAAGTTAACTCACTTGGCCCGGTGTGAATGACGCTGATTCAGCCACACCATCGTCGGCCAGCTGCAAGACACGGTTTGCCTTCCCAACCTATGAGTTTGATGTGTTGGAGAACATGAGTAATCACACAAAATAGTTGTGTGGTGCAAAATTTAAAAATCACAAAGTAGTGGCGTACCTGAAGGCCAGAGGCTAAGCTGGCCGAATGAGTTCCTGTGGTCGAGGCCGAAGCTTTAACCGGCCTGGGGGCATTTGAGGTAAGTTTTGGACGTTTAAATGATTTTCTCGGCCTATTTTCTTCATTCCAAGTGGAATTTTAAGTGGCCCCTTAAAATAGGAGTAAAAATTGGGTGAAGCTGAAAGAAGAAAGTATTACAAAGAATTCAAGTAAGATGGATCGTACCTTGGGTGGATGGAGGTTGTCTCTTCTTGCCTTGGCCGGTAGGCGGGTGCTGAGCAGGAAAGCCGATGGCTTTGGCTTGAGCTTCAAAAGACCAATCCAAACAAAAGTCACGATATTGCATGGAAAGATGCCAAGGAGTTCAAAAAATATATATATTTAAAAAAAAATCGTACAAATACCTTTGGAGCTTGAGGCCGCCGGCTTGGGGTTGGGCCGCTTAGGGAGAGCAGGGCAAGTCTTAAAAATCCTCGTAGCGTGGACGTCATATGGATTGCTAAACCAAGTAGCCGATAGTCTGGCCCAAAAGTCGAGAAACTCCTTGAGGCAGCCGAAGTCTGGAAGGCGACTTTCAATGTCAAATTCGTCAAGTTGAAGGGCTTGGAGGCTATCAACATGCTCAGCATCTTTTTCTTTCTTAAAAGAAGTTCTCCAAGCCGATAAGAGGTTTTCGGACTCTGTAATTGGGCTCGGGATGGCCTGAGTAAACCCAAATTTACGACCCACGGTTGCTGGGTAATACAACTCAGAACCACACTCATAATTGTTTGATGAGCTGGCCAGGAGGCCAAATGGGATGTCTCGGGTGACGAGGATGCTGGCCCATAGTTTCTTGTGTTCATCAACAATATCGTTTGTGGGAATAGTGTTTAAGCATAGAGCTAGATAGCTCGGGTGACGCCGGGCTAAACAAATGGAGAATTGCTGAGCTGTCCTATCCTCACAATGGTATAAGAATATAAAGCATCCTCTACACTATGGTTTGGTAAAGGAAGTGAAAGTAGGGTGTCACCAAGGAGTTTGTCATGGGCAAAGTTTGGGGTCGAGGGCCCTAACTCAGGGAAGTAAAGTTGAAGCCAGAGTTGAAAAACCCACAATGGCCCAGAGACGTTGGCCAACATGGGTGTAGGGTGGACAATGTTGGCTAGTGTCCTATACAGATAGCCCAATACTACGGGTCCTAAAGCTACACATTGACCATCCGCGAGGGCCTCAGCCAAGGGTTGGACATCTTTCGTAACCGAGAGAGATAAGGGCCAGAAGAAAAACTTACAGAGCCAGAGTTGCAGAAAGGCTACATGCTCCACCCGAGAGACTCAATTGGTGGGTCGCAGTGGTGACCCGAGAGTATCGTCATCAAAGCCATAGTAAAATTTTATCCAACCATTGTAGGTCTTGATGTGTTTTTCGTAGGTCAGTTCGAGTGTTGGGTCGGGGAGGATAGCTGCTGAATAGTACACCCCATTTGGACGTAGGCCGAGCATAGCGGCCAGGTCAATTAAGGTTGGAGTCATCATCCCGAAACGGAGCTTCATGTAATTGTTGGGTGAAGACCAAAAACATAGCCCGGCTTGAATGAGTGCACGGTCACATGGGAAGTGCCCGGTCGCACAAAGCTCCAACGTATGGGAGATCCCGATTTCATCCCAAAACTCACCCAACTTCGGCTTGAGCGCTTTGTACCAGTCACACCATTTTTCCATTGAGCGGATGGAAGGCTTGTATGGGATGCGGCCGGGGGAGGATTTTGTGGTTTCAACCCGGCCAGCTTGCATGATGACCCAACCGGCCAGCTTTTGGTTGGCTTGGAAAGGCCCCATTGGGAAGGCCAATATAGATTCTCACGTAAGAACAAAGGGGTATCGCCCCCACCCTCCTCTAAAATCTCCAAAAAGTCGGGTGGGATTTTTAAGAAATTTGGTCCGAGATGAGAGCCAAGACGGTCTGGCCACATGTGATGGAAATGATCATCCAAGTCGACCAGATTGTCATCCATGATTTTTTGGATTTTCCTGTAGTGGCTAACCACATGTTTTGGGGGCATTTTTTCCCTACAACAAACACCAAAAATTCATGAGCCGAAGAAAATTTTGGATTCGACCAAGTGAGTGAAAAATTAAAAAAAAAAGGGAGCACCAAGAACACCAAGAACACCATATCTTCAACCCGGAAATTCAAGCCCCAAAATCAACCAAAACTCATGCATTCATGCCAAAATTAAGTGCAACCTACCTCAAATGTTACTTGAAGCTGCTTCTTGAAGAAATTTGGGGTAACTTTTGTTAGGAAATGAGAGATTTTGAAAAGGGCCAAGAGGGAGTTCTTGAAAACCCTAAAATGGCTTTTCTTTGAGTTTTGAAAGAAAGAAGATGCCAATGAATTTATAGTCTCAATGAGGAAGATGAGTGGACATGGAAGGTTAAGAGCCAAAATTAAACTAAGTTTAATACCCATAACTACAAAATTAAATACACAAATTGAAGACAAGAGCTTGGGTGTTTACCTCATCAATGGAGTTGGGGAAGAAGCTCCAATTTCAATTGCCCACCCTTAGAATTCGGATATCCAATTGAAGGGGGCAATGTTTGGGGGTGATGTGAATTTATGCACCCACCCAATATATGAAGCAAAGGGGTGTATTTTGGCTTGATTTCTTGGAGGGTGTTGGCTTGACTATGAGTGGGTTTTGGATGAATTTTTTGGGGAGTCTTTGGCTGGATTTTTGTGAAGGCTTTTGGCCAGATTTGTAGTAGGAGTAAGGGTAATCGTGGCTGGATTTTTTAAGTATCGTTTGGCTGGATTTACTGCCAAAGGCATACGGCCGGGTCAAGGAAAAAAAATGCAGCTATGTTTATTATGGGGCAGTTGGACGTCTTGGGGAAAGGAAGAGTCTTTGTAGGAACAAGGGTGGCAGTTGGGATTGTTGTGTTTTGAATTGTCAAAAAGTATGATTGATTGTAATGTTATTATTATACATATATATATATATATATCCAAAGTTGGAAGAGCCCGTGGACTTAAAATTCCAAAAAGCACTCATGGCTATGTATGTCTATATGGAAAAAGTAAAAAGTGAAGGTTATGGATGTACATGTATTGTCCACTTGCATGTGTCATTGACAATTCAAAAGATTTGAATTGTCCCAGGTTTTCACACGCCAACTTTGTGGCAAAATGTTTATTTTATTTTATTTATTATATATATATAATACAAAAATATGTATAAGATTTTTTCTTGTCAATCGGGTCACATGGTAAGACTGGATAATTAATTTTTTTGGCCGGATCGGTCTTGAGAAAATTCCTTGGCCGATTCAACAATATAATATGTTTGTCGGCCTAATCGTGTGGCTTTTAGGCCAAGGATAAAAGGGTGGCCATTGATGGCCTAATGCCACTCAAATAAATTGGGGTTGGGCTTTAATTTTACTGAATTTAATTTTTCGACCCAACCCAAACTTGAAAGAAAATATGGATACGGGTCAGGTTCTCGACGAACCTCACCCAGCCTTGATTGCCAATTGGTCGAGATAGAGAAATAAATCAAGCCAAAATTATGTCAACCTAGAACCTTCTCGTTCGGATTATTTCAATATCAATCCGACTTGGAAAGATTTGGCTGGCCTGACTTGGAAAGATCTTGGGAGGCCTGACTTGGAAAGATCTTCGGTGGTCTCGATTTGGAAGGATTGCGGGAGGATCAAATTTGGAAGGATTTCGAGTGGCTCAACTTGGAAGGTTTTTAAGTCAGAAGAGTGGAGGCCAAGCATGGCCAATTCGTGGGCTAGCTAAACCCTATAAATAGCTAAGGTGAAGAAGAGAAATGGACATCAACATCAACACACAAGCTTACTCTTATCTTGCACCTTTTAAATCCTTAGACTAGATTTTCATATTCGAGTTCTAGTTAGTCAAGTTCTTCATTTTTCTAGAGTAAGTTTATTGTTCAGAATACTTTCAATTATTTTGTTTTAAATTCAAGTTCATTTTTATTTAATCTTTATTTTGATTCAGGTTTGTTCATTAGCGTTCGTTTAATAACTTCAATTAATTGTTTCGTTAATTTTAGTTTATTATTCTTGTCTTTAATTTTAATTATTGCTTTTCTTTTAAGTATCAATTTATTACATTTACGTTTAAGTTTATTTTCTTCAAACATAGTTAATTTTCTTACTCAATTTAATTGTTGCACTTGCACTTCGTTTACATAATAAAAAATATAAATATATACAAGTTCAAACCCTAAACACTCTCGATCCCGAGGGAGTGAAAGAACCTAGGCTGAGAGGAGGTTCCTTGCTCGGCCGCACAATCATAAGGTTAGAAGTCGGCCTTAGGGGCGCACCCAATATTTACAATTCCATTCAGGCCATTTGGTGGCTGGGTGGTGGCACGCCTGCGCATTTATTCGAAGAAGGACCAAAATCCCTTCTAACGGTTTGATAAACCAAATCGATGGAAACAATATTTTTATTTATTTTGTCAGTATAATTTTCAAATTCAATTTATATAAAATTATCCAAATGGGAGCCCAGCAGTCTCAACCGTCTTCAAAGTCTCAACAGTCTTCAAAGGGAATGTTGGTAGAAAAATACTAGTTGTTGCACATTATTCAGTTAGGATTTCATCATTAATGGTGTTTCTGTATGAACCACGACACAATAACCTTATACCATTACACAATCCCATTTAGGGTCAATATTTTTCAAAAGCATGATTTGCGCACCTCTTTTCAATGTCAACTTATGGAGGCAAACCACCAATTGAGTTTGGATTCAAAAATTCCGGCCGATAACGGCCCGAAATCTCGATAAGAGTAAATTTGGAAAAGTTAAAAAGGAAATGACTATTTTGCCCATGTAGGATCAACAGTTGACTTTTTGACATGGCTGTTTTCAGAACGTTTCGTAAGGATCGTTATGAAGGTCTTAATCTCTTGAGTACGTAGACAAGCGAAATGCCAAAAATTGAGTTTGAATAAATTCATTTTGGGTCTAAATAGTATAAGGGCATTTTAGTAATTTTGGCCCAAAAGGTAATTTGGTAACTTTGCATGTCACCACCCGATCTTCTCTAACAAGATATTGTCTGCTTTGGACCCAGACCTCACAATTTTGTTCTCGGGAGCTCACATGCAACTTCCCAGTGGGTCACCCATGTTGAAATTGTACTAGCTCCTACTCACTTAATTTTGTGGTTCCAACCAAACCCAAAATCAGTGAACTCCCAAAAGACTTCTTTGTTGGATAGATGTGTGCCCACACATATAAAGCGCAACCCCCAAATCTCCCCAGGCGATGTGTGATTGCTAACCATACCTCAAAGGCACGGGTCCTCATATTGCACAAGGGATAAGGTGGCGTTGACATGTGTATAGAATTCTCTTGTTTCTTCCTTGGTGCACTAACTTACCTTTGTGGGAATTATATATACATACATAATATGTGATTATGGAGTGTGTGATGAAATTTTGAGTAAAAACCACCCAAACCTGTGAGCAACCAAACCCAAGAAATATCAGGAATCACCAGGAGAGTAGAGGGAGAGAAGGTAAATAGAGAGGAAGGAGAGGGGAAAAAAGAAAATTTTTAGGGGACAGAACCCAAAAGCATGAAAGAGCCCGAGAAGGAAAAATTCATAGTGGGAAGTCACCATTGAGTTTTCGACAAGGGAACTCGAAAACAAGCTCAACAATAGCCCTTGCAGTTCCTCATGATCATTTTAGGATAGATAGGAAGGGGTTTGGCATGCATACAGACCTGGAAACCGAAGTAAAATTATTGGACGAATTTTGAACGCTTGGTTGAAGAAATAAGGTAAGATTTTCATAGTTTTGATGTTATAAAACTATTCTATGGCTAATTTAGAAGCTATTGGACATGGAAGGGAAGAAAAATGTGGGAACATGAAGATTTTAGGAAAGGGGTTAGTCGCCTGGGTCGGCCCTTGTGCGTAGACTCGTGGATCGACCCGTCTGGAGATAGAAGATGACCACCTTGCGCAGGTACGTGAGGCCCATGCTTAGAAGGCCTTGGTGGCGCGTGCGGCGATCCTTCGCCTTCCGTCCATCATAGTTTTTCAAGTTTTCAATGTTACGAATCTATTGGTGCAAGTTTTGAGGCGATCGAACACCGTCTAGAGGTAGTTTTATGTGTCCGAAGTGTATGTTTAATTTAAAAAAATTAAAAATTAAATCCTGGGAATTAGGAATTGAATTAGGGGGTTACGTGGGACTTTAGTACCCTAAATTTATAATTTTTGAGAGGAAACGTAGCCCCCGGAGCCGACGAAGAACATTCGAAACAAGAGTAAAGGACAAAATAAGACTATGTGTGAACTTTTATTTTCATTAAATTATTATGCATGAATATCTAAGTATTTTAAATGCTTTATTATGTGATTTACGTGATGTTGGATTGATTATGATTTTAAATGATTGTAAATGATTTTTGATGATTTTATGGAAATTATTTTATTGCACGTTTTATGGGATTTTCCTTGAATTGTGTTTTGGGCCTAGGTCAGGAATTTGAATTATGGATTTGGTTTGAGATATTGTTAAGTATAATAAAAGTGTGTTTTCTCCATATTTGTGAAGTGAAATGTTGAGTTGTGGACAACCCTCCTCAAGATGCTGGTTGGTTAGTCTCATACGTTGAGCTGAGCACTGAATCCTGAGACTGGTATTGTGATGGTATCTCAAACGTCAGGCTGGGCTCCAAATTCGGAGTCGATTTTCACTCGGACGCCGAGTTGCGCTCCAAATCTCGAGTGGTTTGCCTACTAGTAGTGCGGTTGATATCATGATTGATATTGAGCATCGAGGATAGGTTGATTGCGTGTGATTGCTGAGGAAACTTTGTGTAGGATTGTTGTGGTGATTTGCCGATGCTATTTTCTTTATGTACAATTTTCACGTATTTCGAATTCATGAGCTGTGTTTTATTTTAACTGAGATTTGATGATTTTTCCTATGTATGCATAGTTTTATAAAACGGAGGGTATTTTCTAAGCCTAGTTTCGTCCACTCACATTTTTTTGGTTTTACTTATCCTTCAGGACATGGCCCGAAGATGGAGACCTACTTAGGAGCAGTGACATAAACTAGATATTGTGTACTTTTGACGTTTAGGGTAAATTTCTGCATTTTGAGTTATGTTGTAAAACTTATGGTCTGTGTATCGTAATATAAATGGATGTAATATTATCCCTGGTCTGACAGACAGTTAATTTTATCAATATTATGTAATCCTTTTGAGGTTGTTTTCGACATTCTAGTATTGACTGTCAAACGAGAGCAGGACCTTTCACAATTCTCGAGGTTCGGGAAGGGGGTCCTGTTCACTTGGTATCAGAGCTTAGGTTCACTATCTATTGACTGCACTTGCGGAGTGCATGGAGTAAATTAAAGTGTTTGTGTTTCAGGAGAGAGGGGAGGGGGGGAGGGGGTAAGATTAGTTCTGAAAATTAGGTAGAGTGAGCTAGAGAAGTTCTAGACATCGAGAGAGCCCCAGCGATTAAGGGCTACTATATTTATGGGCGAAGAGAGCCTGGAGGAAGCAGATGAAAGGATTACTCATATGGAAAGAATCTTTGAAGTAATGTGGTGCCTACTGGATGGTAAAGTGCTAATATCCATTTTTCAGTTAATTAATTATGGTTACCGATGGTGGCGAGGGTTACAGATGACCGGCTAAGATGCCCAGACTGTGACGTGGGAAAATTTTAAAGATAGATTTCTAAATTAGTTTTACCCTCGTTTATTTCATGATGCTAAAGAGGTGGAGTTCATGTGGTTACAATAAGGAAGTATGATGGTGGACCAATATGAGCAGAAGTTCTTGAGTTTGTCTCGATTTTCCCGAGCATTTGTAGCAATCGAGGGAGACAAGTGCAGACGATTTGAGTTGGGTCTAAGATGTGAAATTCGAGCTGTCGTGATTGTAACGACCCGTCCCAAATTCTGGGATTAGATTAGTGACTGATCATAATTAGTGAGGTTAATCCGTGATTAGTTGGGCGAAATCGGACGAACGATGCAAAATGACCGTTTTGCCCCAAGGCGTGTGCAAAATGTTGACTTTTCGTTCAAGCAGTCAAATGGACTTTGGCCAATGACTGTGACGTAGTTCGGGACGTCACGAGTTCATAGACAGGTGGCACGTTCAATTCCGACATTCGAGCAAGAAGTTATGAAGTTCGGAAGTTTAAAGGTACTTTGGTAATTTAGTTAAAAAGGCGCAAATAGTTGACTTTTGGACCGAGAGGTCCGATGGCCGAGGGTCGTGGATCGATACGTAGATCGAGACGATACGAATCCGTAGACAGGCGGCACGTCGAAGTTACGGGTCACGGACGGAAGTTCGATTTCACTATGCATGTACTTCGAGATGATGATGACTTGGCTTATTCTGATTGTGCAGATATTTTGGTGGGACCCATGGATAAGTGACAAGTGTCACTCATCCCATTGGTCAATTCCCCTAAATTGTGGATCTATCCTAATTAAATATTATTATAATTATTTTTATAATTAACTCACTCATCCTTTCATCTCAGCCCTCCATCTCTCATCTAATCTCTTCATCTCACCGTCCATCTCCCCTTCCCTCTCATCTGATTATCATCTCCTCACTTCATCTTCAAACAACCCGATCACCCTCCACCATTTTCTCTCAAAAACAAACACACAAGCCTACCTCCCCACATCACAACCATCTCTGTATTGACTGTGAGAGACTGAGAGGGAGGTCATAAGTGAGATAGTGACGGCAGGAGGGTGGTCAGACTGCCAGGGACGGCGGAGGAACGGTGAACCCGCACGGGTAACATTCCAAGCTTAAGCTCAAAATTCTATTAGGGCGCTGGGGAGCCATTTATGGTGAGTAGATGATGGTTGTGAGGCTCCTGTGATTCGAAGGGGATAAAAAACGACTGGTTTCGACTGCAGAGCAGAGCAGACCGACGGCGGGAAACTGGGCAAAATTCTTTGATGTTAAAGGTACTAACTTTGGCCCATTTTAGTGATTTTAAAATGATAGGAAGACAGGAAATGAACGTAGGAAGAGATTAGGATGAAAATGAGATGAAACAGATCGAAAATACAAAGATATTATAAAATAATCGAAAATGCTGGTGGTTCACCAAGCGTGGGCTTCACGCGCAGCCGCTTGCGGCGGCGCGTGGGGGCACATGGGGTGTCCAATGGGGAAAATTCCAACATGTGAAACACTCTATTCGATGTAACGAACATTTTGGGACTGGTTTCGTGTCAATAGGAGACCGTCTCAATCATATTCGGGGCATCGGAAGGTTTAGGATCGGAATTAAAAATAGATAAAAATTCCAAAAAATTATGGCACTTTAGTGAGGGGTTGTTTAAGAATTTAGTAACCCTATATTACAATTTGGACAGGTTGGGGAGACCCGGTGATGACGATTGGCTCAAGAGAGCCGTATGACACGCATATCGAGGCGGCAGCTTGGACGGTATGTGAGTGGACCTTATTTTCTAAATTGGTGCATGCATAAATGTTTATTATATGTTTTAATACATTTTTTGTGATTCCATGAGTGCATTTTTGTGTGGTTACGTATTGGCACGTATTTCGAGGTTTCAGCCCTATACGTTGCCGATACGAGTTTGTACTTTCTTGGTTGGGTTCTATGAAATAGTTTTAGATTTCAAAAGGATAAACTCGGGCATGAGGCCCATTTGGTTTTGTCTCGGGTATGTGGCTCTATTTACGACCTACGGGTCTGAATCGTGGTCGCGGCGAGTGCTATGTGCACGACGACTGACGATACGACGCTTGCTTCCGGATTTGGATATGTTCCTTCCGGAGAGGTCACGATGCACGATCCATTGTCGGGCAGCCGAGGGAGGCTCGACTTCGGAGTGCTGACGGTTCAGGATATCGATCGGTGATGAGTGCACCATGATCTTGTGGTGGTCGCGTCGGTTGATTCGTTCACGGCGGCATACCAGGATTGAGGGCGGTCCTAGATGGATGGTTGCACGCATCACTACGATTGGAGTCGTGACTAACCCTGAGATATCGGGCATGATGCCCAGTTGAGTCATGTGTTTGGGTATGAGACTCAGTTACTTTACGATTTATGATTTCGGATCGGGGATCCTAAATGGATTTCCAGGTTCATGACGGTTTATGGGAACCAGCATGAACCCTTGAAAGGTTTTTATGATTCATGATGGTTTATGGGCACCGGGCATGAAATCGTTGAAAGGTTCTAAGGATGATTTCGTTATTTATATATATATATATATATTTATATTCATATACCTTCCTTTACTTGAATTGTCTCCTCCGGGGAGGGTCGTTGGCCTGGGTGGACCCCAGAGTAGTCACGGAGCAATGAGTGAGTGGAGTCGCCCCCGTTGGGTGCCTTACTCTCAGGAAGGCTTGTATCATAACCTCAGGGCGGGTCATTGGTCTACGAACATTGACCTTGGACCTTGAGAGACTTGGGTTTGAGACCCCGGGTAGCACGCGTGTAGCTTTGGAAACCGTGACAGGATTGGTTGTGTGATTATATGTATATATGTGATATATGATATATGATATGTGATGTGTACAGGTGTTGAGCTGAGTCCCGTATGGATTTGGGCAGTGGCCCGTATGGTTGGTATCTTTATAGATTTGGGCAGTGGCCTGTATGGTTGGTTCTTTATGGTTTTTTCGGTTATGGTTTTGGCCTTAGTTCCCACATATGGTTCTTTTGGACTAAATGGTTTTCGAATGCATGCATGCTTTTTAGTGAAGGGTATAAATGTTCTTATGAAATGTTTTTATAAATTCCTTGTTTTTTCCACTCATAGTTTTTAATGTTTTGACTGCCCTTCAGGTTGACAGCGGATGTGGACTGTAGCAGAGACCGAGATATCACATACCTCCTCCGGATCCTGGCTTACTCTGATAGCCTGAGAGGGCAAAGGTTGGAAATTTCCCTTGTCTGACACTTCGTGTCAGACGGGAGCAGGGTCGTCCCGCGTTAATCCCGGGGGGATTGGGACGGGTCTTGTCAGTGATAGTAGATAGCCCTGTTAATTGGTTCGAAAAAACCGACCGAAAAATTGAACCGAACCGAAGGAAAATCGAGACCGTTTGGAGAAAACCGAACCGAACCAAACCGATTCGGTAACGGTTTTCAGTATAAGAACACCGACCCGAACTGAACCGAACCAAATGGACCCAAAAACCAAACCAAACCGAACCGACCCAAACCGAAATTTTTTAGGTTACTTTGTAATGAATATTGATTAGTTGTAATAAACATTAATTAGATAATAAATATTGATTATTGTATAAAAGTACAAAAATATAGGTTTTTAGAGAAAATTGAACCGGTTCAACCGAACCGATTCACCATAATTTGAAAAAAAAAAACACCAGTTTTAACCAAACCGAACCGAACCGATTCCCTCAACCGGTTTCAATTTCGATTTCGGTAAAAACTGAACCAAAAAATAGATTAACACACCTAATAGTAGGTTCATTTTCCATTTTGAGGGAATTATCAGATTCCGCTATCCGGGTAGAGGCAAGTTTGTTGATACGACAACAGGGTGCGAGTTCTGGAAAAAAACGTGAAGGCCTGTTTATGAGTACTTCGAGCCAGAAAGTTCCAAAAAGAGATAGTATTGACATTAGGGTTGAGATAAAAGACATCTATCCAGTCTATTCGAGCTTCAGTGCAGTCGACGGGTGGATAAGAAGGTAGATCCTCTATGATTCGTTGTTATGGTTGTCGGGAACCTTGGCATTTTAGTAGACAATGCTTGAATCGCCCATGTGGTGATATGGCAAGACAGGACATAACATACTATGGCCAGCCTTTTCATACATCAGGAATAAGTCAAACACCGTGTAACACCCCGAAAATTTGAGGAAATAAAAAAATGACAATTTTGCCCCTAAGAACTCAAATTATTGACTATTTGATTGGGACATCTTTTGGGAATTCCGAGAAGACCGTTCTAAATATCTCTAGATCTTGAGTTCGTAGACATGCGACATGCTAAAATCGGAGATTGGGTGAAATCGTTATGGATCAAAAATGGTCAAGGGCATTTTGCTAATTGTGACTTGAGGGGAAATTTGGTAAATTTACCTATTTGGCATGTGAATCATGTGTGGAATTCTATAGAATTCTCCAATTATCCCTCTCAAATGCCTCCACCGACGTAGGTGGCTATATATATATGTATATATATATATGTATGTATAATTAGTGTGTGTAGGGTGATTCAGCAAGGAAAGGCCGAAAAGGTGAAAAATGAGAGAAATGAAAAACGGAGAGAGAATCGGTGAAGGGAAGAACTAGAAGAAGGAAATATGTAAGAAAAAGAAAGAAGAGAAGGAACTGATTGAGTTTGGTGAAAGAAAGGAGGGGGATGAGCTTGAAACTAAGGGAAACCCATGGGCTTCATTTTTTTAAATCTTGGGTTTCCTAGTTTTGAGTGAGGAAACACACAAATAGTTGGTCCTAATGCTTTCTTGGAGGACTTACGATCATTATGTGACAATATAGGATGGATTTAGAGCATGGGAAGGTTGGGTCCAGGAGCTCGACTCCATGGCCGAAATCCTTGATGTTGGGAAGTTGTGATCAAGGTACGTTTTCTTGATTATGATTCCACAAATCCATATTTGGGCTTAAGATGAGTAGGTTTGATGAAAAAATCCGATAGAAATTAATGAGAAACAAAGAAAATATCGTTGGGTCGGGTGGCCGAGTCAGGCGACCCGAATAACAGGACCGAGAAAGGTTGAAGACAACCTCTGTGCATGCGCATGAGGCCCACGCCCAAAGGCTGTCCTCAACCTCCGACAGAGCGTGCAGGTGCGTCAACCGGTGTTTGGGAACATGATCAACATGAAAGTTATTCAGGTAATCATTATGGGTTTAATGGGCCAAGTTTAAGGTCGATTGAACATTATCTGAAGAAGTTATACCCGTTTAAAGTTTTATGTTTATTTTTTAATATTATGTGTATAATTTGGGTTAAGCCTTGAGTTTAAGTCAATGGTGATCCTTACTTATAGGATATGATATTTCGTACTTAATGTTGAAATAGTCTTAGCTACACTTATAATTATACAAAGGATGTTGTGTATAAATTGAGAATGGGAAGGTGAATATTGTGGATCATGACTTCAAGGTTTAATTCTAACCCTATTTGGTTATAAATAACTACAAGCTGAATATTATGTTAGGCATATTTGGTGAATATAGCATGTTATATAATTGTTGGATTGGTGATCTGATAATGGAAAAACGATGACAATTTAGAAGATAATATATTATCGTGAGGTTGTGGGTATATAGTTAAAATTATTATCACTTGAATGTAATCAAGTTTAAAGGTTGGGGCATATAGAACAATATAAAGAAAATAAAGTTGGTCGAATAGAGAAATTCAGCTACTTGTCGAGGTTAGTGGATTGGATGTGGGCAGTAACCCCGTAAGGACGGACTAAATTTGGTAAATTTGTAATTATGGACACAGTTAAACGTTAGCAATATCCTTTGTCTAACAGGAGTTGTCAGACGGGAGCAGGGTCGTCCCGGTTCTCTTGAAATTAGGGATGAGTCCTGTCACACCGACCAGTGGAGCCGAAAATAGATCGAGGGGACGTTGCCAATCTTCAGGGCCACAAGCTCGAGTGCTTGATGTTGCACGACAAGAGGTTTGTGAGGCACCAGGCTTGGTGACATGTGCGTTATTTATCTTTGGTTGTAGTTTATTTGTTTTGGTAGGTCCCGGAGTTACACATTCGTTTGTTCCTCATAGATTACGAGTATTGGATTAGGAACTGAATACTCGGATATTCGATTAGGATTCAGATGTAAGTCAGAGTATTGGCCTAGATTTGATTGTTTAAAATTTCGAGGGTGAAATGTTTTTTTTGGGGGTTAGGTTGTAATGGCCAGGAATCTCAATAAGAGTAGATTTGGAAAAGTTAAAAAGGAAATGACCATTTTCCCTTATAGGGTCAACAATTTTGACCTGGACGTTTTGTAAGGTCCGTTATGAAGATTTCAACCTCCTGTGTACGTAGACAGACGGAATACCGAAAAATGGAGTTCAGATAAATTTGTTTTAGGTCTAAATAGTGTATGTCATTTTAGTAATTTTGCATAAGGGATAAAGTGATGTTGACACATGTCCATAATTCTCTTGTTTCTTCCCTGGTGCACCGAATTACCTTTGTGGGAATTATATATACATACATACTATGTGATTATGGAGTGTGAATAAGTTTTGAGTAAACTAGATATTGTGTACGTGTTGACGTTTAGGGTAAATTTTTTCATTTGAGTTATGTTGTGTACCGACTTACCTTTAGACAATTGATTTTATCAATGTTATGTAATCCCTTTGAGGTTATTTTCGACATTCTGGTATTGATTGTTAGACGGGAATAAGACCCTTTACAATTGTCGAGATTTGGAGAGAGGTCATATCAATACAAAGTTCGCTTGTCTTCCTCAACTGAATCAAATGAGTACAACATCTCTTTTGTACCTAGAAACGCGTTGATTATTATTTCATTCCTCATATATATATATATATATATACATATGAGGAATGAAATCAAATAATAATGAAAATATTAGGAGTATGACATGGTCATCTTTCTCCCAAGGCAAGAAACATGAAGACTAGGAAACAAAAGTTGATCAAATGTTGGAGGATAACAATCAGCATAACCTAATTAACCAAAGTTGTGTTTTCATATGTTTGACTTGTTGCTTTGCTGGTGTCACAACCAATTAAAAAATCGAAGTAATTAAAAACCCTTTCATGGTGGAAATCAATATTACGTACGCTCTTATGTAACATACTAAATTTTAAGTCATTAAGGATAATAAAAATTTGAATTCTAATTTTTTTATTGTTAATCTAAATTTGGATAGCCTATTATATAATTAAGATGAACTTGTGTCTGTGTTGCTCCATAAATTGTGAATTCAATATTTAAGTAGAAAGCATTCATTTGTGTCCGCTTGCTGCTCCACAATATTTACGGTAGGTTGCTGCGGTTTTAATTTTTTCGATATTTTTATCTAATGATGGTGTATTCAATGTGGCTCTACAAATATCTAACGAAGCACGGGGAAGAAGATGAAGCATGGGGATGAAGAGGAAGTTAATGGGGAGGGATGAAAATAAAAACAAAACACAATTATTTGATATTAAAATAATATATAAAAAAAGAAGGTGATGGTGGACTCAATTATTTAGGAATAAATAACTTAATTTCTCCAACATATGCTATTTAAAATATAGTTTTAGGGAAAGATATTTATGAATAAATAACTCAATTATTTTGCATTAAAATCATAAATTATTGATTTGTAGTGAAGATATTTTAAGAATAAAATAAATAATTAATTACAACAAAAGTAATAAATAAATGAATAGATATTAAGAAGGACTAGTACTAAATGCCATATTATTATTATTGTTATTAAAAAAGATTTTTTTTTAACTAAATGGTATGTTAAGAAAACGTCTAATTTATAAATAAATATTATAAAATTAAAAAATTCTAATTTAAAAAGACTTCAAATATACTATGAAATACTTTAAATATAATTTTATTAATCTTAAATGTATTGTTAATTTATTATTAATTAATATGCACTCAAATCTAGTAAACATCTACTTGTTTTTTGGTAAAATTCAATAAGTTAAGTATGATTAAAGTCAAAATTTCGGTAAATCTAACCAGCGACATCTAAAAGGGGTGAAGGAAATTGACCAAAATTTTCAGCACTTTTTCTTGTTTTAAGCCCATAACTCTCTTTATAAAATCAAAACGATCGAGATAAGGTATTAATCAATGGAATTTGGACGTAAAAATATCAATTTTGAGCAGGGTCATGCCGTCGTAAAAATATCTAATTGGATGCCAAATAGAAAATTATGTTGAATTGAAGTAAATTATATTGAATAGAAAAAAAATTATGTTGAATGATTAATTTGACTATTAATGGATTTTAGAAAAATATGAAATGAACATACAATTAATAAGAATTTGTTTTACGTCAAATTTTCACTAATTAATATCTAATTTTCTAAATTATTATGTAAATGTAAACTTCCCGATTTTCTAAATTATTATATAAATGTAAACTCCATTATTATACTTTTTTATATGTTTTTAACTATATTAACATTCAATTATTATAATTCACTTTAATTTATGTTTATATTTAAAATTTTATGTTATTAGTTATCGACAGAACTCTATTATATCATACTATTCATCATATATTTATTATATCAAAGTTATTTTATAATTTTTATTAGTCATATATAACCATTATTGAGTACTTAAGTTTTTCCCAAAATTTCATGCATAATTTCCAACTTTTAGAGCAAAATTTCGTCTTTTTTTTGTTGATCCTCAACGATATCGATATTTGGAACGAGATATCCGTAAATTTGACTAACGATATATGCATCGATATCGATATTTCAATCTTTACTTGTACGACAACACCGCCTGCACTTCATTCGGGTCGGCTCTGATAAGTTGCCAACTTTGACTATAAGACCCGTGTCCTGGAGGGAACGGTGAATAATCCCACATTCCTGCGAGAGGGAATGGTCTGGGAGAGGATGGTGGTGTGCCTTAAAGGTGTAGGCACACACCTATCTAGCACTAGGCCTTTTGGGAGCTCAAGTGGTTTGGGGGGGATTGGAACCCCAAAGTTAAGCGAGTTGAGGCTGGTGCAATTCCATGATGGGTAACCCCTTGGGAAGTTGCACCATGAGCTCCCGAAAACAAAACCGTGAGGGCGAGGCCCAAAGCGGACAATATGGTGCTAGATGAGTCGGGTCCTGACCGAGGAGGGTCGGGTCCTGACTATTTGGTATCAGAGCTAGACCCCGACCAGGAAGTGTGCCAGCGAGGATACTGGGCCCTAAGGGGGGTGGATTGTAAGATCAGTGTCCTGGAGGGAACGGTGAACAATCCCACATTCCTGCGAGGGGGAATGGTCTGGGAGAGGATGGTGGTGTGCCTTAAAGGTGTAGACACACACCTATCTAGCACTAGACCTTTTGGGAGCTCAAGTGGCTTTGGGGGAGATTGGAACCCCAAAGTTAAGCGAGTTGAGGCTGGTGCAATTCCATGATGGGTGACCCCCTGGGAAGTTGCACCATGAGCTCCTAAAAATAAAACCGTGAGGGTGAGATCCAAAGCGGACAATATAGTACTAGATGAGTCGGATCCTAACCGAGGAGGGTCAGGTCCCGACATTGACTCTAAAATAATGACAATGTTAAAAGTCATGTAGATTTAGATCATTCATACAATCTCGCTTCCTAATCCAATATCTTAGAAAGACAAATACATCATATATATATATATATAATATAGAGCCACATGGATATCATATAATTTATATGTATGTACAATAATTGAGACGGTGAACATATTTTTATAATTTGAATCCACATACATTCAATCACTTTCAACTTTACAAAGGGAATCAATTACCAGAGAATAATACTATTAAATTAATTAAATTTAGTGATATACTAAATTAATTATATTTAATAATATATTTAATGTGTCAATTAATAAATAATATTATTTTAATAAATTAAATTATTTAATATTTATTTTTATGATAAATAAAATAACATATTAAATATAATTAAATTAGTGTGTCTAAATATATTTTTTATTAATAAATATTATTCTATACTAGACTCTAGATCTTTGACACCTCCAAATCTCAAAAATGAATTTTTTTTATCCAAGGTCAAACTACAGAGGAAAATAGAGGGTCAAACTAAAAAGGTGAATGAAACAAAATAATTAAATTAAGCTCAGTAAATAATTAATTATACAATGATAAAATAAGATAAAAAACGGAAGCCACTTAATAATACAGATAGTGGTTGAAAGTCTCCATCCTCACATATTTGAAGTTAAGAATTCAAATCTTCACGTCGAATATCGTTTGTATCATTAAAAAGAAATAAAAAAAAACTCACTAAAATAAGGTGAACATTATTAATTTTCACTGTGGACTGCCAGCACTTGTACATGAGCTGCTTTGTTCCAAAAGCTCCTCCAAATACTCAACACCCAAATCCTCCAACACCATCACATTTTTTGGCAATACATTCCTGTCGTTTACTAAATCGTAACGCTGGTGATTATTTTTCATTAATCTAAAATTTTGGTGATTGGGCGATAATTTGCTTTCCTCTCTACATTGACTAATATTTGGTTTGTCTTTTCTAGACATTGACTTTCTTCTCATTGAGTGCGTCTTCTTGAGTGCAATAACAGGCGAGCAACCCTCATCATGCCTATACTTGATTTCTTGAAGAGAATCTTGGACAACTTGAACTGGAAAATTGAGCACAGCCAAAGATCCCCTTAGGATAAATGCAGCTTGATCATAAGCCAAAGCAGCTGCCTCAGCACTATCAAATGTGCCAAGCCAAACCCTTATTCCATGCCTTGTTGAGTCTCTAATTTCAGCTGCATATTTTCCCCAAGGCCTCCTCCTCACTCCTCTGTAAGACTTTTCCTTTGTGGGCTTTTCCTCAAGGGCTTGACTTGGTGCAATGTTGGAAGTCACCTCCTCTTCTTTCACCCCACTGAGCCAATCACTAGCCTCCACATCATCACGATCTTGCACGGCGTCGTAGAGGAGCATTTCTTGGGAGTCACCCATGTTAAATGGTGGGAAATTGTTCGTGAAAGTAGGGAGCAATAGATGACGAGATTCATCATCCCATGAAAAAGAGTCTAGGGAATCAAAAGAGGATGCCGGAGAGAAATCGGAGGAAAACCCCGAAAATTGGAGGAAATTAGGTGAGTGATGGTCCATTTCCATGGTGATTTGGTGGATATAGTGAGATTGATTAAATTTGTTTGGTGTACGTTTGTTGTTATGGTACCAAAAATGGGTGACGGGATTATATATAGTTGAAGAAAAAAAGGAGATGGTTTGAACTTTGAACAAAAAGCCAAAAGGATTACAAGAGCAAGAGATTAGAATAATTAAGAGGGGATTATAAAATGAAAGACTTGAAAACTAGCAGTTATGGTCCAAGAGGGATGTTTTAGGGTTCTGCTGTGACCCTATGAGGGCAGATTAATGATCTTTCTATACAACAAGGGCCTTGATTTATGCACGTGGGTCAAATGGGGCACGGCGGCGGAGTTTGACCAAAAATAATTAAACAATATATGTTTTACACAAATTGCATAATTATTTGGAAAATAATAGAAAAGCATAATTGAAGAATGTGCTGTTGCCGTGGCATCATGGCAATCTACTTTAGCTTGTAATTGGGTTGGTCACCATAATTTATTGCATAAACAGTTTGTCTTAGATTTGTGATATGGTTATGTGTAGTAGTATAATTAAGCTGTGCTAGTAGACTACTGGCTGCCTAACAGCCTGTTAATTAACAAAAAAAATCAGATTAAGGACCATTAATCATCAAGAGATGCATCTAGAAGAAGGGAATATATTTAAAGATAAAGTAAGTAACTACCATATTGTTTTGTATATACTGATAAGGGATTAAAATTTGCATATAGCCAGATCCTTGACATCATTAGCTTTAAAAAAGTTTGGAGTAGAAACATATTCAATTATTTTTCTTTTGTCTTCATATAAACACTTGTGTTTAATTACAATAATTCTTGCTCTCTACAATACATATACGCATCCTAATATATAAGTAATCCATTAGATTGGAAAGAAAATACAGTTAGCCGGTCCATAGAAAAAGACATATAAAATGCACACGTATCAAACTGTCAGATTTCCACCGCCGACCGAATTCCAAAATACTAGCTAGGCAACTTAAATAATTATATATTGTATAAGTAATCAACTTGAATTTAAAAGGTTTTTGAAAAGTAAAACTTGTGTACTAATCAAATTCCATGCTTTCATTATTCGTAACGATCACCATGCCAAAATCATAGGCTTGTTTTTTTTTTTTTTTTTTTTTTTGTAACATGTGGAATTGTAGACCCTTCTTCCCCGTAATAACTAAAAATAGATAACTGGTAATAAACAATAAAAAAAACAATAATGGACAAAAAAATAGTAATATCATAAACAACTCATTAGAGTAAATTCTCGAATCTTAAAAATCCTAGAGGCCCTGTTAAATTTACTTACTCATATTTTTAGTCTTTTGATACATCCACAACACTTTTGGTCCGAAATGTTACATCAGTTGAGTCTTTCTTTTCTTTGATATTTGTCGCGCTAATGGAGCGAGCGGCTCATTGTCTAGTTGGCTTGGGTTTAGGGCGTGGAAATGAGACAATATGTTTTGAATAACCACTTAATATTAGAGTAAATTATTGTTACACATTTAATAATTTTTATTTTTATTTAAAATCTTTAATGTTTGTATATTAACAAAATAAGACCTTACTTCAAACTTTTGTTATTCAAAAGTTCCTAAATAGAATTTGTAAGCAATAAATTTCACATCTACCTTTTTATATCTCAATAAATAGAATGAGTGAATTATTGATAATTCCTTTAAACAATTAAAAATAACATTTTTTTTGTCCTTTTTGCCACATGTGCTCCTTAGTGTTTGATTTATTTGGCCTCTTGGACCTTTTATTATATTAAGTATATAATAAATATTATATATGTATAATATATATATTATATATACTTACAATTGAATTTTTTCTATAAATAAAAATAAAGTCTGTATTGTCTGGAGTTAAACGATAGGATATATATTTTTTAGGGGGGAGGGGGGGGGGGGGGGGGGGGGGGGGGGGGGTGGAAGAGATGGTTGTGGAAAATCGTACGATGTAGGGTTTAATTCTTGAATTTTTATTGCTTTTAACTATCTTACTTTAAGTTAAAAGCAATAAAAATTATCTTACTTTAAGTTATATTAGATACTCATATTACTTTTAACATGAGCAAGTGAAAACAAAATTATAAATAGGAGTAATATTTTTATAATTCTCAATATAATCTTATAATAAAAAAATAAAAAAAAAGTAATGTTGAAATCATGATAGATTTTGGTACGTACCTTTTAGATCGTGGACTAGTTTACAATTAAATGATATTAGTTGTAATTTATATAAAAACTATAGTTTATTTTAAAGTATATAGTCATTTGACTAGTCAAAAAATTTATGAGTTTAATTTTTCTATATAGAAATTATTAAATAAACTTATATGTTAGTAAGGATTTATAATTTAATTGCCCTTAATATTATAATTAATGAGCAATTTGTGATGCATTTTAATAATGCATAATTACTATTTTTTTTTCGATTAAGTTAATTTTCTGACCATAAGTTAATGGAAGCCACCTACAAATATAATTAATGCAGAGAGTTTATTTTCTAGTGGTCATGTTATGGAGGTTGGTCCAGCCAGCATAGCGACTAGGTCAGGTCAATTGAATTTTGACTAGCGGCTTATAATGCACTGCTAGCTGCTCTTGTATATGATTCCTTATTAACCAATGATTTGTTTTTGCGTGGTGGCTTTTTTTTTTTTCCCCTTCTTAGATTGGATTTCTATTTCTTTAATAATTTTAAGTCCGTATTTGCAGAACAAAGGTGGTTAAATCTAACTTCGGCTTTAGCTTTGCCACATTAATTAGTGCCGGTCTTTGATGTCTCAATTTTTCCATTACCAAAACGTCCGAATCCTCGTGAAATATCTATAGGATGAAAAACAAGCTATGTTCACATTAAATTTAAAATTTGTCTTTTTTTTTGGAGTGAATTCGTCGATGTAAGGAAAATTTCATTGAAAGAAAAAAATAATAAGTTACATTTAATCTTCTAGGGGAGGGAGAGGGAGAGGGGTCAGGAATTATAAACAATACCCCTTGAAAATTAAAATGAAAAAAGTTACCGTTAAAAAATGAGGCCCTTAAATAAAAAAAATTAAAGAAAAATATTACCCTTGAAAAATAATAATTTTATACTCAAAAAATAAAGAAAAATGTTGAAATATAATATTGTGAGTTTTATACGTTATTTTTATAATACACTTAATTTTTTTTTAAATAAAGTATAAAAACAAAACGTTGATTTTATAACGAAAAAAGTGGTGAGATGTCATATCTATCATACACTTAAAATATTTAAAATAAAATATAAAAATAAACCGTTGATTTTGTAACGAAAAAAGTGATGAGATATCTTGTCTATATATCGTATCTTTGATGAAGGTATAAAACCCTTTTCCCATTTTCCCATTTTC